>OW679196.1:145040166-145588563 GCA_940337035.1 Agriotes lineatus | reverse complement strand
ACATGACCGCTGATGTCGTACGAGTTTCCACCATGACTGACACAAGCAAAAAACCACACTAAACGAAGGTGTAATGGAAAAGGACTTACTTTTGATTTGAGAACGTAGTAACTTCTTGACGAACAGAAAACCAACCCGCTGCCGATCGCTGCCGCTTGACGTGGGACCTGGACTCGGTGTAGGCTCTCGATGGTTGAATTTCCTGGTGTTGGCGAAGCTTCTTGACGCTCTCCGACGAAATGATGTTGGAGCAATTGCATCCACCAGCTACTGGAAACTTGTACACTCGCGTTTTTTAGCTTCTTCCACATCCGGCTCGAAAGACCAATGTTTTTTGTATGATTAACTTGAAAAGAGGCTTCCACGAATGGGGCCACCAGTTAATCCGCTGCGAATTCCGGTTCAATGGGATTGCCGGGAACTGCCACTTAATAACCCTTGACTTGGGTTCAGTTATTTGTTGGACTGAAACAAGACTTAACAAACACGAGTATATTGAGTAACAACGATTACAAACGTCACTGATAGACCGATAGTTTTTTACAATAGCTTCAACTGTTGTGACACGCTTGGATTGGCCACGCGAAAATAGCGAATTGCGCGTAACCGTCACACAACCTGGAAACGTCTTTACCAGGGAGCTAGACCGACCACAAACCAGCACAAAGCATAGCTGAACTTGCTTACTCGAAATTCTGAATCTAACTGAAGCTGAATTGATAATGAGTTGAACTCGCAAATTCAACAAGGAGGGGAAGGCTCAAACACTATTGGCAGAGGCGATCCTGCGTAGCCAATCAGAGCGTCGCACGTTGTTTAGGAATAAATGCTTATTTTAAGAAATCTTAATGCTAAGCTCTCTCAATGAGGCATTGTATTGAACGAAATCCATAAGCACATGAGATGAGTCCCAAATACGCTAAGTCGGCTTAAGTCATATTAGAAAGTGTATCCATCCGCTTAAAAGCCATTAAAGGAAGCTTACAAATTCCTTTCCAATATTAACAGAGGCAAACAAATACGGCAAGATGCAAATTTGACTTTACCACGACCTTTGAATGAGATAGAACAGTTATGACTTGAATTACATGAATAATTATAAGCAAAAAGATTTTGATGCACGCATCTGTGTGAATCAAACAAACGTTTTCCTTAATTCAATTGTTTTTTATTGCTTACACCAACTGCCTGAAGTTCAGTATTTTTTTAAATAAAATCGTTAGTATCTCCAAAATAGTTGACGTTAGACCTATACAACTTTATATCAAAATGATGAATATTTCAATCCAAAACTTTTAAGCTACACAAATATAGGGTAAGTTTGATTGGCCACGCTTTTTTGAGCCACCACGTATAATAAAAACTATTTTAGTAATATGCACCACCTTCGTACCTACAACTTTTATATATAGAATATTCATGCAACTCTCATAGTTTTAGAAATCTCTTCCACCCCCACTTCGTTGCCGGACCCTGTTTTCAACAGAACTGTTACGCGAGAAAGTCTGTTTGTGGTGTGCTCATATCATGTGAATTAATCTGCTAAGAACACCGAGTAGGTACTTAAATGAATTGTGCATTTTTGGGTGGAGGGTGAACCAAGTACACACACACTTAGATCTCAAGGTGGGCTCGTTGTGCTACCTCCAAATCCTTTGTGTAGTCATGTTACTCTACCTTATATACCAGCTTTTAGAAGAGAGCGATATTAATTCTATCCCAATGACAAATGGTCACCCGGCTCAGTACTTATATTATTTATTTATTTATGAAGCACTATTTTTACAAAATGAATACACTGACAATATACATATATATGATATAATAATTACTAAATACTAAAATAACAGTGACTAGTACACTTTGATATTGTTACTATACCTACGTTGACTATCCAGTATAAAAGTCCCAAGGAATAATATTAATTTTATGTTAGCTAACGTTAACAATAGTATTAGTTATTGATCACCATACTGATGTACTGAGCCTTTCATATTAGCTTTGAAAAATTTTAATGATAAAGAAGTCAAATTCGCATGTGTTTCCCATTCGTTTCATCCTATTAATGTGCCCATTGTAAGTATAATTGGAAGTATATACTGAAATGTAAAATAATCTTTTTACTCAGAGTTCTCTTGCAGGTATATAAAAATCAAACATTCCAAGAACATCGCTGCAATTCAAAATCTCATTGATGACTCTGTAAAGAATGCATAGGCCCTTCTAGCAATATATGTATAATACATATATGGTTCTACGCCTCTGATAAATTTGACGTTAATGTCAAATATCGGCTGCCAACATGATAAAAAGAGAGTTCCTAAATGTCTGTGTTCTTCCTCTTATCAAAAATTTATAGCCCCTCTACAAATTTACAAATAGTAGCGACATCGTGGAACGAGCCTGATGCAGACAGGAAAATGCAAAAAGTTACTAAAAGATACGAGCAACCGCAAAATATTTAAAATTTCAGTGTAAACAGTGGAAAAATAACAGATTAAGTATTAATTTATTTTTACTTATAGAAAAATTACTATATACATTTTTTGGTACAATCTTTGAATATATATCTTTGAGTTAGAATCATTTCTAACCCCTTACCATAAACCTTGAATATTGCGCCGTTAATACTTCTTACTAGTGGCTAGCCAGATTTCTTCGGCCGCCCTGGGCTTCGAACGCAGGCTCTCATACATAATGTTCATGTAATCAGGGGCGCAGAAACGGGGGAGGGGGCGAACGGGGGCGATTGCCCTTTCATAGAATATATCAGGGGGGCAAATTATACTATTTGCCCCCCTGATATATTCTATGAGGTTTTTAAAAATTTGTACATATGGTTTTCACACTAATCCATACATACGAGATGTTCTATTGTAAGGTGCAGAAATAAAACACGAAGATTTGGTTAAACACGTCTTGATTTTTAGGTAAACAGGGGAGAATTCGATATAGTCCATTTTTCTTTAATATGGAAATGTAAATGCCAAAATTCTAGAGAAATCATTGACAACAAGCATTGTCACTAGGCTACATTGTCTTAGTACATAAACTTCTTATTGTTTTTGTGGTGAGGGTAGGTTTCATGTCAAGAGGTTGGCAATTTATTATTTTAAATTGTAGCTTTGGTTATTATAAACTTGATGAGATGTTATAATTTGGTTTGAACTAGTTAGGTAGGTATTGCACAAGGACAGTTTTATAATAGCCAGAACTACAATTTAAAAATAACTACAGTGTCAACCAGTCAACATAGAACCTAATCTCTTATTGCAAAAATAATAACCAGAAGTGTATGTACCAAAACAATGCAATGTACTGACAATGCTTGTTGTCAATGGTTTCCCTAGGTTGCATTTCCATATGAAAAAATCTGTAAAGGGGGTTACACGGAACTTGCCTCGCTTGAATCACATCAATATGCAAAGAAATGTGATTTACATAAAAAAATTTCATCTACTGGGATTCGAATTCCGCGCTCTTAGGCTAATATTTCGAGCCGAGTTTCTAGTTTACCGCTTGGGACCCTGCTTGCACAAGTGAGCTACGGCCGTACTTGAATTGTGCGAGTTTCTGCTGCCTTATAAAGACACCATACTATTCTGTCCCACTTCTGATGTTTATCCTGTATCTGTTAGGTCTCATTTTCGACAATGATAAAAGCCTGAGCTATGTAAAATATTATTACTTTTATCTATTTCTCAGCTAAAGCAAAAATATACAACATTTTACTTTTTTAATTTGCTCACCTTGTATATATTTCTTTGAAATTTTCTGGGTTTTATGCCAGGTGTACATATAATCTGCATGCAAAGTATCGTTTTAGCATTTTAGCTTAATTGTAGCTATTATAGTTATTTACGTATCAAGTGCATAATGTAGGACTTTATTGGACGAATTAATTTTATGGAGAGCGAGCGTAGCGTAGCGATAAAGAGGGCGAGTCAAATAAGGTCTGATTATGTAGGAGCTGCATGCAAACTTTTACGTTCGACTGCACTGCAGAATATTTCCTTTTATCTACAATTATCATTTATATTAGACACATTAGAAAATTCAAGTTTCTATTGAAACATTTGATAGTTTCAAAGTGTGGTACTTCTAGGCTAATTGTAATATCAAGAGTAACTAACTACCTATTACCGTAAGGTATTAAAGATGAATTTCTTTTTATTATTTGTAAAGTTTTCAGTTAATATAATCTTCTCTCCTAATTTGAATAAAATGACATTTATTTTAATAATAACATTGACAGGCGGCCGTTTTACTTTACTGTACGGATTAAAGTGGCACTTTATGGACGCTACATAATACTATAATAAAGTGTTTATGGAACAGCCGAACATATAGCTTAGTTATGTTAAAACATTCAAAAAAATGTTTTGCCCCCCCCCCCCCCATAATTACAGTATTTCCTGCGCCACTGCACATAATAAACTTGTTTTGTCGCCAGCTGGCATTTAAACATAACTAAAATTTGACATATTGTCCGCCCGCCGTTTAGTCCAGGTGAGGTACACTCACTTTCAAAAGTTAACGTTTGATGAACGAGCCCACGTTTGGGGGCTTTATCCGCTTTAGTTGGGCTTAATGTTTAGGAGTTCAGACGTCTCCCAGCTTGGTTCTTTTTTTATTTCTTTTCGCATTTACCACTTTGAAATTTGCTAGATTTTTGTACATGCCGACCACGTCGGCACAGTTGTAAAGTTTCGTCCATGTGACGTGGCCTAATATATGTATTAACTCTCTTGTTTTTGCAGGTTTCTTGCTGTTGACTTAGCTTTCGTAGGTGGATCTGTTTTTGTTTGTCCTCAACCTTACTATAACTTAACTTTGTAGCCGCGTCTATCCTCACAAAATCTTCTTCACTGACCATGTTCCTTATGGTGGTGTGAAATTCTTCGATTTGCACTTTGACTCGTTGTTTAGAGAACCGGTGATAGTTAATTCGTTCTCTAATTAGGACTTCGCTACGGCACGAATCCGAAATTAATCCAAAGTTCAGAAAGCTTAAGAAGACCAAATAAGCTAGCCTTAGAGGAAAGCCACTTTAAATTCCTTTGTAAAGCCCGTGACAACCACGTAGTTCCGAAAGTACTATTTCTAACGGCTCCGGTAAACAGCCAAAGAGCAGCCCATATTGTGAGACTAGCCAGCAAAGCACTAATTAGAGGAACGAATTACTACTACTACTACTACAGCGCATAGGCTATTGCGCATACACAATTTTCTATTTTCCGGAACCGAAAGAACGCAACAAATCAAACTAGCATTTTTACAAAAATCAGTGATGCCATGGAATTATCGAAACAAGCCAATGCACAACGCGAGTGCGAGATCATCCTGCTGTGTGTAATCTTAATTATCGATTATTGGCTCCCCTGTTAAATTTACAGCAAAATGGTATTTAAACATTTTGTAGAGAAAAAATACTAAACATATTCATGCTATTACTTCTACATTTCCATTTAAGAAACTGTTTAAAAACAAAAATAGATTATTATTCTTTTACGAGGATCAGTAGTGCCATGAAAAAATCGAGAGTGCGAGCAATTGTTACCTTCTGTTGACATTTGACAAGTTTTACTTACAGTTAAAATTAAAGCTTAAAAATCTATTTAAAATTTACTGCAGAAAAATTGAAATAATCAAGTGGTTTTATAGTGGAAACAGTTCCCGTCAAGTATCTGCTTTATTCAGTGTTAATTATCCTAATCGGCCGATCCCAAGCCACACAACCCGGGTAGCGTAGTTAGGTAGCGCTAGGCTTGCTAGTAAGCAAGTCCTCGGTTCGAATCCCGCGGGGGCTGGAATTTTTCCGCAGCCTTGGCGACCGATATCGAGTTCGGTGAAACCATTCAACAGTTGGGCACCAAATTAACTGTGCTCTACTCAGATCCACAGACCTAAGAGATAGGGTCAACACATCAACATGACGCACACTTCACACAATGGTTGCTGCGCAAGCACAAAAGGCGCGCTCCAACTTTGTATCCCGAATCCGGGGCAAGTTGAGCATTGTACCGCCAGATGCAAGCACATAAAGCACCAACCTCTACACCGAAAGGTAAAACGAGGTTAACGACGACGAAATAATTGAACATAAAGAATTTACTATGCAAATTCCTATGGCGCGTCGCGCAAGTCAGCACCCAATATAAAAATCAGTCCTTCTCAGTAGAGTACCCAGATTACATTTCTGACATATAATTCATTCAGGAAACTCCCATGACGTAAAAGTCACTATAACGCTAGAGTGTTAGTAATTTTTGCAATTTATATTGGCGCCATTTTCAATTTAAATTTCAAGTTTTTGTTTTTACTTCCTTTTACAATAAAGGAAGTATTGGGTTCACCCCAAAAATTCTATATTGAGTTTTCAACAGATCTTCACGTTTTAGGGTTCCCTTAACCCAAAAAACATATTTTTTTCATTGGTCTGTCTGTCTGTGTGTGTGATGGTGTGCGTGTGTGTGTGAACAGAATATCTCAAAAATGAACACTGGTATGACGTTGAAACTTCATATATAAGTTTTGTGTACTATTTAGATGCGACAGCAAGCTTTTGAAGAAAATCGCATAACCGGAAGTAGGTGTTTACTCTTGTGAGTTATTTTCTATTTTCTCAAAAACGGCTCTAACGATTTTTTCAAACGTTACATTTTTAATGTGTATTGATGTGAAATAGGTAATATTCCAGTTGAATATCTCAAACATGAGTTTCTTTTTTCTCTGTTTTTTATTAACTTCAACTAACTCTCTATTTTGTACGATTTTTGTAGAACTTGTAACTTTTGAAAATTTTTGGCAAATGCTTAAAAATTAAATTTTTTTTTAACTCCCAGTGTATTGTGGTGGTTGCATATCAAGAAATATAGTTTGTTTGTGAAAGTTAATCTCTAGGTATGATATTATCTATAGAATTATTAAAAACATACAAAGATGAATTTAAGTATAAAATAGAACAGCATAATTATTCAAAGGTCTATTTAGTAAATTTGCGAAAATTGACATTCTCAAGCGCCATAAAAAAACACTCATTTCATGCACTTAATACAAAAATTACTATTATTAAACAATCTCCGATACTACTAAAGAAAATTACCATCTTTTTATTTTATAATAAATAACAGTTATTGCATTATTGATTACAGATGATCTATGTATTGTAAAATAAATTTATTCAGAACTGCTGACAGCAAAATGCAACAAATTATAAAATTGCCAGTTGGTGTTGCCAGGAAAACAAAAACACAAGAAATTATGAGCTTAAAAAGTATGCCCAGGCATAACTGATTCTTTGGGTTTTTTCACATGGCAGTCACCCTATGATCCCTACTGTGACCCACCCGGTATACATAACACAGTTTAAAAAAATATATTCTCATTACATATTAATTTTTGGATTTTAGGAAAATTTTTGTAAAAATTTCATTAGGTGTTTTCTTTCCAAAACTATGCTTCTTATAAATAAAAACTAGAAATCTTAGCAAATTTTCAATAAGTAGGAATTTATTGTACAGATACAAGCAATAATACAATTCGCAAACACCTCACATGTGCATAGCAGTTGGCATTGAGATACCAAACTATATTAGTAAACATAAAGTAGAGTAATGTTGACTTGGTTACATGCAGATCTGGCCCTTAACAGTTACGTCAAATTAAGAAAGCTAAACACTTATAAGCAAAGTGACAATTCGGTAATCAAAAATGAAAGTAAATATTGAAACAATTGAAACATAGTAATCTTACTTAATCGAGAAAACATACGGACAAATACTCATAACTAATACCTATCAACTGTGCACTTGCAATAAGTAGTTAAAAAGAAACCATAAAGTCATTGAGGCGTTATTTGTCAACAGCAAGAATTTTTGATATCCGGGTTATCAGTAACTTAAAGCAAAATATCAGGCACTTAATTATAAATCAGTAACAAAGTTATCTAGCAATAAGTAATTACAATAAACAGTAAAACCAAACAGTAAGCAAAACTAATTAATTAATATATGTTATCGAACACACTTTAAGATAGTAAAGCAAACAATAATTAGGAATAAACAATGAGGAAAGGAGCAAAGCACGTTACGAAAAGTGGGTCCTTCAATGGCGTATTGTGTGCATAACTGCCTTACCCAAAAAGATGTCAACAGATTTAGAGAATAATGCCTATATTTTAGAATAGATGGCAGCAAAAGGCTTTTCTACTGTATGCCTCTTCATATGTTCCGCTAAAGTACATTTTTGTATTGCTTTATACCCGCAAACAGAACAAGAAAAAGGTTTTTCTCCTGTATGAGTCTTCATATGGTTCACTAAAGTACTTTTCTCTGCTGCTTTATACTCGCAAACAGAACACGAATATGGTTTTTGTCTTGTATGCGTCTTTATGTGGGCCACTAAATTATGTTTGTGTGCTGCTTTATACTCACAAACAGCACAAGAAAAAGGTTTTTCTCCTGTGTGCCTCTTCATATGGTTTGCTAAATTACTTTTCTGTGTGGTTTTATACACACAAACAGAACATGAAAAAGGTTTTTCTCCTGTGTGGGTCTTCATATGTTTCACCAAAGTACGTCTTAGTGATGCTTTATACTCGCAAACAGAGCAAGAAAAAGGTTTTTGTCCTGTATGCGTCTTCATGTGGTCCACTAAATTATGTTTACGTGCCGCTTTATAATCACAAACAGCACAAGAAAAAGATTTCTCTCCTGTGTGCATCTTCATATGGTCCACTAAAACATGTTTTTGTGCTGTTTTATACTTACAAACGGAACAAGAAAAAGGTTTCTCTCCTGTATGAGTCTTCATATGGTTCACTAAAGCACCTTTTTGTATTGCTTTATACTGGCAAACAGAACAAGAAAAAGGTTTCTCTCCTGTATGAGTCTTCAGATGGTTCACTAAAGTACCTTTTTGTGATGCTTTATAATCGCAAACAGAACATAAATATGGTTTTTGTAATGTATGCGTCTTCATGTGGGCCACTAAATTATGTTTTTGTGCTGCTTTATACTTACAAACAGAACAAGCAAAAGGTTTTTCTCCTGTGTGCGTCTTCATATGGTCCACTAAAACACGTTTTTGTGCTGCTCTATACTCGCAAGTGGTACATGAAAAAGGTTTTTCTCCTGTATGGGTCTTCATATGGTCCACTAGAGTAACTTTTCGTACTGTTTTATACTCACAAACAGAACAAGCAAAAGGTTTTTCTTCTGTATGGGTCTTGATATGGTCCACTAAATTACCTTTCTGTACTGTTTTATACTGGCAAACAAAACACGAGTAAGGTTTTTCCCCGCTGTGTGTTCTCATATATCTCGCTAAAGTAGTTTTCCATATTGCTTTAGAATTGCCAATAGTACACGAATAAGGTTCTTCTCCTGTATGTGTCCTCATATGTATAGTGAAATTGTTTTTCTCCAATGATTTAAAATTGCAAATAGAACAATAGTGCAATTGGTTCATCTCGCATATTTTTCAAGAAGTTACTCTCATCTTCAGCTGCGTATTCAGAGGCGTTCAGAAGAAATGAATGCTCGATGAGACTTTTGCTTGCAATGCAAGTATCAACCATTTCATCCTTTATGTCTATTTCCTCATTTTTAATATTCGGCCCCTGATCAGTCATGGTGTTGGTAGTGCCTTCAACGATTTCTTCACCTATGTGTAAATTTGCCACTACATCGTCTGCATCGACCTTCATTGGTGGTTCATGTAACCCGCTTGCCATTATACTATAAAAATTATTATCAATTAACTCTTGCCTCAGGTCCATTGTTATAACAAAACTAAAGAGTCGAGATTTATTAAATGAAATATCTGAAAACAAAAGTAATATAATATTCAGGTAGGTTAAGTAGGTTATGTTTAATTAAACATTTTGTAAGTTTTAATATGTATATTTACTTACATGAAATACTATGAAATTGAAAGAATCGACTCACGAGAGTGGCCTAGCAGCAAACCCTATATGGAATTAATAAACTTTATCCTATACAAACCAGACCATTAATAATCAACAAATGAGTATTAATGAGGTTAGCCAGGTCTGCCCCTATAAAATTTCCACTTCCAAACCTTTTAGAATTCCCTTGCAGCAAAATTCCCTCCGATTAAAAAAACACATTAGTATAAAATCGAATCATTTCTATCAACATATACAGTACAACATATTCTATAGTTTATTTCATACTGATGTCAAAATAGTAATTTTTGTATTAAGTGCGCGAAATGAGTTTTTTTTTATGGCACGTGAGAATGTAAATTTTCGCCGAGACCGTTAGGTCGAGGCAGAAAAGTCATTCAAACGCGCCATAAAAACACGAATTTTGCCACGAAATACAAACAACGTTTTTTCTACAGCCGTCAAAAAGAGAATAAAAGATTCTCTGCAACAAAATCATACGTATATAGCAAATAAGTAGAGTAATATTATTATGTACCTAACGTTTTATATGTGTTGTAACTAAGGAAATGGTGTTCCAAAACCGTTTTTTCACTGTTAGCCGTGAAGAATAGTACATTGTGTATCTAGGACGAAAAGCGTAACATTCCCAGACGACTGTGAATATTGTTGGGCGAGGCGAATGCCGAGCCCAACAACACAGGAGTCTGGGAATGATGCTTTTTGTCCAAGATACACATACTATTTTTCCGCCAATCGATACAAGTAATTAAAAAAAAATATTCCCGGCCTAGGCAGGGAATATTCGAGTAGGTACTATTTCCTATTTTTTTTTATTTCTCGTACCTATCGATCGGCGGAATAATAGTATGTGTATCTAGATACACAATGTACTATTTTAGACAACCACGTATGAAAGTAACATTATCGCGACAGCAGCCTACTACAGAAAGTTGACAATCTCATACACTAGCACGATATTATATAGTGCTAGTTATATCGTAACGGCACAAAGTTATCAAATCACGGCCAGCAGACCGTGATTCAAATAATCCAGACGCTTTTGCTTTATTCGTTGCTCTGCTTCCAACAAGCTCTAATTTTTTATAATTGTACCAATAATACTATAACGATCAATTTTGCAAACGAAATAAAAACAATTCTTAAAAATAGAATTTACTTTGAGTGGTCGTCTAAAAAATAGTGTTCATAAGTCGCCCGAAAGTGCAAATATCTGGGCTCGTGTTTTAGATCCACTCGGGCTTCGCTTCGCTACGCCCTCGTTTGTCTAATCAACACTCGCACGATATTTGCTACTTTCGACGCTTGTCATGAAAATAACTATTTTCTACGGTCACCTCTAAAACTGACTATTAAAAGCTCACTGTCAATGCGAAAAGTTAGCGATTCACACATTTTTTCCCTAGTAACCATTTTAACATCGCAACCACGTAAACAATGTCTTAATGAAATAATCACGTCACTTCATTTTACTTTACGCATCGCCATGGCTAACCTGATTATTATTGTAATTCGTCATTTTTCTGGAACTGGCTAAAATTATTGACAATTGCATCACGGCGCGTTCATCATCACGCAACAGTTTTATTGAGTTTGAGAGTTTTTGTGAAGTTGAAGATGGAATCTGGATAATTGCACCCCGCCTGAAGTATTTGAAGCGGCCCAGACAGTAACCAATGAGTTGTTGCCGGCCACATGGCGCGGCTTTTATGAACGGCGGTACAACGACTTCATCAATGGTGTGAATCGAAATTTCAATTATTTAACAATTTTGTCATTTATTAAAGACCGTAGAAAAAATTTTGTATGTATTTCGAGTGTAAAGAGCCATTTTGGTATTCGGTTGCATTTTCGCGCCTCGCTGCCGCTCGGCACGAAACTCGCATCCTCATACCAAAATGGCTCTCTTTACACACTAAATACATAAATATCTATTTTTCACGTGTTAAAAAAAGTTAAACTTCGCTTATCTATAGCGATACCATAAATATCACGTTTTTTTGACGGCTGTAAAAAAATGACATGTTTCGGATTATTTATGGTACAAAAAATGGAACATTAAAGTCTTAGTACTTTAAAGTAAAATATTAAAGTTCAAGTACTTTAAAACGTATTTATAGTACAAAAAATGGAACATTAAAGTCCTAGTACTTTAAAGTAAAATTTTAAAGTTCGAGCACTTTAAAATTATACGTCAGTTGTTGACATGAAATTTGAAATGATTTACAATTTTTTATTTAAAATTCATTAAATTTGCAGTATGAAATAAACCGTTGTATTCACCAAGAACTAAAAGTGTTTTTAAAGGTCCTCGCAAGTAATTCCGTCCTCGGCTAACGCCTCGGCCGTAAACAACTTTCTCGTCCTTTAAAATGTCACTTTTCGTTCTAGATAAATAAACTACTATTTAAAACTTACTCTTTATAAATAATATCATTCCTCATT
Organism: Agriotes lineatus; assembly: GCA_940337035.1. NCBI lineage: Eukaryota > Metazoa > Arthropoda > Insecta > Coleoptera > Elateridae > Agriotes > Agriotes lineatus. The sequence goes on along the minus strand of OW679196.1, from coordinate 145,576,187 downwards.
AATTTAAAATGTTCTTCTGTAAGTGTAAATGTATCAAATTTTTTCAAACATTTTAAATTCCACAGAAACCGTACATACAAAAAAGAGAGTTAGTTGAAAAGACAAATCTTCTCTTAAATTTTAAGACGAATTCAAAAATTTAATAATATACCGGGAGTTCTATTTAAAATAGGAGTTAATAAAAGAAAGAAAAAACCATTTTAAAGGTATTCAACTGGAAAATGACCCATTTCACATCAACACACATTAAAAATTTAATAAAAATGTAAAGTTTGAAAAAAATCGTTTGAGCCGTTTTTGAAAAAATCGAAATGAACTGAAAAATCACAATAGTAAACACCATACTTCCGGTTATGCGATTTTCTTCAAAAGCTTGCTGTCGCATCTACAAGGTCCGGCAGAATGAAGTATCCATTTTAAATTGAGTAGTTTTTGTTAACGGCTAAATTTTTATTCAAAAATCAAACAAAAGGTTCTTCATGAAACAAGGAAATTTTATTTTTTAAACATTACATCAGTCAAGTCAGAGCTGGGCAAACTACTTTTAAAAAGTAATTAGTTACTAATTACCAATTACCGCCCAATGTAGTAATTTAATTACCAGAGATTCAATTACCCACAGGAAATAGTAATTCAATTACCAATTACTTAGTAATTGTAATTGTACAACATCAATTACTTTTTCAATTACTTTCAATAAAAATTATTGTCATATAGTTGTATTTAGTAGAATTTTCTTGCAAGTTGCAACTATCATTAGTTTCGTGTCGATTGGTAATCGTTATCTAAAAATACTTAATTTTTATGTTTTGTTAACTATCCTTTATCTAATAGACTTGTCTGTCCGGGAAGCTGTTTTGTCTGTCCGGGATGCTGTTTCAGCAGCCAAACCCTAAGAGATAGAGAAAAAAGTAATTAAATTTATATGTTTGGAATGGTCATGTCAGGTCAGGAACCGACTTTCAGTCACGTGACACTTCCGGTTTTCGAGAAATCACGTGATTTCCGTCCGTCCGGGACGCTGTTTCAGCAGCCAAACCATAAGAGATAGAGAAAAAAGTTATTAAAGTTATATGTTTGAAATGGTCATGTCAGGTCAGAACTGAATTTCAGTCACGTGACACTTCCGGTTTTCGAGAAATCACATGATTTCTGTCCGTCCGGGACGCTGTTTCAGCAGCCAAACCGTAAGAGATAGAGAAAAAAGTTATTAAATGAGACATTTGTCCCACTGGTTGCTAGTAGTAACCTAATACTTTATCACTCTTGAAGGTTTTTTGATAATTAAATCTTCTAGCTACATGCACCGTTCACCAAAACCAAAAGTTTTTAGTTACCTTCAGTAAGAAGGTATAGGGACTTGGAAGTTCAAATCTATATATTTTTTTATATTAGTTTCCACATAAGTTATCACTAAAGTTGAGCTTTTTATCACGATTATGTATTTAGTGGCCAAGGCCCGAAGGGCCAAAGCAAATAAACCACACAAGGATTGAAATGGAACTCTCAGTGCCCAGGAGTAAATTGTTTTTTTAAATCGAGAAATCGCGAAGTTACAACATTTTAACCAACTTTTATAGGTTGCGTTCACGTCCGTTGACGTTTACCTACCACCCAGCAGCCTACAAAAAGTTGAAAAACAATGGATTACTTCACTGCCGATTTCTCGTATTTTATTTGACGATTTCAACGTTCTTCACTGCCAATTAAAAAAAAACTTTTTTCGAATATGAAGAAATGTCGAATTTAATTTTGGCTAGATTTTGTAATGATATTAGAAAAAATAGCACGCTGAATATGTTATAAAAGTGATTTTTCCATGTTCGTGATAAATTAATCTACTCCCTTTGCATCACTCGCTCGTGAATTAAACGGTGAAAAACTTTCACTTTTCTTAACTTGTAGAACAATCTATTATTAAATACGCTTAACATGAGGCTGAATGACGAAAATATGTAACTTACCAAAGTATACAGGGTGGAGCATTGGATTTCTTAAGTGTTTGACAGCAAATTTCTATTTAGATTTTGTAGAAGAACGATCCAATTGGCGCAACTTGAGCATTTTTTGTTGGCTCTGTTTGAAAATACTTTTTTATACCCCTTTATACGAAAGTGACATTTTCTGTCGCCTGTTAGGGGTATAGGAAAAATAAATATACGTTTGGGTCCCTGGTTGGTTTCCAATGGCAGTGGGAGGGAATATAATACATTGACTGCCGTTGCCATTAGAGACGGGAGACAATGTGATTATTATTAATAATAAATCAACTAGCCTCCTGGTTTTCACATTTAAATATTTTTGAATGCAGCTGATTACAAGAGATAGTCTCATCATAAAATGTAAAAGTGTTGTATGTATAACTCTGAACTAAAACGTCATTTCATCCCTTGCATGATTACAATAAATTGATTAAGTAGGTACCTACTGTTCTCGCAAACTCTGAAGAACTAAACTACATCTGCGGGAGGGAATGATACATTTTCCTCCCTAGTAATACAAATAGTTATTAAAAATGTATTAGGTAACTTCTGAAATTATAAAACAAAATATCAATTTGGTGTTGATCAGGGATCATTGAAAGTTGACAGATGACTGATAAACCTAGTTGAAAACTGCTGATTGAAATAATAATTCGTACTTTAGATACAAAAACAAAAGACATTTGCTCAAGCACGTAACAATGAAGTCATTTTTACATTCAAGTGACCTTTATGCTATGTGTTCAAATAGTATTTTACAGTAGAAGTCCGTTAGGATAGCCTTTACTGCCGAGCCAGAGAATTTGTGAGACGAGCTCGAAGAGCGAGTCGAATAATACTGGCGAGGCAGTAAAGGCCCTAACGGACGTGTATTGTACAATAGTTTTTGTAATACCTACATACAATTCGGTCATATCTATATTTTTCTAATTTATTTTCATCAAAACGCTAGGTTTGTGTAATGACATTTTAGAATGATTGAGAGTGCGTAGAACGTTGCAACTGTTGTTTATAAATGTCAGTTATTTCCAATTTCGTGTATGGTTGTAAGCAGTTTTAAGTAACTTATGACATCTGTAGAAAATGATGAAGATATTCTTAAAGACGTTAAGATTCTGAATGAGCAAGTTATTTTAGCGTCTGTTCAGGAGTTATAGCAGTCTTTTGCGCCTTCTTCTATGTGGAGTTGAAGGCTTGCTTGCTGCTGGATTTGTGTGACAAACGTCACTTTGACGTTTGGCACACAATTTAGCAGGCCGTGGTCTTTACGGACACTTTTTACAGCCGGGCCGTAAAGAGGTTGCTTACGCAGTAGTAAACAGTCCTTAAAGAAATATTTAACAAGTAGGTATTACAAAAAAGAAATTACATAAGGGTTGAATATGGCAATTTTTAGAATTTTCAATCGAGATATCAGCGTATAATATAAACTTATGACAGCAACAACAGTGATTATGTTAATGAATTCTAAAGCTTGCTGTTGCCAATACTTTTATAATCCATGGCCAACCCTTAAGTAATTCCTTTTTAAACACACCGAATAAGAAAATTACTGTGAACGCTCGACAATTAAATTGCTCAGGTTTAGGGTTTCCAGTCCCGGGATCCGGTCCCGGGACAGTCCCGGGATTCTACCACAAAAACCGAGTCCCGGGACCACAGCCAGCCCAAGCGAAGTCCCGGGACCATGTCAACATGCGTGCGTATACTCGATATCAGAGAATTAGGACGGGTATTTACCGGCGTCCGGCGTATTACTCATGCCTTTTGCACATTCTGCATTATTTGCGTTTTGCGTAGGCAGGAGAGGTATTGTTTTCGGTAGGTTAGAATTAAACATGTGTGTTGTTTCAGCCACATTTGCATATCTTCTTCTATTTATGTATTTGTCTGTTTTTTTTTTGTTGTATTTAGATATGAGCGAAGAAGCTGAATAAATTACATTTTTGGGTTTTAAGTGTATTCGTTATTTGTCTGCTAAAGCGTTATAATTAGAATGACTTCCGATTCGCAACCTACCTTCATTCTACATTTAAAAAAATAACGATTTGAAGTCACTATGGCAACAGTTTTATATATTGAAGATAAACAATTGGCGAAATGTAAAGTTGGTTCCTACAAAATTATCATAATTAGAGGCAGCTTGACGAAAGGATTACACACGCACTTTGCAGTTCAAACAAAAGCAAAGAATGAAGAGCGACAGACATTTTTAGTACCAGAAGAAAGCAATGAAGTTGTAGACGAGCCCCGACGCAAATTATCAGCACAGAAATACTTTATTTAACTTAAAACACTTGTTTTTTTTTGGAAATTTTATTCGAAAATCGTACGACACTCATTAATGACCAATAGAAAAATTATTTCACGAGTCGTATCCAAGACAACAACAAAATTTCTTGGAAATTTTTTGTAGGTAGACATTACTTCTTTTTAGGGTTTGTGTCGTTACGATTTTCTTACCGAATCTGCATTCGAGCATTAATTCATATCCGGAAATTATTTTTCGTGCATTCAACAACGTCCGAATTTGCCCTCGCGTCCCGCTCGGGCAAATTAATACGACGTTGTTGGAACGCATTCAAAAAAATTTCCGGAAAGAATTAATGCTCTTATGAGATTATGTGTGAAAATTTCACCTGAACACTATTTCTCTTTCGGGGCCATTTTCGGGATCTTCGGGACTAGTCCCGGGACCTGAAATTTAGCTCGTAAGTCCCGAAAACACTTTTGGTCCCGGGACTTGGAAACCCTACTCAGGTTGCTTTCATATTTTTACTTCAAATTTCAAAATGTTATTAACATCTTTAATAATACTTATTGATTTTAAGTTTAGGGAAATAAAATATCTGAAATTACGTAAATTGGGTCACTATGCACCATGAGCGTAACTTGGGGCATATCTTTGGGGGGGGGAGGGGGAGGCAAAATCAAGACTTCACAAAATTTTTAAACCTAAATTGCAAAAAAATGCTGCACTTGCACTTTAAAATCAAAATTTTGGGGGGCACTGCCCCCCCCTTGCCCCTCCCAAGTTACGCCTATGCTATGCACTGTTTTTTTAAAAAACTAAATGGAATTTTGTGTAAAATCATTAAGAAGCCAATATTTGAATGTCTGGTAATTAGCAAGGAGTTTTTTAATAATCATCGAAGCTAACATGCTGCAGCCAGTATAGAAAGCAGCATATGAGCATTACAAGGCAAGAAACGACAAAGAATGGATAATTTACAAAATGTTCAATGCAAGAATGCGGTAAACTTATGCGGCGGCGTTTTAAAATTACCATACGCCATAATGCATTTTTGAGTCAACCAGACATGGGATTTTGCAATTAGGTACATTTTATATATGTGTTTTCCGTTGTTTAAATGTTGTTATCGGATTTTGTCCGTTTAATTCAATTCCTCACTCAAAAACGTAATTTTTTGGACCTAACGTCTGTTACACTTGCACGGAACAAACAAATTGAAATGGATAAATAATCATTATGAACCAATATCGTCTAATGAAGCTATGTAAAATTATTATTTTACCGTAGGTATTGTAATCTGTAATGTACCTACTTACCGCAAATATTCTTATAGTGTCTTACACTTAGCGTCTCTCACAATAAATATTGTCATTATTACAAGCTACAGATACACGCACTAATGTTCGTGGACGCGTCATACAAAATGCAGAAGTTGCTGTTATTCGACTCGTCAGAGGAAATAATAAATTATGTTTTTATTGCGCGGGGAATACCCTGCGAGTTGCTTAATATGTAACTTAATAAGAATTTATCTTATTTATGCGTTCTGGAGATCTAGCACCCTATCGAAGTCAGTAATTCAGTAATTGAAATACCACAAAGTAATTCAATTACCGCGAGTAATTTCAATTACCACAAGTAATTCAAATACCTATAAAGTAATTTAAATATTTTACAGTAATTTAATTACACGAAAGTAATTGAGTAATTGAATGCAGTAATTAATTACTTTTAAAAAGTAATTTTTAAGTACTTTCTAAGAAAGATGGCAATTCCCAATTACAATTGCCGCATTTTGAAAAGTAATTCAATTCCAAGGCAAATACACAAAAAGGAATTTAATTAGTAATTTAATTAAAAAGTAATTAATTACTGCCCAGCTCTGAGTCAAGTGACCTCCTTCTCGCTGCTGGCACTCTTGAAACTGCTCTTACCCTTTCAGCATTTTCAAGTATGCGTACAGAACGAGTTTGTTCCTTTTGCTTTTTCTTTGGCACATGAGACTGTAGTGCGAAACTTGTGTACCCACTTTTTAATTGTTATTCGACTAGGAACTGCATCTCGTGGATTTAAATGAAAGTAACGACGAAATAAACGCTGGGTGGTTACAACAGAATTGTTATTTTTAAAATAAGCTTCAACCGCAAAAGAACGTTGAATATTTGACCAATACTCTATATTCACAGCTAAACTGACATTTCTCGCAAACACTTTGACAACTTTCTTAAATTTCCATTTATCGCGAAAGCATGGCGACTTGATTTGAATTTATATCGCATTATATTATGAAATGAATTAACTTTGAAAATGGATACGTCATTCTGCCGGACCCTGTACATAGTACACAAAACTTATATATGAAGTTTCAACGTCTAACCTGTTTTCGTTTTTGAGATATTCTATTTACAGACAGACAGTCAGACAGACAGACCAATGAACAAAAACATGTTTTTTGGGTTCAGGGGACTCTAAAACGTGAAGATCTGTTGAAAACTCAATTTTGAATTTTTGTTTCAGACACTGAATTCCCGTAGTAGTCTATTGTGATCAATTCTGGAACCTCCTCCATCACTTCTCCTTGAATTTAAGATTATGACCACGCTCAAGGTAAGGGTCACGCCCAAGATCCGATCTCTCCTTCTCCCCCCCCCCCCTCCCTCACCACACGACCACCAGTTCAAGAACAAGGTGACTTCGAAGGTCATGTACTCCCCCATGACACTGCTTCCAGTTCAAAACTAAAGCTTTCCTTCCCTCAACTTAGCGTTGATTTCAAAACGTGAAATAAATATTCGTTTTATTTAAGTATAACTACATTGCAAGTTTAATATGATAAAAAATAAACATGAAGTAAGTGCGCTTCCAGTCTTGGATTGTAATTCAACTAGGATATGAACCCAGGTTTCCCTGCAAGCGCCTTTGAGGCTCGGGGTGTCATTACAACTAACTACCGAGTTTTATATAAAATATTAGGTTACTCAACCTTTTGGCTCGAATGATGACATTAATATGTTTTATGTCTGAGTGAAGCTCTTGTCGTCAAATAAATCATTGGGTATCCTAAGGATCGGTCCGTACAGAGTTTCTGCTGGTGAAACCTGCACATCGTCAATGTGTTGGTTGGCATCCACTAATTTGGTAAATAGATCCTTGAAAGTGACCCATTCTTCATAAAATCTCCCGAAGATGGAGATTTTTTATTTGAGGAGGCAAAATTGCTGTTGCATGTTGGCTTTCAGTTGGTGCCTGCAACAAGTTAATTAATTTTCTTTTAACGTAACGTATTCAAGACTAAAGTATGCTTGATTCGAGTCCATTTCGTGAAGAAGAATATCTTCATCCATCTCTGACACACTATCCTAAAATGTCTTCAACTTCGCTTGTGTGTTGACGTATTTTCTAGATTTTCGTCTTTCTGCTATTTCCTCTGCATTGATCATGGCTTGTTTTAACTTTAGAATTCGAATTTGTAATTATCAAATCTGAAGTTTTTGTTCAGGATCTTCGATCATGGCTTCTTACTTCCTAGTCTTGAAAACTTTGGGAACTTCAGTTTACGTCGAAACGATCTGTAAATAATTTTTACGCACAACCGGGCCCAAAATGAAGGTTTACATCTTAGTTACCACGACTGAAAGTACAACTTTACGCCCGGCGGGCCGTAAAGTAATTTGCGGGCTGTAAAATAAAAACGCGGGACGTAATAGTATATTACATACCGAGGTGGGAAGTGTTTCATTACTGTCGAGAGATTAAGTAGTTAACCGAGACGCGTAGCGTCGAGGTGAACTTTATCTCGAGACAGGGATGAAACTTTCCACCGTGGTATGTATACTATTTTATTGGCAATCATCTAATTTTAAAAATAACTACAATTGAATTTTGAATAATAGATATCTTGATGTAGCTAACATTTTTGTTACCATGAAAACAACCCACTCAATGTTTTGTTACCATGGAAACACCCCACTCTTCAGGTATGTAATATTTTTCTGGGTATGTAATAATTTCCTGGCTAGTTTCAAGTAATCATCTAGTTCCCAACTGTTGTCATGTCATGAAATTGACACATTACAATGTGATTGCGAATAAAGTTACTTTACGGCCCGCAAATTATTTTACGGCCCGGCACCTTAACTGTGGTGGAAATTTTGACATTAAAAACAACCTAAATTTATTCTATGTTTGTTCCATGCAGTTGTGCATTAAACGTTGTACGTACCTCAGGCCGGAAGTAGATTACACCCTTAGCCACATAAATGCCCTCTTCCGTCGGGCCTCAAATTTTGGCTGCGTGCGTAATCTTACTCTTCCGGCCTTCTATACGTAGATAACTATTTGCTTCTCCGTAAACAGCCTTAACTTAATCGAAATACCCCTTTGTGAAATCGTTGTGGGTTGGAATATTTAGCTGCATCATTTTGGCGTAACTGATCTTCGTGGCGCTTCAGTACTCATCCAGTGTTTTATTTTGACTTTATCTTCCTCTACATACCTGCATTATTTTCTGGACAAGTTCTTTTTGTGTGACAACTAATTGGTTGAATGCCTCCATATTTGCCACTTTCTAGGACCTTGGTGGGTTGGCAGATGTTTTTTTATTCTTCCGATGCTGGTAACACGAGGTATGTGATTTTTCTTAAGCTGAGATGTATCCGGCTCGAAGGACCATAAACAAAATTGTCTAGAGGCTGTCAGCTTCCTGTTACTTGCGCTGGTTCCGCCCTTTTTAATTCTGAGCATACGGTTGAGGCTGTAATCCGCATTTTGAGGAACGGGTAGTCATGCCACCCAAAGGACGTAATAATTAGGTAACCACCTGAGGAGCAGCCCACACCCCAAAACCTTATAGCTTGGTAAAAGTGGTACCTCGATGTTAATGAATCAAACACTCAATGCTAATTGTTTTTATTATTAAATCTCGGCCTATATATACTATTTACATATTGCTTACTTTTAAAAATGGCATTATTTCAAAGTCCAAAGTGCTTGCCTTACTAGGCTGCTTTCGTATGTCATAACAAACCGACAGCGTTTAGCAAGGCTGCTATAAGCTTCTTTTGCAATTTTGCTAAACATGCAGAAGCGATAATACACTGAACTCTTATGAACTAGGACATTGCGCTGCTAATACGAATTTCTTAAATTTTTAAATTTAAATTATTAATTCCGGCTCAACATTGGAACCACGTCAAGGGTATTTTTAGGTTTGGTGTTGGAAATTCATAGTGGTACATCTGGCAACACTGCGGTATTGATTATTGGTGATGTGGTCTGGATAGAATAAAGTTTATTTCTTCCACATCGGTTTCCTGAAAGACCGCTCCCTGAGTGAGTTCATTCTTTCAATTTAAATATATTAAAACTCTGATTATCGAAAATTTGTAAAAATGCCTAATTAAACATAACCTACTTAACGTACCTGAATATTATATTGGTTTTTGTTTTCAGATAATTATTCCTTTAATAAATCACGACTCTTTACTTCTGTTATAACAATGGACCTGAAGCAAGAATTAATTAATAATAATTTGTATAGTACAATGCCAAGCGGGTTACATAAACCACTGATGAATGTCGATGCAGACAAAGCAGTAGCAAATGAACACATAAAGGGAGAAATCGTTGAAGGCACTACCAACACCGTGGCTCATCAGGGAAAGAGTATTCAAAATGAGGAAATAGACATAAAAGATGAAATGCTTGATACATGTGCAGCAAGCAAAAGTTTCATCGTGAATTCTTTTCTTTCTGGCGCCTGTGAATATGCAGCTGAAGATAAGAGTAACTGCTTGAGAAATATGGAGAGGAAACAACTGCACTCTTGTTCTATTTACAGTTTTAAATCATTGAAGAAGAACAATTTAACTGTACTGCGATGGATAGCTCTCTCTAATTAAATTAAATATTAAGTTATTAGAGCTTCCACCCAATATTTTGTTTGAACTATAAAATTCTCAGGCTGATTAAGAAGTGAGCTGTACTTATTGAATGCCTAAATAAATGGTTATACGCCCGCCTTTATATTTTATCTACCTGCAAATAATGATAAATAAACGCTAGCTCTCAAGTAAAGCAATCACTATTATCTCGGTTACGTTCCTTAGCTGAATTGTAAATTATAATTTATTTGAGTACGGTTCTGTCTACCGCATTAGTTCCAATACGCATAAATAAAATATTTGAAAGTAGGTCAAATATTACACAAAATGGATTCCGTATGCAAGATTGCGTGGTTGACGTTTTAAAATCGTGAAATTATCAAAGTTCTTACAGGTATTTATTTGAGTTTTCGCGCTTTGGCGGCATTAATTATCTTCTGTTTCAAGCAATTAATTGTTTATGACGTCAGAAGAGACGCTGCTGGCGGAAATTAGCAATTGTTTTTCGGTCGTATCCGGTTTCATCTTCGCATAACCTCAAATAACGGAATCCGTTTGTTTTGCGGGCTACACCTCCTCTATAGCCGCGAAAATGCTTGGATTTTCTTAAGTAATGTCTCCTTTATCATGCACGTAACTTTCCCGGTTCTAACGTAGTTAATTCTAGGCAAATTTGGGTACCTGATACTTCGCCGAACTCCTCGTCTGAAGCTGCTACGGACCCCCTCGTGGTGAAACCTCCTGGAGACGTAGCTACAAAGCTGCTCTACGCCCTGGAATCTTCCCCTCTAGGCTGCGATGATTTCCTTGGCTACACGCAGTGATCGAAAACTAGTGCTGAACAGCTGCTAACTTCTCGAAAGGACCCCTTTATGGAACTTTATAAATTTTGGTTGCGGAAACACTCACAAACGATACCACACCAACTGGGATGTGCACTAATTAAAACGGTATACTTTTTAAGTTGAAAAATGCTCATTTATTATATAAAAATATGATTTAAAGTAGAGCACAATTTACATTGTCATTTTTTGTAATTTATTCATTTGTCCTCCTCTCAAATCCGTTATAAACAAAAGCTAATCTAATATTAATATAAACGGAAATTAACCAAGTTCAAATCAATTACCTCTTAAAATAAATCTGTTTATAAACTATTATATTTACAAATTTCTTATATCTACAATATTGTCTATATTTATAATAGTCAAAATGTCTCGTTGCGCCACTACACGTTTTATTATTTGCGTTGCTTTATTCACTCGCGTAATTGCACTGATTAGTTTTAAGGGTTTACTTCCTCCAAAAATGCTTTTCGGTGTCCAACTGTTTCCTTTTCACTCGTTTTTTCTCTTGTGTTGCTGTTTGCTTTTCCCCTTGTTTTATAATGTCTTGTCTGCTTCTCACAATTGCTATGCCTTTTTGCCTGCCTTCTAATTGCTCTTTGCAACGTATAATTGGTTTATTCTGGCTTATACATTTTTTAGAACTCTCACAAAATTTTACTGTCTAAATTAATTGAATTCTACGCTTCATTTTCTTGCACATAGCAAACTTTTTTGTAATTAATAATTTCTTTTGGTTCGGCTATTGCTTTTGCACAAACCTATTATTTAAATTGATCTGATAGTCAACTTAGATCCCCGTGAGAAATGAGCTTTGCCTTTTGCGTTCCCTATTCAATTACTACTCTATTACTGGCATCTCTTTACCAATGCATTTATTCTGTGAAATTCAAGTTTTAGCCTTGCAGTTATATAAAATACCTCAACCCTGTGCTTATTGAAATGTCCATTAAATTGGCAATGCTATCAGAATTGAGTTGTAGAGCCTAAGACCATTCCAGTACATATAGAAACATATAGGAGAAAAACCTTATTCGTGCAATATTTGCCATTATAAATCAATATGGAAAACTACTTTAGTGAGCTATAAAAAATATATGAGGACACATAACGGGGGAAAAACCTTTTTCCTGTGTTGTTTGCAAGTATAAAGCAACACGCAGAAGTAATTTAGTGGAACATATGAAGACACATACAGGCATGAAACCTTTTTCTTGCTATGTTTGCGAGTATAAAGCAGCACGAAAAAGTGATTTAGTGGACCATATAAAAACGCATACAGGAGAGAAACCTTTTTCATGTTTTGTTTTCGAGTATAAAACAGCACAGAAAGGTACTTTAGTGGACCATATGAAGATGCACACAGAGGGGAAACTGTTTTCATGTTCAGTTTGCGTGTACAAAACAGCACGGACAGCTCGGTTAGTGGACCATATAAAGACACATACAGGAGAAAAACCTTATTCATGTTGTAAATGCTTGTATAAAGCAGTACAAAAACGTAATTCAGTGGACCATATGATGACACATGCAGGAGATAAACATTATTCTTGTTCTTTTTGCGAGTTTAAAATGGTACGAAAAGGTTCTTTAGTGAATCATATGAAGATCCATACAGGAGAAAAACCGTATTCATGTTCTGTTTGCGAATATAAAGCAACACAAACAAGTAATTTAGTGCAACATATGAAGACGCATACAGGTGAGAAACCTTTTGTTTGCTCTGTTTGTGAGTATAAAGCAGGACAAAAAGGTCATTTATTGGAACATATTGTAACGTTTCGCTCTGCTTTTAAATGCGAATTAGCATAATCAAATTTTATGGCATTTAAAAGTTCGCATTTTGCAATAAATTTCCAGTACGCTCGAACAGGCAAGACAGCCGCGATGCGCCAGCGAAACGGAGAAGTGTTTACTGCGCATCCCCACCGCCACGCGCTGTGATGCCCGGCAAAGCGACGACCACGTATAAAATGCAATCGTTCAGCGAACTCGAGGAGATTTCCAGAGAATAATTCTGGTAGAGCGAACTTTGCTTCGCCAGGCTGATCCCGCGGCTTCAGCTGAGGAAGGCTTCGTTCCTACCTTAGCTGGGCCACCAGAAATAAATCAGAAATATTTTGAGAATTAATCCGAAATTAATCCGACCGTCCGACCCGATTCTGCCGCTTCTCGCCGACCAGAAAATTTGAGACAATCTCGAACCAGTCCCTCCAGGTACCCCGCTTAAATTCAAATTACCATATGACTGTGAAACGGAATATGGTAGTTTGAACTATTTGATTTCCCTGGGATGCAAATAACCGTTCAAATTCAAGCAGTTTATGACTGCGAAATCGGAATAAACTGATTTGAATAATTTACATTTCTCGAGGCCCTTCCTGACCTTTTAGATTCAATTAATTGATGACTGGATAACGGAATAAATTAACTTGAATTATTTACCATGGCTGGACATCGGAGTTCGCTATTTTGAATTACTTCATGTTAACAAAATCTGCTTTAACTCACGCACACCTGAATATTGAAGTGCGATATTTCAAATTCGTTCAAAGCGCTAAAGCCCATATTAAGTCTTAATTAAACTTACATACATCTGAGTGCGTTAATGTCAAATCTTTCCGAGTTTGGCTTTTTGGGCACCAAAACTCATCCAGAATTCCACGGCAACATAGGCGGTTTCCCCAGACTTTAGAAAACCACGTACTTACACTGTGGAAACCCATTTGCTCATATTGGAGGTTAAGCTCGACACGCGCTCGGCCCCTGATAAGGTCGCACAGGAATTCGACTCCCGCACTAGGTCAAGTTATCACCGGCGTTTATCACAAGGACGCCCACGTGCACGAATACATACGTATGGTAACGAGATCATAGCCTCAATCAATTCCTTTTTAATTCTAAAGAACCAAAATTATTCCGCTTACTTACAATAGTTCGAGCTGCCATTAATTTGTTTATCGTGTTCCAGTTCTACCAACACTCGCTCGAGTTCACCGTTCGTTCCAACGACCGCACATAGGGCGGACTCCGGCCGTACTTCCAGACAATTGAAGTTGTCTATCTCTCCAGGACCAACTCGAGGATTTGCGTCAAAAATAATAAATTGTTGTACATAATTATGCATATGATTTATTTTATTATTTTACCATATGTACAGTATTGAATAAATGTATTCTCTGTTATTTGTTGTTCTTTGAATTAGTCAAAGTATAAATAAATCGATCTTAGGCCCAGTTAGAAGCTACCATTCATAAGGGCACAATTAATTCCTCCTCCTCTTCCTCAGCCTGTTTGCATCCACTGCTGGATATAGGTCTGTCCCAAGTTTCGCCAATTTTCTCTGTCCAATGTTTTTTGAAACCATCTGTTCCCTGCAACCTTTTGAATGTCATCACCCCAACGTGTTCGGGGTCTTCCTACACTTCTCCGCCCCATCCTTGGCCTCCACTCTATAACTTTCTTGTTGCAGCGGTTGTCATCTCATCGCATCATATGTCCGGTCCATTGCCACTTCAATTTGGCTATTCGATGTCCAACATCTATAACTTTTGTTCTTTTCCTTATCTATTGGTTTCTTTTTCTGTCTTTTATTGTGATACCAAGCATAGCTCTTTCCATTGCTCGCTGAGTGATTCTAAGGGAGTCTATAATATATCGTGTCAAAGGCCAGGTTTCCGATGCGTATGTTAAAGTTGGCAGAACACATTCATTAAATACCTTTGTTTTTAAGCTTTGTGGCAGTTTAGACGTGAATACCTGTTTTAATCTTCCAAAGGCTGCCCAACCCAGTCTAGTTCGTCTTGCCACTTCAGCTTTTAGACCATGTTTCGATGTTGTAATTAATTGACCCAGATAGATATATTCTTCAACGTTTTCCAACACAGTTCCCCCTGCATTTATGGATGTATTTCCCAAATCAAAGTTGGCCATAATTTTAGTTTTGCTAACGTTCATTTCTAAACCAACTGTTAAAGACGCGTTGTGTAATTGGTGCATGATCGACTGCAATTCATTGACACTTGTGGCAATAGTACGATATCATCTGCGTAACGAAGATTTTTCGCCATTAATATTTACCCCAGTGTGTTGCCAGCTAAATGTTTTAAACACGTCCTCTAGAGCTGCGGTAAAAACCTTCGGGGATATAGTATCGCCCTGTCGCACACCCCTGTTTACTTGAATTTGTTCTTCGTACTGATGTAGTCTTATGTTCATCGTGCAGGACTTGTATAAGTCTTTATTAATTTCGACCTCCTAGAACAGAAAGCCTACGATTTTTTTTAACATACCGAAATGGAAAGTGAGTTTTCCTTAATGCTGGTCAGCACACTGTTAGCGCTGTCCCAAAGCAAATTGCGAAATATTTAGGTTTAAAAGAACCAGAGTTATATACCGGTCATTCTTTTCGGCGGACTGGGGCAACTATGGTTGTGAATGCGAGTGGAGGTATGTTAGCACTAAAGCGAGCAGGAGGATGGAAATCCAGCGAAATTGCTACCAGCTACGTTGAGGATACAATTAATAAGAAAATCGAAATGTCTAGAAAATTATTTCCTACAAAGGCTACGCTGTTCTCAGTTACAGTCTCTGCATCACTCTCGGCACCAGCAGATGGTTCAAGTTCACCTATTTCATCGTCCAAAATGTGTATTACCGGGAATAACAATTATACCATGATTTTTAACATTTATGATGCAAATAGAACACAATTTTCGAATGTAAATAATGCTACTAACTTGTAAAACTGACAGTTAACATGTAAAGATCTTATTTGTTCCTCACTTGTAAACATCAATTTATCAAGTCACTGTATTCACCTTGAAAATGTTTCTTAACTGGCTAGCCAGTAAATTCTTTACTGACTAGCCAGTTATATTTTACAAGCGTGCTCATAGATAAATGATAGCGTGCAAAGCCAGAGTTGTCTTCCTTAGTATGTGTCATATTGATTAATTTAGTTGCTTGTCAGTTTGACATTTTGAATAAATGGTGAATTTCTAGTTATTTACAAGTGAGGAACAAATAAAACATCCAACAATACACGCCAGGTAACCATTTTTACTGGCTCAAGGATATGACAGGCTCGCCTAACGGCTCGCCAGTCATCCCAATCCTATCGCCAGTAAAACCTGTTTTACCTGGCTTGTAATGTTAAATACTATTACAAGTTAGCAACTTGTTAAAATAAACTTACTTGATTGATACAGTGTTTTGATAAATTGATGTTTACAAATGAGTAACAAATAAAATACTAAAATACTATTACTGGATACTACTTAAGAATTTATAATAGAACATCTGTAATCAATAATGCAATTACTTTATTTATTACAAAATGAAAAGATGGTGTTTTTCTTTAGTAGTATCGCAGATTGTATAATAATAATATATTGTAACAGTTGTCTATCAGGACTGCTGATTTATTGTTAAACGTTAATTTCTAGATAGAAAAGTATTTATGGATAGAAAAACTATCTAGTTATTAAAAATACAAGGGTGAAGTTAAGCAGAAAATGAAACTATCCAAAATTTATTAAGAAATTAGTTCTAAAATTCAAATCAGGAAATACATTTAATATTCAAAATAAGGTTCTAAAATATAAATGAAAATTATCATCTTTGGAGTTACAGGAAGGGTTGTAGATGTTAATAGAAAACAATTTATAATTAAAAAGTAATTAATAATTATTACAAACTATAAGTTAGTTTAAAGAAATATGAACATTCTAAGCTGAATTCATATTTCAATAAGTTACGTATAAGATTGTCAGAACAAAAATATACTGTATGTAGTTAAAATTAATCCAGGATGTTAGAATTAAAACATATTGTATAAAATGAGAATTACTGTAGTGAAATATTAATTAATAATAACAAGTTATATTTGATTTGTAAATTGTACACATAAACCATTTGTATCGACAAAAATAATAACTAAAACCCATTTATAATTAATAATTTATTTATGGTATAATTGACAAGGGTGCAAAGAACAAAATTTGATAAAATAAAGCGAATTTTAAAATAAAGACAAACTATAACATGGGCAGAAGACCATTTAACTAATTAAATAAGAATTAAGAATATTGGAATTGGTGAGGTGAATTCATTTGAACCTGAGTGATTAAACGAGTTGTGTTTCAAGTTTGCTGTCAAGACGGAGATATCTGTAACTGATTTGAATGATTATGCTTTCATTAAGTTATTATTGGAGTAAATAAAATCTGCACCTTTGATTGCTGGTTGGATTCCATACGAGTCTCAGTTAAGGTAGATACATCTGTGATGGGGTTTTGAATTAGCCACGCTGTCGTAAAGTCATAATTAAAGAAATATCTGGATTGGAGTAAATTGGTTGGATTTCATGCGAGTTCCTGTAACGAGGAAGACATCTTGGAAGTGCTGTTGGATGTGCTATAAAGAATTTATCATCTGGGGGACCTGATTAGTTTTTGAAATTGGTGTATAAGGCTTCAATAGTGTTCCATCCATTGTGACGCTGTGGCTTCAAACTGAAGTAGGAATTTTGATTGGACATATAAAAATAAGTGGCAGAATAAGCTGGTTGCAGGTGCACGACTCGACAAGAGAATTGGAACAATTCAATTAAGGGAAGATAACCAGGTATATGTAAAATAAACATTAATCAATTTTAACATTGGAATAATAAGAATTGTACATAAATACTTACGTTTATTCACATATTTAAACTAACATGTATTGTGTGGATATGAATTCACCTTATATGTCATATTAATTGTCTGACAGTGACATTTGAGAGTTATCAAATAATTCTGACAAAACTTTTCATTAAAAGCAAACCATTCTTAGAAATATTTTGATAGTTATCTAAAGCAAGAACCTACCTGAGTTTTAAGAGAGATTGTTCTATTATTTGAGCTAGTAAAGCAAATAAATAATTTGATTAAATAAATCTGAATTAGGACAAATATCTTATTTTAAAATATTTTGAATTATATAAACAAGAATAGCTTAATAGTACAACAGCTATTACATAAATATTAGAGCGCAACGTAGAGTTAATACCTACCATAGCAATATATATCAAGACGTCTCATATAGACCACATTAGTTGATACTTTATGTTTTTTATTGTTCATTGAAATGTTAAACACTGTTTAACATTATTCTCCTTAGCATAGAATTTCGGCTTAGACCGCGTAGTATTTGTATATGAACACCCAGCATTTTCTGGCTTAATGTGCCTTGCACCTTGTGAAGTCGAGCAAAAACCCGCGCGATGGCCATGCTCTTTGGTGGCTCGTGTTGTTTGAGTATCTTGAGAACCAGGATACTTAGGCAGATTTGGCCGTTTTGCTGTTTGTGCATCCATATTCACTAACGTTTCGCAAGACCTTGCAGCTTGCATCATCAGAGTGAAAGTCGCACTAAGAACCGAAGGTCGGTGTGGAGCTATTTATAGTCCTCTGTGCCAGGCGCGCGGAGTGGCGTAACGCTGGTTGGTCATCCGAGTGTAACGTAATCCGTGGGGCGTGGCCGTATGACGCACACAAAGGCGATTGCAAACACAAACGCATCACAAAATCAGCCGTAGCTGAGCATACATTTACAAATGGGCACACTCTAGAATTTGATCATGCCAGAGTACTTGCCAGAATACCTCATTACTTTCCGCGAGTGATACGTGAAGCCATAGAAATAGAAAAACATCCAAATAATATCAACAGGGAAGATGGCTTTAAGCTTAGTAAAACGTGGACCCCTGTGATACACGATTTAAGGCATTACAACCGCTGTGCGTCATACGGCCACGCCCCACGGATTACGTTACACTCGGATGACCAATCAGCGTTACGCCACTCCGCGCGCCTGGCACAGAGGACTATAAATAGCTCCACACCGACCTTCGGTTTTTAGTGCGACCTTCACTCTGATGATGCAAGCTGCAAGATCTTGCGAAACGTTAGTGAATATGGATGCACAAACAGCAAAACGGCCAAATCTGCCTAAGTATCCTTGTTCTCAAGATACTCAAACAACACGAGCCACCAAAGAGCATGGCCATCGCCCGGGTTTTTGCTCGACTTTACAAGGTACAAGGCACATTAAGCCAGAAAATGCTGGGTGTTCATATACAAATACTACGCGGTCTAAGCCGAAATTGTATGCTAAGGAGAATAATTCGAGTAACCGCGAAAGCCTCAAACAGTACAGTATATAACATGATCGCGTTCTCGAATGTTAAGATACATTTAACATCTATCTACTCGAAGGGACAATTTCCTCCGTGGCGAAGGCGGCAATCTTTTTAATTTCATCCGAGATAACAAGGAACTCGTTTTGCGTTTCCATTTTAAGATTTTCATTTTGTTTACGACAAGCACTATAACAACATCACACATATTCATGATAGTCCGATTTCGATTCAGCAGTTTTTAGTAATTATTATTGATTCAAAATTATTGCCTCAATGAACAATAAACTAATGAACACATCTCGAGGGGTAACCGTCTTAACATTTCTCAGGGTCCCGAGTGGTGTAGCTTGAACAAGCGTCCACGTTCGATCAGCAGAGTTAAGCAACGCTGTCTCTGGTCAGAACTTGGATGGGAGTTCCACGGCTGCATCTCTCGGCGCCTCGTGGTACGGCTATCACGGAAAAAAGTTGGTCCCGGCGGTCATACAACATCATGACAGTCGTTAGTGGGGTTGGAAGTCCTCATAACTGCACAGCGACGCCTATAATTGGCCTAATGGCTGTTGGCTGAGTGCGAATTAAATAAAATAAAAAAAAATATGCTCCAATATTAAGACTGGGTTACCCCTCTAAATACGTTAATTACTATTAACACGGCAGTCACTCTATTGCCCAAACTATTTGGGAAATCCAGCATGCGAGCTGTCCATTTTATCGTATAACAACTAGATAGGCAACAAATTTAACACGTATTATTTTTTAAAACTTCTCAGCCTGTCACAATAATTAGCTACCAACCGATTCAAAAATGTTATTTATAGTACTACGACTATAATAAAATGGCTATAATCTATATCTGATCAATTTTGAAGGCTTATCACAAATATGTGATGCTGGTTTATAGTGATTGTTTTGAACATATAGATCGTTTGGTGCACATGTGTAACTGAGTTAATATAACAACCATACCAATATACTACTGTTAGGCATATTATAAATAAGACTAGCAACCATTGAGACAAATGTCTCATTTAATAAAACAAAAAAGACCGTTTTTCAAATAGAACGCGTATTAAATAAAAACAATAATATTTTTAAAATCACGTGATTGAAATTCGGTTCCTGACCTGACATGACAATTCCAAACATATAACTTTAATAATTTTTTTCTCTATCTCTTACGGTTTGGCTGCTGAAACAGCGTCCCGGACGGACCAGCGTCCCGGACAGACAAGTCTATTAGATAAAGGATGATTAATTTTAAAAACCTCTAAACAGCGTTCTTATTATATATTATTATGATACACATAGGTCACTTATTAAATAAAAATTAAAAGAAATAAATTTGGAAGATTAGTACAATCAAATTTAGAAAATTTTGAATAAAATTGTTGGTTAAGTTGAATTAAGTAATAGAAATTGAATTTGAGACAATTTATAATTAGTTTTGTTAAGTTATAGCAATTGAGTATTCAATCAAGGTGGTGAAAGTTAATATGAAAGATAAGATAATGTTATCATGTGACAAATATGCTTCCTACTAGAATATAGCATGTAGTAGGTAAAACTCAGAACATTTAATTTAAAAAAAAAGTGCATTATTAATTGTAACTAGCATAATTTTAAAATTTGTTTAAGATAGTGATAATAACAAACTCATAAATGTAGACATATTTTTGGAAAAAATAATTTTGTATTAATAAAAACTGGAAATTTAGCCTTTATTTGTATAAATAATTTGGTCGAATACAAATAAAAAAGTGTTTAACAAATCTGCGAGGTGAAATTAAATGAAGGTATAATTATGAAATGATACAAGTGTGCAGTCATTGAAGAGATAATGGAATATGGTTTAATTAGATGCAAGTAAGAAGAATAAAATAATATTTAATTAGAATTGGATGCTTTACTACATACTAGGAATAAGTTATACTAATTACTGGATTTGGTGATTATGCGGAGGACGCATCAATCATTTGAAGGGAGTTGCCAGTGTAGCTGATTGATTTGGGTTGGTACTACAATGTAGGAGCTAAGGATAATGGGAAATTAGTCTGGATACCATCTGTTAGTGGAAACTTACCAGGAGGCTGTTCGATTGATGGTAACGTGCAGGAGCCTGGGGTTTGGACGTGTTCGAGTTGATTGGAAGAGTATCGAGGTTTGGCTGTGAATGAGCTTAGCTGTGAACGGCAGGAGCAGTAGTGTTAAATGTAAATAACAGTGCCATAAGCGGAAATCAGGTTGGTTTTTAATTAGTCCTATAAAAGTATATTAAATAAATGACAATTAAACACGTGAAATAAATATAACACAGTACTATAACGATTTGGGGCTCTTGGGGTGACTTCTCGTTATGTAATTACAATTAATTGTACTTGGAAATAAAACGCGATGTGTTGTTTTATGAACCAAATATATTAATCTCTATAAACTTTTGTTTTAGGATCATTGCCTACACAATATGTCTATGGCAACTATGATCCGTAACATTACTCCCACCCAAAAGGAGAGAAAAGGTGGGAGGAAAGCCAGGTAGGAAGACTAATATAACCTCGTATGAAAAGGACAGGCTTATATTTAGCTACAAAACTTCCTAGATCTTTTCAACAATCCTTAACAACTAATAACAATAAATGATAACAAAAGGTAACAAGAGGTAAAGGTAACAATAAACAATAACACACACTATACATGCACTGCCACTGGTCACACGAGTCTGGGTGGTTGATCAAGCGTCTCCTTCTACTTCCGAGATGAAAGCTGAAAAAGATAGAAAAAAGGCAAGCATGCATGAAAAAGTAAAAAATAAAAAGCAACAAACAAATAAACACATGGAAGCGTGGAAACTTTGTTTATCTAAAAAGTAGGCGAGGTCAGCCGAATGAAACTGACTGTCTCGGTAAGGCCTTCCAGTGACATGTAGTTATTTGTGTTGACAAACTTTAAAAAAACTTAACTAAGTTCGCAACCACAGAAGTGTGCTAGGTCTATTGCATGTGTCCTCCCGGGCAGGTAACCGATGTTTACGTCATACCTCCCATCCTCTGAAACAACCGGCTCCTGTGTGAACTACAGCAGCTACAACCGAGTTTTTGAACCCGTTTCCTCCAGCATATTGCGCTTGTGTTGTGTAGTCCCCTGGAGCTCATCTAACAAAAGCTAAGTGTTATCACAAATTAGAAAATTGACATTGACACCTTGCAATACTTTCGCACATTGTAACTACCATCAACTGTACAAGGCCAACCTACCAGCTGAGATTAATTTCTCTGTATCCAATTTTTATAAACATTTTCCAAGCTATGGTTTCAACTTTTCGACGCTATTATTGATAAGAACATTTACTTTACACTTTTTAAATATATTTATTTTCGATCATTTATTAAAATAAATGAAATTAATCAACATGTTACCCATATAAACTTTTTCAATTTTAACATAAAAACAAAAATAAAACTTCATAATTAGAAAAAAGTCCTAATTAATTTAACATATTATCAAATTTCCACTATATAATATCGTTATAAATGTAAACCCAATTTTTAAACTAATATGTATTTTTAATAACAACTGATGATGCAACCATAAGTTGCGAAACGTTTTGTAACTTTTAAAAGTTTTAAAATATTAAACATGTTACTACTTATTGATTTTGTATTATTCCAATAGTGAAAATCATACATTAATAATATAGCACATATTTTCAAAATTTTATTGACATAATTTTTCTCCATAAACTATAATGTTAAATTTCTAAATGTCAATTTTCCCAACTTAATTTCTGAATATAATGACTCGCAGGCATCGGTAGATGAAAATATTGTTAAGATAGCAAAAGCCAGCTTCTTCAGGCAGCTAAATGTGTCTGGAATTGAATTCCACGTTTCCATACATTTTATATTGGCATTTTTACTCATATTACCTGATACAGATAGTCTTTCCATTTTATGAAATTCCAACTCTTTCCTTGTTTCGATAAATTTTTGAATCCATATTGAACTAGACTGGAAATCAGTCAGCTGCATTTCAATTTCTTCACTTTCCAACAAATCAAATTTGGCCAAGTTCAGTTTATCAAGTGAAGTCACATCAGGATACATAATAAACTTGAGTGTTTCTGATAATTCTTTGAACTGAGAAAATCTCGATGAAAATTCATTGATTGAAGAATTAATTGCCAAATTAAACTCTTAAGTGACTTTTGCTTGGTCTGGTTTTTCGTGTAAATCCAAATCTCTGGTGATTCTTTTCAAGTTTGGGAAATACTTGTAGTTTTTGGTAACAATATCGTTACTGAAAACTTGCAGTTTAGACTCGAAAGCACGAATGATATCTATCATAACAATAATTGTTTTAGTTGCGCCTTGAAGCTTCATGTTCTATTCATTGTTAAATATAAATTGTTTCGATTAGGTACCTAAATTCCTTAATTAATGCCGTGCCCAAATTATTTTGTCGCGTGCCATTGGTTCGCCACCCCTGGTCTAGAATGACACTTACGTACTGTCAGTTTGCAGAAGTTTTATTATATCCGAATGAGAGCCATAGCATAACAACAAACAAATATTAACTCGTTATTTCTCGGTCGTTCTTCAGGATAGTTTCGGGGATCTTGATGACGATTGATAAAGGATCTTGGTGCGCCGTGGCGCTCTTGATGAAACCTCTTCGGAAGTCCTCAACGAGAATAAACGCAAATACACAACTCTACCCTTAGCCATATGTACTACGTTTAGCCTTAATGTGTTTACTAAAAGGGGAATAAAAGCTGAAGCGGAAAGCAATGCAAACCAGAAATAAGAACAACGATATCCAAGACTAAATAAGAAAGTTTGGCGAAGGGATAGTAAGATAAAAAAGGGTGAACAGGCTCTTTGTTCTAGTGGTTACCGCCGTAAGGTGTGTAGAGTTTTCCCAGAAGTTGAAAGACTGTTCTTAAACAATTTTAGTAGCTGCAACGTTTTTATTCTATGACTGAATGATTCTTAACGTAATATCCATTATATTTCAAGAAGGACGAGAAAACGATTAAATATTATTAATTTTCTTAAAGAAAATCATTTACTAAATACGATTAAGCAAAGGAACTAAAATTATCGTCATATACTTCCAACTGGAATGTTTAAAATCAGGACATTTTGTGTAGAATGTCAATCCACACAGGTGATTTCGTCGTTTTCTTAATTTTTTTTTAAATTTATTTTGCTACTCAGCCAACAGCCGTTAGGCCAGTTATAGGCGTCGCTGTACAAAAACAGCTGTATTTCTTTTAAAGTTTTATCCTTGCTTTCAGGAACGTACTTTAAAATAAACCTAAGCCTGATGACGCAATAGTCACTAGTAGTCGACTTATTAGTTGAACTAGCTTCGCAGAGACAGTGCCGGTTATCACAAAAAACGGATTTGCCATCCCCACAGCTGCAGCTTTAATGTTGGTGGGGAAAAGTTTCCCCAAGCAGATCGTAAGGGCACACTCTCTAGAAAGAAGCCTTCTCACCATGTTCATCAAGAACAAAGCGTCCCCGGCCACAACCACATCGATGCAGATGTAAACTATAAAGCACATATTGGGGTTGAGGCTTCTTCTGCGATTTGAAAGATCGTAGGTACGCAGAATAAGGGATTTTTCCGCTAAACTTGTTGGTTAAGTTCAGAATCAAAATATGATGACCCCTCGGCCATTGCTTTTAACCATCCCTAAATCTACTATCTCCATCTTCTCGGAGGATTCTTGCTTGGCTACAGCCTCGCTTATATCACTCATGTCATAGCCTGCATCAGTACTTCCCCTCGTCTCGGCGCTGGCTTTCCGGCCTATCTTAATGTAATAGTGAGTCATTCCTTACGCTTGAAGTCAAAGTCCTCCAGATGAAAAAGTGCAAAATTTCGCCCACGCACATGGGGAGTTACGTAGACAAGCCACCCTCTGTGGTACCTATTATAATTTTGAGCAGATTTTGGAAAACGGTAGAAGTATGAACATAGCAGACGTGATAGGCGCCAGAACGAGTGTGTTGTATTTTCGACCAATTATATCCACCAAACCCAGTCATGGCGAAAGCTTCAAAAGGGCACCTCAACATGGAAATTATGTCATGGAGATGTGAGGGTAAATCCCTTTTAAAATTTGGGGTAGATATGGAGATGTCCATCCTAACTAAATGCCGGAACTTATCACGAAAAGAGACCCTATAATTTAAACTGCAGTGTTTTCTACAGACTTGAATAATAATTTACGTTACAAGACCGGAAAGTAGTGTTTTGCAATTCTACCCAAGCTTGCAAAACCTTTTCCGGTCATGTATCGTACAAATTTTTTTTTACTACATCCGAATCCATACCTTCAAACTTGCGAATTCACTTTCGAGAACTCAAGAAAATTATGACATTAGCATCTATTATTTGACTTATCAAACAATAACACAAACTCATTTCCATGGTAACGAAGGCATCACATATGACGTTTTTTGCACAATAGAAATGTATTTTTCTTCAAATGTCAGTAAAATGTGACATTATACCACAGAATAATATGTTGGTGGCACTGTAA
Source organism: Agriotes lineatus (assembly GCA_940337035.1). Lineage (NCBI taxonomy): Eukaryota > Metazoa > Arthropoda > Insecta > Coleoptera > Elateridae > Agriotes > Agriotes lineatus. Next base: position 145,550,489 of record OW679196.1, on the reverse strand, counting down.
GTCTTTGTTAAATTCGAGATTAGCAGGTTAGGTCTTGCGTCAGTCTGTGTCATAGCTGACGCAAAACCTAACCTGCTAACCTCCAATTTTTATTTACCGTTTCAAAACGGTAAGCATAACTAACTGATTTGGCAATAAACTCGGTAACTAAGTGAAATCGTCCTATTGTGCAAAAAGCTTTTTTCGACGACTGACATCGAAAGTAGATTTTTCTCACTATCATTTGACAACAGAAAGTTGACATTTGCCGCTGAGCGTGCGTTTTCATCTTTTTGCCGCTCGCCGAGCGTTTTGGGTTTCCGCGTTAACAAAATAGGTAGCCACGTCCGAATGTTTCCTTGACAACGCCCGTCATTTGTGGAAATAATCGCGTCACATGTCATATAGACTGCGCGAGTAATGTTAACTTGATTGTCAATTAATTTTTGCGATAAAACGAAATTTGATATTTTTCTTTAATAATATGCTCAGTCGTCGAAAAAATAGTATGTATGTTTCGAGCTAAAAGTGCGCTTGCCGCTTTTGCATGATTGCTGGTTTCGACTTCGTCTCAACCAGCAATATTCATGCGCAAGCGGCAAGAATGCACTTTCAGCTCTTAACATACAATATACTATTTCTCACTACCAAATGGGTAAAGTGATATTACATTGTTAAAAAATGGAAAATAATGGAAAGTCTAATATACAGCTACCTTAGCAACAGATAAAATCAATACAAACGAACCGTATCTAAGGACAGAAAAAACTATTTTCCGTAGAAGGTCACTTTCCGCAGATGGACGTTTATACACATATTTACTAGTATCAAGAAATGAGAAACCTTTCCAACTCTTCTTCAGTAAAAATTTTGTTTTTTTTCAAATATAACCATCATTCCTTAAAAAAGGGAGGAGCCCCGAGGGCCCCCTTGGAGAGGGGCGGAGCCCCGAGGACCCTCTTGGTGAGGGGCGAAGCCCTGAGGGCCTCCTTAAAAAGGGGCGGAGTCTCTAAAGCCCCCTGGAATAAGGGCGGATCCCCGAGGGCCACCTTCGAGAGGGGCGGAACTCCGAGGTCCACCTTGGAGAAAGACCGATTCCCGAGGGCTCCCTTAGAGAAGGGCGAAGCCCCGAGGGCCCCCTTGGAGAGGGGCGAAACCCCGAGGTCCCTTTTGGGGAGAGGCGGAGCCCCGAGAGCCCTCTTACAAAGGGGCGGATCCCCGAGGGCTTCCTTGGAGAGGGGCAGACCCCAAGGGTCCCCTTGGAGAGAGGCGGAGTCCCGAGGGCCCTCTTGGAGGGAGGCAGGGACGGGGAGTGTAACAGAACGGAGTGGCCCAACGTAATAGGCCTAAAAATGGTGGTAAATTGAATAGGATAGACCGCGCAATAGCGCGCACAGCTCCGTTTATAAATATTAATAATTATATAAATTTAACTTCTTGGTAGTGCGAAAAACGTAATGCGCAACGCGTAGGTAAGTTTCTTTTCTGTCTTCAGAAAAATTCATTTACCTATCCCTGATGCCCGTTTCCCGATCTTGACCTGCAAAACGTTTCTGGCGAAAAAAATCTCCAGAAACAGCATATTTTCTGGTCGGTCGTAAAAAAACAATTTAACTATTAAAGTTGCAAGGAATTGATAGATTTATCTCTAACTACAAATATCTGGAAGCGCCGTTTTCCAGCACAGCTTTTCCCATTCTTGGTATCTGTTCTAGTGATATCGTTTTTAATCCAGAATTATTATATACTAATATACTTCTGCATATCGTGTATTCATTGTTACTTATCTTTCCACTGGACTTATAAAACAATTGAAAATCAAATACAGCTAGTTTGTTTGCTTATTTGCAGTTACTGCACGCTAAGAGCTTAAATGTTTTAATGGGTATAACGTGGAATTTTGTTTGCAATAGCCAAGCCAAGCTATTGTTTGGATTCTCACTGGTTTTCTTGATAAGAATATTTACTTTATAAATTTTAAATAAATGATAATTAAGAGTATACAAATATTTTGATTATATCTTAAAATGTGTCGTAATAAGCAATCTGTCTTTACCTATAGATAAAATATGTCTACGGGAACATACCACAATGTCACTTACGTAGTAATCACGCGGAGCATCTGTTTGCCATCAAACAAACCGTAACGTTACTGTACAGAAGTTTTATTATATCCAGTGCTAAGAATGAAAAGACACGTACGAAATGAAGCTGCCAAAAATAGAAAGCCACGGCCGCCTTTACCAGTACCTGGCAACACTATCAGGTAAACAATGGCAAAACAACGAACAAATATTAAATCGTTATTCTAGGGTCGTTTTCCGTGGTAGCTTCGGGTATTAACCTCGGATGGACTTCTCCTTATTTACCGCAAATCATGAACGGGACGTATCCTGGGATATCGATGACAAGCGATGAAGGCTCTTGGTGCGCCGTGATGCCCTTGGTGGGAGCTCCATTGGGGGCCCTTTACACTGCTCACTTAGTCGACAGGATTGGACGCAAATACACAACCCTTTCCTTAGCACCGATAACATGTGCCATGTTTATCCTGCTGGCGTTTGCCAATGCAAGCTGTGTGATAAGTTTGTCCAGGTTTGTGATGGGAGGAGTAGAGGGTGGCTTATATACAGTACTTCCCATGTATTTCGGTGAAATTGCGCATCCTTCCATAAGGGGATTTGTGACATCCACTATAGGAATGGCTGGAATAATTGGCTTGCTATTCATTAACGTACTTGGAATCTACTTTTCCATTTCTACCTCGGCCTTGATATCTTCTGTGGTACCAGTGATACATTTCTTGACATTCATGTGGATGCCGGAGTCGCCTTATTATTTAATTAAGAAGGGAAGAACTGCTGATGCGGAGAAGCACTTGCAAACCTTGAGAGGAAGCAGCGACGTCCAAGAAGAAATAAAAGAGCTATGCGAGGCGGTAGCAAGACAAGAAGCTAACCAAAAGGCGAAAATAACAGATTTGTGGATGGTGAAGAGCAATCGACGAGCTACTATCATCTTTACAATCATAAATGCAACCAAAAAGTTCAGCGGGAAGAATCCGTTCATGTTCTACACCGTGATGATCTTCCAAATGGCCGAAGGGAGCCTCGATGCCAACCTGTCAGTCGTGATTTATATTTGCATCGAGGTAGTTGCAGCAGGCGGAGCTTTATTTCTACAAGACAGGCTGGGACGACGCCCTATGCTAATCGTTTCCACCGTGGGGTGCGCCCTTTCGTTAGCAATTGGGGGTTTGTACTTCTTCCTGAAGGACTACAATGCGTCGTATGTGGTACAGTTGGGGTGGCTGCCACTTACAGCTCTCACCGTGTACAATGTGTTCTACAATTTGGGGCTGGAGTTCGCACCGACGATTTACCTGGGGGAGCTTTTCCCCACTAACATCAAAGCGATAGCGCTAAGTGTGGGAGACACTGTTTCGATAATCAACAGCACTATCGCGTCGAAGCTTTTTCAAATTCTGCTGGACAGCCAAGGAATGTTTCTCCCATTTTGGGTCTTCTCCGGATGCTGCTTTGTGGGGCTGGCATTTATTCTAAAATATGTACCGGAGACTAAGAATAAGACCCTGGAGGAAATACAGCTGTACCTCATTAGGAAAACGGAGCCTCGAAACAGTAAAAATGTGATGTCCGAGTAAGTGTGATTTGCATGGTCGATGTGAAGAACCAGTTGTAGCAGATATATTAAAAGAATGATACTCGATTTCATTTGCATTTAAATTGTAAGCGAGCAACACTTCAGGATTGAATATCTTTCCATAACGGAGGCATGAAACTTATTCTGCGAAATCGGTACCAGTCGAGCAATTTCCGCATTTGTTTGAAATTGGCTGCGGTGAGTTGCAGTTAGTTTAGAACATAAAGCGTGTGTGTTATTTAAATCGGGGTTTAACTGATAAGAACTGTTATCACAATTTTCTAAAACTGCGAGTATAGTCGTTAATTATATATAAACTTAGTGATAAAACCTAATATTCCTTTTATTCGAAGAATTCATAATGTTTTTCAGTCGTAGGCAAGATGAAGAAGTTGAGTCCATGATACTTGTGTTCATTTATTTGAGCTCTCGAGTGTAGAACAAATTGGCGAATTCCAAATTAGTTATCCAATTTGACATTTTAACTCCAGCTGCAGGTGACCTTTTGGCATTCGCCCGACAAGATGAGATTTAGCGGTGAGGCATTAATGTCACTCCAAGCAAACATGTTTGTTTAATCCTGCTATAGAAACATGTTGTTTCTTCCTTAGATACCAAGCGAGAAACCATTTGTTTTGCTCACACAGATTGTTTTTATGGCAACGGGTGGGCGAAAGTAGTGAGTGAAAGTAAACTTTCGCCCACTATCACTGCCCAGAATAAAATACAAATTTTTTAACATTTTAACTTTAGTTGAACACTTACTACATTACTGTTTAATTATTTGTATAGAAATTAACCACACAATTATGGAAAACTGGGTTACTTCCATTAAAAATGCCAGAAGTGGAAAATTGATGTGCTTCAACGATTCCCGTTCCTGCAGTACCTTCTGTCACGGAATTTTCTGTTGCCTCAACTTCTACGCGATTTTTTTTACTTATGCTTGCTCCCTCATCACCGCTAACTATTCTTTTTGCTATGTCAGTCTTGCTAGCCACTGATTCTTCAACATAGCTTTCAGCTACCGACGACGAGCGCCAGCCTCAGTGTCTTTTTAACGTCAGAATATCTGCAGAGGTATTAGCCAACAATGTGGTTGACGTTCGGCGAAAGCAATGCCCAGTATATAAATGAGCATCTTTTAATTTCAGGTAATCCGGTACGACCCTGGGTATCTTTGACAGTGTGTTTATACCCACGGGTTGCACTGAACATTTTCCGTCACGGTAACACAAAAAGAACCTCCCTTCGCCAAGAGTTGCAGGACGTAACGCTGCATATTTTCGGTAGATCGCCAGACCATTAAAACATTTGCCGTCGGTGCCAGTAGCAACAAAAGAGCGAGGCTTATAATTTTTAGTGTTTGGAATATTCACAATCAGTATGGACCCTTTGTCTTCAATATCGGTGGTTTTGAGGCTTACAAGCTCGTCACATCTGTAAGCACCCATAACTCCCATTACAACTGCCATCTTCATCAGCAAAAATCTCTCGTCGGCAGCTTCATTGACGAATTTCTCTATGTCTTTTTGCTCAAATGTTGTCGCCTTCTTAGGTTGGCAACCTTTTGATTTGCTTTTTAAAACCGCAAACCAGGTTTTAAACCTACAAATAAATCAGTCGGTTACATTCCATAATTTTAAAAACATAGTACCAAACCTACCTGCCAATGTCTACTTTTTCAAAAATGAACAAAGTTGATCTTAACCTTGAATAGGTGGACCACAACGAAGAAGGTGCATACTTCTCAATTAGGCCGTTAAAATAGGCTACAACAACAGTTTCAGTTATCACTTGTACTTTCTTTGCCTTCATCCATTCACGAAATTTTTCCATTTCTTTCATGTATCTTCATTTTGACTTTTCAGCAGCTTTTTGGACGTCGTCGGGCACAGCAAATTCTTCACTTTGTTCCATTTTTGTAGTAATTTAATAAGACAAATTCAGGAAACTGAACCACGCGTAAAAATATTGACAATTTAAATTTTTGTTATTATCAAACCATAGCAACGTAACAACACAATCTGCCTACGTTTTTTATATTGAATAATTATTGTTTGACATATCAAAATTGTATTTGCAGATTTTTTTTAGATATTATAAGTGCAGGATTAAACAAAACGCTATACAGCACTCGTGGAGAAACCGTTTCGCTCACTTATTTGCCTTTGCACACTCGCCTGGCGGCTCGTGTGCAAAATTGGCAAATGCGTGAGCGAAATTCTCAGTTTCTCCACTTGTACTGTAATATACTATTCTTCAATGTCAGTCCTAACCAATATGAGTTTATGAGCGACTTACGAATGTAATCCTATTCATATGCTTAGGGTATCAATATACTGCATTTTAACGCTGGAGTTTACACCTTGAAATATAGGTACCCCATTTTATACACACTTTGTTTAACTTTTAGAGAGCCAATTTTAAAGTAGGAAAGGCGGCCAATTTTTTTTCGAATCATTTATATTTTGTCTGTCTACAGACAGAGAGATTTTTTTAAAAATAACTTTTCAGCATTAAAAAACGTACAACTCTATTTTACTTTAAAATTTTCAAATAATATGTACAAAAATACGAATATCGAAAAAATCTCTACGTCAATAGATAGCTAAAAACTACTCTGTTTCAAACGTCACATGACATTTTTTCTAAAATGCAAATTGTTTCGGCAATAAAAAAACTAAGATTTTAGAAAAGTCGATATAATTTAGCAGTGTAGTGTAGTGTAGTAGGCAACACAAATAAGAAACTTCAATTAGCAGACAATACAAGGGGATTACGACAGATTACAACTTTCTACTAGATACTAGATGGCTTTTGTATGGCGTACTGAGTGGCCAAAGATCCAAACAATTATTCTTGCTAAAGAAAAGCATTTACTGTGTTCGCTGTGGTTGCCGTTTTATTTATATTAGTTTTCCGTAAATTATATTTTCTAATTCGGAAAAACATTGTTATTTCTTGTAATTCTTTATCAAAAACTGTTATTTTTCAGCTATTTTGTCGTTTAACTAATTTACATTATAAGTGAAGTTGTGTGTAACAAGTTTTAGATATGTAAAAATATAGCTTTAGTGTAATTTAAAATGTAAAAATTAACTTTATTTAAGTAGGTAAATACATGTCATAAAGCACCTTTAAATTATTAGTTAATAACGAATATAGAACAAATAGGTACAGATAAAATAGAAAACATACAAAACTGAAACAATTACTAACAAAAATATATAATATCGGTAAACCACATAATTTTCAAATAAACAGGCTGATTTTTTTATGATGTAACAACTTGTAGGCAACCCATTATGGGTTGGCTACAAGTTGTTACATGATAAAAAAATCTGGTGTGATACACGCACACAACTTCCTTTTACAGTGATCTTATAATTAGCCAAAAATTTGATTTTAAATTTTTAAGCATTTGTCAAAAATTTTCAAAAATTACAAATTTTACAAAAACGGTACAAAATAGAGTGTTACTTCAAGAGACAAATTTTCTCTAGAATTTTAAGCTGAATTCAAAAATGTAATAATATACCAAGTGTTCTATTTAAAATAGGGGTTAATAAAAAAAATAGAAAAAAAAACCCATTTTAGAAGTATTCAACTGGAAAATCACCTATCTCACATCAATACACATTTAAAATGTAATAAAAATGTAAAGTTTAAAAAAATCGTTAGAGCCGTTTTTAAAAAAATCGAAAAAAACCTGAAAAATCACAAGAGTAAACACCTACTTTCGGTTAAGTTATTTTCTTCAAAAGCTTGCTGTCGCATCTACATAGTACACAAAACTGATATATAAAGTTTCAACGCCATACCTCTTTCCGTTTTCGAGATATTCTGTTCACAGACAGCCAGACAGACACACAGGCACACAGTAAGACACACAGACACACAGACAGAGAGACCAATAAAAAAATATGTTTTTTGGGTTCAGGGGACTCTGAAACGTGAAGATCTGTTGAAAACTCAATTTCAAATTTTTGGGGTGAATCCAATACTTCCTTTATTGTAAAGGGAAGTAAAAAATCAGCCTGTATACCTGACGCAATTCCTGGCCTCTTAACTTTACGGGGATGGATTAATTCAGGCATTTTTATAAAAAGTGATAAGTTTGGAAACTTGGCATTCCCAGAAATGTTCATCCTTGTATATAATTTGATAAAACAAGTCTTTTGGCGTCTATACAACAAAGTAACACTTATTTTTACTTCCTTTTACAATAAAGGAAGTATTGGATTCATCCCAAAAAATCGAAATTGAGTTTTCAACAGATCTTCACGTTTTAGAGTCCCCTGATCCCAAAAAAACATATTTTTTTTCATTGGTTTGTCCGTGTGTGTGTGTCTGTGTGTGTGTGTGTGTGTGTGTGTGTGTGTGTGTGTGTGTGTGTGTGTGTGTGTGTGTGTGTGTGTGTGTGTGTGTGTGTGTGTGTGTGTGTGTGTGTGTGTGTGTGTGTGTGTGTGTGCGTGCGTGCGTGCGTGCGTGCTTGCGTGCGTGGGTGTGTGTGTGTGTGTGTGTGTGTGTGTGTGTGTGTGTGTGTGTGTGTGTGTGTGTCTGTGTGTGTGTGTGAGTGTGTGTGTGTGTGTGTGTGTCGGTCTGTGTGTGTGTGTGTGTGTCTGTGTGTGTGTGTGTGAGTGTGTGTGTGTGTGTGAGTGTGTGTGTGTGCGTGCGTGCGTGCGTGCGTGCGTGCGTGCGTGCGTGCGTGCTTGCGTGCGTGGGTGTGTGTGTGTGTGTGTGTATGTGTGTCTGTGAACAGAATATCTCAAAAACGAAAAGAAGTATGGCCTTAAAACTTGTATATATACATATATAAGTTTTGTGTACTATGTAGATGCGACAGCAAGCTTTTGAAGAAAATCTCATAACCGGAAGTAGGTGTTTACTCTTGTTGTGATTTTCCAGTTTTTTTCGATTTTTTCAAAAACGGCTCAAACGATTTTGTTCAAACTTGACATTTTTGTTACATTTTTAATGTGTATTGATGTCAGTTAGGTGATTTATCAGTTGAATACCTCTACAATGGGTTTCTTTTGTTTTAATTTCTGTTTTTTTTTATTATTAACTCCTATTTTAAATAGAACACCCGGTATATCATTACATTTTTGAATTCAGCTTAAAATTTTAGAGAAAATTTGTCTCTTTAATTAACGCCTTATTTGGTACTGTTTTTGTAGAATTTGTATGCTTAGAAATTAAAAATCAAATTTTTGGCTAATTATAAGATCACTGTAAAAGGAAGTTGTGTAAGTGTATCACACCAGATTTTTATTGGTAATGTTCAATTGACCTTGTACTTGGTGCATGTGATTGTCATTTTTCTTTAATTGAAGGCCACCGCTGCCATCAATTGTCAAAAAATTTATAACACCATTTTCACTTGCTTCTTTTGGTGTTGACATTCTTGAATTATATGGGCATTTTACTTCAATAATGGCATTATTACCTACTAATCCATTAGGAGATGCAGCTAAAAATGGATATTTTGGGTCTACAAAAAGCCCACAACTTGTTACTTCTATTCCAGAAATTTCTTGAAATTGAGCAATTGCTCTGCTTTCGTTTTGTATCACGTATTGAATTGCCGAAGATCCAAAAAATTCTTGATAAAGAGGAGCCCTTACTGTGTTCGCTGTGGAAGTGATTTTCTTTAGTTTTGCAATTTTACCAAAATTGGATGCAATTAATCGTTTGACCCTCATCGTCTTCCATAAAAAGTTGTTTCTTTGGACTACAGCTAATTTTTGTATTTCTGATGGGTCTTCATTTTTCAATTGCTCAAGGAATTTTTCTTCTTTTTCTAAATGCGTCGCAGTCTCCATATCTTCAACATTGACATTTTCTCTGTAATCACCATCATCATCTACAGCATGGAATAACTTTTTTGGTCTCGTTCCTTGGGTTTTTGCACGTCGTTTGTAGTTCAAAGAATGTTGGTGTAAATGGTACTAAACCCAGGTAAGCTTGGAATGAGTGTTAATTTATTCTACCATTGAGCTGTAGTCAAAGGATCTAAGGCTGTGTTCATTTTAATACCTAAAGAGCTTGAAAAAATGATTAATGTATTGCTAGAACACCGGGACAAGTACATTGTAGACAAGAAAAATAAATAAGTATTTGCTATTCCCGACAGTACCACCAAACGGGGTAAAGGTGATGTGGAAATTCGTGAATTATCGAAAAAAGTTAAATTAGAAAATTCAGAAGCAATTTCCAGGAAGAAATTCAGGAAACAAATAGCTTCAATAACTCAAATTCTAAATCTTAGACCGAATGAATCAAAACAATTTGCGAACTTCAAAGGTCACACCCAAAAGAGTCACTAAGAGTTTAACGCAGTAAGCGAAAACAATTTAATTTACAAAAAGTATTTACTTAAAATATCCTTTTCCAGCTTCAATAATGGTGATGCAGTTATGCGCATGTAATACCTCTTATTTTCAGGTTGCCTGTTGATATTAATTAAACCGCCAAAATGTCTAAACTTCTCCTAATGATTGTGAAAAGAACGGTGCCAATAGAGTACAAGGGTAAGTCTAGAAGAAATAAATTTTGATCCCAATTTAGTATACGCTGAAGAAGATAGATTTGAAACGCATTGAAATTGAAATTGAAAAGCAAGAAGCAATTTGGAAATAATTCTGGTAAAAAGAATAAAATGGTATAATTAAGTAACAAACGACTGCCGAGATTGGACCGTGTCATTCATCAGGAGAAAATGCAATAGAGCACGGTAACTCAACGTGTAAACCACGCGCGAAGCGAAACTCTTTTGCAAGGGAAGGGATAGAAAAACACGGTAACTGAATGTATAAACCACGCCAGAGGCGAAACTCTTTTAACGATCGGAAGGAGAAAGGCGAAAATTTATAGGCAAGTGTCGTCGCGGTTCGTTGAAGGTGGGCGGGGCTTAGGAATTAGCACTTACCACATAGAAGGAAGGAGGAAGCCTTCATCCCGATTGAGATTGTTAAGGTGTTTGTATATCTCAATAGCTTGGCGAATCTTTCTGCTAAAAAAGAATGGGGATTTGCAGATAATGGAAGTTTAATCAAAAAGGATTTTATGGCCAGTATCGCGTTGGTGTTCGGAGATGGCTGATGATGAAACAAAATCCGACTTGAGACAGCGCTGGGGATCGGAGATGCGAGTTTTCACTGAACGTCCTGTTTCACCAATGTATACAGCATTACAAGAGCAAGGGACTCTATAAACATCTTTAGATGACATAGTGATTAATTCGTCTTTATGTGAAGGAAGAACGTGTGAGATTTTGCTCGGGGGTTTGAATACTGTTTTGATGATTTGTTTTCGAAGAAAATTTTCTACACAATCGGTGACTTGGTGAATATAGGGAAGAAAGGCTATTGCTGTAGGAGGATCGGTTTATTTGTGGTTTGGGTGGTCGTGGATGAAGATGGCGATTGATAGCAGCTTATCATACTAACCCTTGTTCCTAAGAGATTTCCGAATGTGGTTTAATTCAGCGTAAACATTATTGGGTTGAGATATGGAAATAGCCCAGTGTACATGCGAATTGATAACGGAAAGTTTTTGTGTAGAATGATGGTGGGAATCAGCATGTAGATAGCGATCAGTGTGAGTGGGTTTGCGATATACAGAATAACCAAGTCTGCCACTACGTTCGCGAGAAATCTGTACATCTAAGAAAGGACGGGAGCCGTTACTTCTATATCCATGGTAAATGGTAGAGCGGTCTGGATGTTGACTATTAAAATGGTTTAAGAACCTGCAAATCCCCATTCTTCTTTAGCAGAAAGATTAGCGAAATCTTTGAGATTTACGAGGGTTGCTGCAATAATTTCGGGAATGGTGTACTTCTAGTAGCTTTAGTAAGGTGGCTGTGTCATTTTCAAGAAAATTGTAATTTTGTAGGGTAGTATGCGTTGATAGAACACAAAAATGTTAAATCTGTTTTAGATTGACAGCTCTTCAAAGTCGAAGCGATTGCGAAAAATGGATTTAAGTCGAGAACAGTTTCGTGCAATGAGTTTTTATGATTTTCGAAGCAATTTAACAGTGCGCGGAAAGACTTGTTGCAGCTTTTGGTGATGAAGCACCGTCCTAAACAACAATTTATCGGTGGTATCAAGAATTTAAATTTGGACGTAGCAGTTGTTACGGTCTTAAACTGACTTTACGACACCGCACCGGCTCATACATAAACGAAACGGCCGGCGCGTGCCGTAATGGACGAAATCGGGACGAAGGTTCTCCTAGGCCGCTACCCAGCCGCAACAAGATAGGCCGGCTAGACTTTCAGTGGAGTTGGGCGGGGTTCTTAACGAGATTATCTAAGAGTAACGGCCAGAGGGTCGGTAAATAACGGTAAAATAAAGAGGGCGCCACCAAGCCTGTCTTAACCCAAATAACCGGGCCTGGGCGGTTAGACGGGGGCGAAGTATTCAAGACACTCCGTCGCTAGGGGTACTCGTGAATTATAAACTCACACAACGATTTCGTGATGGCAAAAAATACTTAGATCATGAAGTGGGGATTTTTCAGCCACGGCAATGTCACCACCAAGCTTACCTGCACGCTCTGATCTCGCTGGCTCCACCGTACATTTATCTCCTCAATGATGGGCGCACGCTGAAACAGAACATGCACAAAGCGACCAAGAATAAAGCGTCTCTTTATTAGATAAGCGTCTATTATTCGATTCTTACATTGGGGCGGCAAAGCGTGCCGCAAACATTGCGTTAATTCTTATAAATAAGCATCAGCTGATGGGCGCACTACTGTTACTAAACAACACCCATAACTGTACAAAATCAAAAGCAGTTTGACATATGAGTCCCACAAAGGGAACGTTTGTTCATAAAAATGCTCACATGATAATTTGGGCAAACACAGCAAAGCCCAAGTGAGGGAAGTGATTAGATCAAAAATGAGCGAGCGACGCCACTTCGCTACAACAATTTAAGATGCGAAGAGTACGTTTTTAACGGTGCACAAGATTTCACATCAAGTTCGCGCACATGCAATTTTACCGCGACCAAGCTGGCGTTGCCGCCTTACAGCACGTATGCCAAGAGTTCAGCAATTATTCACATGATTAAGCGCACGGCTCGCGCACGAGAAGTTAGTATGAATCAATGGTTACAAATACCTTAATTTTATTGGTGACGGCCCAAGAGATCGGCATGCGGTCCAGCTGGCGGGAAACAGGTTGCCTGTGGCAATTCATTCGCTGCTAAAACGGCCGACGTGTGAATGGTCTGGATGCGCCCAAAATGGCGACAAGGCTGGCGCTTCAACAAACGCCGGTACGACGGCCAAACTAGCCCAAGTGATGCCCTACCTCAACGGAATCCTCGCACAACGAGCTAAAGGGAACACTCCCTTACGTGACGACGTAGAACCGGGCATGGAATTCCATCACACCTACGCCTTGGCGTAATAAGATCGCCACTAACGACACACACACACCTCCCTTGCTCAATCGCCTGAGTTGAACTGCCCTTTAAGGCGAAACAGTTTATCAAATACTTGCTGAAGCAGCACGAGACGGGAAAAGGCTGACGCCCCCGCCAAGGGCGGGAGCGCCGCACGAACACACACACTATCCGACCTCTTAGATCAACGGCTCTCGGCTCAATCCCTGCAAGAAACGTTACGACGCCCGCAGTGGCGTGAGCCAAAACGGCGTTACCACGTGACTCTCGACAGCCAATGGCGATGCGCCCAATAAAACAAATAAGTTCCGGTGATAAAGACAGCGCGAGGCCTCGCAGTCACACCAACAGCGTAATTTCTAGAAGGTTCGGAAATCTTGCGAGCGTTAACACCCGGCTGTCAAAGTACCAATAAAGGGGTGCCCCGGATGACAAGAAATACTGCGCTTGAGGCCAAATATGTGCAAAATTATTATTATGAAATTAGACGATAAAGCCAAATAAGTAACTAAAAGGGTTTAACATACGGGCACGCTGCCCTAAAGCCTAGGTGGCCAATTAAAATACAAAATGACCTGACACTCCCCTTACTTGAAAGAGAGTTCCCCAAAGTTTCTTAAAATCAACGGGGCATTTTGGCTGCGGCGCCACGAGAACTCAAACGAAAACGCAACAACAAAAAACAAAAAAAACATTCGATACGATAGAGTGCACCCCCAAAGGAATTACGCACACTGGCTACCAGATAGGGTGCAAAAGTGGGAAGAGAGAGAAGAGGAAGAAGAAAGACTGGATACGCAATAGAAATACGAAAATTTGTTTGTCAGAATCGGGTACAAGTAAGTTTTACACCTGTGGACACTTCCGACCAACCTTTCCAAAAGAACACAGTGAGGGGGGGGGTATAGAAATGAAAGTCCAAAGTCCCACCCAAGGGTTACCTGAAGAGGGCACGCTGCGCGTCACGAGATCGGCGCATTGTGTGAATCCCACAACTAGTATGAGTACCCAAGAGAAGAGGATGAACCATCAAAAAGGGAAAATGGTTGTGACAGAAACTGTCAAAATAGTCATGATCAGTAATAGGAAAAACTCAGTCCACCGAAATCCTCAATCGATGCCGATGCCGGAGCCAAGTCGACTATTAAACCGCAAAGCGCGAGCTCGAAAATGACTCCAACACCGAAAACCAAAAGAAAATCACGAAGAACTAAGTCTCCAAGGGTGTAGGCGTTCGATGACGCATGCCCAATAAATTCTTTTCAGAACTCTATGCGGCCCAAAGGGACTACCTTACTACGACAGGGTCCGCACAAAACAAAATGACCAGAAACACGCTCTCTTTATGTAATCCCACATAGGTGGTTGAAAATGGCGACGGCCAACGGTACGGTAAAAGAGCGCTAGGCCATGAAAACAACAAAGCATCGCTACGCAAAAAGAGTCAAAAATAGTTAAACACTCAAACACTATACACTTAAGAAACCTCATGCGGACAGCAGCGCATTACTGCCACACAAAGCTCAAAAGCTTCAACGAAACTGTTCACAAAGAACACGATACTTGATAACATGACGTCATCAGACAAAAAGGGTACGGTAAATGACAACAAAACGTCAACAAGTACGAAACATTCCGACCAGCGGTAAATACTCGTTAAATGCTAACTGTAAGTGTACAAAACACTACTATAACTGTTCGGGGTGTCCACGAAGAAGTCGGTAAACGAAGTTGGGCGGTACATGCTAATAATGAAAATGAAATAAAAGCCAACGAAAATAACTACGCCAAACCAACTAAGAAGATGGCCTGAGGGACGTAATAACCGCACGAGCGAATCTTCCCAAGCACACCAACAACACACCCTAACTGATCAACAAACCAAAACGCAGTAATGAAGGTGAAAAAGAATTCCAACCTGCTCACCAAAAATCAACGCGGCACAACACCAAACGATAGGAAAAAAAATTGTCAAAATCGGTAATCATCAACGTCAAAATCGATAAACCTCGCTAACGTGAACGTCAAAATCGATAAACGTCAGTTCGGTACAACAAAAGTGTCAACTTAGCCCAAGGCTAAACAATGTTAGCAACAGGGAATCGAAACTCCCAACTAAGCCTTCGAAAAGACTTAAAAAAAACAAGGTCGGTACCTTCACTCAACAACATCTGGTACTAAATCCGACTAATACGGGATAAAATCTGCAATGATCTGCACTGATTGCAGCGAAAGATCTCGGTGGTATAAACTGGCTAAGAAAAACAAGAAACGACGGTAAAAATGACGAAAAAGATACTCAAAATATGAAAAGACATGGAAAAACACAAAAAGAAAACTCAAAAAGGCGATACACAGCAAGAAAACGCAAAAATACAAATAGAATATAAGACAAGAAAAAAACATAGAAAACAAGAAAAAAAGCTCGGTAAAATATTCTACTAGGTTTACCAGTCCATACCACTTCGAAATGACGAAAAAAAACATTTGTGACATCAATATAAATTACAACACACAACAAGGCCACAATGAGGCCGACAAAGCCCCACGCAAGGGCGTCAAAAAGGCGCCCTGGACACCAATAAAATCAGAAAAAAAAACAAAGCCACACGTTGGGATAGCCAAAAGCTTGTTACGGTCTTAAACTGACTTTACGACACCGCACCGGCTCATACAAAAACGAAACGGCCGGCGCGTGCCGTAATGGACGAAATCGGGACGAAGGTTCTCCTAGGCCGCTACCCAGCCGCAACAAGATAGGCCGGCTAGACTTTCAGTGGAGTTGGGCGGGGTTCTTAACGAGATTATCTAAGAGTAACGGCCAGAGGGTCGGTAAATAACGGTAAAATAAAGAGGGCGCCACCAAGCCTGTCTTAACCCAAATAACCGGGCCTGGGCGGTTAGACGGGGGCGAAGTATTCAAGACACTCCGTCGCTAGGGGTACTCGTGAATTATAAACTCACACAACGATTTCGTGATGGCAAAAAATACTTAGATCATGAAGTGGGGATTTTTCAGCCACGGCAATGTCACCACCAAGCTTACCTGCACGCTCTGATCTCGCTGGCTCCACCGTACATTTATCTCCTCAATGATGGGCGCACGCTGAAACAGAACATGCACAAAGCGACCAAGAATAAAGCGTCTCTTTATTAGATAAGCGTCTATTATTCGATTCTTACATTGGGGCGGCAAAGCGTGCCGCAAACATTGCGTTAATTCTTATAAATAAGCATCAGCTGATGGGCGCACTACTGTTACTAAACAACACCCATAACTGTACAAAATCAAAAGCAGTTTGACATATGAGTCCCACAAAGGGAACGTTTGTTCATAAAAATGCTCACATGATAATTTGGGCAAACACAGCAAAGCCCAAGTGAGGGAAGTGATTAGATCAAAAATGAGCGAGCGACGCCACTTCGCGACAACAATTTAAGATGCGAAGGGTACGTTTTTAACGGTGCACAAGATTTCACATCAAGTTCGCGCACATGCAATTTTACCGCGACCAAGCTGGCGTTGCCGTCTTACAGCACGTATGCCAAGAGTTCAGCAATTATTCACATGATTAAGCGCACGGCTCGCGCACGAGAAGTTAGTATGATTCAATGGTTACAAATACCTTAATTTTATTGGTGACGGCCCAAGAGATCGGCATGCGGTCCAGCTGGCGGGAAACAGGTTGCCTGTGGCAATTCATTCGCCGCTAAAACGGCCGACGTGTGAATGGTCTGGATGCGCCTAAAATGGCGACAAGGCTGGCGCTTCAACAAACGCCGCTACGACGGCCAAACTAGCCCAAGTGATGTCCTACCTCAACGGAATCCTCGCACAACGAGCTAAAGGGAACACTCCCTTACGTGACGACGTAGAACCGGGCATGGAATTCCATCACACCTACGCCTTGGCGTAATAAGATCGCCGCTAACGACACACACACACCTCCCTTGTTCAATCGCCTGAGTTGAACTGCCCTTTAAGGCGAAACAGTTTATCAAATACTTGCTGAAGCAGCACGAGACGGGAAAAGGCTGACGCCCCCGCCAAGGGCGGGAGCGCAGCACGAACACACACACTATCCGACCTCTTAGATCAACGGCTCTCGGCTCAATCCCTGCAAGAAACGTTACGACGCCCGCAGTGGCGTGAGCCAAAACGGCGTTAACACGTGACTCTCGACAGCCAATGGCGATGCGCCCAATAAAACAAATAAGTTCCGGTGACAAAGACAGCGCGAGGCCTCGCAGTCACACCAACAGCGTAATTTCTAGAAGGTTCGGAAATCTTGCGAGCGTTAACACCCGGCTGTCAAAGTACCAACAAAAGGGTGCCCCGGATGACGAGAAATACTGCGCTTGAGGCCAAATATGTGCAAAATCACTATTATGGAATTAGGCGATGAAGCCAAATAAGTAACTAAAAGGGTTTAACATACGGGCACGCTGCCCTAAAGCCTAGGTGGCTAATTAAAATACAAAATGACCTGACACAGTCTCGGCGATGAGTCTCGTGAAGGTCGGCCACGAATTGCTGTTGTTCCAGAAAACGTCGATGCTGTTCGCAGAATGGTAATGATTGACCGCCATGTGACATATCAAGCGATTGAGTCGTCCCTTGGCATCGACATGAAACAAATTCATACAATATTGCATGAACACTTGGGTGTCAGGAAACTTGCTTTTAGGTGGATCCCTCACAATTTAACTGATGTTTAAAAACAGAACTGCGTAAAATGTTGCAAGGACATGCTCAAAAAAAGTCAGTGCAGGATCATCAAATCTGGTTTACGACATCATCACAGGCGATGAAACTTGGATTTACTCATATGAGCCTGAAACTACATGTCAATCGGCTGTGTGGGTATTCCAAAGTGAATCAAAACCAACAAACGTTGTTCGATCTCGAAGTGTTTCGAAAAAAACGATCGTCTCATTTTTTGGCTTTACTGGACATGTTTCAACTGTGGCCTTAGAAGATAGAAGAACGGTTAATGCTGAGTGTTATACTACCATTTACTTACCGGAAGTCATAGCTGAAGTGAGGAGAAACAATGCGAGGAAGCGTATCATTTTGCATCACGATAATGCAAGCTCCCACACGGCAGCTCAAACAATCGATTTTATGAAGCATCAAAACATTGAATTAATGTCCCGCTGTCCTTATAGTCCGGATTTATCACCAAATGACTTTTTCCTATTCCCTCTGGTAAAAAATAAAGTGCGCGGTCAGCAGTTTATGTCATCCCAAGAAGCAGTCAAGGCATATAAATGTTTTAGCTATACGTCGTTCAGAATAGAAAAAAACGTTTTGAGAATGGGTTTGAACGCATGCAAAAATGTATTAATTGTAAAGGACAATATTTTGAAAAGCAATAAACATATTTCGTTGAATTCTTTTGTGTTTTCTCGTACTTTCCCGAAATTATTGCAGCAGTCATCGTACAAATATCCTAACAATCTCAATCGGGACGAAGGCTTCCTCTTCCTTCTATGTGGAAAGTGCTAATTCCTAAGCCCCGCTCACCGCCACTGAACCGCGACGGCACTTGCCTATAAATTTTTACTTTTCTTCTTTCGATCGTTAGAAGGGTTTTCCCTCTGGCGTGGTTTACACGTTGAGTTACCGTGCTCTTCTATCCCTCCCCTTGCAAAAGAGCTCGCTTTTGGCGTGGTTTACACGTTGAGTTACCGTGCTCTTTTGCATTGGGTCATGATGAAGCCCCTTACCAAGGTGGGCGAAACGTTGAGTTCTTCGACCTCAATAATGACACGGTCCAATCCCGGAAGTCGTTTGTTACTTAATGACAATGGCCCCGAAAGCCTTCGAAATCATGGTATAATTGTTTAATTGTGTCTAGTTTTAGTACCTATTAAATTTAACCTATGTATTTTAGATTTCACCATTATTGAGAATGTAAATACCGAACAAAGTCACTGTATGTCAAAAATTGCATGTTTTTTAAACCAGAAAATTTATCGTATTTTTTTAGGTTTGTCTTTCAATGAACAAAAGAACGGTACTATCGTAAAGTTATCATTTTAAAATAAAAATTAAGTTAATCAGTTTCAGATTTCAATGAAACTGATAATGAATTCAGTGAATTAAAAATAATATTTTGTACGACCCACCAGAAAATATGCAGTATCGGGAGAATTTTTTCGCCAGAAAGCAACGTTTTGTCGGCCAAGATCGGAAAATGGGCATCAGGGATCGGTCTTTGGAAAGCTGGGGTCAAAAATGAGCAAACATCTTTAACTTGGTTGTATTACAGCACCATCGCTCGATTCTGAAGTTTGGAGACGTAAAATCATATTGGATGAACGGTTTTGGAAATAGAAAATTAATAATTAATTAATTACTAATAAATTATTAACAAAAAAACCAGTGTTTGCAATTTTGTATTGAAATGTCGACTACTTAACTGTCCTTAATACTATCAAAATGACGTTCTTTGCTGTTGCTTCCTTATAAGAAACAATGAAAAAACCCTCCCATTTTGCAATTTATTGCACCAATAAATATTATATTGATTAAGTCACACAGCTTCTGGCGCCGCAAATCGTCTATCTGACAAGCTATTGAAACGTGATACTTTAAACGAGCATTGAACTAGGCACCACTGTTGGAAGTGACTAAAATGCTTTGGTATCTATATATACTCCGTCATCATGGAAGTGACTACGTGGCCGACATGGTCACGGTATATATGAAACTAAAAATTTGAAAAATTGCTTCCCCTCTAAAGACAATCGGATAATGCATCTTCCCCTTTATCTATATATAGTTTCAAATTGCTTCTAGCATGCCTCCTTCATGTGGAAGCTAGGTCGCCATGTTTAGATAATGGAAGTGACAACTTAACAGGCATCAATATATATAATATATATAAAATCTGTAACCCTTTATAATAATGAAATATAAATGTAAATACCATAGCAATATATTTATTTCAATTATTCAACGTTGCATGTGTGCAAATGAAACCGAAATCAAGCTTGGATTTGAAATATTTGTTGTATGAATACGTACTATGTTGGTGCACTGTAAGTCTATGTCAAATTCGAGGTTAGTAGGTTAGGTTTTGCGTGAGTTTTGACACAGACTGAAGCAAAATCTAACCTGCTAACCTCGAATTTGACATAGACTTACAGTGCCACCAACGTATTATTTATACAACAAATATTTCAAAGCCAAGCTTGATTTCATTTTCGTTTGCTCATCTGTTAGATGTTTTTTAATTTCAGGGGAATTGTTGCTAAAAAGGGAATGTTTAAGCTTGGTGTTGAAAATTTTATTGTTTTATAGTGGCAAACCTGGCAGCACTGCTGCTGATACTATCAAAATATTGTTTTGTGCTGTCAAGATTAGATATTGTTTTGTGCTGCCAAGTTATTGTGTTGTGCTGTCAACTGCTGGTCAGCTCAGCTTAGTTCTGTGCTCTTGTACCTTTCTTGTTTGTGTTCTCTACTCCGTACATGCTCCGTATAGGATAAAGTTTAGTTGTATTGTTCTGCGGGTTAGTTATTACACATTGGGTTTGCTGCTAGGCCGCTCTTTGAGTAAGTTGATTCTTTCAATTTCATAGTATTCCATGTAAGTAAATATACAGATTGCGGCAGGCCACTAGGACCATAGCAAAAGCAAGAGGACTTTACATGTGGCCGTAATTGTATTTAAAAAATTTAAAAATCGAATATATACCTTGTATTTATAATGATCCTAACGACCTACCGCTATCGTACATTGATTGATCGTTTGTTAAACACCACGACGACCACATGCATATTCTCCTTGCTTTTGCAATGGTCCTAGTAGTCTGCCGCAATCTGTATATATACTCTGATTATAGAAAATGTTCAAATAAACATAACCAACTTGACCTAACTTAATTTTATATTGCTTTCTGTTTTCAGATATTATATTTAGTAAATCCTGATTCATTACTTCTGTTATAACAATGGACCTGAAGCAAGAGTTAATAATTGATAATAATTTGTGTAGCACGATGGCGAGCGGGTTACATGAACCACTGATGAAGGTTGATGCAGACAAAGCAGTGGAAAATTTACAAATACAGGGAGAAATCGTTGAAGGTACTATCAACACCGTGGCTCATCAGGGAATGAATATTAAAATTGAGGACATATACATAAAAGATGAAATGCTTGATACTTGTGCAGCAAGTAAAAGTGTTATTGAACATTCATTTCTTCCCAATGCCAGGGAACACGAAGCAGAAGATAAGAGTAATTGCTTAGAAAATATGGAGAGAAAACAATTGCACTTTTGTACTATTTGCAATTTTAAATCATCGAGAAAATACAATTTAACTAAACATATGAGAACACATAAAGGAGAAAAACCTTATTCATGTTCTATTTGCAATTACAAAGCAATACAGAAAGGTAATTTAGTGTACCATATGAGGACACATAGTGGGGAAAAACCATATTCATGTTCTGTTTGCGAGTATAAAGCAACACGAAAAAGTAATTTAGTGGACCATATGAAGATGCATACAGGAGAAAAACCTTATTTGTGTTCTGTTTGCGAGTACAAAACAGCATGGAAACGTCATCTAGTGGACCATATGAAGACGCATACAGGAGAGAAGCCTTTTTCTTGTTCTTTTTGCGAGTATAAAACAGCACAGAAAGGTACTTTAATGTACCATATGAAGACGCATACAGGAGAGAAACCATTTTCTTGTTCTGTTTGCGAGTATAAAGCAGTACAAAAACGTGTTTTAGTGAACCATATGAAGACGCATACAGGAGAAAAACCTTTTTCTTGCTCCGTTTGCGAGTATAAATCAGCACAAAAAGGTACTTTAGTGGACCATATGAAGACGCATACCGGAGAGAAACGTTTTTCCTGTTCTTTTTGTGAGTATAAAGCAGCACAAAACGGTACTTTAGTGGACCATATGAAAACGCATACAGGCGAGAAACCTTTTTCTTGCTCTGTTTGCGAATATAAAGCAGCCCAAAAAGGTAGTTTAGTGAAACATATGAAGACGCATACAGGAGAGAAACCGTTTTCTTGCTCTGTTTGCAAGTATAAAGCAGCACACAAAGGTACTTTAGTGGATCATATGAAGACACATACAGGAGAGAAACCTTATTCTTGTTCTTTTTGCGAGTATAAAACAGCACGAAAAGGTACATTAGTGGACCATATAAAGACGCATACAGGAGAGAGACCTTTTTCTTGCTCTGTTTGCGAGTATAAAGCAGCACAAAAACGTGTTTTAGTGGAACATATGAAGAGGCATACAGCAGAAAAACTTGATTAATGTTGATTTGCGATTAGAAAGCAGCACACAAAACTTCTTGGGTTAGACATATGAAACACATACAAGAGAAAAAAATTTTGCTGCCCGCTATTCAAAAATATAGGCACTGTTCTTTAAACGTGTTGACATCTTTTATAAGCCATCAATCTCTGGTTCCTAAATCTGAGATTTCTTTGTAGCTCTGTAGATTCTGTTGTTCTCACGAACATGGTTGCCATCCACAATAATCAGTGCCCTAACGTGCTTTGCTACTGTTCTCTGCAAAATTGAAATTAATGATAATGATTCATTTCATTACGTATTCCTGATTGTTACTTTGCTTTAATATTTTAAATTGTATTCTACAACGTACATTAAAAATTATTTTTGCCTGCTGTTTGGTTTTACTGTTTATTGCAATTACTTGTTGGTAAATAACTTTGTTACTGATTTGTAATTAGGTGCCTGATTTTTGCTTTAATTTTGATAATCCGGATATCCAAAATTTTTGTTATTGGGAAATAACATCTCAATGACTTTATGATTGCCTTTTATAGCTATTAACATATCTAGGAATGTTGTATCATAACTGCCGCAAATGTTGTTTTAAAATCCGAGCTCGTAGAGTGAAGATTTTAAGACATCTAAGGCTGTTATAGGCATTCTCTGCTTCTTCCATATCTCCTTCATTAGTATGTGTATTTGTTTACATAGTTCCGTCCCCCCATATTTTATTAGTTCTGCCTGTATTCCATCTTTGCCAGGGCTCTTGTTGTTTTTGAGTTTTTTTGTGATCTCTGTTATTTCTTCCAGGGTTGGTGGTTCTATGTGCTCTTCGTGTTGGCCATTTCTGTGTATTCTTCTGTTGCCACATCCTCTGTGTTAAGCATCTCTGTGAAGTATTCTGCCCATCTTTCTGTTGTTTGCTTTTGCCCTCCAATTAGGTTTCCATCCTTATCCATGCAGTAGGTCGTGGTTGGTTGGTACCCTTTTTTTACTTCTCTAGCTTCCTTGTAAAAGTTTCTTATCTCTTTGTTAGTGTGATACTCTTCTAGTTTTTCTATTTTCTCTATTTCTTGCTTTCTTTTCTTTTCTCTGCATGTTCTTTTGGTTTCTCTTCTTGTCTTCTCGTATTCCTGTCTAGCCTCTATTGTTCCTTCTTCCAGCATCCGTAACCTTGCTTTTGCCCTTGCTTCTACTGCTTTTTTACAGTCATTGTCAAACCAATCATTTTGGACTAAAAATTAACGAAACAAAAACCAAGTATATGATAATGAAGAGAGGAGAACAAACAACAAATGACCCACTAAAAATAAGAGACGAGCAGGGCAAAGAATACAAATTCGAAAAGGTGGAGCAATTCAAGTTCCTAGGGACTGAAATTACAAGTGACAACGATCAAAACAAGGAAGTGGAGAAGAGAATAACAGCTGGAAACAAAAGGGCGGGTGCTATGCAAAAAGTGTTAAGTGCAAAAAATGTGTCAAGGAAAGTGAAAATAAAAATTTATAAGACCAGCAGTGGTTTATGCAAGTGAAACGTGGGTACTAAATCAAGAAATACAACAAAAACTTGAAATATGGGAAAGAAAGATATTAAGAAGAATATATGGAGGAAAAAACGAAGAAATAGGGTGGAGAAGAAGGACTAACCAGGAGCTAAAAGATTTATACACAGAACCAGGAATAATAACGACCATCAAAACACAAAGAATGAGATGGATCGGCCACATTGCAAGAATGACAAACGAAAGAGTAACAAAGGAAATATTATTCAAAGAAGCATGGGAACCAAAGACGAGAGGAAGACCGCGAAGAAAATGGATGGAGTGTGTGGAGCGGGACTTGACAAAACTAGGAGTGGACGATTGGAGGAACAGGGCGAAAGACAGACAGGAGTGGAGAAGAATCGTCAACCAAGCCAAGGGCCTAAACGGCCTGTAGCGCTAAAATATATGTAATATACCGATTGGGCCACAATTATATATAACAGCAATAAGATAACATGAACAAGAAGATGACATGTATTGCTTGAGTAAGAAAGAGATAAACATAATAGCAAATATTCGAGAAAGCTTGACGTTTAATTTAATTATGACATTTGTCAACTAAACATGCCTACTAAAATAATTTTTTCGTATGGCCATCTCTTTCTTACTCAAGCTTTTTATTTTGTTATTCATGTTATCTCATTGCTGTTATATATAATTATGGCCCCATCCGTATATAAGGCTGTTATGATTCACCACATCCGTGTTTTGTTCAATAATAATTTATCAGTTACAGTATGGTAATGGTTGCCATGTACGGTAAAGGAATATTACCGTACAAATACAGTTGTTTCAGTATAGTAATGGTTACCATGTATGGTAAAGGACTACTACCATACAGATACAGTTATGACTTAGTGATCAGCTTACTTTTGTATATGTAAACAAAGGCTTAATATCCTGAAACAGATAAACTACGTTACTTATTACGAGTGTACAGTAGATCGGTATCAATCATTGACTATTTGTTCTTTTATGCTTTCTCGATTTAAGTACTGTCGTTTTATTGTACTTTAATATTTACTTTCATTTTTGATTACTGAATTGTTGTCATTTTGCTTTTAAGTGTAGGTTTCTTAATGTGATTTAACTGTTAAGGCAGATCTGCATACAACGAAGTTACTATCATTATTATACTTTATGTTTGCTAATTTATCATTTCGTATCCCAATACCAACTGCCATGCACATGTGAGGTGCATTTGAATTGTTTTATCGATTGTATTCTTGTATCTACGAAATAAATACCTACTGAAAATTTGTTAATGTTTCTGGTTTCTATTTCCCATGTTCTTTCTTTTCCAGCCATTTCTTCATCATATCTTCACTATCCCATATGGGTTTTGTCATAGTAAGTCTAGAACTTGGCTCTGTCAATTTTTGGTTTGTTGTTGCTTATAATATACCAGGTAAGTTTACTCCTTTCTTTGCATGTGGCAACTCGCCAGCTTTTTGCCTTTAGCTACTTGTTCTGTTAAGTTACAATACTAATGGCGGCCACATTCTTTTAATTGTTATACTTGAGGCTTGGTTTTAGTTCCTTAGTACCTTAGTAGGTACACTTCCAAATTGACAATGGTTCTAATGACGTCACTGTGTCCTGGCAATTTCGATAGGGGCTTCGTCACAATCTCATAATCTATTAACAATGCAGCCCGCAGCTTATTTCACTGCTGTTAGAAAATGATTTCAGGTGAATTCTTACCGTATGCACAAAAAAACTTGTTGAGCTATGCCCAAATCGTTTGATAATATAATTCTAACAAAATCATGAAATAGCCCGCCAAAGTGCCAGCAATTTATGCAATGGAATTTTGACAAACTATAAATGCTAAAATCAGTTGACTGTACAACACTGCACACGCACTCTGAATGATAATTTTGTGATTATTCTCGTTTAAGAGATTGTTACTTTTGCCCCGGTTGTATAAAAAGGAAGTTTTAATTAATGTATACCAAAAATAAAGTTGTAATAAGTAATTGACACATTACTCTTTGATTAAGGATATTATTGTTAGGCATTAGCAAATACAAATTAGTAATGATGGTTAATAGCTCAGGAAGAATATATAAATTTTAACAATCATATTTGAACGTTTCAGCTGGCTTTTTAAGTTAATGATAAATACATTATTGGTAAACAATTGGGCTAGTAATAACGATTTTGGAAAGTTATATAACAAAATAGAGAGCTGCTAGTTAATTCTTTTAAATCGATATTAACATTGTTTTGCTACTAATTATTGTGCACCATATGTTGATACTACTAATGTGTATAAGGTAATTATTGTTTACATAGGAAAATAAAACCATTCAGTATACCTAATTAAAAATTATTTTGCAAAAGCAAATGTAACACTGTATGTGCATTTTTTGCTGTATAAAATTTTTTCGTAATTTTGGAATTTGCTTCATTGCTACATAACATAAAGACTGTTTATTTTCAAACGTCATAAAGGTAGCAATTTATGTGACTTGACAGACAAGGTAAATGCATTACTTTTATTCCTAGGCATAAAAGTGGTTACTTTTGCTTGATTTCTGAAAAATTGCACTTTATGGATTATGACAATTTCGAAAAACACCATTTTCTAAGTAAAAATCACTCGGTATACCTAAATAGGTTTTCAGACAAGCACAAATTATTGCCATAACAAGTTTTTTTGAAAATTTTCGATCTCGTCTTGAGATTGAGATTGACATTCTTCAATCTGAAATTTTCGAGACAAGGTTCATTAAATTCTATACAGGGTGATTTATGACACCGAGGAAAAAAATTCAAATAAAAAACTTCAAAGAAATAGGTGTCCGAAAATGCTTTCTAATGAAGCTACAGTCCCTCAAAGTTTACTACATGTAACCTCAATCAATCAATCAAAGCAATCGGGCCAGGCTAATTTCTTATTTCATCTGTTACCTATGAAAACAAAAAATCTGTCACATATCCGTTCTCTGATATCAATATTAAGTTAATTATGAACGAGTTCACATTACATGATATAATTTTTATTTACGGAGTTTGAGACGGAAATTCACTTGAAGCTTCAAGAGAATATCAGCGCCGATTTCCAGATAGACGGCAACCGAATCACAAAACGTTCGCTAAAGCCTTTTAAAGGCTTAGAGAAACAGGAACTACTGTTCTCCGAAAAAATTGTGCCCCCAGCAAGTAAATGTGCAGGATGAAGAAGATGTGATAGATGCAGTGATCAATGATCCCACAGCTAGCACTCGACGTATCGCAAATAATTTGGAACTATCCCAGAATTTTGTATGGTGAGTATTGCATTGCGAGGTTTACACCCTTACCACTTCGAATACGTGCAAGAGCTGCATCCGGAATATGCCCACCAGCGAATATTATTTTGCCCGTGGTTATTACATCAAACCATTGACAATGTCAATTTTATTTCAAATGTGCTATGGTCAAACAAAGCCGCTTTTACAAAAGAATGTGTCGGGCCATTTTTTATTTTTCTTGAATTCCTATAGTTACATTACCATTTCGTATTGTTTTGGAACAGAGTTGGCGAGCCTGCCTGTATATCGGGGCCATCTGAGGCATAATTTATCGCATAAGGCTTTAGCTTCTCGCATCAAAGAAAAATTAAGACACAAGCATGGCTTTTGGCTTCAGTTAAGGTTTAGCGCACCGCGCCAATCTTTACATCGTTGTTTCATGCAGCTGCCTGTCCTTCAGTTGTAAGAACGTCATTCAAAATTTAGCCCATGAACGCAAATAGTATAGCTTCTACCTCTGTCGCTTTTTATCGATCACGCGTTGTTGACTCTGACGCGGCTGGCGCTGTGAGTGGCTACACCTGCACTCGGGGTCGGCAAGTTTGAGCGCGAAGTTCCGTTAGCGTCTGTTTTTAGGCATTCAGTTTGGGACTGTCGCAGAGTAAAGTCGACATACCGTGCTTGTGTTTCCGCCCCTCGCCCTTATCGTTCGAATGCGGGGGCGGTTTGTTTTTTTGTAGTTATTTGTGACTTCTTTAGTTTTCTACTTGTGGCAGACGGCGCTTGGCGAGCATTGAGGGTACTCGTGTTTTGCTGGTGATGTCTGTTCGCGTGCTTGCTTTGGCCACTCTTTAGTTATGGAGGCTCGTTAGGCCCATTTTCTCCGTCATTTGTTAGACGGGATTCATTGCCGAGTGAGCTAATCAACAGCCACGCTGATTTCCGTGTTTGCCAAGGGGGCATGCCACATTCCACCCACGCCTGACGCTGGGGACCATTCCGGACGTCACTGCATTTCGCCCACGCCACGTTATCAAAAGTGTAGCGACAAACTACGCCTGCACGAGCGCACTACCCCCGTCTCGAGGCCGATCTATTAACCAAGGTAACAGTTGTGTTATAAACTGTTTCTCCAGCATCTTCTTGTAATTAAACTCACATATCTGTGCCCAGCGCTCAATTAATGCCTGGTACACTCTCGTATAAAGCTAACATTTGTGTTCTAAGCTGCTTTGCTGCAAGCCAGTCTGTTCTTGTATTTAAACTCATATATCTGTGCCCGGCGTTCAATTAATGCCTGGTACACTCTGATACAAATCTAACGTTTGTGTTCTAAGTTGATTTGCTGCAAGCTAGTCCATTCTTGAATTAAACTCGCATATCTGTGCCCGGCGCTCATTTAATGTCTGGTACACTCTTGTACAAATCTAACGTTTGTGTCCTAAACTGCTTTGTCGCAAGTCAGTATGTTTTTGTGATTTAAACTCAAATACGAATTTCACGCTTGTGTAATACACTTGTTTAGTCGTAAGCCGACATTTAAATAGAACTGATTTTGACTTGTTGTTTGGGTTAGCCGTGCGTTGTAGCTTCTAGATAGGGCGTTTCCCAGCTGGGTTTATTGCGTTAAGTATCTATTTCTTTCACTGTGCTAAATTGATGTACGTGCCGACCACGTCGGTACAACTGTAAGTTTTCGGTCATGCGAAGTGGCCCAATAGATGTATTAACTGATTAACGACTTATGATTTTTCCTATGTCTTGTGCATGTTTATTTAAAGGATGACTGAGTCATTGTGTTAGGATCGATGTAAGGTGAGACCCGGACGTGGTGAATAAGCGTTACAGGCAGGTTGGCGCACTTGTCGCTACGCTGTGGCTATCAGAAGTAGTATTTGAGTATGTTTGGCCCCGTTTGACCCTCATGGTTCGGTTAAGCGTGGGTCTCCTTAAGTTGGACCTTGTGGCGCCCTTTTATTTGGTAACACCCTATACATATCAGCACGCTTGCCCTGTGGTGTCTCGTTTAGGACCACGCCCCCTTCCTCAGCGTATTTGAGACGCGGCCTTTACCCTGTTTCTTACGATTTCCAGGGTAAGTGTGCACGTTTCCCAGACTTGTTTAGCATTCGGCACTCGCTCATCTGTGAGTGTCGTTAAATCAATTTGATACTGTAACAAATGTATCAACAATAGACACAATGGTCTTTAGAAAATCCACGTGAAATTAGGCACCGTTGTTTTCAGCAACGATTCAGTGTTAATGTTTGGGGTGGAATATTCAACAATGTCTTGCTTGACCTGCACATAATGGAAGATCGATTAAATGCAAAATTGTATAAAAATTTTCTAGACAAAACAGTTTTTCAACTGGTGGAAGACATACCACTCCATTTGCGTCAAGGTATGTGGTTCTATCATGATGGTGCATCGAGCAAAAATAGTGACAACGTGGTTAAACGCTCAGTTTCGTGACAATTGGATTGGCTACGGTGGTCTTGTTGCCTGGCCACCAAGATCACCAGACTTAAACCCGCTGGACTATTATCTATGAGGACAAAGTGCCAATAACAATCCAGGAGCAGTTGCTGGAACGAATACAGAACGCTGCAAATGAAATAAGAGATGACCCTAATAGTCGAGTCAATGAAGGTTTTAACTTCTTAATTCTCAGCAACAGCTCCGATTTTGATATTTTTTTTTAAAATGTGTGTTTTTTAATATTATTCAAAATCAGAAACATCCCAATTTCAGGAAATAATTTATATATTGTTTAAACAATAAAAACTGAATTTATAAGAAAAATTATTTTAAAATTTTTTTTTCGCAATATTTGTGAAAATATTAATTGTTTTTATTGAAAATTTATTATCAACAATGTCTCCCGCACTCGTGGTTAACATGTATTTATATTGTTTAAACAATAATAGCAACATTTACGGAAAAAATTGATTTTTTAAATGTTTTTTTCGTAATATTTACAAGAAAGTGAAGAGTTTTTATTGAAAATTTAGTATAAATAATATTTTAGACAATTTAAAATAATAATTATTTATATTGTTTAAACAATGATAACAACATTTATATAAAAAAAATTTTTCTACATATTTATAGAAAAGTGAACTGTTTCTATTAAAATCTTACGGAAAGATATATTTAGTTAAATCAAAGTTAGTAATTATTTATATTTTTTAAATAACGATAACAATGAAATTTTTATGAAAAATATTTTTTTTATTTTTTCTGGTGATATTTATAAAAAAGCAAATTGTTTTTATTGCAAATCTAATACACAAATGAATAGTACCTATACATAATTTGTTCTTAATGTTTTTTATTTATTTATGTTATTTATAAAAGTGTCATTATTTAAAAATATTTACATGAAAACTTTATTAAAGAATATTATATTTTTTTATAATACAGTAAACGAATAAAAATCTAATCGGCGTCTAAATCCTCAGTTTCGAATTCTCACTTCTCTTCAATTGGTGTATGATTATTGCAATCATTGCCATTACAAACAATGCATGCAGGGGAGCAATGCAAACCACTTTTTCTGCATCCACATGCTGCCCCACATCCGGTTTTTCATGAGCAAAAAATAATTTTTAAAATGTCCGGTGCTGCTGGTTGCGTCATTTGCACTGGTATTAAATAATTTTCTTTTTTCTAACCCCATTTTTCGGGAGGTATTAGTGAATTATTTTTCCACTGCTGTATTTGCAAATAAGCCCTTTTAATATGCTGCTGAGCTGCATCTTCTGTTTGAGGAAGTGGTGCAATTTGAACGCTTTTCGTCTTTGAAGCGAGTATTATAAAACGTTTATGCCTCCATTCGTTTAAGTTGTTTGAAGTTTTTGCACCATACAGTGCGAAAATAGAAAATATACCTTCGTTAAAAAGTACTTATTTACGTTGATTTTCAAGCATAAATACTTCAGCTGCGGCACGTAACTTTACATTATTATTGAAAATTTAAAAAAATGATTTTTACCTTTTCTATAAAAAGCTGATGTTGTATCACATCCTGTAAAAGCGTGAATAAACAGAAGATGCTCCTTTTTAATATTTGGAAAATCATTTAAGCCTGTCTTTGATGAGTAAACTCTTAGTAATATATTGTTTTTCGGTGGTCTAAAAAAATAATTCCTTATTATCTGGCGATAACGCCATTAATAATACCAATACATCAATGTCTTCAGCTACAACAACGACATGAGGAGAAAGGCAATCTAGAGCTGTTTGAGCAATTACACGATCGGCATCACCTTCTGCTTGAGTACATTCAAAATTATTTTCAATGAGCTTCTTATAAAGAAGATTAATAAATCTATTTTTATTCTTGCTGTTAGCTAAAAATTTTTCCTTAGTTGTTTGTAAAGACATCATCATCAAATAAATAATCAGTCGAGGCATTACCGACATATCTACGATTCCTTTCTGAAGCTTTAAATAAATATATCTTTCCGTAAGATTTTAATAGAAACAGTTCACTTTTCTATAAATATGTCGAAAAAAAAATTTCTATATAAATGTTGTTATCATTGTTTAAACAGTATAAATAATTATTATTTTAAATTGTCTAAAATATTATTTATACTAAATTTTCAATAATTTTAAATTTTCACTTTCTTGTAAATATTACGAAAAAACATTTAAAAAATCAATTTTTTACGTAAATGTTGCTAATACTGTTTAAACAATATAAATACATGTTAACCACGAGTGCGGGAGACATTGTTGATAATGAATTTTCAATAAAAACAATTAATATTTTCACAAATACTGCGAAAAGAATTTTTTTAAATAATTTTTCCCATAAATTCAGTTTTTATTGTTTAAACAATATAAAAAATTATTTCCTGAAATTGGGATGTTTCTGATTTTGAATAATATTAAAAAACACACATTTTAAAAAAAAATTGATCAAAATCGGAGCTGTTGCTGAGAATTAAGAAGTTTGGTCGATTTTTAGGCTTTATTGACTCGACTATAATGTGCTGGCTCGAGTGAGTGATTCACTCGTCCGATGTTGTCATGTTTGTATTAGGGCCGAAGGAGGACACTTTGAACACTTACTTTGAGTCTAACCCAAGACGTTCTTTCTTCTTGCTTTAAATTAGTAGGTACTCAAACATTATTTTTTAAGTAGTACACATTTAACATATAATAAACTTTGAGGAGCTATAGCATGCTTAGAAAGCATTTTTGGACACATGTTTATTTGAAGTTTTTAATTTAAATTACTCATAGGAATCATCCGGTGAAATTTTTCCCCGACGTCATAAATCACCCTGTATATTTGACACGAGATTAACCAAATTCTCGATGTCGACAGTTCTTCAATAGTATTTTTAAAATCCAGCATGTTGGAAGTATTGCAAGATAATTCTCAATCTCGTCTTGCAATTCGAGATCTAGATAACAAAATTGTCGTTTTCGACAATTTTTCAATAGTATTTTTACAACCCGCGTAATAGACAAATAGAACAGCTATATAACTTTTTTAAACGTTTTTTGTACCTGCAAACGTTTCAACTTTCTTTCACACTCCTTTTCCAATTCTTCCCCTTTCAGTTCTACGTTATGTGCTTGCGCACCATAATCTTCATCAGCAGGGGCACACTAAAAGTCTTTTTCCGCTCGGTTCCTTGTTGATTGGTAAATAACCTCCTGGCTTGTCTTAACTCAGTTTGGCGTTTTTTGGCATTGTATATATTTTTTGGTAATTTTGCCATGGACTGTACTCTGAAAGTTATATGAGAATATAAACTGCTAATACAAAGAAAGAAATAGTTACGAAATCGTTTTTTCCATGGTTTTACATGCCACTCAATGCCAGAATTATATCTATATCCTGCTAGATGACATTGATTGTCAAAAGATCCCCTCGATATGAAATTGTATCTTTTGCCACCGTTATAATGGCATATAATGTTCATATAATTTTCGGAATGCTTATTTGTTTCCTTTTGTATCAACCGAGGAGCTTTTTTGATCAAATTATCTAGCGATGATGTAATGGAATTTACTCTAACGAAGAAAGGGTGTTCATTATTAAAACTTTTTATGCTTCTTAAGTATTTTTAATACCGATCCATGATTAACATTGCACTCACGAGCTACTGATCTTGCACTTAGGTTTGGATTTAGTTGTATTAATGCCAGAACCCTTTCCTCTAAATCATTATTTCGACTTTCCCGATTACCTACAATATTATACATTTAAATAGTATCAATGAACACATACACTGTATGAACTTATTTACCTTTGCTTTCTTTAGCTGCTACACTTCCCGTCATTTCGAATCTCTGCACATAAGTTTGTATTGTCGCAATTGTTGGAATGGGGCTATCTTGAAATTGTATGGATAATATGTCCCTAACTCTGCGTAAACTATTGCCAGCATAAAAAGTTTTAATAATGAACGCCCTTTCTTCGTTAGAGAAATTTCATCTATTTTAAGCCACACAATTATCTGAGTTGTCAACAGGCAGCTTTTGTTTTTTAACAAGCGCGGCCACTCATATTTGGGAAGCCCATATTTGCGAATATCTTATGCACAATTAGCATTATCTAATAAGTTTTTAATACTAAACGAAGCGGAAAATTATTCTCTTTAATTTAGTACCACTACCATTTTTTTCCAAAGAAATGGTGAGCAGGAATATGCATAACCGTGATAAGCCATGTAAATTGCCTATGTTCAGAGGTATGACCAACCACCCGGTATATATATAAATAACGCTATAACAATAAGTGGGAATTAAATTAAATAAACTTACGACTCCAGAATTTGCATCAAAGTTTCGCCCGTAACTTCTTTTACTCCAATTATCTAAAAGCATTTTTAACCACGGAACACCGTCTGCATCAACTTGACCTTGTTTTATTGCTTTATTTCTTTCTTGCATTGCTGCCTTCTACATATCAAGCCACAAGTAATCTTTCCAGACCTATAGTACTAATTATATACAGGGTGAATCTTAAATGGCAGACAATAGACATAGCATCCGATTGTGCATTAAAAATGGAGTAATAGAGTCTTATACCAATTTGCTGTTAGCCTCAAAGATGTGGAGTTATTGACAGTCTTAAGTTAGAGTTCAGGTTGCTTATCGCGCGATATTTTTATGAAATATGAAATGGTGACATCAGTTTTTTATCTTTTGTGCTTACGAAAATGCTGCGACATAACGAACCTTTCAGCATTGGAAAATTCGTTTTGTAGCTGCATTTTCTTAAACATAAAAGAACAAATTCTTATGTCACTAATGTCATTAATTGATTTATCACTGTTTTTTACTAGATTACCATTATTTTTGTGATCATGGCTACTTGATAGTTGCACTTATTAATAACAACCAAAAACCTTTGATGGGTAAACGGTAGCTTTTAGGATTAAGAACTAAGAGTACATTATTTTTGTGCTTTTTAATTCTCTTCCCGATAATAACCTAAAATTTCAAAAAATGTTACAGATAACGAAGTTAGAGTTAAAAAAAGTTTTCAAAGATTGGTAAAGTGCCTCTTACAGTCAAGTCTAAAATTTATGAAAAAAAATTATTAGTGCAATACATCATCATACCTGCCTTCCAGTAGTGTGAGTGTTATTACTTCAACTTATAATGGAAAATTTTGAAAATATGATGTATTTTGTGCGTATATCAAGTGCTACAAGAACAGAGAACTTATAGTCTGTTCACTAAACATAAAAACACAAAGTGGCCTTTGATTTCTAAAATTTCATGAGTGTACTTGCAAAATGCATCTTTTGTCTAGGAATGTAATTACAAAAAGTTACTAAAACAAATAGGTTAAGAGTGTGACATTTAATTAGCATCTGTCATAACTACCTTTAAGGATGTTAAACAAATACTGTGTTGGATACTATTGATGTAGCATTTGTTAATAAGTATTTTTATTACATTTTATAAAAGTTCAGGCAAGAATTTCCAGAATAGTATGTACTTTGACACTAAATTAATGATATTCATTAATTGTCACTTTTATGCAGGTATGGAAACCTTTGCAAAACAAAATACAGAATCCCTAACAGAAAAATTTTACGTATATGCCAACTTCAAAAAAATTGATATGTTTTTGTGTTTACTGAATGGCCTATACACATCAAACATACGGAACACACTGACACTACTGGAAGGCACGTATCATGATAAGCGTGCTTTTTGTTTCGAAACATAATTTCACCGATAACGTAATAAATAAAAAACAAAATTATTGTGATCATGGCACTAGCGATTTCTGCCTGTAAAAAGAATAAGCTCAGTTTTTCTAAATTTTGAAGAAGTTTCCACATCATGGAATACATCATTGCATTCAGAAAAAAATCCTCTCTTAAAAGGGCCAAAAAAATTGCACGGTACCAATTTAAAATTTTGAGGTTAGGTTAGATTACTAAAAATTTGCACAAATAAAATTAGTTTTATTAAGTGCCAATAAATGTATTTAAATTACCATGCAAAGTAGTTCAAATCGCATCTCAATATCTTAAGTAACAAAAAAGTTACTGCATATAAAAGAAATTAGGAGATTTTGTTTTTTTTTAAATTTTAGACAAGTGGGCCATGACAAGTAAAATTTGAAGATGGATTCTTAATGAGCTCTCAAACCTGCACCTTTTTGCTAATTCAACCATCTCTCTATCTCTTCAAATACAAAAGTTACCCATGTTGTCCCTACGGAATTCGGGCACCCTGTATACGGAGCTGTCAAAAAGAATCACATTTGGAGTAGGCGGTGGCAGTTTTGCTATACGTCTTTACTTCATTCATTCATTATGAAATCCATAGCTTTCAAATGACATAAAACAGTGTAACTAAAGTAAGTTAGGACATACGATATTTGATGAACAAAATTCCATAATCTACTAAGAATGCGATTTTTTTCGATCACTCTGTATTATATTATCAAACCTTGCTGAGATCATCTTCGATCTTTTGAAATTTAGATCTAGTCATACATTTAATGTTGCATATGGATAATAACTCCTCAGTGTGACCATACGTAGGGTTTCCTAGTCTCGGGACCAAAAGTGTTTTCAGGACTTACGGGCCAAATTTCAAGTCCCGTGACTAGTCCCGAAGATCCCAAAAATAGTCCCGAAAGGGAAATAGTGTTCAGGTAAAATTTCCGAATGCAATTTCTAAAGAAAAACAAGTGTTTTAAGTTAAATAAATTATTTCTGTGCTGATAATCTGCGTTAGGGCTCGTCTATAACTTCATTGCTTTCTTCTAGTACTAAAAATGTCTGTCGCTATTCATTTTTTGCTTTTGTTTGAACTGTAAAGTGCTTGTGTAATCCTTTCGTCAACCTGCCTCTGATTTTGATAATTTTATTGGAACAAACTTTACATTTCGCCAATTGTTTATCTTCAATATATGAAATTGTGATTTCTTACAAATTTACGCTTTGCAGACGACATAGAATTGTTTGCGAAAAGCTCATTATTTTGCAAGCGCTAAACAAGGAATGCACAAAAATTGGTTTAAAAATCAACATGACTAAGACCAATATACTCACCAACAGTAGCAGGAACCGCATTTTGCTGGATGGTCAAGAAATTTTTTATAAGGAAGAAGCTATTTATCTTGGAAAAATAATATCCTTTAAAAATAAAGACAGCAAGGAAA
The DNA here is from genome assembly GCA_940337035.1 of Agriotes lineatus. Lineage (NCBI taxonomy): Eukaryota > Metazoa > Arthropoda > Insecta > Coleoptera > Elateridae > Agriotes > Agriotes lineatus. The sequence continues at coordinate 145,513,698 of OW679196.1, read as the reverse complement.
TCCAAAGACGCATAACTCAAGGGTGGCAAAAATTCTGGTCTCTGAAAACAATCTTGAAGAGTAACATGTCTACAAAACTTAAAAGTAGTGTTTAACCAGTGTGTAATCCCGACCTTAACTTAAGGTGCACAGACGTGGGCAACAAACAATAGTGAAATCAACAAACTTCAGGTTACTCAAAACAAAATGTTAAGAAACATTAAAAATAAAACTCAGTGATCACGTAAAAATTGTGGATATAAGGAAGAGATTCCAAACGGAAGACATACAATGCTACTGCAAAAGGCTCAAGCTGCGCTGGGCAGGTCATGTTGCAAGAGCAAAAATGAGATGGACAGAAAAGATAACTCGATGGAAGCCAAACTTATACACACACCGGAAAAATTAGAGGAACACAAAAAAGTCAGATTTTGCGATGTTCTGTAGCTTTATTTAACTGAATTATGTTTTAAGCTTTAATGTTAGCAATACACACCTTCAGAGAATAAAAATTAACGATATAAAAAATGAACCTGCCTAATTCAAACAGTTTGTTGAGTACAATAAATAACTTTATTATGGTATTAAACATATGGGTGTAATTAATAACTCGGGTTACCCCCACGAGCTCTGATTACTGCTTCCATACATCTATTCATACTATTGATGATGTTATCGATGGTTTGTTGACGCAGAGTGTTCCACTCTGTCACTAGTGCCGTCTTTAGCTCATCTAGGGTTTGTACCGATGGATTTCTGGCCCGGACCCGTCTTCCCAATGTGTCCCGTATGTGTTCGATGGGATTCATATCAGGAGACCGTGCTGCCTAATTTATGGCATGAATACCAACTTCGAGTAGGTAATCCGAAACACAGCGAGCAGCATGAGGGCGAGCGTTATCCTGCATTAAGACAAAATCCTCCCCTATAAATGGGGCAAATGGCACAACATGACCTTGCAGAATGTCTGTAATATACTGTGCACCTGTCAGGGAACCTCCTGCAATAACCACTAATTCCATACATGCTCCCAAACATATCCCACCCCAAACCATAAGTGAGCCTCCTCCATATGAGACTGTGGGGACAATGGTACATTGTAAATATCGCTCCCCTCGGCGTCTACATACTTTCTCTCTACCATCAATCACATTTATACAAAAGCGGCTTTCGTCAGTGAACAGAACTTTACCTCACTGCTCCAAAGTCCAAAATCGGTGTTCACGTGCAAAATCCAGTCTTGCTGTACGATGCCGTACGTCAAGTTTTAACCCTTTTGCAGGAATTTCCAATCCAACCTCTTTCAGTTTTCTCCTGACTGTTCTTTCACTTACACCTACGTGACGCACATCTTCTAAGGCATTTCTGGTCTGAACAGCCGTTAAACGTCGATTTCTGAGAGTCTGCAGTGTAATAAAGCCATCATCCCTTGCAGTTGTTGCTCGTTTCCTACCTTGGCCATGTCTACGTGTTGAAGAACCGGTCTGTCTAAACCATTTTACATTGCGATGTACAACAGATACCGATACTCCCAGGATTCTGCTGACCGATCTGTAAGTGTAACCATTTTCGACCATTGTTAGAGCTCTAGCGACATCAGTTGCCGTTAAATCGGGCATTTTTCACAACAACAGAAAACAAAATCGTAAACCCTCGTTGTAAACTAACCAAGAAGTAAGCACTTGTTTTCAAGAACACAAAAACCCAAGCAATATGTCAACAATAAAACAAATGATAATTAGGCTCAAATGGGTGGCTATATTACTATATTCCAAAAATTAACAATAAATTTCAAAAATATCTAATAGCATATAATTTAAATTTGCATAAAAACAACTGTGATAAGATAATAAAGAACTTTTTATTTCAGACCTGTTGATTCACTGATTAATTTATTAGTATATCTAGTTATTAATTTCTTATCAGTTTTAGTTGCAGTAAATAACTTTTTTGCTGCAATTAACCTGTTAATATTTCATATAAAACCACAGACAGCTGTTCTTTTACAGCTAAGTGGTGTACACTTCAATTATATTTTCTTTTCCAATTCATTTGCACATTAATTAGTAAGTTAGATTTAATTGTGTACGATTTATAGGGTTAAGAGTAACATTATGTATCACTCATTCAATTTAATAAATTTCAATACAATTTATTGCACAGTATAATGAAATGAAAATCATTAAAATAACTTGATGTCAATAATATTTATATGACTGCCATATTGGCTATGCTTTCTGTGATATTCTCATGGGCCAGGCCTCTGCGTAAGTTCATTTCACTGATGTACACAGATAAAAGTCGTATGTGTAATAGTGCACTTTCCTAGCGATCACTACATTTAGTTTACACTTATTGGAAATTAGGTGGTGCAATAGTTATCTAGAACAATTAGTCGATTTTTATTTGTTAAGGATTACTTATTTTTGTCTGTGTTCAGAAAGAAGTAGGCTCACTTTTTATGTTTCTGTGCACGAGAAAACAATTTGTTAATTGAAATGTAGATATTATTATATTTTGTACGAATGATATTCTTGCAACACATTTACTATCTAGATTAGTATAAATATTACTTGGAACTATAATTTTGTAATTAGATAGCAACTTGAAAATTTTGTTGAAGTATTTGTATTGTTTTAGAAAAAAGTCGATGTGTCGCTTTCAGAATGGGGTTAGACTGCTTAGTGTAAATACAATATCAAAATTGTTGTTGTACTAGATTATTGCTGAAAACTTCATTGGCTTCCTTAAAATTATTATTTTAAATATTTATAGTTTTATACCTTTTCTTTGGAGGTGTACATATTCTTTCATTTCTACCACCACAATACAATGGAATTTTCAGCATTCTGGTGTCTATATATGTATATTATTTTTTTAAGTTATATTCCTTTATTGTTACGAAGAAAACCTTGGCCTAGTCCACGTTCAACGCCTATTTTTTATTTAGTTCGATTTTCTTTTATGCATGTGCATATTTTAAGTGCCACCATCATTAGAAAAAACATTTTTGTACATAGCGTCCACAGAATTTACTTCTCTATAAATCCAATTTTACTGTTTGTGAATTACTTTATGTATTATGCCAAGTTTTGTTCAAAATTTGTTTTGGTTAAGTTAATAAAGTTAATAAAGTTAATTTAATGTTAAATTGCTATTTTTATTCATTATACGTGTAGAAGTAACATTTATAACCAAATTGAGTCACATATATCCAAAAACATAGGGAAAATATGAGTTATTTAGGCTGTGGTATAACTTTGCCGCATTTCTAATTATCTCGTTGTCTTCACTTTCCATATTTCCCTCTCTATCTATCAGTACGCCTAGATATTTGAATTCATCCACTTGTTTTATTTTTCTTTGGTTTATTTCTATATTGATATTCTTGATGTCTTAACTTATTGCCATTACTTTTGTTTTATTTGTATTTATTTTCATATTTCTCTTCGTTAATTGTTCTTCCCATATCTGTAGATTTTTTTGTAAGTCTTTGAAACGATAAAGAAGCTGACCTGCGATTAATTAATCAAAATAATCAATGGTAGTAAGAAAAATCGCAGATCAACCCCCCTACAGTTTGTACAACACGGTAGCTCTAAAAAATCTTCACTTACCGCGATGGCCGAGCTAGCTCAAATTCGGAGATATGGTCGTGGATTCAAACCACCAGCTGTGTACCCTGCAAAGTCATAAAAAAAGGAAATGGGCGCCAGAAATCAGATGATTTCAAATAATTAAAATAAACTACAGGTGACTAGCGTTTATTCAATAATAACTGAAAAATGTTGTAGTGTGAATAATGAATAATCACTTATAATACCATGAGTAGTCAAAGTTATGTCGAATATTTTTGATGTGGTATCACGAATGTCCATTGCGCTTAGGTTCGATTATGACGAGTGCGCTAGCACGAGTTCTATTCCTAAGCGCAATGGACATGAGTAGTGATACCACCGCAAAAATATTCTACTTAACTTTGACTAAGAATGACATTCGAGGGACTATTCAATGAACCAAACTACTTTTTCAAATTAGTTTTCATAAATCTAGCACGAAACTACGCAATTTCTATAGTAACAAAACACTAATACTGCCTTTTTCTAATAAAAATCAAATTTGTTTAAAATATTCACTATACCACTAGTGAAAATTGTCGATTATTTTCACTAGTGAAAATTGTCAAAAAATATTCACTACACCAAATTGTCAACATAGTTAATTTTTATTGGCTCAAAGACGTCAAATCTTGTATTTTTATTGGTCAGTTTTTGATAGATGACAAGTGAGTTGAATAGTCAGAATAATTATGCAAATAATGTCATAATAAGGCTATGCAAGTTAAATGAAGGTTGTGACACGCACAAAGATCAAAAACCCCTTTGGGGTTATTAAGTTAATTGCAACCACAAAATAAATCAAGGCATACGCTTATCTCTGTCATATCATTAAACCTTTCTGCTCAGGATATTGAATGCAAAAAGCGTGAATGCTCCTTTTACAAAGGTTCAATTACACACCTAAATTGTAGCTTTCAACATTAATCGTAATTAAATATATGCATAAAACTTCAAATGTTAGAACAAGTGAATTTAAGAATTTGAACATTACATGTTAATAATAGCGGAAACTATGAATTTAAACTTTAAATACTGACGGTTTTAGAATGTACGGATGTAAATTCCAGGTATTAAAGATAATTTAATAGAATATTAATCCCGGAATAGCAGTCCAAATTAGCTTGAAGGCCGGGAGATCATCCATTTTTAATACGGTCCGAATTAGCTTGTAACACTAACCTCCAACTTCCACAAACTGCGGTCAAACAAACGCTGATTGTAAGCTGCTACACACCGCCGTGGATGCATGGGTACTTGAAGGAAAATCACCCCCAAACTGCAGGATCAAGGCAGGACGCCAGCAGGTGTCGAATATAATATCGGACGGCGACCTTGCTTCCAAGACCAAATTGTCGGATAAAACCATCAAACCAAGAGCTAAAGGAATGCAATTAATATGGGAATAGCAAAACAGAAAAACGCCATCATACCTGATTATATTCAGCCCTTGGAAATACAATGCTCATACAAATTGGTTGAGGGCACGTAATTTGACTTATAAAATCGACCCTCAGCTGCGCCAAACACGGCGGGCCGAGGCGAGAAAAATAAGTGCCCGGGACGAAAAATTCGCTTCCAAAGGAAAGCTCGCATTACAACGGCCTGCGATAACAGATAGCGCGGGTCAAAAGTGCACCGTGCTAATGATACCAACTCAATCCAGGTACAGAAATGCGCTGGATGGAAAATTTAAGAATTAGAAATGCAAGGGATTATAATTCAAATAAAAATATACAGGTTAGGCCTGAAATAAATTGGTAAATGGCGAAACAATTAAGCGAAGCTAAAAAATTGTTTCATCTTTTTCTTTTGCCGCACAGATCATTACGTCGTCCGCAAAGGCACATTCTGAGACGGTCACGGGTGTTAGTCTATTGAATCCTATATGTACCTTTTAGGTCTTGTTTGGTGTTGCTTTAATTACATCATCCATTATTATCAAAAACAATGTTGGGCTTATTACTCCGCCTTGTCTTAATCCATCGCTTACTTCGAATGTCTCCGACTGTGCGTTATCCTTTCTTACATAGCTTTTGTTGTTCTCGTATAAGCCCTTTATTCCCTCTATTAATTTTGGACTCACATTTCTTTGGGTTAGACTTTTCCATAATTATTTCTGTGGTATTCTGTCGAAGGCTTTTTCAAGATCCAGGAAAGCCATGTATATTTCCGAGCCTTTTATTTTGTTTTTCTCTGTCATTTGTTTTATGCTGAAGATATGATCCTGTACACTTCTACCTTTCCTAAAACCACTCTGGGCTTCTGCTAACTGATCTTCTATTGTACGTCTTAATCTTTCTTCCAATATATGTTCATACGTTTTTGATACCACGCTTAGAATTGTAATACCTCTATAGTTTTCACAATCCCTACTGTCACCCTTCTTGAATATTGATATTATTACTCCTATCTTCCAATCTTCAGGTAATTTTCCAGTGTTCCATGCTTTATTGTAGATTTTTGTTAGCATTTCTGTGCCTCGCATCCCTAAATTTCTCAGCATCTCTGCGTTTATCTTATCGTGTCCTGCCGCTTTTCCCTTTTTCATATGTTTTATGGCTTTTATTACCTCTTCTATTTGTATATTGTTTTCTTCTTCGTCTTGTGTCTAATTAATTTCTTCTTCGTTTGTTGGATTGCCTTGTTCATCTGGATTAGGAAGTTTCCGAAAGAATTCCCTCCATCTTTCTATAATTCCTTTTACTTCCGTTATTATTCTGTAATCCTTTGCTTTTACATGCTTTAGCGTGTGATGTTTTTCTTTTCTTCAGTTCTTCAGCACTTTGTAAAATAGTTTCTGGTTTGATTGGCTATCTGCTTCCAGTTTCCACTTTTCTTTCTTGATTTTTACTTGTTCTTTAATTTCTTGATTCCACCATTTCGTTTGTTTCTTGTTTTTATTTATAACTATTGTTCCGCATGTTTCTTTTGCTGTTGTTATGACGCTTTCTTTGAAGTGATACCACAATTGCTCTAAGTTCATAGCTTCCCACTGTTCTGTTTCTTTCCCTATCTTTCGTTTTATAGCTTCTCTAAATGTGTTCGCTGTTTCCATTTCCTGTAATTTGTATGTCTTAATAGCTTCATTTGCATTCTTAGGATTTGTTTTCGCTTTGCCATTCCCTTGTTTATCCGTGGCTAGTCGCACTTTCGCTACCACTAGATAGTGGTCACTGTAAATTTCTGGTCCCCTTCTCACTTTAACATCTATAATTTCTTTCCTACACGTTCTATTGATGAGAACATAATCTATTATAGACTTTTCATTTCTGCTCGTAACCTCTCTCGTATATTTGTGTATATTCTTGTGTTTATAAAATGTTTGTTATTACTAAATTGTTGTCAACACAGAAGCTTATTAGTTTCTCTCCGTTGTTGTTTCTATGATTCTCGCCATGTGGACCAATTACATCAATTGCATCATTATTTCTTTTCCCAACTCGACAGTTGAAGTCTCCTAGCATTATTACTTTACCATTGGTATTTTCTGCTATGTCTGTCATTTCTTCCCAAAATTCGTCTTTCTTTTTTGCTGTTGCATCCTCACTTGGGCCATAGACTATTATTAAAGTTATTTTGGGTCTAGGACATATCGCCGAATGGACAAAACGCCGAATCTTATTTTAATGCCCAAAACGCCGAATCGTGCCCAAAACGCCGAATTCGTTTGACTGGACAAATCGCCGAAAATGCCCAAAACGCCGAATGCTGTCGGTGGACATATCGCCGAAAATGGACAAATCGCCGAATTAGTTGGCGTGGACAAAACGCCGAAAATGCCCAAAACGCCGAATTCTCTCGGTGGACATATCGCCGAAAATGGACAAATCGCCGAATTAGTTATCGTGGACAAAACGCCGAAAATGCCCAAAACGCCGAATTCTGTCCGTGGACATATCGCCGAAAATGGACAAATCGCCGAACCGTGTAAAATGACCCGACATGGATCGGAAAGTTGGCATCGCTCGATTTTGTTCAAAACCCCCGTTTGTGTCGGTGGACATATCGCCGAAAATGGACAAATCGCCGAATTAGTTAGCGTGGACAAAACGCCGAAAATGCCCAAAACGCCGAATGTTGTCGGTGGACACAACGCCGAAAATGGACAAATCGCCGAATTAGTTATCGTGGACAAAACGCCGAAAATGCCCAAAACGCCGAATTCTGTCCGTGGACATATCGCCGAAAATGGACAAATCGCCGAACCGTGTAAAATGACCCCACATGGATCGGAAAGTTGGCATCGCTCGATTTTGTTCAAAACCCCCGTTTGTGTCGGTGGGCATATCGCCGAAAATGGACAAATCGCCGAATTAGTTAGCGTGGACAAAACGCCGAAAATGCCCAAAACGCCGAATGTTGTCGGTGGACACAACGCCGAAAATGGACAAATCGCCGAATTAGTTAGCGTGGACAAAACGCCGAAAATGCCCAAAATGCCGAATGCTGCCGGTGGACACATCGCCGAAAATGGACAAATCGCCGAATTAGTTACCGTGGACAAAACGCCGAAAATGCCCAAAACGCCGAATTCTGTCGGTGGACATATCGCCGAAAATGGACAAATCGCCGAATTAGTTACCGTGGACATATCGCCGAAAATGGACAAATCGCCGAATTAGTTAGCCTGGACAAAACGCCGAATCCTGTGAGTGGACATATCGCCGAAAATGTCCAAAACGTCGAATTAGTGGGCGTGTACCAAACGTCAAAGATGTCGAAATCACCAATTCCTGTTAGTGGGTATGGTACAAATTAAGGATGCAGAATATTTTACGGCCAAACAAATAGTGAGAATTGTTTTCAAGTTGTTATTTCTAAGTTACAACAATAATGAATTCAACTAGCAATTGCTGCCAGCATAAACAACACCTGTAAACTAATAGTTGATATTCTAACTACAATTTTTGATATCCCGTGTGTATTTTTGTGATTGAGTATTGAGGGTGGTGTCATTTTGTTCCTTATGCTGGAACCCGCGACTGGGATGAGCGAGGGGCTATTTGGGGATAAGTTATTATTTTAAAATATAAATAAAGTAAATATGTTTCAAAAACCAGAATATCTATTTCATATTCTATATCGCGCATATACTGCAACTTATAATCGAATAAAATAAAGTGATAATTGACCGTCATTGAATCCAAAATGGCGAACTTTAATTTTTTTATTTAAAAAACTCTGAATATGATACAACAGGAAGGAGCATTTACCAGATGAGGTTGCGTCGAGAATGGAGGTTGCATATGGCGGATAGTTGTTTCCGTTTGACACTGGCGTACTGTCTGTAAAGGATATATTATGGGTTTATTATACAGGGTGGTCCACTTTTTTGTAGCAGGACTTTAATAGTAGACAGAAAAACTTATTTAAAGGCGAAAATTTCATATGAACATAGGCCTTAAAACTCTTTGTTTTAAAGATACAGGGCGTTCAAATTTTCGAAAAAATATCATTTTCTTTTTACAGTATCCCAACCAGGTGATATAATTAAACTAAATTTGGTGTGCAGCTCTATCCTAAATGGTACTACATTCTGTGACAATATCAAGGCCCTCGATCGACCAGTGGCGGAGATGTGGGGTTTTGCGATCAATAAATTTAAAAATTCACTAGTACGACCCTGTTCAAAATCGAAATTATTTATTTCTTCAAAAAAAAGCGTTTAATTCTCTACAAAAAATGTCTCGTTACATTTCCTCGTATCTCCCACGGTTGCGTAGAAATTTTTAATAGTTTGGTCAAATTCATGTTTTTTATTCAAAATAAACTCGAACTAATTTTGGGGTAGAATATTTTAATTAAATAAGTTAGATTTTTTATTACGTATTACTGGACATTGAAAATAAAGTTCTTTAATTTCTTCTTCCATTATTAGCATAAGTACGAAAAACGGCTAGCATTTCCTTATTTTGTAAAGAAACGTGAATATTCTACTGCAAAGCTAGTTCGAGTTTATTTTGAATAAAAAACATGAATTTGACCAAACTATTGAAAATTGCTACGCAACCGTGGGATATATGGAGAAATGTGAAAAGACATTTTTTTTGTAGAGAATTAAACGCCTTTTTTGAAGAAATAAACAATTTCGATTTTGAACAGGGTCGTACTAGTAAATTTTTAAATTTATTGATCGCGAAACCCCACATCTCCGTCACTGGTCGATCGAGGGCCTTGATATTGTCACAGAATGTAGTACCATTTAGGATAGAGCTGCACACCAAATTTAGTTTAATTATCTCACCTGGTTGAGATACTGTAAAAAGAAAATATTTTTTCGAAAATTTGAACGCCCTGTATCTTTAAAACGAAGAGTTTCAGGGCCTATGTTCATATGACATTTTCGCCTTGAAATAAGTTTTTCTATATACTATTAAAGTCTTGCTACAAAAAAGTGGACCACCCTTATATCAAGGATCAACATTTTATGTATTTCTACACATTTATATCGGGTGATTATAAATGTTTTTCCATCAAGCTACTTATGAAATATTTGTTATATGAATAATATGTAGGTGGCACTGTAAGTCTATGTCAAATTCGAAGTTAGCAGGTTAGGTTTTGCGTCAGTCTTGATTATAAAATCACCCGGTATATTAATGCCTAGACAAGCTATTAGGTTAGCTTATTGGAATGTATATATATGAATTAAATAAATTATTATTTATTATTATTATATTATAATTGTTTTACGGAGTTTAAAAATTGTCGTTATTTGTATTAAACAAATTTTAATAAAAAAACATTATGTAAATTAATTCACATTAACATTAATTTAACGAGTTTCTGCTACAATCGCAAAATTTATATGGTGATAAATATAGAATAAGTTGGAATTTTAACAAATGTATTTATTTTAATTTTTCTTAAATTTATTTATTTCCAACAGACAAATATAAATATTTCTAATATATGTATTTTTAAAAATAAATTATAAATTGACTTAGGTATACATTTTTAATAAAAGTAGTAAATAGACCACATAAGGAAACATTCTTGTGCTTGGTCTTTTTCTACAGTACCTTAAATTTTACTAGAATTGTTCTAAGCTTTTTCTATATTGACTGCACTTTTTTATTTGTATGTGTTGTTTCACAAGATTGTCTGAATATATTTTGTTAATCGGTTGTTATTTCGTCATTTGTCAACGCACAAACATCTAACAGAAATCCTAGAAATGCAAGTTTATAATGTGTTTTTCTACTCCCGCATGTATATATTCTGTTTTCTTCACAATCTACAGAATGGATATGTAGGCAATTGTAGTTAACTGAACGTATATGATTTCATATCCACACAAGGGTGGATATGAAATACACCAATCACAAACCACGTTAGTCGTGATTACCTAGGCAACTTTCATTAATTGTTTGTTTTGCAATGGGCACGCCCTGCTGTGCCCTGTTTGTGGCAAACGTGATTTTGTTGTAAGATATCTTATTAATTAGCGTTGAATAAATTTTCTTTTAATTTTCCATTCTTTTCCATTGATAGGTCGTAGAAAAAATACACTGTACAACTCGAGTGGAATGTCCATATCCACTCTCGTTGTACAAACTACTATTACTGCATTCAGTCTAGACACTATATATTATATACTACCTGACCCGGCAAACGTTGTTTTGGATTATGACATGATAGGGAAAACCTTTCAAACCATTAAGCACAGAATGATAAAAGTATGACTGCAAATAGAAAGTCGTACAGTGTATAGAAAATCACACTTTGGATATTTTTCAATTTTCCGGCTACCCCTTTGGATTTTTCCGAATTTTCTTTTTTCTAAACCACCTCGGGAGTAAGGCGAACAAAACAAAAAAAATCATCCAAATCGGTCCAGTCGTTCTCGAGTTTTTGCGTTACTAACACACGGTGAGTGATTTTTATATATACAGATTATATTGCTTAAATAATGTGCAATCATTTATCCAAAATGAATAATTGGGCCAGTCAACAGCGTGTTTCTTGTGTTAACCAATTCGTCAAAACTAATTTTGTGATTTCAACCGAACGCGCCTCTTGCGAGAGAACAATGCGGGCATTAAAATTCGGACGAAAAGCCGAATGGGGTGGAAATGCCGAAAACGTCATAGGTACCTGGGACATTAGAAGAATTAACAAATTCTCAACATTCTGTTACATACAATAGGTACCTAACTATTGTTTCTTTTACTAAGCGGTACAAACTTATTTTCGTGAACAAACTTTGTTGTCAATCATGGATTTGGAGTACTTTTTCTGCCAAATTACCCAAAGAATTATTTGAATAACTTGGCATTTTTCCTTGAAGAATTCATTAGTAAGCGCAGTATCTAACACAGGCAAAGTTGTGGTATAAGCGTTACATGTTTTTCTTCTAATAAATTTATAAAAAAGGCCAATATAACTTCCAATAGATTCGAGTACAGCTATTATTATGTGCAATTCTCATGGAATGATCACCCAATTTTCGGTTAAAAAATGCCATCTTTAGATGTATCAAAGGCCGTTGTAGTCTACGGTTTACAGTCACAACTAACTTTTCCAGTTTGGTGATGCAGGAAGTAATGGCAAAACAGATATATGTGTATTTTGTGTCTGCTATCATATACCATGAAATTATGGGTAGACAGAGTTATTAGCACTTGATTGGAACTATAAGTCTGACTTAAATTAATAATTTCGCCTAGCAACCATATGACGTCTTACGTTGCAACTTCTGTTAGATAATGACGGAACATCAACAGTCATAGTTGACCTTTTTGTTTAGCACCCTTTGGAAGGAACCAGGACAGTGTGTAAATTGTTTCCGGAAATGTTTTAGAAATGTAAGCACACTGGGCCATAAATACCGCCACTACCTCTTTTATTTTTTATGGCACTTATACATTTTATAAGTTTGCTATTTCTTTTGTATAATCGATTACCTTTCATTTGATACCCAACAAGTTCATGTTTAGTTTTTTCTTTGAATATAAAACAACAGGAAGGAGTCTGGTCTTTTATTGGCCGTACTTAAAAGTGCGACTGAAATCGCCATATGCAACCTCCCAAGTATGACTCATTTGTGGTAGTTTATTCATGGTAGTTGTCAAATAACGTGATCATAGGGGTATAATTTTTGCATTTTAATTGTATAAAACCTTAGTCAATGCGTACTTATTTTCAGATAATGTTTATTTACAAGCTGGTTGGTAATTAAAATTAAAATATTGACAGTCCTGAACTGCCGGCAAAACTTAACTTTCATATACCTGATATAAGAACACGAAATGGTCTCACATTTGTTAATACTTGTCCTAGGACAATTTCCTATAGAAATTCATCACTTTTTGCAAGCACTGCATCATACAATCTTATTAATAATCAAATTGACATATTCCACTGTGACTTGAAAGGTTTTACTAAGGATTTGTTTTATACTGTAAGTTTATTGTAATCTTAGGTTGGTTTTCGACTGTATAATAGAAATTATGTTTGAGTTAGTTCTAAATATGAAATTGTAGACTTTCTATAATTGGGCTTCCTGTCTGTTTGAAATAAATAAATTTAAGAAAAATTAAAATAAATAAATTTGTTAAAACTCCAACTTCTTCTACATTGATCACCATATAAATTTTGCGATTGTAGCAGAAACTCGTTAAATTAATGTTAATGTGAATTAATTTACATAATGTTTTTTTATTAAAATTTGTTTAATACAAATAACGACAATTTTTAAACTCCGTAAAACAATTATAATATAATAATAATAAATAATAATTTATTTAATTCATATATATACATTCCAATAAGCTAACCTAATAGCTTGTCTAGGCATTAATATACCGGGTGATTTTATAATCAAGACTGACGCAAAACCTAACCTGCTAACTTCGAATTTGACATAGACTTACAGTGCCACCTACATATTATTCATATAACAAATATTTCATAAGTAGCTTGATGGAAAAACATTTATAATCACCCGATATAAATGTATAGAAATACATAAAATGTTGATCCTTGATATATAATAAACCCATAATATATCCTTTACAGGTGTCAAACGGAAACAACTATCCGCCATACGCAACCTCCATTCTCGACGCAACCTCATCTGGTAAATGCTCCTTCCTGTTGTTTTATATTCAGAGTTTTTTAAATAAAAAAATTAAAGTTCGCCATTTTGGATTCAATGACGGTCAATTATCACTTTATTTTATTAGATTATAAGTTGCAGTATATGCGCGATATAGAATATGAAATAGATATTCTGGTTTTTAAAACATATTTACTTTATTTATATTTTAAAATAATAACTTATCCCCAAATAGCCCCCTCGCTCATCCCAGTCGCGGGTCCCAGCATAAGGAACAAAATGACACCACCCTCAATAATCAATCACAAAAATGCACACGGGATATCAAAAATTGTAGTTAGAATATCAACTATTAGTTTACAGGTGTTGTTTATGCTGGCAGCAATTGCTAGTTGAATTTATTATTGTTGTAACTTAGAAATAACAACTTGAAAACAATTCTCGCTATTTGTTTGGCCGTAAAATATTCTGCATCCTTAATTTGTACCATACCCACTAACAGGAATTGCTGATTTCGACATCTTTGACGTTTGGTACACGCCCACTAATTCGACGTTTTGGACATTTTCGGCGATATGTCCACTCACAGGATTCGGCGTTTTGTCCAGGCTAACTAATTCGGCGATTTGTCCATTTTCGGCGATGTGTCCACGGGCAGCATTCGGCATTTTGGGCATTTTCGGCGTTTCGTCCACGGTAACTAATTCGGCGATTTGTCCATTTTCGGCGATATGTCCACCGACAGAATTCGGCGTTTTAGGCATTTTCGGCGTTTTGTCCAGGCTAACTAATTCGGCGATTTGTCCATTTTCGGCGATGTGTCCACGGGCAGCATTCGGCATTTTGGGCATTTTCGGCGTTTCGTCCACGGTAACTAATTCGGCGATTTGTCCATTTTCGGCGATATGTCCACCGACAGAATTCGGCGTTTTAGGCATTTTCGGCGTTTTGTCCAGGCTAACTAATTCGGCGATTTGTCCATTTTCGGCGATGTGTCCACGGGCAGCATTCGGCATTTTGGGCATTTTCGGCGTTTCGTCCACGGTAACTAATTCGGCGATTTGTCCATTTTCGGCGATGTGTCCACCGGCAGCATTCGGCATTTTGGGCATTTTCGGAGTTTTGTCCAGGCTAACTAATTCGGCGATTTGTCCATTTTCGGCGTTGTGTCCACCGACAACATTCGGCGTTTTGGGCATTTTCGGCGTTTTGTCCACGCTAATTAATTCGGCGATTTGTCCATTTTCGGCGATATGTCCACCGACACAAACGGGGGTTTTGAACAAAATCGAGCGATGCCAACTTTCCGATCCATGTGGGGTCATTTTACACATGTCCACCTAGAGAATTCGGCGTTTTGGGCATTTTCGGCGTTTTGTCCACGCCAACTAATTCGGCGATTTGTCCATTTTCGGCGATATGTCCACCGACAGCATTCGACGTTTTGGGCATTTTCGGCGATTTGTCCACTCAAACGAATTCTGCGTTTTAGGCACGATTCGGCGTTTTGGGCATTAAAATACGATTCGGCGTTTTGTCCATTCGGCGATATGTCCAGGTCCCGTTATTTTGTTTTGCTGGTCTAGTTGTACATATTTCCACTTTTAAAACCTTTCCCGATATAAATTCCCATTGCTTTATGCTTTTCACATGTTCTTCGTTTATTATACAACCTACTGCTTCTGCTACTGTCATTTCCGGTTTTACTCCACTGTATAGTAATATATGACCTCTTTCTAGTTCTATTATCCCTTGCCCTTTCATCTTAGTTTCAGTGATTGCTAATAAATCTAATTTTGCCTTTTCAAATTCCTCTAAAAGTTCGTGTTCTTTGCCATTTAAGCTTCTTTTATATTCCAGGTTCCTATTCTTATAATTTTTCCCTGTTTTCCTGTCGTCTTCACATTTATTATTTACCATTTGCATGTCCTTTTTGTTCGCCATTTTCGTCACGATATGTTCGGTCCGCGTAGCCATTAGTTTTTACTTCCTTTTACAATAAAGCAAGTATTGGATTCACCCCAAAAATTCGAAATTGAGTTTTCAACAGATCTTCACGTTTTAGAGTCCCCTGATCCCAAAAAAACATTTTTTTTTCATTGGTCTGTCTGTGTGTCTGTACATGACGTAGACGTGTTTCGGCTGTGGTGTAGCACGTGGTGTAGTTTAATTATTGCAATGGCGGATAATAATAATTGTTTTATTTGTGTTAGATCGAATGCAATCGGTGATACAGTATAGATAGAAACGACGCACATTTGGAACTTTTGAGTAACGTGAATTCTGTGACTATTCATGTTGAATGCAGTAAAGACTATACTCGCAAGAATAGCAACTACTTTGAACCAATCAGCATTGAAATAAACTTTGGAAACGATACATATGTTATACTGTTATAGACGGTAGTTCTCTATTCTCTATTGCATCGTATCATTTGACAACAAAATGATGTTTTCCAATCAATTTTTGATAAATATATTGATTATCTAAAACGACATTACGGTTTCAATATAATAGTCGTATTTGATGGTTATGATGATTCGACCAAGAATATCAAAGCAATTGAACAAATTCGTCGATGCAATACACTTTCCGATTCTTCTGATGTCTTCTTTGATTATATGATGCCGGTACCAATGAGTCAAGGAAAATTTATAGCAAATCGTGGAAATAAGCATAGATTTATTTCGATGTTGATACAAAAATTTTCTGCTTCGAACATTGCTACTAAGCAAGCTCGGGACGATGTCGACGTCCTCATAATAGAGACTGCACTTGAATCATCACGTACAACTACAACTGTTGTTGTAGGAGAAGATGTAGATTTGCTTGTTATCCTTATTGCACGTGCTACTTCAGATCAGCGAATTTTTTTTAAAACCCGGCAAAGGCAATGTTCGAACAAAAATTTATTCTCCCAATAAGATCGGTAGATACACGAACTGCAAACATATTTTACTTGCACAAGCTATAACGGGATGCGATACAACATCTGCGCTTTTCAATCACGGTAAAAAAAAAAGTTTTGAAGTTGATTCAAAATCGTCAAGATCTATAGCGCTCAGCGGAAGTGTTTCATCAAAAGAATTGTTCTCCTAAAGTTAGCATACAAAGTGGAATCAAGTTTTTATTGGCTATATATGGAGCACCTCTTAAAGAGCAGTCACTCGATAACTTCCGTTACCTTGTTTTTGCGAAATCAACAAGGTTGAATAAATCTGTTAAATTACCAGCCCTTCCTTCAACAACTGAAGCCGCACGACAACATCTACTTCGAGTTTATTATCAAATTCAAATTTGATTGGGCAATGAATTAAATCCTGAACAGTGGGGATGGGTAATGACACAAAATGTGTTAGAACCGGTAAAGACTTTGTTACCACCAGCGTCTGATGAACTCCTTCATATGATGACTTTAATAATGAGTCACTACCTCCTCTAAAAGACGGTGAGGAAGAGGAAGTTTGATTTTTTGATTTTGAGATAGACATTGATTAGGCTCATGGGGGAGACCATGTAAAAAAAGCGCGCCGTGCATTCTACCTCAAAGATGGTGAGGAAACGAATGCATCCACCATATACAGCGCGATTTCCTGATGTTGACGCATTGTAAGCTCTCTAACTTGAAAACGGACGGTCCTACGTAAAAAGTGTAAATTACCATTTTTGTAGAGAATTTTTGATTCTATATTTTTTATCCAACAAATGTTTCTGTACAACCAATAGCAAGCGAGATATAAGCGAAAAACTAATTTCGGTGACCTTTGACCCAGTATAACTTTGTTAGCGGTCACGATATCGATGGGGACTTTTCACACGTTATTTATAACGTCACAATAAAGGTGTATGCAAAAATCCAGCTTGGTCCTAATTTTTTAGAAATAACACCTCTTTTTCGTCTAAAGTTGCTGGGCTAAGTTTTATACTAACGTTCATTTCTTCTAAGATACCCTATATGTGGTGTCTTGGCACTGTATCCAAAGCCACTTTCAAGTCAAGGAATGCTAGATGTAATGTTTTTCCCTTCTCTAAGTACTTCTCTGTTATCATTCGCAGTGTAAATATGTAGTCTTGTATTTGTTTGCCGTGTCTGTATGCTCCTTGTTCTTGTTGCAGTTCATCTTCTATCTCGTCTCTTAATTTCCTTTCTAGTATTTTTGTATATACTTTAAGGGCTACAGGTGTCAAGCTTATTGCTCTGTAATTATCACATTCCATGGTGTATCTTTTCTTATGTATTGATATTATAAGGTTCTTTTCCCATTCCTTTGGTATTGCTTTGCTATCCCATGCTTGCTTACAGATCTTGGTTATCCAGTCTATTACGATTTCTCCTCCATATTTCAGCATCTCTGATGTTATCTCATCCATTCCTGGGGATTTTCCATTTTTCAGGGATTTTACCGCTACCTCTATCTCTTCCCTTCTTATCTCATCTCTTTCTCGATCATTTCCCTGTTGGACTTCGTTCCTTCCTTGTCTTCCTTCTTCATCTCTTTCTTCTCTGTTCTCCCTCTCACTATATTTATCTTCCAAGTATGTTCTCCATGTTGTCAGGATGTTTTCTATTTCTGTTTCAACATTATTATTCTTACTTTTGTTTCTGATACTTCTTACTTGCTTTCCTTTCTTGTTCCTTAGTTCTTTAACAATTGTCCAAAACTTCTTTTGATTCTCCCCGTACGATTGTTTGATTGTTGTGTCGAAATCTTCCCATGATCTTGTCTTTCCTTCCTTGACTGAGTCTTTGGCCTCGTTACGCTTTTGTTTGTACCTTTCTTTGTTTTCTTCGGTTCTTTCACTCGGGTAGTTTTTCCACGCTTGTTTCTTTAACTTTACTTTTTCTTTTACTGTTCTATTCCACCATTTTGGCCTTTTTTGCCCTTCTTTCTTCCTTTTCATTCCACAGACGTCCTTGGTCGCTTCTAGTATAATCGTTTTGAATCTATTCCATCTTTCATCTATGTTCCATATATTTCCATATTCTCCTTCTAGCTGCTCTTGTGCTGTCAGCCTATCTTGAAGGCGTTCTCTATATTTTAGTCTGTTTTGTTCTATATCTAGTTCTTTAGTTTTGATTTGTTCGTACTCCTTTTGTCTCTCTTTTTTCTGTGTTCTGAATCTGGTGTCTGCTATCAAAAGTCTATGGTCTGTTGTTAATTCTGCTCCCCTAATTACTTTACATCCATTATTGCGTATCTGGTAGTTGTGCTGTATGTTATATAGTCTTATCATGCTTTTCACCCGTCTTGTTTCTTCCACGAAGGTGTATGCATGTATCCTCTTATGGTTGAAAAACGTGTTTTCTATAAGTAAATAGTTGGTTGTCTATGCACATTTCTATAGTCCATTTACTTGACATCTGCACTGTCAAACTGACATTATGTTGGCACCACTGCTATTTTTCACATTTTAACAATTAAATTACTGTACAGTCTAATCAAAAACACATTATTTTTGAGGTATAGTCAAGACATTTTTTTTAAATTTGACACTGACAGTGCAGATGTCAAGTAAATGGACTATATCATCCTTTCCCCATTGTTGTTGAGATTCTCTTCTACAGTATGTTTCCTGATCATTCCAAATCCATCTTCTCTTTTTCCTATTCGAGTGTTCCAATCTCCTAAGACCATTATGTGCTTACTTCTTTGTCTCCCTTCTTCCACCTCTTTGTTTAATTCTTCATAAAATATTTCTTTCTGCCGTTGCTCCTTCTGTTGGGGCGGTTTGGGTGTCCAACAGTTGTTATGAGAGCATGGGGAGATGTCTTCAAGTAACCTGCCCTTATAGAAAAATGCCTCTCCCACTTATTTCCTATTTCAAGGCCGGTTCTTTAAACAAATCTCTGGTGCGGCCATGGGTTCTCCTCTTTCACCTGTCGTTGTCAATATCTGCATGGGAGCTTTCGAAACCGTATCTCTGGAATCTTCAGAATTGAAACCCAAAGTTTAGTTTCGTTGACGATACCTTTATTATTTGGCCACATGGTAAAGGCCCGTTACCCATCATCTCAATAGTCAACATCCTGACATTTAACTTTACCATGAAGATAGAAAGTAACGGCTTCTTTCCTTTCTTAGATGTACAGGTCTCTCGTCAACCCAGTGGCAAACTTGGTCATTCTGTATATCGCAAACCCACTCACACTGATCGCTATCTGCATGCCAATTCCCACCATCATCCTACACAAAAACTTTCCGTTATCAATTCGCTTGTACCTAAGTACTATCACGGACAAATGTATTTGCCAGTCTGGTCTTTGCAAAACTTTCCGATAGATGTCGCTAGAGCGAAGAGTAGCATTATCTTACTTTTTATGCAGGGTCTCTAGAGTAGCATAGAGTACCTGTATATTATGTTTTTATACAGGGTCTCTAGAGTAGCATAGAGTCCCTGTATATATTTCTTATTATATACAGGGACTCTACCGAGCTAAGCTTCGCTTCGCTAATTACACGATTTAATTAAAACTTTACTTTTTCGTACTTTTTTTGAAAATAAAAGCCGGCCTACAATCTCAGTCTAAAAATTTTCAAAATTTTAAGGTATTATACAATTTAATCGGTTCAGTAATCTTCGGAGGAGATAGCGAACAAATATACATACATACATACATACAAACAAAGAAAGAGACTACCGATTTTATGGTATAGATTTTCCGTTTCTCTTACATCAGGGCTATGACAAGATGTCAACATAGTAACTTCTTTTTTATCTTGACACTCTACAGCTAGGTTTTCGGAGGACCTGCGAGTGAACTCCCATCTTTCCATCTGCTCTGTAAACTTTGACTATTTCTGCGATTCTGTTTTACTGTTCTGCAAGCAGTGGTTTTGTTTCTGTACAAATAGTTGAACAAATTAGGACTACTGTACAAATTGTCTACAAAGTATGTCCCTCACTAAAGTAGGGTTACAGTACAGTCAAAACTGTATCATCGGATTTCCCGCTATCGGCTTCTTTTTGAAAATTCTTCACGGTAGTTGATGCACGGATGTACGCTATGAAGGCAAAGATATAACTAGTATCGCAATCATACAGTAAAAAAAATTAATGCTAAATCGGTGCTTTTTAGACAGTATGTATTGCCTAAAGAAGCCATGCCCTAGAAATAGTGAGAGATTCATTGATATAGATATTTTTGAAAGGACAAAAAGTTTCTTTGAATTTTTCTTAGATCATCAACGATTATTCTTATATTTTGTAAGGTGTCTCGTGGAACAAGAAGGGGATTATTATAATCACTAAAATGCAGTAATTTAATTATCAGCAAGAATCTCTTCATGAGCCGACTGAAAATAGGACTGCTCATGGTGCAAAGAATACAAGGTGAAACGTTCCCGATGATGGGCAGTCGTTCAGGAAGTAGAGGGGAGATGTCAACCAAACCCCATGGGCCTACACAGGAAATCTATTGTGGACGCTTTCGTATATTGTTGCTGGCACTGTCAGTCGATGTCAAATTCGAAGTTAGCAGGTTAGGTTTTTCGTCAGTCTGACACCAACTGACGCAAAACCTAACCTCGAATTTGACATAGACAGCGTCTTCAACAATACACTTCACTGAACGATTTTTGCAATGCATTCGAATTTGATAAGATGAAGTGAGTACTTGGGTAATATGTAATATCTATTTTCGCCAAATAAATAAAGTGTAGTGCAATAAACAATGCAGCTAGCACTAGAATAAACTGGGCTAAAGCAATTCTGCATTCGTAAAAGTACTTTACTTTAGAGTAGTTATCCACTTACCTCCTCAAACTTAAAATACATTTTCAGTGCATCTTCTCAAGCTACATTTGCTGCAAAGTTAGATTTTTATGCCACTTCTTTCTTTAAAAATGATAAGCAATCTTTTATCAGTGATTGTATAAAAAAACAAGAAAAAGTACCAAACTTACCAACCTCAATTCATTATAAATTAATCCCATTCAGACTCAAGTGTGCTATAAAATCGGAGCAGTTCCTCCTACAAAAGTCGTAAATACTCTTAATTGCAGTAAAGTCATAAATACGTAACTGCATAGTTTATTTTACTAGCAGTTAACCATTCAATAATTTAGCATTCTCATATTGCAAAACAATTTATTTTACTAGTTAAACCTACAAATTCAATATTAACAAAAATTCAGTTCAGTATGGTGGTAGTCCCCATGTATGATTTTTAAAATCTACTAACTGCATATAAAATAAGCAAGGGAAATGTTCCTTCCGAACACTCTCAAATTGAATAACCTTAGGAAATGTCGTCACTATCTAACGATGCATGGGAGGCATCAGGCCCCCACCGGACATGGCTGTATTTGGCCCTAAGAGCATCTGAAAGAGATAGAATTTAACGAATGCTCGATTTTTACACCAGGTGGGGACTTTATTAAGACCGAGTGAGAACTTGCCGCCACATTATTGTGCAAGTGTCCACCCAGTACAATAAGTCCACAACAAACCTGTTTCTGTTGACTACGTTGAGCTTCCTCCATTTGCACTCTTTCCACTTCAAATATGACGGGGGCGAATAAAATTATCGACGAACTAAAAACGACCCAAAAAGCAGAACGTGAAAATCCATAAAAACTTCTAACTGACGACTTCGTGGTCATCGCCACTGTGTATGTGTAATTCCGAACGGATTCGGGGAACATTTCCGTTAAACCCCACAGTCTTTCAGTTAAGGTCTCGTCGGGCTAAAATTGGGGAAACAGAGAGGTTATGTCAATCTGACTGCGAAATTCCGGTGCTACCTCGTCGCCGTACGGGTCATCCTTGTCGGGCTTTCTGTCCGGGGTGAACTCGGACGGGTTGACGGCAATGATTTCGCCCCCCGGGGCGTCCTCGCCCCCCGCGGCCACACTCCCGGCCGAAGGAACACTTCCCACGGAGCCAGCTTCCACACTGGGCCCCGAGCTGCCTTCTTTCGCGCTCCCCGTGGTACTGCCTTCTTGGGATTCCATGCCGCTGTCGGTGTCGTCACCTGGGGCCATAAGAAAATCGGTTAAATTCAGCGCGGATCCAAAGTGCAAGTTTTCGGGGTTACAAATCTATTTAGCGCAGTTCTACATGTGATGCACGAATGCCATGAGTTTGCGCTGCTCGCGCGCATGCGCTGAGTTTCCCGCCTCCATTCAAAAATTCTGAAATTAAAGTAAATTTAGGTAGTGGAATTACCAGACGATCCAGAAGTATTATTTGTATGTAGCTAGAAATTTCACTAAAACCGCTCTCCCCTCAAACAACTATGACATTTGGAATGTCGAGTCTATTAAACCGGCAACATTCTAGATTGTCAGGCTCGTTGCGATCACAAAACGTTTTAAAAGCCACAATTTGCGTATAATAACTCCGCAGTACAGGCATAAATAAAGCACTGATGAGTACAGGTTTGGAAACTTTTCCACAATACTCTGTCGTATCGCTACGCTATGTCGACGCTCTGGTTTAGTTGTGCAAACACCTTATCTTATTAAAAATGTTTCATCGACTGAAAAGAATCTTATTAGGCTATTTTTACAATTTCACTATTTCTGACTGCTATTTATAGATATCCGCGCCTCACACTGGTGTAAAATCTTGTTTATTATACAAAACTGGTTATATTGTTGGAAAAAGGAACGTGGAATAAAATGCTATTGACCTGCAATTTGCTGCTTGTGCGTCACACGATTAGGTCTATAATGATGTAATTATGCTAATTAATTGTTTACCAAATTTTCATAATCATTTTACTCTTAACGACTCTATTACAGTTTTCTATCGTTTATAGAATTACGAAATTGGCTATCTATAATACAGGGTGTCCATTTAGTAGGTATTACTCCGTTCTTCTAATTTAAAAAAATCGCTTGAGGGAATGTTAATGCTAAAAAATTAGTGGCACATATATAGGGTGTCTCAAATATTGTGGTGCACAAAAGTGTATCCTATTTTTAATAAAACACCTACTTTTTGTCAACCTATACAGGGTGTAAAAATAGTGTAACAAGTTTATAGGCCTAATCTTGCTCTAGAAAATAAGCAAAAAATATTAGTCAGGAATCTTAGGGTATGCACTCGAAGTTATAGTTTTAAAAAAGTACACTATCTGGAATGACCTTAAGGATTTAAATGTGAAGGGTTCCATTCTGCTTGCGCTTGCAAACAGCCAGAAAAAAATCGGTTTTTTTTAATTTCTAAAAATAGATTAATTTCATGCGCATTAACAAGCTTATTTTTGAATATTTCTCAATGTTTTTTAAAGTAGTAAAAGCTTATTCTCTCTAGATTAAGATGATGTCAAATTAAAATAAAAATCATTTTTAACAAATGCTACAGAAATTGTTTAAGCAACGCGCATAAATGTTGTAACGTTTCGCCCTGTAATTAAATTATTATTGTACTTTAAAAGTATTGTAATTTAATTCAGCGCTTTATCAAACGTTGAATATATTCGCTGAAAAGGTAAGGCGATAACGCATTCCCGTTCACGATGTGCAAAGCTGGGCGAAAGTACCGACAGAGTCGCTTTCCCTTTCTATTGGAAACCCTCGCCGGATGGACTGATAACACATCGAAAAACGTATAATAAGGAAGCTGTTCAAACTTTTGTTTGACCATGGATTTAGCAAAACGTGTAAAATGAACTGAAATTGTGTAAATACAACAGTGCATGTAATTAGGTTACAAGAAGCCTGCCAGCTAAGTGTTTGTAAACAAATACTCGGCATTGCGGACAATGTATACAATTACGCTGTACTAAGTGCATACGATCGTGTTTTTTAATAGTAGGTTAAAAAACACGACACACATTAATTGTATATAAGCTTCTGTATTATTAATTTAAATCAATATACTTTAAACAAGAAGACTGTATTCATTTTTAACGATAGACGAAGACTAAGATTGCAAAGCGTTGGTTAGGCCTGGCCAACTCCCGTTACATCTTATAACAACCAACAAGTTCTATCTTCTGTCAAGAAATAACCTGGCTCTACAATACTCTAAAATTCTAAGTTTCAAACTGGATCTTGGGAAATTAACAGAAGCTATATCGCCAGTCCGATCAACTTGCGATTACCTAACCCGTTACGTTTCTAATCCTTCCTCCTAACATGGTTGTTTTCTGTCTTGTCAGCGCTCACTGGCTCGCAGAAAAATACCGCATCCTGAAGGTACTAAAGGAAATGGCAGCGCTTACTGTCAGCCTGAAGTAACTTTAGAAATTACCTGTTATTTTCCCGACCAAACCGCCGGCATTTATCCATGCACAAATAATTCCTGAACGAGTGTTTAAGTGCGACTAATAAGGTCGCACTTAGCTAAATTTAACCGTGGTATTAACATTCAAACCCGTAGAGATTTTGCATTACCGACCCGCAGCTGCTACCGAGAGATTGAAGAGATTCCAACCCACCTGAGGGCCCGTTATCCAACGCCTGAAAACGTCTGCCCGAAGTCCGCAGCGGTCGCTCCGAGATATGATATTCACGTCCCCGCTAATGCTGGAACTTGGGGATTACAACCCCAGCCGCTTCCTGAGTTACGTACCTAATGCTGGGGATGTTTCCAAACCCCCTGCAAGTTTTAAGACTTAAAGCGATCTTCAGGTAAACCAATATTTACTTAATAACCCGGCTGAGATTACAGCGGCCGCAGTTTGTCAACAAACTTCAACTGTGAAACCAGCCGCGGCACCAAGGCTGCAAGGGACATTTGCTAGCGAAGCGACGGGCGTACTCCTTCAGCGAGACTGCCAATCTTCTGGGCTCTTGGACGGCCGGCCACGACTTGCGTCGCAGCGGATATTCTTCCCCGGACTCGCCAAACATTATCGCAATTTGGGTTGCGGCCGGAGCCAGGAAAAACAACAGCATTTTAAGAAACTTCAATTTGAGTTTGTAATATACAATTAAAAGAAGCTGCGTGGCGCAGATAGGTTAGCGCCAGGCTTGCATTAAGCAAGTCCTCGGTTCGAATCCCGCTGGGGTCGGAATTTTTCCGTATCCTTGGCGATTAGAATCGGGCTCAGTGAGACCATTCACAGTTGGGCACCAAATTAACTGTGCTCTACTCAGAACCACAGACCTAAGAGATAGAGTAACAAGGTTAACACATCACCAAGACAGACACACACCTCACACAATGGTTGCTGCGCAAGCACCAAAGGCGCGATCCAACTCTGTATCCCGAATCCGGGGCAAGTTGATCATTGTACCGCCAGATGCCAGCGCATAAAGCACCAGCCTCGACACCGCAAGGTAAATGAGGTTACAGATAATACATACAGATAATACATACATACATACATACAATATACAATTAATTTTTAGTTGTTATTGTATCTAATTATAAACATTAGATTTTTTTCTAACATGATCCTGTGTTATTACTGATGTATTCTATATTTGAGCCAATTTAATTCTCCTATCAGAGCTAATCCGAGGTATAAATTTTGGCGCCCTTAATAAAGGTGTGAAACGTCACAATGTCATCATCGAGATATTTTGAAAACTATTGCATATAAATGTATACTTCCAGCGTATGAAAGGTGTAGAAAGAATAAAGACAATTTTAGTGAAAGAATTACCTGTAACAAATACAAGCCCGAAGTCCAAGCCCGCCTTTCGAGTCCGAGTGCCGATGAATTCACCGCAAACGAACGCCGAGCTATAAAATTCATTTTGCCCGCTAAAATAAGCGAGTTTCGCAAGGTCAAATTTTACTGCACCGTTACTCTGGGAACAACGCCTGGCCATCCTGAGGCATCAGTACATCCCGCACTAGCCCTTACGCACTCCCTGAGTCGCAGGTATCCCCTAATCTTCTTATATTAGGCGTATGTTTGCAATACAGGGCCGAAATACAAACTACACTCCACGTTAAATACTGCTACTACCGACACTTAGATGCTGTGCGGGTTGCAATTAATCAGGAAACAGAAAAAACACGGCCCCAGAATTTTTTTTTAAATTTTTATTGATATACAATTCAGTTTGCTTAGAATTATCTATTATTGTGTAATTATAGTTAACAATATTATACACATATATTGTGTTTTTCTGACTATATATATTTGAGATAGAGCGAATCCTGTCTCCGATTTAAGTTGCCTGTGACATAAATCCAGAGGGCCCTTCGCAGGGACTTTCAAAACGTTACAGATCTATCAATCATACCAGACTCCACGGCGTATCCATGAAGCAAATGCTTTACCGTTTTACTATTACATTAGCCCCAGAGATGGAACGCGAGACGACTATTACATGATAGCATTATTTAACTTGTTTTTTTTTTTTTTTTTAATTTATTATAGCTGGCTCTGCAATATAATATGCAATACACGGCTTTGTTATATAGTACAATACAACTAACTACTACATTAAGATATACACAGGTGAGGATTAAGTGACGAATTACGCATATATCGTACAGTTACTGCGTTAAAATATTAAGTTTATATACAATTTTTAGATTAAGTCTTGTGGTAATTTGCGCTTAAGGCGCGTGTGAATGTCTCTTTGTCCGAGATTTAATTTGGTAGCACTTGAGCAAAAAACTAAGTTTTGGAAAAACTTCACTGTAGTTTTCTTGATAAACTCAGTTATAAGTGGAACACTTAGTTCATGGTGTACTTGAGTATTACGGACGAACCATGGGCACTTGATTGCAATTCGTAGCACTTTATTCTGCATCGTTTGGAGTTTCGTCATTGATGTTTTTGATGTGTTGCACCAGACTGGACATGCATAGGTTAGTATTGGTCGGAGGATTCCTTTGTAAATAAGCACAGTGCATTCAGATCTAAGATGAGATTTACGGTTTATAAGCGGATATAACGCACCCAGCCTGTTGTGACACTCATTGAGCTTTTTATTGATATGGTACCCCCAGTTCAGCTTAGCATCTAAGTACACGCCTAAATACTTTACTGCTGCGTCCTTTGGGTTCCAGTCTATTTCATTATTATTTATTTTTATTTTTGTAATTTGTGCATATCGTTTAAGGGTAAACATTTTCGTTTGACATTTGTCGGAATTTACTTTAATTTTCCATTTCTGGAACCACTCACATGTTATATTTATTGAGTTTTGGAGGAGTTCAATTGCTGCTTCTGCATTTGGGCTCTGTGTTATTATCGCCGTGTCATCGGCATACATGGCTAGTGTTGTGTTGATAACTGTAGGTATATCGTGAACGTACAGATTAAATAAAGTCGGCCCTAAAATGCTACCCTGAGGTACTCCTGCCTTTGTGAGTTTGGTACAAGATAAAGTTGAGTTAATCCTGACTCTAAATGTTCTGTTGATCAGAAAAGAGTGAATGATCTTGATTAAATAACTTGGAATGTTTAGAAGTATCATTTTATAAAGGAGCCCTTCATGCCAAACCTTGTCAAATGCTTTTTCCAGATCCATGAACACAACCGCAGTGTATTCTTTTTTCTCAAACCCTCTTTCAATTGTTTCGCTTATTCTAAGCAGTTGGTGAGAGGTTGAATGAGATGTTCGGAAACCGAATTGATGAGGGGGGATTGTGTCATTTTGCAGTAGGTCATCTTGTAATCTGGTAAGTATTACTTTTTCTAGGAGTTTGGCCAAGGTTGGCAAGAGACTAATAGGTCTATAACTGTCTGGTTTGTCCTTCGGTTTTCCTACTTTATATATGGGGAGTACACTTGCAGTTCTCCAAGGAGTCGGAAAATGTCCTAGTCTGAGGCAGGCATTATATATTGTGGCTAAGTAAGCCACCGCCTTCTTAGTGAGATGCTGTAACATTTCATTAGTTATAAGATCAGGTCCGGGAGTTTTACGCTTGGATAATAGCACTATGTACGATTTAAGTTCTTGGACAGATGTAGGAGCTATTGGTGCGTTATCTTGTAACTGGAAATTGGTAATTGTGTTTGTTACCTGTCTTTCAAAGTGTTCGTCATGTACTCCAGAGTTTGGTGTAAATACCTGTTCAAGATGTGTTGCTAATAAGTTTGCTTTATCTTCTTCAGAGGAGTATGTGGTGTTATTTGCTGCCATTGGATAGATTATATTCGGTAGTCTTAGAAGACGTTTGGTGGCCAACCACATAGTTGGATCGCAGGGTTGTTTATCTTCAAGGTAAGAGTTGTATCTTTGGATTCTGAGACTGTCAAGTTCTTGTTTTACTAAATGGCATAGCTGGTTATACAGTGTTTTAAGGTATGGTAATCGAGATCTCTGCCATTCCCTTCTGTACCTATTCTTCCGTTTAATTAGGTAGAGTATATGGTTGGGTGTTCTAATATGGTCAGCAACTTTCCTGTGTTTCCATGGTGTGGTTGATTCCTGTATACTTTCTTGTATTGCCGAAGTGTACTGTGTAACTGAAGCGTCTATATCCGAGGTTGAGTCAAGTGGTCCCAACCGTTTCAGTTTTTGATCGAGGGTTGCTTGGAAATTGTCCCATTCTGTTTTACCGTAAGCTAGTTTAGGTGGTGGAGGTACTGTTTGTGGAGTGTTGTAGAAGCTGATAATGACAGGAAGATGGTCCGAGTCTAGTTCAGATGCTACTGTTTGGTACACTGGATTTGTCACGTTTTTATGCAATATTACATCTAAGATATCAGGTTGATGATCTGTTCGGTACGGGTGGTAAGTGAAATCATCAGGAGCTGATATTAAAATACCGTGGTCAGTCATAATGTTATATAGCTTATTTCCGTCGGGGTTACTAGTACGGCAACCCCATATGGTGTTTTTTGAGTTTAGGTCTCCTAAGACTAGCGTGGGCTCATTGCTATTGAAGAGTTTGTCAATATCATCCTCAAGAAGCCGTTTGTTTGGTGGTTTGTATGCTGACGTGAGAATTATAGGGTTATTATTTTCCATGAATATTTTTATAGCAATGGCTTCTATATTTTGGAGATCACTCATATGGAGAAGGTGGTGTTTGAGTTTCTTTTTGATTACGATCGCAACTCCGCCTGATGCAATAACTGCTTCCCTGTCTTTCCGGTACACGTGATATCCAGGGATTCTGAACTTTTCTGTGCTGATGAAATGAGTTTCTGTGATACACGCAATATCGACGTTGTGCCGTGTCATAAATTCGATAAAGGTTGAACGTTGAGATTTAAGACCATTGGCGTTCCAATTAGTCATTGTTAAATTATTTATTAATGGAGAATTATTTTGGTACATTGTCTAGCAATGTTGGGAGTAGTGTTGTAAGAAGTGGCATTAATTTATCTAAGTGAGGAATTAGCAGTTCAATTATTTTCTTTAATAGTGTGGATATGAGGTCATTTGATTCTTGCTGTTCATCAGATGTGGTCGTGTTGGGTTTAGGTACGGAGCGTCCTGGGGATGACGACTCATTTTCCATACGTTCTGGTCTATCTTTTACTGCTTGGGAGTATAATCTATTTTGTGTTCGAAAACTAGGGCTTCTTGGTTGATTCTGATTTATCTTTACATAATAACTACAGCCTTTGTAGTTAGCCGGATGCTTTTCCAGACAGTTTACGCACTGTGGATCTTCTCCAGGTCTTTTAGGGCATTCGCTAAATAAGTGATTGCCTGTGCATTTCACACAACGGGCTTGCGAGTGGCAGTAGTTGCGAGTGTGTCCATACAGCTGGCATTTCTTGCACTGTGGAATTTCTTTGGGTTTTCTTCTTATCTCCACTTCTACGATACTATAGTTTAACTTTGTTAGGTTGAAAATTTCCTTTCCTTGTTGGGTGTCGCTAAGATCCACTGCTCATAGTGGAATCGGGTATCTGTCCTTATTGTAGAATCTGGCAACTTTTTGTACTGGGTACTTTAAGGCTGTTAGTTCATTTTTAATTTCGTCTTCCGTAAGGGAAACGGGGACGTTTCGAATAATTACAGATAGGTTGTTAACTTCGGGGTCCTTAAATGTGTGGTAGCTTAGTTTGCTCTCGTTGTAGTGTTTAGTCATTACTCGGTAATCGTCTATGCTGGTAAGATTAATTCGTAATTGTTTATTTCTAATTACAGTTGTAAATTCGTTCTTGGCTTTTTCCTTGAGATCGTAAATAATTTCTTGATATTTTAATTTATCTGCATTATGCAGGTAAATTGGTGGGATCTTTATTTTTTTCTCGTTAGTATCTACAGATTTCTGTGGAGCGGTCTCGGAGGTATCCATGTCGCTTATGGCCGGAGCGTGTTTGCCTTGATAAATTATTTTACTGGCTTCTTCAATTTGTTTCGCCGTAACAAAGAATCTATTGCTGGCTATTAAATTTTGTGGTTCAAATAGATACTTTTTATTCGGTTCTGATATGGGTGGCGATAGGGTAGAGCTGGTTCGTTTTAGATTAGTGTGGCTCATCTTGATTGAGGAACCCCTCCGCAGGGGTTCTTGATAGTGGCTTGTTTTTTGTTTTAGCAGCGATTTAAGATGTATTTAACTTATGCATGCACAGTAAAATAAATAGATAATGTTACCGTTAGATTTGAGGCGGGCGGCCTCGTATTTATCACTCACGATAAGCTTTGACACTTGCACTTCGTAGCACTTGTTTATGCTTAGAAAGCCAAATAGCAACTCTATTTAACTTGTAACATTTAACTTTTAACCTGTGACGTGATACGCATATATTGTAATGATGCTCGTGCTACTTTTTGATGTAATTATGATATTATAATAAAATGTAATTTTTAGTAGGAGTCCAAAACAACTTTTTAATTATTGGTTAAATTATATAGACTGATTAAAAATAATTCAGTATTTACTGAGTTCGTTAATTACAGTATTATGCCCTTTACTATAATTCATTCACCTGCAATTTAATATTACAGAAGCTAGCTCGGTAGGCAAGAGGAAAACTCATATCTCAAAGCTGGGTTCCCTGATACGTTAATTTGAAAATTCGTGTGATACGCCACTGGGCTGTGAATGTATTTCATTCGCGTGGTAGGTACTTTACTGCACTGTCAATGTGTTACACAAATCGGTTTAATTAGTTGCGGTTGGTTTTTGTGAATTAATTTTACAAAAGGAGTTTTATGAGCATTCGATCAGGTAATTTTAAATACTAGCGCCTTTCACGGCGTCACTCTATCTTTTGTTTTTAGGCAAAACCGATCCTTGCTTGTTAAGAGACGCCAACATGCAATTGTTATATTTCTAATTTCAAATCTGGATTTTTATGCTGGATAAATTGCTTTTAATGGATGCTTAAAACTTTTAATCTGCTTGGATCTCTCTTCAGTAAGACGTCCTCTCGTTCATTTCATAACTTCCCGGTTTCTAACGCCGATATTTTGGTTGAAAAAACTAACCTTAGTTTTCTGCAGCTCTGCAGTAACTGCTCCGACTGTGGCTCCAAATGGTTTTTGCCGGATGCGGGGTCCTGCGATGCTACGGCTGCTGTGGGGGCCTCTTATACGCTGTGCGGATGGGCTGCCGTTAAAATCCCGGACTCAGGAACTCGAATGTGCCCGTGATTAAATATCGTAAGCTTGAGCTGG
Source organism: Agriotes lineatus (assembly GCA_940337035.1). Taxonomy (NCBI): domain Eukaryota; kingdom Metazoa; phylum Arthropoda; class Insecta; order Coleoptera; family Elateridae; genus Agriotes; species Agriotes lineatus. Next base: position 145,481,590 of record OW679196.1, on the reverse strand, counting down.
CCTTGGTCGGATCCTCGGAATGTGGTATCGGAGAAAATATTTTTTTTCCAGGGAAATTAAAACCCATACTTCCACTGATACACGGGTAAATTTCCAACACAATGGTGTACTTTTTATTAATTTAAATGGACTCTAACTATATAAAAACTTTATTTAAATCAGAGACCAAAAACTGTGTCAAGAATTCATTTTTATTCACGTGTTTCTCCTATATTGGTCGTTATTAACAATTGCCTATCTAGAATACAAAAAAACGGATGTAGACCAAGTTCAATACAACAATTTCTTAAACTAATATTTCATATAACTAAAATGCTTTACAAAAATAATATTTCTAAATTATTGTCCTTTCAATTCGGTTTTAAATTGTCTCATAGCGCCACTACACTTTGTTTTATTTAAATTGTCTTTTCACTCTCGCGTAATTACACTGACTTGTTTTTCACCAATTTTGCTTGGCATCCTGTTTATTTGTTTCTGAATTTCTTGTCTACACTTCACTCACTTTTCTTCTTATTTGGGTGTCTCATTTTCGTGCATATTTTATCCACTGTCTACTTTTACCAGATTTTCAAATATTGCTTTCTAATATTACAATTGCCATGTTCTGCCTGGTTTATGCCCTTTGCAAGATATTATAATAATTCTGCTTCTTTTACCTTTATTGAAAATGCTCATAAAGATATCCTATTTAATTATTCTGACAACTACGCTTCATTTAACACGCACGTACTATAAACCTTTCTGTGACAGTTCTATTTATTTGGTTTGGCTTTAATTTTGCACAAACCTCTTATTTTTGGCTAATTTAAAGTTATTGACTCCAATCCATGAAAAACGAGCTCTGCCCTTTGCCTTTTGTACTCAAATCATTTCATTACTACTGGCATTGCTTTGCAAATGTAATTATGGATTGAAATTTATACGCTAAATCTTGCAGTTGTATGAACTACCCCAACTCTGTGCTATCTGATTTGCTTTATTTATTTGTGCTGCAAGCATTTCAATATAACCATGTACATTAATAACATTCTCGATATTCAGATTTTTTAATGAGTATGTAGGAATTGCTATGGCTAAGCTGCAGGCTACTAGCGGATTCACAAGTGGCGGATAGTGAAACACCTTTAGATATAAAGGTTAGCTGCTATATAAGCTGGGATAGTATCATCTCACACGAATAAGCAGTCCCCGACCAAGCAGCAACACCGAGTGATCTCCGGTTTTCGCGGGATTAATCCTTATTGGTTTCTAGCATTTGTTTATGGGGCCCGCGTCTAGCTCCCAATTGTTTATTTTGGCGTGGGTCTGGATCACACTAACGGATAACCTCAAATAATGGAGTTTGGGCTTTTTGGCATACAGGAATCACTCGTACGGCGATGGAACTGGCCTGGATTGCCTTGAGTATTGCTCTTCTTATCCATGCATGAATTTCCCGGCGCTCACTTAATTAGTTTTAGAATTAACAGTACCTTCACTGGTCGTTCTCAAATCGGAGGGTTCGTAGCTACTCTGACCTTGTTGTGGGGCTGCTATGGTCCGGATCGTGTTGTTTAGGCACGGGCACATCCCCCACGGGCTGCTGAATGGCACTGGTTTCTTCCCCAATGGGCTGGCTGAACTGGTAGACCTCGTGCTCGGAACTTGGTCGCTCCGGATCGAGGTTATGTTACACAGTATTGGAGACCTCAACAATTTTTGGTGGCGGATTTCGATAAAAACAATACCACATGGACACAAAAATTTGCTCAACACACTGGTAAAGTTTCAGACATGTATTTTTATTTTTAATATCAGAAATTTTATTTTTAATACAGAGCACAATTTCACACGTCAAGCCATTAATTTATTCATTTGTCTTCTTATTTTTTTCCGTTGTTATAAACAAAAGCTAGTTAGTTTCAAATTAATTACGGATATTAACATGGTTCAAAATACTGACTTTTAACAATAAATTCTACTTAAAACTAGGATTTTGTATACTAATATTACATTTAAAATAATTGTTTACATTTATACTAATTTTGCGTGTCTATTTGTCACTGCACGTCTTTTTAATTTGCGTTTAAATATTCACATGTCACTGCACTGATTAGAGTATTTAATTCGCTCATTTCCTGCACTGACTTCCTTGGAATTCACTGTTTTATTTTCCACACATTTTTAAGTTCATATGCTGTCTTCTTTTCTGCACTTCCTATAACCCTTGCCTTTTGATTCTTACGGTTTCCTTCAAATGCTTTAATGCCTTCATTCTTATCTGCTCGTTGCATGTTCATAAGCTTATCTATCTTTCAATTACCTTTCTTATAAAACCCTGACTGGATTTCACTATTAAACTGTACCTGAATTCTACGCTTCATTCACTTGCGTTTGCGATCCATCTTGTAATTATTAAATTTCATTCGGCTTGGCATTTACTTTAGCACAAACCTAATCAATTAACTAAACTTACATTCAACTTAGATCCCTGGGCGAATTGAGCTTTGCTTATTGCGTTCATTAATTAATTATTCTGCAATTACTGGCATCTCATTACAACTGTAGTCATTCTGGCAAATTCAAGTTTTAGCTTTGCAGTTATATAAAATATCTCACTCTAAGCTTTCATGAAATGTCCATTAATTTGGCAATGCTAACAGAGTTGATTTGTAGGTCTTAAAACCATAGCAGCACATATATACCGGGTGGTTGGTCATACCTCTGAACATAGGCAATATACATGGCTTATCACGGTTATGCATATTCCTACTCACCATTTTTATGGAAAAAATGATAATGGTACTAAATTAAAGAGAATAATTTTTCGGGTCGTTTAGCATTAAAAACTTATTGGATATTGTTAATTGTGCATAAAAATATTAATTTTAAAATTTAGATATTCCGAAATATAAGTGATGAGAATATCTAAATTTTAAAATTAATATTTTTATGCACAATTAACATTATCCAATAAGTTTTTACTACTAAACGACGCGGAAAATTATTCTCTTTAATTTAGTACCACCACCATACTTTTCATAAAAATGGTGAGCATGAATATACATAACTGTGATAAGCCATGTAACTTGCCTATGTTGAGAGGTATGACCAACCACCCGGTATATATACCTGGAATGAAACCGGGAACATTTCAGACAAATATATACAGGGTGAGCACCTTAAAAATAAAATTTTGGTTTATTTTTCATTTAACTTAGTAATAGATACAAGTAATAATTTGTACACAGTGCAGGCTTTATTCTTACCAAAAATGGGAGCCAATAGATATAGAATAAATGTTTTACAATACAAAAAGGAGGTACAAATTAGCGCGTTACTAAATATAGCTGCGACGCAGGAATTCGAAAGATTGGTGCTTCGTCGCGCAGGTAGAAATTTCCCAGCCCCTCACAATATCCACGCCGTTCGAATTCGACCACCCGTAACAAAAAGTTTTATTTGAAAATTTATTTAATTTATTAAAAACGTGAAGATATTTTTACTTCTAACTTAATTTGATTTTTAAAATTATTTATTGTCACAATGTCGACGAAGGAAGTTCTGGGTATAACCTTTTACAGATTTTTAATTACTACATTTACAGATAGGTATCCAATAAAAAAAACTTTTTACTTCCTTTTATTTATTTATTTAATTCGCACTCAGCCAACAGCCGTTAGGCCAATTATAGGCGTCGCTGTGCAGTTATGAGGACTTCCAACCCCACCATGGTGTAAAGAATACAAGGTGTAACGTTCCGCAGAATGTGGGCGGACCTCAAATTCAACCAATAGGACATGGTCCGACAAATGGCACGATTGGTAGTCCTGAAGTGTATTGTTGAAGACGCTGTCGATGTCAAATTCGAGGTTAGGTTTTGCGTCAGTTGGTGTCAGATTGACGCAAAATGTAACCTGCTAACCCCGAATTTGACATCGACTGACAGTGCCAGCAACATATACGATCGCAACCATGGTTACACTATGATCGCGGCCGTGATGGATTTCCTGAGCAGGACCATCGGGGATTGGTTGACATCTCCCCTCTATTTTCTGAACGACTGCCCATCCCGGGAGCGTTTTACCTTGTATTCTTTACACCATGAATCCCACTAACGACTGTCATGATGTTGTTATGACCGCCGGGACTAACTTTTTTCCGTGATAGCCGTACCACGAGGCGCCGAGAGATGCAGCCATGGAACTCCCATCCAAGTTCTGACCAGAGACAGCGTTGATTAACTCTGCTGATCGAACGTGGACGCTTGTTCAAGCTACACCACTCGGGACCTCATTGAAGAAAGTATTGGACTCACCCCAAAAATTCGAAATTGGGTTTTTAACAGATGTTCACGTTGTAATGCGGCATACCGTATGAATTTAATTTAAATTAATAATATCCACTTATGTAATGTATATCATGTGATGTAAGAGTTGTATGTTTTAACTGGTGGGGTTGTAAGGGCAACCAGAGGATTGTTTATAATTAGTAGTAACAAAATAACTTGAACTGATAATCTACGAGAAATAGTCACGTTAAGGGTTAAATTCCCATTAATTGTGAAGAATAATAATTGATGATTTGATATGTAGTAGCAATATAGTATTCTCTACGATGATCAAATTTTACTATAAGTCACAAATATTATTAAAATATAAAATTAAAGATTGTTTGATCCTATTTAACATGATATATTACTACGAATCCAGTAAATCCAGTGAAAGTGAGTGTTGTGGTATGCTGTTAAACTGTCTATCCACATAATAGAAGTTTTAAAGAGCTACAACGAACTTTGATTTGGTCGGCAAGAACCCAAGGAGGTGTTTGCTGACTAGAATTTATCCAGTTAGAAGCTAAGGCAGAGCATTCAGGTACAAGATAGACAATCAAAAGGTTAGTGCCCATTTCTTATGAAATATTAAGAAGTCGTAAAACAAGTTTGGTACGGCAAATCATTACTAAGATAATTGTAATTATATTTAGAAATTAATTTAGAAGAATTATATTTCTAAATTTAATAGTGATTCGAACACTCGACATTTTCTGACCATTATATTTTGAAATTTACTTCTTGGAATTAGGTTAGTTTTAGAATTTTTATTTAAATCAAGTTTGGACATATTTGATATTCAATTAAATTGTTTTTGACAATTTTTATTTTATTTTGTGATGTCAGATCAAACTTCAATGTGCTACTAACAATTGAAAGTATGAATTTAATATTGTAAAGTACCTGAAACGTGTATTTGATTAATAAAATCAAATAATTATATTTTAAAAGTAATTCAGTCTTTAACTACAAGAGAAAGTTGTTAGGTGAAGATTAACCCATTCAGCTGGCATTTATGAATCCCATTGCTTGTAAAACTAGCTAGTCGAGGTTTAAAAAACAATAATCACATGACATAATGTTAAATGTCAAATTGATTTATGAGATACGTCAATTACTATTTATTATATTAAGAAGTATGGTAAGTACATAAGTGAGCTATACTTGAAAGTGCTTCTTTTTGATAATAATTAGAAAAAGGATATATTTAATTTTATATATAATAGTGCTCCACAGAAAGAGCTATTACATTTTGACTTACAATTTGAGGTTTGATATTAATTGTAATAACACCGCGAGAAGGAGTTATATTACAACGTTTTAGAGTCCCTTGAACCCAAAAAACATATTTTTGTTCATTGGTCTGTCTGTCAGTCTGTGTGTCTGACTGTGAACAGAATATCTCAAAAACGAAAAGAGGTATGGCGTTGAAACTTCATATATAAGTTTTGTGTACTATCTAGATGCGACAGCACGCTTTTGAAGAAAATCGCATAACCGGAAGTATAGTGTTTACTCTTGTAATTTTTCTGTATTTTCGATTTTTTAAAAAACTTCTCAAACGATTTTTTTGAAACTTGTTGAATACCTCTAAAATGGGGTTCTTTGGTTTTTATTTTATTAACTCCTATTTTAAATAGTAGTAGTAGTAGTAGTAGTTGTGGGGAGACCGAAGTCTAGCAAGTAGGCCACCATAGGCCTTTTTTGCCAACCAAAAGCCATCCCCTCAACCACCTTCATTATCGTCCTCTTCGATGAGCTCTTCTCCCTGCTTAAACCTTCCTGATTTTCTAATGAAGATCAGAATTTCGGCCCAGGATAAGGAGTTCAACTCTTCCATTTGAAGCGTAGGTGCCCCAAAGGTTCTATACCTCAGTCGCTGGTACGCTTTGCATTCTCCCAAGTAGTGAAAGGACGTTTCCTCGTCCCTCCCACATCTTGTGCCTCGTTATACCCAGAAGGGGTTCCGGTCTAAAACAGGTTTTCCCGGCTCCGAGTTTGGCTAGTTCGTCCGCCTTCTCGTTGCCTTGGACCCCTGTGTGTCCCGGGACCCAGATGAGCTCGACTTCCTTTTCCCTTGCCAATTCGGCTAAAGCATCTCCACATTCCTGGACAAGAGCCGATCTTGTCCTGGCCGAGAAGATTGCTTTTAGTGCGGCTTGGCTATCAGAGCAAATATAAATTTTTTGCTCTGGGGATATCCTGACCTCGTTCCTTGTTGCCACCGATAGGATGGCATAAACTTCTGCTTGGAATACCGTGGTGAATCTTCCTAAAGCATAGCTTTCTTGTACCCCTCGGCCTTCCATATAAATTCCTGCTCCAGAGGATTGCCTTTCTGCCACTGGAGAACCATCCGTGTAGCATATCAGGGCATTCGACTGGTGCTTAACCCTTTTTTGCTCCCACTGTTCCCTTGTTGGGATAGTGAGAGAGAATCTTTTTTCTAACCTTAGCCGGTCCTCTGCTTCGGTTACCCTGTATGCTGATAGAAGTATTTCTCTAACAGCCATGTCGGCAATCCTAGCATGGCCCGTGCGAACTCCCTGGTCATTCCATAGCCCCGTATCCCGCATTCTGAGGTGGGTAGCCATGGCGTCTCTCTTTATCCAAGTGTCGAGGCCCGGGAGTCCCAATATTACCTCAAGTGCGGCTGTTGGGGTTGTCCTCATTGCCCCTATAATTCCGAGACAGGCTAGTCGTTAGACTTTCGCCAATCTTACGGAAATACTGGGGCGCTCTACACTAGGCCACCAGACCACTGAGCCATACTGAACTCTTGGCCTTACTACCAATGTGTAGAGCCAGTGCAGAATCTTGGGGTTTATCCCCCAGTTCCTGCCTATTGCTCTGCGCAACTGCCATAAGGTCGCTGTCGACTTCTTCACCGTCCTGTCGACATGCGACCTCCAACTTAATTTGCTGTCGAGGATTACCCCCAGGTACTTGACCTCTTGCACTAATGCAAGTGGTCTTCCGTACATAATGGGTATCCTCAAACACTGAAGTTTTCGTCTTTTTGTGAAGAGAATGATCTCAGTCTTTAGTGGGTTTACCGACAGATCTTTCTCTTCACACCATCTTTCAATAATCCTGCAGGCTACCTGCATTCTATCGCAGACGACGTTTAGGAACCTGCCAGTAACAAGTACCAGTCCATCGTCTGCGTATGCTTGTGCATAGAAGCCCTCTTCCGTTAGGCGTCCCAGTAGACCGTCCATTATAAGACACCATAGGTGAGGTGAGAGGCAACTGCCTTGCGGGCAACCTCCCGTCACCCTGGCCCTCACTGAACAGTCCCCTAGGTTTGCCGTCACGGTTCTTTGCTCCAGTGCTGTTCTCACCCAACTGACCAGAACGGAAGGGGTTCCCTGGCCTGTAAGGCTTGACATATTGTAGCCGTTCTTGCCTTATCAAATGCGCCTTCAATGTCAAAAAGTACTGCAAGGGCCACTTCCTTATAGTGTAGTGCCCTTTCGACCTTGTGCACGACAGCGTGGAGTGCAGTTTCAGTCGATCTTCCACATCTGTATGCGTGCTGATTCCTGTGGAATGGGTGTGTTATTACCCTTTCCATTAGATGCCTATCAATGATCCTTTCCAAGGTCTTTAGAAGAAAGGATGTAAGACTAATGGGCCTAAATGATTTGGCAGTTCTGTAGTCCTCCCTTCCCGTCTTGGGAATAAAGACCACTCTGGCTGCCTTCCACTGTTCTGGGACCCATCCCATTGCTACGCTGGCCCTATATACCCTTACTATATATGGAAGAAGGATATCCAGGCCTTTCTGAAGCAATGCTGGGAAGATCCCATCTGGCCCCGGCGACTTAAAGGGATCGAACTCCTGTACTGCCCATGTGACTGCACCTTCCGTTATAATTCCCTCAGCGAACTGCCAGTTCTCTATAGAAACTGATTCCTGTTCTGCTATGGGTGCTAATTGGATGGCGCCGTCTCCTGGAAAGTGGACTTCCAGGAGGTGTTGTAGAGACTCCTCTCTGGATGTTGTCCACATTCCATCGACCTTTTTTAACGCTCCTACTGTTTGACTAGTTTCGCGGCTTAAGATTTTCATCAGTCTAGCAGAGTCTGATACTGAGCTTAACTCTGCACCGTATTTCTGCCAGCTAGATCTTTTGCTGCGCCTTAACTCATTTTTAAACCTATTTCTGGCCATTTTGAAAGTGTCCCATGAGGCTTGTGTCCCTTCTCTGATAGCACTATTAAAGGTTCGCCTGGATTCCTTGCGCAGATCGGCTAGAGTGCCGGTCCACCATGGTACCCTACGAACTCGAGCCTCCCTGAGAGGACAAGCCTCCTCATAAGCGGAGACAATTTTACTTGCCAGTTGCTCTACATCTTTACTTAATTGTTCCTTCGTGCGTATACCTCCCTCTGGTTGGCCTCCTTGGCGGACGAGACTGGAACGATAACTTTCCCAGTCTGTTGCCCTGGGGTTCCGGTAGGGAATTTTCAGAGGCTTATCGGAATTCATTTCCATTCTGATCATACGATGATCAGATGTCACGATATCCGACGTCACTTTCCAGTTTTCAATATTGATTGAAAAACACCTAGATGCCACTGTAATGTCAATTACCTCCTTTCGGATGCTATTGACAAAAGTGGGCTCTATACCTTTGTTCATTATCTCAAGATCCGTGGACGCCAAATATTCTAGTAGGGTTTCGCCCCGAGGGTTAATGTCTGAGCTCCCCCACACCGAATGATGTGCATTGGCGTCACATCCGACAATTACCGGAAGACCTTTATCTCTTGCAAACGATATTAAACGTTCGAATTCTTCCGTAGGTATACGCGAGTTATCCGAGGGAAAATACGCACTTCCTACTACTACCTTATGGTTTCTACCACCTACCTGATGCTCCAGAACCGCTGCGGTGAGGTCCTTGGTTCCCAGCTGCGGTAGTGGTACAATGCTGAGATCCCTGGACACCATGATACAGGTCCTGGGTCGATCGTCCACTTCCTTGCCAACCACTACATCGTAGTTGGCCATCCTCAGTCCCCTGACCTTATTCCTGTAAATATACGGTTCTTGAATGAGGACTATTTCTCTCCTGCCAGTTAGGGCGCTCATCAGCTCTGCCTTAGCGCCCCTACTGTGCTGGATTGATCTGACTTACCCGCAGTAAATCCATTATGGGGAATTAATGGTGCGGGGGCTGTGGTCCTTTCAGTTGTCCTTCTTGGCCTGCTTTGACACGCCGGCCTCAGAAGAGTCCTGGCGGACTGCTCCACCCCACGTCGGCACCCTTCGCACTGCGAGAGTTACCAACTGGTAGTAGAGCTGCCACCCAGACTCCTCCAGAGTTCGGACAGTATCTCCGCTGACCATGAAGGTCAAGAACCACCCTCCTGGTCCTCCTGTCGTCTGGACATGCCTCCATTGCTCCACTCTTAGTGAGCGGTTCTGCATTGAAAGCATCTGCCTCAGCTTTTCCAGGTCAACCTCTTCTTGGCTTCTGAGCCAGAAACTCACCTTCTCTGGCCATGGTGCCTCCGATGTTCTTGTTGGGGCAAAGGTGACTCGCTCGGCACTGAGAGGTGTCCAGCCCTCCAGCCATCTTGCTGAGGTGTCGTCCTGGGCAGTTACTAAGAACCAGCCTGGTTCCACTAGTCCTGAATTCCTGAACCGAAGTTCTGGCCCCTGGGGACCCCCTTCGGGGCCTGCCATGGCACTAAACATCTCGGCAACTATGTTTGCTCTAATAGCCTCAGCTTCCTTTGGGAGAACCTGGCCATCTGGTCGGTCAGACCTGATTACAACCTGGTTCTCCCTATTAGGCGGCTTCGGCTCCGTTGCTCGCTGGGACTTAGCCGTGGTTTTTCTCAAAGGATGAGAAGCCTTGGCTTTTCCTGCTTGCTTCGGTAAGCTTTTTGGCCTTTTTTTCACTGCCTCTGGGGGAGTGTCATCACTCCTCGGTCTCTTAATGGTCGATCGGGTACCTGAAGGACCTGGTTGGCTTTCCGTTACCCTGACTCGTCCCATGGAGTGCGTGATGAGCTCTATGGGTTTGCGTGCAGCAGCCCCTTTTGCTCTCCTCGCCTCCGGACCTCTTATTTTTTCCGAGGGCTGTCTCTGCAGCTTACATGGGCCCCTAGGTTTCTGGCCCTGGCCACTCTTTGGAGAGTCGCCTGGACTTGCTTCCCTAGGACCCTTCTCAGCCGCTTCCTGGGAAGAGTGTTCTACCTGGCTTGCCTGGGCCGATGGACCCTGGCCTTCCCGCAGTTCCCTCCGTTTTGCCCTCTCCTCTCGCCTCTTAAGCGTTCTGGTCTTCCTCTTATTTTCTTTTCACTTCTCTTTGCGACGGGCCTCCCTAGCCGCTTTATCCATGGGGGAAACGCTAGTATCCCCTTCGGATTCGCTGCCGGATGACCCGAGAAGCAGTTCCTCTTTCTCCGAATTTATTTCGGAGCCTTCCTCTGTTACTTTTTTGGAGCTAGGGTGCTCCGGGTTTTGTGGCACGTTCGAATCGTAATCCATTTTTTCTTCTTCCATATTTTTGTAATTGGGGATGGTGTGTATTTTGTTTCTGTTTGTGCTTGTTCTGTATTAGTGTGCGTGAAGTGATATGTATGATTGCTTTGGGGTTAGAGTCCTCCGTGTACCAGTTTCAGCGAAGTATCATGGCAGAGCTGGTCCCGATTAGGAGGTCTGGGCCGCCGCTGACAAAGCCCCCCGAGATACGCAGCAGGGCCCTATTCCAGGCACCACCTGGCACTACTACATACCACGGGATTTTTCGACGGTTGAAAGGGCAACCCCCTACGCTGGTTAGGCAAGGGTGGGCCCCTATACTACCCGTCGGCCCAGGTGTGCCGTACCTGGTTTCTAAGCCAGCTACCACTGCCAGATCAACCTAACCAGGGCCCCACCTCGATACTTCTTGAGAAACGGAGATACCGGTCTTCCCTGTCCCCGTGTACATGTTGTGTAGATGTGTTTATTGGGTGTATGTGTAAATGTGTGTGTTGTCCTTTTAGGTCGCCTCTTACGCCAGGCAGGACATACCTTGGGACTATTCTTTGCCGGACCCCACGCGGCCAATTTTAAATAGTACACCCAGTATATTATTACATTTTTTAATTCAGCTTAAAATTTTAGAGAAAATCGTACGACACTCATTAATGACCAATAGAAAAATTAGTTCACGAGCCGTATCCAAGACAACAAAAAAATTTCTTGGAAATTTTTTGTAGGTAGGCATTACTTCTTTTTAGGGTTTGTGTCGTTACGATTTTCTTACCGAATCTGCATTCGAGCATTAATTCATATCCGGAAATTATTTTTCGTGCATTCAACAACGTCCTAATTTGCCCTCGCGTCCCGCTCGGTCAAATTAATACGACGCTGTTGGAACGCACTCAAAAAAATTTCCGGAAAGAATTAATGCTCTTATGAGATTATATGTGAAAATTTGTTTCTGTAGAATTTGTAATTTTTGAAAATTTTTGACAAATGCTTAAAAATTTAAAATCAAATTTTTGGTTAATTATAAGATCACTGTAAAAGGAAGTTGTGTGCATGTATCACACCAGATGTGTTTGCATAGTGATCATGAAAATCATGAAAAAAGTATCATTTTTTAAACGAAAAAAGTACACTTTTTAACTATTTTATTGAAATTGTGAATTGTCAATTTGACAGTTGTAAATTCCGTAGATGTTTTCCTCTAAATTTCGAGTTATAAAAGATCACAATGCAAAAAAATAACGTGCACAACACGTATGAAAACATTTTTTACTCATTTGCTTGTTAAACTCGGGATTCGCTCGTTAATCAAACTTCAAATTCGTGAAAAAAGTATGACTTTCATAACTAGCTGTACAAATATTACAAAAAACTACTAAATGTTTAATTTTAAAAATCATAGTTACAATGAATTACACATACACTTACAACCTTGCAATAGCGTACAGAATTCATTACTATTACCACCTAGAATATCTGTATATGTATAATATCAACTTATTATATAGGTGCTCTATTACCACCTAGAAAATCTTCCAAATTTGTAAGAAATACGATTATCCGCATTCATATTGTATTTTAGTACCAATTTCTGAGCTGTTCAAAAAATACCTGCCTGAAAACATTATTCTGTCTTCAACTACGAATTCTTGGAGTTCCACATCTCTCTCAAGAAAAATATTAAAACTTTTTTTTTATAGTTTTATTTCCGGATCAGCTAAATAGTATAGCTATACACAGAACTGTTATTTAATATCACCAGTCACTGTATTGACGTGAAGATGTCAGTTCCAAAGGAGTCCTCAATCGCTGGATTCTTCATCACTAAGCAGATCTTGTGGCAGTTTTCGCTTTAACCGTCTGTAGATGTGTCTATTTCCCAGTTCATAAGCAACCGCACCTGGACACTCACTTAATTTATTGTTAAATGTTGTAATGCACTTTTTAATAAATGTTTGTATGGTAGGAATTTCTAGTTCCCTATGTAACTGTTCATTACGGACAAACTAGGGGGCATGTGTAATGATTCGAAGAATTTTATTTTGGAACATTTGCACTTTTTTTATAGTTATGTTAGATGCTGCTCCCCAAATGGTGCAGGCATAGGTTAGCGTGGATCTAAGAATAGATTTATAGATAAGAACACCACACTTATAACTTAACTGCGATTTTCGATTAATTATAGGGTACAATTGAGAGAGTTTTGAATGGCATTAATTTAATTTTTTTTAATGTGTAGTTTATATTAAAACTATAGACCTGTAAGATGTAAAACGCACACGGCACTATAAATAGATTACACATTCATATTGATATTAAATTCAAAACAATAGGCCTTTATCCTAGTAATATTTCCGTATGCAGTAAAGCTCATTACATCACTAGTGGTGTAGTTGCTTCATTACCTAACGGAAACAGTGTGAAATGAATGACGTAAAGGCATTTGTCTACTTAAATATTTTTGAAAATGACAGATCTAACATTTTTCTTAATGCATGTTTTTCAATTTTAGGTAGTTGTTAATAAAATTTTATATAATACATGTGTGATAATGCATCATTAATATACTTGTGTGCTTACATAACTCGTGCTACGCGCTCGTTTGTAACTTACAGACACGTATATTAATGATGCACTTATCTTACTTGTATAGTAATAGTCATTTACGGTATAAGTGCGTAAAGCTAGTCATGAGTGTTGCAGAGTTAAAACACGAGTGAGGGAGCGTTTTAAGCTCCGTGAGTGACTAAAGATGCTTTATATGCATAAAATCTAGAAAACACGGTAAATATAAAAAAAATGTAAATTAAGATTAGTAGCAACCGGTCCTAATTTTGCTTGGTTGAAAATTTTAAAACACGTTGCTACTAACGACGTGACTAATGAACGCATTTTAAACACGTTGCTACTGACGACGTAAACTAACGAAAACATGTTATTAGACAGTTGTTTTACAAACTTAAAACTACCAACTAAATACCTAGTAATTTGTACAACTAGTTTGAAAGTCATACTTTTTTCATGAATTTGCAGTTTAATTAACGAGGGCTAAGAGAGGAACCGGGAAGCAAATGAACCTAACTTTCAACTTTACACTTGGCAGAAACCCAAAAGCGAAACAAGTTAGAGTATGGTTGCAGCCTTGGGACTCCCCGGAACCGGCAGCTGGAAAGTTCGAACTTACCTTGACGCTCACAAATTCTTCCAGGATCCGCTTTACACCAATCATACACCAGTCGCCAATCCAGCGAGGACACTATAGACTGCTTAGACTGAAACTCAGCATGCAACACAAAGAAAATACAGCGCTGTACATTGAGAATTTATTCGCAATGCATAATAAAAAGAGGTGTAACAAACGTTAGTTAGTGTATGAATATGATTGCAGACATTAATTAGTACCTACGCAAATACCTTCTTAACTTCACCTGAGGTGGTCGAAACGAGTCCAGTTTGAAGTCGGCGGTGTCCCAAGACTGCGAAACGGGACAAAAATCTCCAACGAGCTCGCAGCGTAGGCGTTGATAATGAAGTCCCACAGTATCCTAAACAGAATTCACGATGCTACCAAAACGGCGACAAGGCTCGCACGTAAAAGTTTACCAGGGGTACGCTCTCAATTTTGATCCCACATACACAGAAGTGGTTATATTGGCCGACGGCCCAAAAAACAGAGAAGCACTTGGCAAAACGACGGGGCACCAACAACGCTGCGACTCACTCGATTCAAGTCTCGGAACACACTCTGTAAACCGCCGCTCCCACGACCTAAGCCTCAGAGGCGGCGAGAAGCCACACTCTAAAACTCCTCGCAGTAACCAACAAGGTTCGCGGCCAACTCCCAACTGACAAACAAAACACCACGCAGTCCAGGAAAACTGAAGGGGCTGTAGTAACTCGCTCCCAGACAGACGGAAACCGAACTAAACCATTCATTCTATCTCTCTCTCGCACTCATAGACTGGCGTTTTAAATTCATGCTAGAATCCACGCTGGAACGCAAGTTCACGACAGCTGCGAGGCGATAACAAGCACACATGTGCAGCAACAGACCGGAGCAAGAACACAGCTGTGTAACAGTCTGAAGCCCATGCCTGCATAAAACTCCATATATTTAAATTCAAGCGGAAAAATACAGAAAACACTATATACAAGCGGAGTCGTAATTTAGAAAACATTGTAAATAATCCGTATATTCGTACAATTTGAAAATGTCCTGACACACTGAATTATGTAAACATATCACTAGATCTAATCAAGCTCATACTGCATTGCTTCAATAACATTATTTTCAACTTTTTGGCACTTTCTGTATATTTGATGTACTATGCAAGGCAAATCAAATTGGAACAGTTAATATGGTCTGCTGTGAATATGACTGCCTTAATATGTACAGTTGCTAGGTATTTCTAACTTAACCGCCAACTTGTTTAGACGTTGCTATGAATCAAAATTGTTATAATAAATATAATTGTTTAAAGCCTCGCTTAAGCTAATCAAATTATGCTAAAATCTCTATCAAGAGTTGTCCCAGTTTTTTGTCATGCATAATACATATCATAATGACCCTGTTCTTATATGCTAGTAAAATACAGGGGTTTTAAAATAAATACTGGCAAGCGGAAATTAACACTTTCTAATTATTTAGTTTTAATCGAAATTCACCTGTCAAAACCAGGGCAAATTAAAATGTGTCTACTAAAAATTACAACAAAGTAATGGTTTATTGCCCTTTTATTATTTTATCTATTTGCATTAAATTCGGAACCAGCTCCGTAGACATGAGATAATCTTGGTGCAGGGTCGTGGATTCATAAAATTTAGGAAAAACTGTATGTTAGTATGACAAATAACTTGTTGTATGAAAATACTCGCAAATCTTTTGGGAAACTGCACAATTTCATCTGACATTTAGCTAACCTATAGTTTGTCTTAGCAACAAAACGATCTGTGGTGCACAAAACAGCGTAATTTGAATTTTAAAACCACCAAAATGGCAAAAACGCGTCAGGTAAGCATTAATTCTGTGACTTTGCAACTGCTAAGTTCGTTTTGTTTCTAGCTGTGACGTAGCAAGAGACGCGCGATACGTTTTTGTTTCATATCCGGCACAAAACTGCAAAATTCGGCGTTATTTCGCATTTTCAAAGGACGCTGCCTATTTTTCTAAAAACTGGACGGCTCTGGACCACTGGGATATGGCTCTCCACCTCGTAGACAGTCTTATCTTGCAGAAGTCCAAAAATTATGGACCTACGCCAACGCCCTCCCTGTGAAAAACTACCTTTATCGGAGGATTCTCGGACGCCGGACACACTTCCAAATGACGCCACGGGAATTTTGGACCTGGGAATTGCTTGCTGGTTGGGATTTCTGCTTAAAATTGTTGCTAAATCTCCCCCTACTCGTAACAGGCGCTATTCTTGCTGGGCGAAGCTGCTCGCATAGGGAAATGGTCCCTCGAAGTCACTTGCACTTGGACGTTTTATTCTGCTAGCTTATCTGAATCACCTGAACCTCTTAACACCTGGAAAATTACACCCGCAGATGCACAAAACACTTGTGAATAACTATACACACAATTGAAGTAACTAAGAACTTTTTACATGATAATTGGGGGGCTTAATGTGGCCCCCAACACACAATTTTCAAGTTTGTATAGTTCTTTTTTTTAATAAATGACAGGTTCCCTAGCAACTAGCTATTCAAATGTTTATATGCTTTTCATTTTTATTGCTCTTTGCAATAATTATTTTGCTAGCACGGTTTCGTTTACCTTTCAGCTAATCTGTCTTTTGCTGGCTTATACAGTTTTACTACATAACGCTTATATTCTTTCTGTATTTAACAAATCATTTTGTATTATTCTATTCACATTATGTCTGACATTAATAAGTTCAATTTCGTCAGAAATTAAATTGCATTAGCCCTTACGAACATTTATCATTTCTGAAACTATGAATGTAACCCTTCTATAACCTGCTTTGTTTCATGCTAACTGTTATCCCTCAAATTATCAGTTACTGCTGCTCACATCAAGTGCATTTATTAATGTAAAGTATTGATTATTTTGTAATAGATAAAATATTTAATTCTGCGCTCATGTTGACCTTATTCATTAGGCAATCAGAATTTCTATGGGCAGTGAACCATCACAATACATACGTATACATATTTGCCGATTTCAAATGGAACATCTCAATCTTGTCATAAAAAGATGTACCAAACTTAACATCTTATAATCCGATTTGATGGCCTATAAAGTAGAACTAAAATTTCATCGTTTTCGAAATTCGGAGCGTTGAAATTCATTTTTTTTTTGTATTTTCGCCTCCTTAATTTTTATATTAATGGTTTTTTATGTTAAGCCATTTTACATTTTTTCGGATGATACGTTGCTTTTGGGCAACCATTAAGGTAGGAACATGTTCAGAATTACGTTTTACAAGTTTCGCAACGTTCTTTTATATATTGCTCGACAATGAAAAGTCGAACTCTATTTTTTTTCGATAGGTTGAAAAACATGTATAATTCCTAGAAACTAAAATAAATAGTTTCCAAAGACAAAACTGATAATTTTACTGAATTTGATAATTGTTGATGTATTATAATTCCATTGCTAATAATAATAAACATACATGTATATCTATAAGAGATAAATGTAGGTATTCCATATTAAATTTCCGATATCGCACAACACTGTTAATGAATATGGTTAAAAATCTAAGGCACAGGTCATTCCTTTTGTTTCCGCTATTCTGTGTACAATTATGTCGAGTATGTTTCTAAATATGTAAAACTAAACGAAAACAGACTACTTCTAATAACTATTAGGAGATATCTTAATTTTTTAAAGAAATTTAATTTTTTTCCGTTGTGTAACATTGGGTCATCCTGTATATCAGTTTTTTTCTTTTTTATAGTAAAATGTAGATTTTAAATGATGGTAGCACTGAATTTTGCCTTTGACAGAGGATAGTAAACACAATCCTAACCTATGTTTCTATTGATTGCGTTACAATCAGCACAATTTTATAAAATTCAATTAGATTTGAGACACTAAATTATTCCCTGATTGTTCATAATTTTAGTGTTGTATAATATCACAATGGTCGTCGATGGTGGCGGCGATAACGACCAGATAATACTGGCCACAGGGGGATATGATCACACAATCAAAATATGGCAGACCCACACTGGCATTTGCCAAAGAACTATGCAGCATGCGGAATCGGTATTCTTCCAACTCATACGCACCCACCTCCGTAATTCTTAATTATAGCAGGTAAACGCCCTAGAGATAACACCTGACAAGCAGTCGCTAGCAGCCACTGGCTACCAACACATCCGCATGTACGACCTCGCCTCGAACAACCCCAACCCGACCGTAAATTACGAAGGCATAACGAAGAACGTCACAGGTGTGGGGTTCCAAGAGGATGGGAAGTGGATGTACACTGGCAGCGAGGACTGCAGTGCCAGGATCTGGGACTACAGACTGAAAACGCCACAGGCGGCCAAAATTTTTCAAACGTCTGCACCTGTAACCTGCGTGTGCCTGCACCCCAACCAAGTGGAGCTGCTCGTCGGAGATCAAAGCGGTGTGATACACCTGTGGGATTTAAAAACCGATCATAACGAGCAATTTGTTAGTATTATGCATGCGAAGGTAATTGTAATTCATTAACATTTTTAGATACCCGAAGGTGACACAATGATCCTAGATATAGACGTGGACCCGGAAGGTACCCACATGGCTGCCGTTAATAGCAAGGGTCGTTGCTACATCTGGAGCCTGACGTTTGGTAGGGACGGAGAGCCTACTAAGATGAACCCAAAGCACAAGTTTGATGCCCACAAGCGGCAAGCACTGAAGTGTAAATTCAGCCCTGACTCAACGTAAGCACCGGTTCTATTTAAATTACCAGGTTTTATATTGCATTTAGTCTCTTAGTGACGACTTCTGCTGACCAGACGGCTAGAATATGGAAGACCTGCGACTTCTCTCTATTGCAAGAGCTGAAGCAGGAGAATCAGCGATGGGTATGGGACGCTGCGTTCAGTTCAGATTCTCAGTATGTTTTTACAGGTAAGCAGAGGAAATACAGGGTGATCATGAAAATGTGTGGAGAAGGGCGGCTATGGAAACAAAATCGATTTTAGATTAGTTCATCATCATATACGTACTGTAATGTGGCGTAAAATAACTGTATTTGAGCTTTCAAAATAATTGTTTCGGGTTTTTACTTCTTATTATCCTCTTCTCAGCTATAACCCTTCGTGTGTCTTTGTTGTGTTTGTCATTCTTTTGTATCTTTCTTTTTTCTTTTCCAATTTGTCACCCCTAAAATATTCATATCGTCGAGTACAGATATAGCAAACCTATGGCACTCGGGCTGATGATGGCATCTACAAAAATTTTCCTGGCAGGTGAACTATTCACAGGTGATGTGGTTTTATAGGATTATAATTTTTTTTTTTAATTTTACCAAGTGTGCAAGTAAAATTTTGTTTTCGAGTCTTGAAACTGACCACCAAATATGATTTTTCTCATATCAGTTCATCAGTTGTTACATTGTAGATAACTTAAAACACGAGAACCTTTTAGTGATAGGGAATATATAAAAGAATATCGAAGATTTTAAAAATGAGGAAAACATTATTCAAAGAATCTTTGGCTAGAAACGCAATGAAAGATAGATTTTTGGAAATGGTTAAAAATACAATAGAACTGGGATATAGCAAACCCGTGATACAACAAATGCTCATTTATAATTTACAAAAATTAAAGTCCCTATTGAAACCCAATTTTCTTAACTACCTAGGTATTTAACGTGAGATATTTGTTCTATTTCTAAGTTTTCAATTTTAATTTTTTTAACCGATTCTGTATTCGTACCTGATAAAATTATTGGTTTGGTTTTTACGATATTCAGTTTTAGTTTATTAACTTGTAACCACTTAGAAATGATTTCTAAATCTATATTCATTTTATTAACAGCATTTGATTTCTAACATCTTTGTCAGTAACTGTTACTAAAAATTCAATTCCAAATCGTTTATCTACAAAATAAACAATAATGGCCCCAAGATAGAGCCTTGGGGTATGCCCAAGTTGTTTTCCATGTAACTTGACTGGCACTAATTGAAGTATGTAGTTTGTAGTCGAGGAGTGAAATAACTTTGAAGCCACATATTTATATTTCATATTTAGGTAGTTTATTCACTAACCGTCGTTTGTTGATAGTCTCAAATGCACATTTATAACGGGTCCCAAAATGAGCCGTCATTTAAATTTTTTAATAAAACCCATTATTTAGTGGAAAAGTTCAAATTTTTTTATTGCAACATAGAGTACAGACATCTCGCAGACTGCACTGTATCACAAAACAAGATGCGCGTCACGGACAAGTGGATCACGATTGATGCATCAGAAAGATGAGCAAACACAGCTAAAGGAGCTCGTACACGCAAGACAACGAAGTACCAGACCTGTTTCGCAAATTTAAATTAAAGTGGAAACAAACAATAGGAAGCGAATTAATAGGCGGAAAGTGCACGGGCGGATAAAGTGAAGTGCTGTGCAAACACCAGTAGAAGGAAAAACCTACGATGAGCGAATCAAAAACACTAAATACAGTGAAAGAGCGGAAGGTCACCTCAGTAAGGGCAAATCTCGCAGACCGCACCGTATCACAAAGACGAGCAAACGTAGCTAAAGGAGCCCATACACGCAAAACAACAAAGTACTAGACCTGACTCACGAATCTAAATTAAAGTGGAAACAAACAATAGAAAGTGAATTAATAGGTGAAAGTGCACGGGCAGATAAAGGGGAGTGCAGTGCAAACACCAGTGGAAGGAAAAACCTACGATGAGCGAATCAAAACCACTAAATACAGCGAAGGGGCGGAAGGTTACCCCAGCAAGGCCAAATCTCGCAGACCGCACCGTATCACAAAGACGAGCAAATGTAGCTAAAGGAGCCCGTACACGCAAAACAACAAAGTACCAGTAGGATGGAGGAAATTCTGCAATCCTTACAGTCGCTACGGGTAGAATGCGAAGGACTCCACAGAGAAGAGGAAATGCTTTCCAAAGAAACAATAAACGTTGTAAAAGAACTAGAAGAATTAAGAGAAATAAACAGAAGAAGAGAGGAAGAGCGAAATAGTGAGAGAGATGAACTATACATGGAATTAGTATATTTAAGAGAAATATTGTCAAAATTTCCTAAAAGTGATCCAAAAGAAAAGATAACCAACTACACTCCAGAAGAACTGAAACAACTAGCAAAGTCAATAAGAGAAGATGACGAACCCAGAGGATGTCTAAAAAGGCTAGAACAACTGGCGATTAGATCCATATCAAAAAGAAAAGGTACAACTAAGATAAGTAAGAAAAACAACAAGCAGAAAGAAAACGAAATCAGAATAGGTACATGGAATGTGCAAGGTTTGAACAAAGAAGGCAAATTTAAACAACTGATAGAAGAATCCAGAAAATACTACATAGATATACATGAAGTAATAAACAAAAGGATGAGCCTACTAAGATTAAAAACCAAATTAATATAGAAAGATAACTATAATAAACGGGCATGCACCAACGGATGTTTCAGAACAAGCAGGCAAAAACGAATTTTATGAGCAATTAGAGGAAACGCTAGATAAGATTCCCAGATACGACATGAAAGTCATAATAGGAGACATGAATGTAAAAATAGGCAGAGAATATAGGAATACAGAAATAGCAGGAAGGGAAAGCTTACATAAAGAAACGAATGACAACGGCCAGAAATTGATAGACTTCGCAGCATCCAAGAAAATGATAATTAAAAGCACTATGCTAAAAAGAAAAGATATGGACATGGATTAGCCCTGACAAAAAGACCCAAATCCAGATAGGCTACCTGATAATACAAACAATACATGCAACAAAAATAGGAAAAATAAGAACATACAGAGGTGCTGATATAAGTTCAGACCACCTGTTAGTAATAGTAAAAATAAAACAAACTGTAGAAAACACTAAAAAAACGAAATTAAAGGAAAACAGATGGAATACAGAAGCACTAAAAGAAGACAAAACAAGACAGGAATATCAAACTAATACTAGGAACATGGCTCTCCAGCAAAAACAAGCAAATGGAACAGAAGAAGAAAGGAAGCAATTAAAAGAAATAATAACAAAAAGTGCAAGGAAGATAGACATGAGAAAAGAAACAAGACAGAAAGATTGGTTTGACGAAGAATGTAAGGAAGCAATAGAGGAAAGGAAAAAAATACGAATAGAACAGATTTGCAGAGAAAAAAAGAGACAAAAACAGAAAAAATAGAGGAGGCATTCAAGAACCAAAATACAAAAGTTATGTACAGAAATATAAAAGAGGAAAAAGAATGGTTTTCAAAGACAGACGATAGACCTTGGAGATGAAAAAGGTAAACTATGTATGGACGAAAAAGAAATGACAGAAATATGGGCCAGACATTTCAACAAAATACTAACAGAAAAGGAAGCGAATGACGCAGAACAAAACCAAACACAGCAACAACAGGAAAACCAAGTACAAGAACCGACCTTTGAAGAATTTATGGAAATAATTAAGAATCAAAAAATGGAAAAGTCCTGGTACAGACAAGATAGAGACAAAACTGATCAAATGTGCAGATGCAATGGTACTAGAAAGAATATATAAGTTAATAAAAGAAGTATGGAAAAAAAAGAAATGCCGGAAGAATGGACCAAGGCGCTCATTTGCTCCATCCATGAGCGTAACTTGGGGCATCACTTTGGGGGGGGGGGCAAAATCAAGACTTCACAAAATTTTTAAACCTAAATTGCGAAAAAATGCTGCACTTGCACTTTCAAATAAAAATTTTGGGGGGGCCATTGCCCCCCCTTGCCTCTCCCAAGTTACGTCTATGGCTCCATCTACAAAAAAGGCAATAGGAACTTCGCAGATAACTACAGACCAATATCACTACTTACTGTGGTCTGCAAAACTCTCTCACAACTGATAAACCGAAGACTCAAACAAGAGACAGAACATAAAATCGGCAAATACCAGGCAGGCTTCAGAAATAGAAAATCGGCGATAGATCAAACCGTTATACTAAAACAAAGCCAAGAAAAATGCAGGAAAAAGAATAGCTATACTCAAGGCACTAAAAGATCTGAAGATCTCAGAGGGACTAATAGAAATGGTCCGAATGACTTTAAAGATAACAACAAATATGACAACTTTCAGAGGACACTAATCCAGGGAGTTACGGAGTAATTCGGGACTCTCGACAATCATCTTTAAGGTAGTGTTAGAAAAAGTAACATAAACTTAGAAAGTAATATAATAAACACGCCATACCAAGTATTGCAGATGATCTGGTGGTATTAGCAAGAATTGTAACATGGCGCCGGGCGGTTCGGGTGTGGAGGATAACGCTCCTGCTAAACCGTGCCGTAAATGTGAAACAGTTGCTCTAACTGGACTAAAGTGTGTGAAATGTGCGACAATATCACACATTAGTTGTGTGAAGCTATTAAAAAATGTCAAAAAGATCGACGCCAAGACGATAGACTGTTGTTTGTGTGACAGTGTAAACCTGAATATTAAAAGTGACGAGAAAAATGACAATAATTCTGAAGTACCTGGTAATAAAGAATTGAAATTGGAAGTATTCTATTTAAAGGAGCTTTTAAAACAAAAAGATATTACTATATTAAACCAAGATGTGGCGATTTCATCGCTTAAGCAACAAATAAATCTGCTCAATCAATTGCATGGTAAAACTACTCAACGCCCAGGTAAGGCAAATAAAAACAATATCAGAACATCCAGTGACCCTGGCCGTGACCACGAGCATAAAAATGAAAATAAAAATCCTAACCCACAGAGCTCGGGTAATAGTTACAATCAAAACCTAACCGGTGTCGATTTTAAAACAACTGTTAACCTAAGTAAATCTTCAGTAGCTGACACCAAACGTAACACCCCTGTTGATGCTGCAAACCCAACTACTCAGCAGGTGAACCCACAGCAGCGAGAATCCTGGAAAACGGTAGTTAGCAGAAGAAACAAAGGAACTTTTATTGTAGGCGAAAACAAAAACTCCACAGTAAAAGCTGTACCAAAAAAAGCATCCTTCTTCGTCTCTAGATTAGATACCTCGACAACTAAGGAAGAACTAATTCAGCTACTCAAACGCAAATTACCTGAAGTGGAATGCGAAAAATTAACAGCTAGGTACTCAAACAATTATAGCTCTTTTAAAATTACTGTCAATGATATCAACTATTTAGAAACACAAAATCCATTAATCTGGTCTGAGGGTACTCTAATAAATAGGTTTTTTTGATTCTACAGTGGTAAACCATCACGAACACAGAAATCGAGTACAAACATCTGTGACCTATAAAATTATGTGTCTTAATGCGCGAAGCGTCTGTAGTAAAGTTGATCTAATTAGTGACCTTGTGAGCGAATGTTCTTACCCAGATTTTATTTGTTTAACGGAAACCTGGCTACGCGCTAATGAAGCTTGTGCTTTTAAACTACCAGGTTATGTGGTTGCCTGTAGTATTTGCCGAACGGTATCTCGAGGGGGAGGAGGAGTACTTATATTAATTAAAGACAAATGTAAATTTACTGTTAACGTTTTACCCAACAACTGTATAATCAAGTCTGTTTTAGAGGCTGTTTCTATAAATGCACTTGTTAATAATGTGAACGTAAATATTATTTGTTTGTATAAACCTCCTAAAACCCCAGTCGATTTATTCGTTGATTTATTGGATGGTCTATTGAAACACAGCAAAAACGGTAAAACAATTCGGCTTGTGTGCGGTGACTTCAATTGTAATTTTCTTGATGATTCGAATGCATTGACTGAGGTAAAAAATGTGCTTCTATGTCATGGTTTGCACCAATGTTTTTTTGACCATTCCCGTGTACAGGGTACTTCTAGAACACTTATTGATAATGTTTACACAAGTATTAATCTCAATGATATTTTGTCCAGTAAAACTTCAACAAATTTTGTATCCGATCACAGGGCACAGATACTAACTTTTATGTTATCCAGCAGTCACATGTCTGAAAGCCCTGATGTAAACACTTTTAGGCCTATCATTGAAAAAGGGTGTTTATCTTTCTACCAGGCCCTTGAACAGGTTGATTTTACTTACTTATATAGCGACCTGTCTATTTGTGACAAATTTTCAAAATTTATAAACAGAATCGCGACAATTCTAAATAAATGGTTCCCCATTAAACAGATCACAACTAGAAAGCAAGATGCTGCTATTGCTTGATCTACACCAGAATTAAAATTGATGCGTAATCATCTTAATCACCTACAAGAGCTGTATACCATGATTGGCACACATGACACGCGACTAGCTTATAATCGTTATCGCAGTATATATCGCCTGGCGCTAAAAAAAGCTAAAGTTAGTGCCAACGACAAGGTAATATCAAACTCTTGCAATAAGTCTAAAACAATTTGGAATATTATTAATGCCAATAACAGTACTACTCATAAATCAATAACAACGAGATTTTCGCCTGATGAATGGAATCGTTATTTTAGAGACGTCCCTGATAACTTGCTATTGCAGAATAATAATCAAACAGGAGACCCTTTATCCTTATTTTATTTTAATACACCAGTTACTCTCAAATTTTCCTTATCTGAAACCACCTTCAACGAAGTCAGAAATGCCATAGCATCATTATCTAATAGTAGAACCAAAGATATCTACGGATTCAACGTGTATCTGCTGAAAAGAAATATTAACCATTTTGTGGCCCATTTAACTTGATTACTAAATGAGTGTCTAAACTCAGGGCAAGTTCCTGACTGTTTGAAGGTGGCATTAGTACTACCAATTTATAAGAAGGGAGAGGTTGAGGTTATGTCTAACTATAGACCAATTTCAATTCTTCCTATATTTTCTAAAATACTGAAAAAAATTATTGAGAAGCAAATAAGACATTATTTTGAGTCTAATTTTCTTTTCAAAGATAATATGGATTTAGGACTAATAGGAGCACTTCCAGTGCACTTGTTAATTTTGTTAGTAACACAATTGGGTGTTTTGAGCAGGGTGAATACTCTGTTACAGCCTTTTGCGACCTCAGCAAGGCGTTTGATTGCGTCAATTATGACGTCCTGTTGGATAAACTAAAAAAGTATAACCTTGATAAGTTGAGTTTAAAAATGGTTCGGTCATATCTCACGAATCGGTGTCAAGCAGTAAGGTTCGGTAATTTAATATCGAATAGACTGCAAATTAACTGTGGAGTACCTCAGGGCTCCATCTTAGGGCCTCTGCTTTTTTTGATCTACATCAACGACTTACCCAATTTCCTAAATGGATCATTGTCTATCCTCTTTGCTGATGATACCACCCTCACTGTTTCGCACTCAAACTATGATGTTGCTGTAGATAAATGCAATGCCACCCTCAATAGGGCTGACACATGGTTCTTATCAAATCATCTCACGTTGAACCGACATAAAACTCACAACAGAGTATTTACCTTGCGACCAGTACCTAATAATGATTGTTTTGGCGAAAGTAAGTTCTTAGGAGTACATTTTGATACTAAATTAAATTGTAATGTGCATGTTAATTATATCGCCCATAAATTGGCAAGTAACATTTTTGCTCTGCGTAGCTTATCAACATCTGCATCTTCAACCATTTTAAAAACTGCATATTTTGCACTTTGCCAGTTTCACATGTTATATTGAATTATTGTTTGGGGTCATGCTCCATGTAGCAAAAAAATATATGCTCTACAAAGAAGAGCCATCCGAATCATAGGTGGAGTATCTTACACTGCTGACTGCAAATATCTATATCGGAAATTCAGAATACTTACATATACTTCATTATACATTTAAACATGTCTATGTTATGCCAAAAGTAATTATGGAAAATTCGAATCCCATAGTGGTACTGATACCTATGATACGAGGCATAAAGATAACTTTTACAGTGATTTTTATAGACTGTCCCAATCACATAACGGACCTAATTATTGGGCAGTCAAATTTTTTAATACTATTACTTATAACATCAGGAGCATGCCTTTAACTAAATTCAAAAATACGATTAAACAAATACTGCTCGAAAACCCACTCTATGATGTAAGTGAATTTTTTTTAATTAATTTTGTGTGAACCAATGGATTGCCGAGATTGACATGTGTAAATATCTCTGTACAGGGAAACTGTATCAATAAATAATAATAATATCATTATTATTATTAACTAAAGAAGAGCTCAAAGAGATAATCAAAAACTAGAAGAAACAACAAGAAAAGCAGGCTTAATAGTAAATGAAGAAAAATCTAAATACATGGTATTAGGGAACAGAAAACAGGAAGAAAACTAAAATGTAACCTTTAAATCAAACATTTTAAATTGGTTGATATATAATGTTTAACAGCAACTGAAATAGCGCAGCTCATGATAGAACATTTTATTAATAAATAATAATTAAAGGATTTCATTCGTATGTTCATTCATATTCTTAGCCTCGTTTACCTTTCGGTGTCGAGGATGGTTCATCTTTCATCCCTTTGTATTTACTCTGTATTTGTCTATTTATTTTAAGACGGTTTACTTAAACAACTTGAACACGGTGGCAGTTGGCCTTAATAAAGGGATCCGAGGCTGAGTTCCTTGCTCGTATACCCATTATTTACATTTTGTTGACATATGGTTTTACAGTCTTAGATCTCCTCCTTGAATTCTAGCTTGCAGAATTTGTTGTCCAGATGTCCAGCCAAAATATTTGCAGCTGAAGTCAGAAGTTTACGATTGTACGATTTTAATAAGTAGGAAAAGGAAAGTAAATCTTTAAGACAACAGCATATTAATTTACTAAACCATAACATAGAGAGCTAGTATAGTCTCAGAAACTAATAGTATGTTTTAATAACGTAAATATTTATACAAAAAAAAATGAGAAAATTGTAGGTACAGTTACGGACACCTCAAAGTGCACGGTTTTTTGTTACTATGGTTATTTTTGCGATTTTTCGGCTTATTAAATGAGGGTTTCTCCAGTGGCGTTGCTTGTGATTGTAAGAATAAGTATTACTTTTTTAATGTTTGTATTTTAGCAAAGTTTCACAAGTAAACAAACTATACATGTAAAAATATGTATTTAATAAATATGTATCAGTATTCAATTGCTTAAATTGCTACTACGCTTTGCAGTTTGTTTCGCATAGGGTTGACCAATGTTTCCATATTGTATCCTTGCAGTTCCTTCCAAGCATTTATTATTCTTTCCCATAATTCATCTGCGTTGTTTGGTGCAAAATCCCTGGTATAAATTTTTGTAGTTAAATACCCCCAAACATTTTCGATAGGGTTCAAGTCCGGACTTTTTGCAGGTCATGGTAATAAATTGATATTATTCTCATCAAACCATCAATGAACAATCCCTGCTGCATGCACAGGACAGTTATC
Organism: Agriotes lineatus; assembly: GCA_940337035.1. Taxonomy (NCBI): domain Eukaryota; kingdom Metazoa; phylum Arthropoda; class Insecta; order Coleoptera; family Elateridae; genus Agriotes; species Agriotes lineatus. The sequence continues at coordinate 145,453,293 of OW679196.1, read as the reverse complement.
CTGTGAAAATAATGTTATCAATTACGTTAACATAAACAAAATTAATTAATTAAGTAATATCTTGCCTGTTGAAAAGTAAATTGATTAGGAAAGGCCTCTCTTACAGATGGCAGCATCACATTTTGCAAAATATTGCGATAATTTTCAGCATTCAGTCGACCATTAATTCTATAGCATGCCCCCGATCCGTGAGCATTGATCCATCCCCATACGTTTACAGAGAATCGTCCACTACTTAAGGGTTGAACATAATATTGTTCCTCAACAAATCTTGAATTTTGTGGTCCATACACCCTTAATCGTCAATTGGTAAATGATTGAAATACCTTTTCATCTGAGAAAACAGTCCTGTTCCAAAAATCGTCAATTTCATTCAAATAGTCGGTTGCAAACTGTATTCTTCGTTCTTTTTCTCTGAGGTTAAAAAAACTTTTCTTGCAGAAGTCTCTACTGCCAACGATTTTTAATTTTGAAAATGCAGCTCTTGCTGACATGCAAATCTGCTGCGACTCGACAGTTCTCTTCCAGTTTTGTAATAGCTCGCATTTTCTCTGCTTCTGACAAATGTCTGGGAATTTTTCGAGTTTTCAGTTCTATGACAGTTGATGACAAACGTAAACGTCAAAACTCGACGTCTATGATTAGAATATCGTATTACACGCTAAAAATCTGCCGTGCACTTTGAGTTGGCCGTAACGGTACTTATATAACACATGAATTTGTACTGTAATTTTATAAAATTACCTCGAAATTATAGTTTAAAACTGTGTTATGCCTCCTTTAGCAGTAATAACGGCTTGAATTTGTTTCGCCATGGTAACTAAAGGTTCGGGTACGAAATTATCTGTTACACACTTCTTTCACTTTAAACACTTGATCTCATTAAACAAACAGTATACACTTTCTTGGCATAAATACAACGTATTACAAGTAGAGACTATAACACCTGTATGCATAGTTGTTCGCCGGAGTTTCGTTATGAATAGTATGTTGGCGGCACTGTATGTCTATGTCAAATTTGAGGTTAGCAGGTTAGATTTTGTGTCAGTTTCTGTCAAAACTGACGCAAAACCTAACCTGCTAACCTTGAATTTCACATAGACGTACAGTGCCGCCAACATACTATTCATAACGAAACTCCGGCGAGTCGCCGGCAAACGACTATGCATATGGGTGTAAGTGTTTGATAATAGAGAATGTTAATATGTTCGAATAGCGAACACTTTAGTGGGTAAAACAGTACGAATACTTATGTGTTTTGGCGCACATAATAGTAAACAATTTTTTTATTTTCTGAGGGCACTTTGTCGAATTCTCTGTTTCTGCTTTAACAGCATTTGTCGTACGAACAACTTTTTATAACACGACCGGATCTTTGACGATCATTAACGCTTTAAGCTTCAGTGAATTAATTTATGGTCCGATAAATGAACATTAAGCTGATATCAAGGTGGCTTGTGCACAGTTTTAAATATATATCAATGTGATATACTCTATTCACTATAGTTCCGGATTGTCAATGTCAAAATCCAATTAAAAACAATCCTTTATATCATGCGTAATACTTTTAAGTCAAGCTATGGGTAACTAGAAACAACTAATTGAGCTACTAATGTCAAAACTATAAATTATAGGTTATATAGGTTATATATATACTTAAGCACAAATAAATAAAAGTTGCCAGGTAACAAAATTACGCTTTTGCGTTGTCCAACCTAGTAGTAACAAAAAAACCAATAGAAATTCAACAGTGCTACGATAAAACGTCATTTTTGACAATCCGAGACCATAGTGAATGGAGTATAGTTTATACTAAAACAAAATTAATCATGGCCCACTGGTAGGTAATCAGTCTAAACTTTTGTATTGTAACACTATTTTTGGCAAGACTAATGTGTTAAAAAAAAAATACATTTGCGATTCAGAACATAGAACGTACTTGTACATAGGCACTGAAAACACCATTTGCTTAAAAATCTAAAAATGTGTATTCTGAATATTATTTAAATGCTGTACTCGTTGGCTACTTGCACTTTTATATTGACCTGCTACTCGCAAGTTGTGAGATAACCACTTAAGTGTTTTGTATAATTTACACATTATTAAATAATTTGAGAAAAATATTTTATGTTTGTAGCACCCGTTATTGTGTTTGAACCACTTTGGATTTAATGTTTTTATCTGATTTGCACTTGACACTAACAACTGTTTCTTAAAATTTAACGAACTTTTGAAACTTAAAAAATATCTCGAAAATGTTTGTAACACAACTGTTTCAACATTTGTTGTAATTTGTGTAGGCGTTTTCAAATACTTCACGCACTCATTTTTACTGTAATCTTTTTCTAGTAAAAGTAGGTCATTTGCTATGTTTATTGGTTCTTTCGTACACATGAAACTTAAACAAGCTGCACAGTTATATTTTTTTCAAAGTTTTATATGCCACATGTTTTTCCAACAAGACGGTGCGACCTGCCACACAGCACATGAAACAATAGTGTTACTGCAGACCAAGTTTCCAGGCCGTGTCATTTCTCGATTTGGCGATCAACATTGGCCACCAAGATCATGCGATCTAACACTGATGGACTTTTTTCATTGGGGCTATGTGAAGGAAAAGGTGTATACGAATAAGCCTGAAACAGTTGAACATGTTAAAGAGGAAATACGGCACGTTATTGGTGAAATACAGCCACATTTATGCCAAAACGTCATTCAAAATTTCAACAAAAGAACAACCCTGTGCCAGAGGTTTCGTGGTGGCCATTTGCCTGATGTTGTATTTCACGTTTAATCGGAACTATTTTTCTTTATGTTGAAAATGTTTGCTTATTTCAAAAAATAAATGTGTTTTTCTTTAAAATTAAATCCGGCGCTCTTGTTGGGACACCCATTATAAAATTTTCCACATCCTATTTTAAGTCATTGCAGTTGCGTATTTGTATGTCTAGTTCAGTTAATATAATATTATTTTTTAATCTTATCTTTTTCTAGCCTCTCAATCTTCTCTCATGATTTCTATGTCCTTTTTTATCCGTTTTTTTCTATTTTTAGTTATTCATTTTCCTGTTTTATTTTTGTTATTTACGGCTGGTATATGCCCTAACCAACCTATTCTCTGGTTTTTATTGCTCATGCTATGTCAAGAGCTGACGTAATTGTTCATGGTACACGCTATAACGTGCAGTTGAAAATCCATGGTTGCCCTTGTTCAAAAAATGTTATAAACACACTACATTTGCAATGATGTTTAATTCAATGTAATTTATTACTTCTAGCTTCCTCTGATGGATATGCCAAGTTGTGGAACGTGAAAACAGGAAGTATGGAGCGAGAATATGCCGGACACCAAAAAGCTGTGATTGCTTTAGCATTCCGCGATGCTGTTGTATAAGTTTTTATTAGCATTTTAACCTGATTAAGTTTTAATTGTGAAACATGCTACGCATAATATAAGTATAGATTTGAGGTTTGATTAATTCCCATCCTAAGAGGAATGGTCAGTTAGTGTAGAGTGAACACAAATAGAGAAATACATCGACGTCATAATCAACAAATGACGAAACTGCACTGCATAAACGTTACCAGTGGCGTAACGTAGCGGTATTTGTCCAAAGCTCGAACTATGCTATTGTTACGATTCATCTTCTGGGCTATTAAAGATTATACGCCGCTTCTTGTTTTAAGCATTTATTTACAGCAATTTAACTTAACGATTTACGAAAACACAAGAACTATTAATACGGAACCCAAATTATTTATACACTAACAGGAACTATTTCTAACAACAAATACATTTTATTTATTTACACACGACTTCAACACGAATGATTTATATGACAAGCTTCGCACACTTCAAAGCTAGATTCAGACTCCCTGTTTTTCCCGCTGCGCTCGCTTATATATTGCCGGGTGAGTCATTCTGGAAGCGTCAAGATATTCTCGACTATTTTGTCAAATGCTGACGCATCGCGCAAGGTCATTCTCGAATGATCTGGAAGCTGGCTCATCTGTTGGCACGCGACCCGGCTCCAAGGTCGTTACACTATGAAGCACACAAAGCACACAAGTGATGGACGGATATGCTACTCTTCATTTCAGCTCCACAACTTGTAGAATACAATAGATTTGCTCAGACGCAAATCAGCACACTGTGCTGTTGACGTATCAATGATGACATATGTGTTTCTTTAATTGGGTTTGCTCTAACAATAGCTACTGTTTGCACAAGTAATCAACTACTGCATAAAGAGTGTGTTCATATTCCTCCGGACCTCCGGAGATGTATTTCTCCTATGAATCATAGAAGAACTAGCACTACTGAGAACTAAAATAGCCCCTTTTGAGTTGTTGTCTTTGCAGATCATATTGTAACTCGACAGGTATTTCCACAACTCAAAGATTGTTGTTCACCAAAAAGAAAATTTAAGTGTAGAATTGTGAAGTTCTTCAACTTTAAAGCATTACTTTCTCTTCTAGAATGCTGTACTATTTCTTTAATGAGCTAAAAAGCGGCCCACAAAATGTGTGTATAAACTGTTCAATAGTTATTTTCCCGATAGAAGGCCCTGTTACGATGATGAATTTCACCCTGTAAATATGCTGTCAGTCATTAACAGAAGTAGGTTATGCAAAATGATAATTTTATGTTAATGTACAAAACGTGGTTGCCAGATTTGGTTTTGGATTTTGTGCCACTTTTATTACCTATTGGTTAAGATAAATTTCATGAAAGACAACTTGCTGATGCTGAATACGTTTCATTTTTTTCAATATGTAGTAATGTAAACTCTCTTCACTATAGTCCTGGATTGTCAATGTCAAAATGCAATTAAAAACAATCCTTTATATCATGGTTAATACTTTTAAGTCAAGCTATGGGTAACTAGAAACAATTAATTAAGTTACTAATGTCAAAACTATTTATTATAGGTTATTACTTAAGCAAAAATAAATAAAAGTTGCCAGGTAACAAAAACAATTATGTACTGCACTAATAAAAAAAAAATCATAAATTAGGCTTTACTGTAATAGGCACTTTACCTATCTTTAAAATTTTATTAGCTCTAACTTCGTTATCTGTAATATTTTTAGAAATTTTAGGTTATTATCTGAAAGAGAATTAAGAAGCACAAAAGTAATGTACTCTTAGTTCGTAAGCGTAAAAGCAACCGTTTACCTTAAAATACCCATCAAAGGTTTTTCGATGTGATTAAGACGTGGAATTATCAAGTAGCCTAGATCACAAAAACAATGGGTACTGATTGTGATCTAGTAAACAACAAGAAATCAATTAATGACGTTTGTGACATCTTTTTTTTTGTCTCTTGTGCTTACGAAAATGCTGTGACATAACGAACATAACAGCATTGGAGAATTTGTTATGTCGCAGCATTTTCTTAAACATAAAAGAACAAATTTTTATGTCACTAATGTCATTAATTGATGTATCACTATTGTTTACTAGATGACCATTGTTTTTGTAATCATGGCTTAATGACATCCAAAAACCTTTTATAGTCATTTTAAGGTAAATAGTTGCTTTTACGCTTAAGAACTAAGAGTACATTATTTTTGTGCTTTTTAATTCTCTTTCAGATAATAACCTAAAATTTGAAAAAATGTTACAGATAACAAAGTTAGAGTTAAAAAAAGTTTTGATAGATAGGTAAAGTGACCCGTACAGTTAAGTCTAGTTTATGAAATTTTTTCTATTAGTGCAGTACGTAACAGAAAGTACGTATACCAAAATTCAAATCGATATCTCTACATTTGTGGAAATTAACAAAATAATAAAAAATAAAAAATTTAACTTCAAGGCCTTATAACTTCTTACTGAAGGAACTTTGTACAAAGGTATATTAGGTTTAATCGACTTAGAATGACGTAAGGAATCAATGACTAATCGGTGTCCCATTCTTTTTGGGACACCCTGTATATTACCCGCAATAAGCAACTAGAATACTCTTGATAGTACACGAATATGCGATGCCAGCAATCAGAACCGACTGTTATGACTAATGTTATCAATAACGCTTCAAGGTCATCTTACGGCTTCCCGAATGTTTATCTTTATCTGTTTGTCTCTTTCTAACGACTATTCTGACTCGATCTGCGTTCCACTGCGTACGCTTAATTTTTTTTATTTTATATTGAGATGGTATTTAGCCCAATACTCAACTCTGCTTGCAGCATAGATAAATAAAGCAAGTCAATAAAGCACAGAGCTGGGGTAAATCAGGCAACTGCAAGAAGTTACATCAGAAATTTTAATCATAACTACATTGGTAAAAGCATTGCCGATATTAAATGGAATTACTTCAGAATAAATGGCAATAAGGCAGAGCTCAATTCGTAAATTAGAGTCACAGAAATATCAATTAGCTTAAATTAAGAGGTTGGTGCAAAGGAAAGCCAATCAAAATTCAACAAATCTATCACCAAGGGTTTATTACATGCGTGTTAAAATTTTTCGTTGACCACTTGTTAATTTCAATATTAATGAATTATTTTTCTTAAAAAAGGATGGATTAATAGATGTCATTAATACACTGTTTTTGATTAATACACTCTTTTTCATTAATTAACTGTTTTTGTGATTTTGACGTTTTGATGATATTTTGCATGGAGGTTAGTTGTATTAATCAAATTAGAGTACTTGATATAATTATTTTATATTAATATTCACAACAAAATTACTAATACTGCAATTTTACAAATTTTTTCACCACAAAAAAAGATTTTGTGGTCAACGGAAAAATTTTGTAATCAACTCGTTTGTTAATGGGCGATTATAATCTCAACTATTAAAGGCACTCACTCGCTATCGCTCGTTGTGCTTTAAACAGTTTTCGATTATTAATCGCCTTCATTAATTAACACACTTTTTGGTTAAATAACTATTACATGTCAGTTCAATTGAATAAGTACAGTTCTATGAACTTTTTAAAATAAAAGGGTAAGATGGACAGAATGTTCTTAATACAGTGCAAAGAGAGCACAATACTAGATCAAATAAGGCTTATAAAAAATGGAACTGTAATATTTGAAGAATGGTGAAAATCAGACATTTATTATAAAATACAGAAATTCACACAACAGGAAATGAACGAGATTTGTGTTTAAAAAAATGAGTCAGTGAAGTGACATAAGTGAACAGACAATCCAAATAAAACATAATGAGCGCCATAACCTAGTTTAAATACGAACGTGAACAAACAATAATTTTAGAATTAAGATTTTGTACATTTTTATAATATAAGTTAAAATTTAGTTTATAAGTAACTGATTTGTACTTGGTTAACATCCACAATTATGAATTTAGATAGACAATTGTTGTTAACTACCAGAAGAGAAACAATTGAATAAAAGTTATTTCATGACAGTCTAACTTGTCTCTCCAGATTGAGTTTTAAGCCATTTACAATTGAAATAAATTAAAAATAATTATACCATCGTGATCAGGAGTTCGTAGTGCACGTGTGAGAATGTGGGTGTGAAAATCCATCACCTAAAAATTACATCTGCGACCACCTTCCGAACCACTTCGCAACGACGACGAAGTCTACGAGCATCACATTTTGAGCACAATCGAGGTCAGGCGTTTGATTTTGGTAGCACCACGTCCGCACACCGTGTAGGAGTACACAGCAGCAGTTCTAGCATCCTAGGGTCCTGCTTCCAGCACCGAGCATCAGCGAGAAGCTGTTTTCGAGCCAGTTCCCACAGCCTAAAAAAGGTCAGGTTAGTGTTGCAAAGCAAATATCCGTGCTAGAGTTTCGAATCTTACCATGAGAACGAGTTCTATGAGAGGAAGCCAATCCCAGTCTTACAATACTTCAAAATAGAGCATGAGGTCCAGAAATTGTAAAAATATAAGTTGAGGTTATGTTTTTTCACATGAAAGGACTCGTTCAAAACAATTGAATTTCCAAGGAAGCCGCGAACGATCTAAAAACAAAACACGACTAGTGACGCTTAATAAAGCGCGAGATTCGAATTACCTGATAATTTGTTCATAGATTTGCCTTTGAATTAACTTGTAAATACACCAGAAACGAACCGCACGAAAATTCTATTTGTTGATAGATAAATTGACAGCGTAGTGAGTCTGCGCGTTGCTGATTTTTAATTTCACAGCCCAGTGGCGTAACACGGGAGTTTAAATATAAACATGTCGGTGAACCTAACTTGCAGATTTGAGCCTTCATGCCTACTGAAAGCTAGCCATAAATAACTTTACTTGCAGATGTGCAAATTACTATAAAGGGCAAAACACTACAATCAATGAACACATTTATACAATTATTTATTTACTTTTAATCAGTCAAAATTTGATTTAAATAAAACAAAAGTATGTGTAGTGAGTTTATTTATTAATTATCATATCAATTAATATTACACCGAGCATCTTTATTCACTACAATATTTATTTAATTATTACTGTTGTTTGACAGTAATTAACAAATAAACTATGTGTGCTAAAACTTTAATTTTTGTGCGCGTTATTTGAAATTTCTGAATCTCTCGCGGGCCGGATTGAAGCTGGCGGAGGGCCGGATCCGGCCCGGGGGCCGTGGGTTGCCCATATGTGAGTTAATTAATGAAGTTGATAATAAAATCAGAGGACGTTTTCACATTTCAACGATTTACCCATATGTAAATAATGTAGAGTAGAATAGGTTAGTTTAGCTTTCAAACACATGTTGGGACACTCTTGTTAGTATAGATTAATTTAGATAGAATGTGTTAGAGAACTGAATTTTGAAATGAGTTAAATGTCAGATTGGGCTGATTCATATATGTATTATACTGCTATGGTATATAGGGGTCCATATACTACCTTAAATACGTCTATTTATTTAGATAAATGCTAAAGGAAAAGTTAAATACAGTCATTAGATTGCATTAATCAAATTTAGAACATCGTTTATCTAAGGGAGCTTTCACACCAAAGTAGCATGCGACGTGCGACTTGCTGCCATAAAGCAGGAAGCATGCCACTGATTTTAAAACCTGCTCAAATATATGGGTGGTTTCACACCAGAGTAGCGTTGCAAAAATGAGACGTGGCAACATGCGACGTGGGACTCGAATATAAAGCATGTCGTATAATTTTGACACTTTGCGACGTGTTTCCAAGCCGCGCACACGTTGTTTGACTTGCTTTGGTGGCTGAGTTTTGGAACTTCTGAGGATGTACCTGTAACTGCTGGGATACAATAAACGTGATATGTGTATCAGCATTATCTCGTAAGTACGGGTGAATCCAAACCTTCCTTTTTTGCCTCCTTGCAATCACAGCAGCAATTAACACAATATTGTCTTCTTCGGACGACATCTAAGCAATTGTTTTATTATTAGCAACAGAGGACTAATGATACATGGAGTCGCACTGTGCGACTTTGGTATGAAAGTAAACATGGAAGACGCAAGTTGCTACGTGTTTCCTGCTTTAGGCAGCAAGTCGCATGCTACTTTGGTGTGAAAGCTCCCTAATAGACTTGTCTGTCCGTCCGTCCGGGACGCTGTAGACTTGTCTGTCCGTCCGTCCGGGACGCTGTAGACTTGTCTGTCCGTCCGTTTGGGACGCTGTTTTAGCAGCCAAACCGTAAGAGATAGAGAAAAAAGTTATGAAAGTTATATGTTTGGAATGGTCATGTCAGCTCAGGAACCGAATTTCAGTCACGTGACACTTCCGGTTTTCGAGAAATCACAAAAAAGACCGTTTTTCAAATAGAACGCGTATTAAATAAAAATGTTTCAGCAGCCAAACGGAGCTGCGACCCTCTACGCCTTAAAACGTTGATCGGTTAGGCAACAACTTTGACACCTTCCAGGTCTGGGTACAGTTTTTATTTAATACGCGTTCTATTTGAAAAACGGTCTTTTTTGTTTTTTTAAATGGGACATTTGTCTCACTGGATTGCTTGTTTTAAAAATAACTGCTTATTTAATTGAAAGATATGGACGGAATTAAAGATTGAAAGTAAATTTAAAAAGAAAGGTATAGCATTTGAGTACTATTTGATGGTGGTAAAAGGAGATAATACTAAATACAAGTTAATGTTGCATATGACAAGATAAAATCTTATTGTAAGAAATTATGAAGTGGGTAACATTCAGATTAATATAATGTGTAGCAGGCAGAAATAATGGTAGTTTAGCATAGAAATAAAAATTTGTTTGATTATTGAGAAATAACAGATTGAAAAACAACGTGTAATTTGGATAGTTTGGTAAAAATAAATTAGAAATTTGGCCCTATTTATTTAATTTGTGTGCTGGTTATATAAAAGGGTTGATAATATAAATCTACAAGGTGGAATTAATTAAAATATTACGAGTATAAAATGAGAATAATGCAAGAGAATTTTGAATATGGTATAACTACATAATAACAATTACAAGAAGCAAGAAGAATAAGAATTGGATATAATTGAAGGGATTTTGTATTACAAGTCATAAATATTTACATTAAGTAGAGGGTTGCAAGTAGGTGGAGTTTTCGTGGACTTCGCTTGGGGAAGTAAGGACCATTTGGACAAGGACCAATTGACAGGAACCAGTTGACTTGCTTCGACGAGGGAGCTGTTCGAGGTTGCGATTTCTGCTGGATGCTGACAACGTGTGTGGTTGTAGGAGGATCTAAGGAAGTACAAGGTTACTTTACAATTATATGTGGAAGTATGCTTACCATGGAGAAGTTGGACAGAGGGAAGTTGTAGGAGTGACAGTTGTACAGGGGATAGAAGAGGAACAGGTATCTGCCAGCATCTTGGGGTGTTGCAGGTTGGAGGCGGTTTGTTAGTGACCAGTGCATTGTGGTTGAGGTGTGAAGAAGTTCAGATAGCAGGACAGAATCATACCAAGGTAATTTTGAGTTGGTCTACAAAGCAAGGAATCCAAGTGGGTGCATAATAAGTTGAATTGAGGTAATCTGGAATAAGAGACAATTAGAAAGGTTTATTAAAATATAATTGAATACTTATCATAAACATTATTGAGTCAGATAACATTGTAAAGGATTTTATTTTGTCGTCTTGAATAGAAAGTGTCATTGAACACGATTTGAAATTGTAGTTGACAGCAAGTGTCATTAATTAATTTCAGTTCATATAAAAAATAAAATAGCAACTATCAAGTAACTAGATTGGCGGACCACTCTGAAAGAGTTCTCAAAAAGCTTAAATACTATTTAATTTCGTTCATAGAAAACTTAACAACTAAATATAAAGAGAGGGACCTTAGCATCACAATACATATTTTGCTAGTAGGGCCTGGAAACGGCCGAAAACATTACTGCGCCGACATAGTATTACTCTGAGTATAAAGCGTCTAGTGCGCATGTCTGGGAATTCGAACTCCGCCTTTAGAAGCGAATTTTAAACTTGACCACTTCCCCACCGCGCGGACGATGCCGACGCGCTTGCTCACCATATGCATTGAAGAGTTGGTTGTTTGTCTCACTTCCTTCGTGACCTGTCCACTCATAGCCGCTAGCAATATAGTAAATAATACATTAATGGGCTGATTAAAGGAGAGATTTGAGTCATGCACTTAGAATTTGTGATAATTAAAATGACAACGCATGCAAATCAACGTATGCTGTGAAATAACACTCATGCAGGGTTTTAATTCTCAAAAATTGGGGGAAAACATGAGATGGTATGAGGCCCACGAGTTGGCTCTGTTTGCAGTGCAAGATAATTGACCGATTCAATAAGCACAGAGTTGGGATGTTTTATCTAATTGCAAATTTTAAAAAATAAAGTAAATACAGTAAATGCATTGATAATGAGATGCGAGAAAGATTAAATTAGTTGGAGAAAGGTACGCAAAGGCAAAGTGAATTAATATAATTCGAATAAGGTTTGTGCACATGTAAAGCCAGACCAATTTATAAAATGTGTTTGACACAAAAAGTTGTTGGCTGCATTATAAAAGTAGCGTAGTTTGTTAAGTCAAAAGCAAAAGATAGTAAAATTAGTAAGCAAAGCAGAAAGGTAAATTAAGCAGGATAATATAATAGAAATATTGCAAAAAAGCAATGCTAGAAGGCAACAGACGAGAAAAGATAATGACGCAAACATGGTGAACTCCAAAATCAGTGCAGTAGTGCAAAGAAGAGCAGTGACTTTAAAATAACGTTTGTGTGTGCATTCGCAAAGAGACAATTTTAGTTATAAGATTAAAGACAATAATTTAGTTTTAAGAAAATTTTAAATATAATTTAAGTACTCAAATTTACTTCAATTTGTAACCTTTCTTTACCAAAATTAATTTCCTTTAACATAAGAGAATCATAGTAACCTAGCAACCTGATGCTGTTTTGTGGAAAAAACAAGGAGAACAATTGAATTAATTTTATATTTTTAGTTTGTTAGAGTTGTGCTCCATTTCTAAACATATTTTTATACCATTAAACGAGTATATTACCAAGAAAAAAGAATTGCCTTTTATTGTGCCCATCATAGAGTACGTGTGACAGTATTTGTGAAGGTTTCCGCAGCACTAAAATACACTGAGCGACCAAAGTCTAGGTTCACAAATAATTTTTCCAATTTTACATACTGAAAATGGTTTCTGGCGCTTAAAATCTGATGTCGATGTTTACGTATCAATAAACAAATTTAGTGCTATAGTGGGCTAACTCATAACCATACAATTGTTGAAATATTGCGATTTTGTTTCTGTCGTACATTATTCAAGTTTTTGATGTTTTGTTAAGAATCGGGTTGGCGTTGTCAGGGATATGTTTACAGCATGTCAATTGTTTCCGATTGTTTACGACCTTGCCGTCTATAATGAAAAAGGAGAGAAGCAGCAGCAAGATACCAAAATTTTAGTAAGAGAAAAATAGAAGACACTTTCGGTAATAATTTTAGGCCAAATACAAATAATTTTAATAATAACCACAATAACTACAATAGACAAGAAGGTCGCTACAACCATAGTAATAATTATCAAAGAAGGAATTTTAGCAACAACAATTGGAGTCAAAATAGACCAAATTTTAATAGGGGGGAAAGTCAAAGAAGAAATTACGACGACCTAATTGAGGAAAGAAACAAGAGACGATGCCAAGAAATGGACACAAACCAACAACCGAATAGACAATTCGTGAACACCATGTGGGTGGAGCGAAGAGGGGAGAGTACGGACGATATGAACAGGATAGAAAGAGCGGAGGTGCATGAGGAGCCCTCGATGAATAAAAAAACCTCAATTTGTTTAAATTTTGTAAATAAACAAATCGTTAACCTTGCCATCGCCTACGACAAAACGGGGGAATTTATGTTAGAAGATTGCGAAGATAAAGTTACAAGCTCATGTTTACCGTTTATTAAATTGCAATTTTTAAATAAAGAATATTCTGCGCTAATTGATAGTGGAGCAATAGTTTCATTAGTACAAGAAGAAGTCCTAGCTAATCATCTGAATGTATTACAAAGTAATATAATTAAAGTAAATAAAATCGATTTATTGTCTGCAACAAGGAAGAAGATCTCTACGACGAGCAAAGTATTAGCAATAAAGATCAGGATAAATGAAAGAGAGTATGATGTCCGATTTTACATAGTATTTGCTTTAAATGTACAATTTGTGATAGGTGTCGATATTATTCAGCAATTACGAATTAAAATAGATGGAATGACAAAGTGCATCCAAATAAATAAAATAATTAGGCCTTGGTCTGTTTCCGAGTATGGGGATCAGGAGAATGAAAATTGTTACCTAGCTAAAATAAAAGCAAGATTCGATAAGAATTGTTGCCTAGCCAAGAGTGAAGGAGACGAAATAATTATAAATAATTGTACAATCATAGAAGGAATGCTGGATGATGAACAGATAGGGAGTGATTACTTATAATATAAAGGCAGAATTATGGAAATAATATAGAAGAATAAGGAGATAATAAATCAGAAAACAGGACAAGCAACTAAATATTGTCATAGACTTGTTGTGGACGAATCGATGGGCTTCAAGAGTAAAACTTATCCAATACCGTTTGCACAGCGCGAAAAAGTGAAACATGAGTTACAGAACATGCTAGATGATGATTTAATAGAACATTTAAAAACGAACTTCGTTAATCCGATGGTGGTGGTAAAGAAGAGCGATGGTAGTCTGAGGTTAGGTTTAGACGCACGTAGGATAAATCAAATCACCAAACCCCAGTATGAGAGTCAGCAGACAACTGATGCCTTATTAAGTCAGATATGGGATAAGAAAGTGTTAACAAACTTGGATCTTAAAAACTCATTTTGGCTGATTCCATTACACGAGGACTCAAGAAAGTACACAGGATTTTGCATAGAGGGGAAAATATTCCATTTCAAAGTAGTCCCATTTGGTTAGACGACGTCATGTGCAGCATTGGTAAGAGCCATGCAAGAAATTCTAAACAAATACGAAGAGTTCTGCGTGCACTACATAGATGATATTTTGATATTTTCACGAGATGTGGAACAACATTTGGTACATTTAGGATTAATTATAAGTACGTTAAATGAAAATGGGTTAAAATTGTATTTGACCAAGTGTCAGTTTATGAAAACTAATGTAGACTACTTCGGCTACGAGATTAGCAATAATGGGGTCACAATTAGTGAAACGAGAATAGAGGAGATAAAGAATTTGTCTCGCCCCAAGAATTTGAAAACGTTGAGAGGATTACTTGGCTTACTGAATTATTATAAAAAGTTCTTAGCAAACTATTCCGAGTTAACTTTACCATTGGTCGAGTTGTTAAGAAAATATACTAAGTGGATCTGGAATGATGAACAAGCGAGAGCATTTAACAATTTGAAACAGAAATTTCACGAAGGATTGCTACTCAAGTACCTACCCAAACTTTAAAGAGAGCTTCATATTAAGGACTGACGCATCGGACATGGCGATCGCTGCTGAGCTAATTCAGGTTCAAGAAGGAGTAGAAGTCCCAATTTGCTTTATATCACGGATTCTGAAGGGTTATGAAACAAGATACACTATTGCTGAGAAGGAAATGTTGGCAATTATCTTTGCGTTAAACAAGTTAAAGTTCTACTTAACAGGAAATAAGTTTTACATTGAAACAGACAATTCAGCAATATCGTTCTTCAAAAAAAAAAAACGTTCCATAATGACAGATTGTACAGATGGGCATTGTATTTACAACAGTACGATTTCGAGATAAAACATAGACCAGGGAACATGAATGTAACAGGTGGCGCAAAAGTAATCACCCTATCGAAAGATGCTCTAATTTTTGCAAATGGCGTCTTATGTCATTGCAACTTTGACATTTGTGAAGTAAAGAGAAGCAGAATACACGTAGACAAACCATGGATCGCTATATTCCTCAAGAACGCGAAATAATTATTGTGTCAATGTTTTTGACAAATAATTGGTCAGTAGTTTTGGCTCGACGCCAATTTCGTCGTCGATTTCTTGGTTGTGTGGGCAAACACTGTGGCGGTTAATCGCTTGCCTCGAAGAGACTGGCTCAACACGGGACAGTTACAGACGTGGCCGGCTTCAGAGTATTCGTTCAGTCGAGAATATCGCTCTTGTGGCTGCAGATGTCCCAGAGGACCTTCAAACATCAACCAGACGACGGGCCACGCAATTGGGCATCAGTACACTATCTTTACAGGGAATTTTGGTGAAACACTTGAAGATGTTCCCGTACAAAGTGCAACCGCACACGCAGCACGAGCGACAGTGGATATTTTGAAGCAAGTTTTTCCCTGCCGCTTAATCTCTCATTTTGGATATTTGAACTGTCCCTCAAGATCGCCCAATTTGACCTTTCCAGACTCCTTTCTTTGAGGTATTCTGAAGTCACGGGTCTATACGAACAAGCCACAGATCTTGGCGGCCTTAAAGGAGAACATCTGACTAGAAGTAAAGAATTTATCACCAGAAATTTTTAGAAAAGTCATGGAAAATGCTGTAAAACGAGCCGGAATGTGCATCAACTCTGGCGGTGTCCACTTGACCGATATTATCTTAGCGACTTAATGAAAAAAAAATAAACGTCTAAATAAACATAATCAACAAACAGAACCAATTCTTTTTATTTACAAACGAAGTTACTGCCTTAGGAAATCGAGTGAGGACTTTTGCGCCACCTTGTAGTAGCCGATTTCTTAAGCAGGAAGGACGCAGCAAAGAGTAGAAGACAGAAACAATTATTGATAGGGATAGAGAAGATTTATCAATAAGGGAGGTTTTCAAAAGAAGAATTATTAGACAAACAAGAAAATTTGGAAATTCAACAAATAATAAATTTAGTACAGAGCAGTCCAGACCAAGAACATAAAGGTTACAAGATAGCAAAAAGTTTATTGGTAAAATTATTGAGTGGTAAAGAATTAATAGTATTATGTAAAGAAGGTGCCATCAACGTTATTAAAGAAATACATCCACATTTGGACATTGTGGGGGAAAAATACATGGTTAATGTTTCGGGAACATTTTTATACGAAGAACGATACAAAATTGATTAAACATTTCACAAATTGTTGCAAAGTCTGTCAATTTGCAAAAGAAAGGAACCACACCAATCAGAACTTAATCAAAAGTATAAGAGTTAACGAACCTTTGGAACTAGTTGCATTTGATTATTTGGGAAATTTAGTACCGGACAATATGGGTACCGACACATATTAATCATGGTAGACGTGTTTTCAAAATACATTAAATTATATCCAGCGAAATACAGCAACACAGAACATGTGATAAAGTCTGTCGAAAAATTGCAACGCGAAGTGGGAACTCCGAAGAAGATATTAGCCGACAACGCAAGCTATTTCAAGAATGCCAGAACAGTGTCGGAAACGCATTGAAATCTGAGGTCAAACCTTTTCGGAGTGACTTATCATTTTCCCGAGGCCTCATTTGCTTCGGTTTTTCCAAAAATCGAGTAGCGTCGGTGGATTGTGAGAATTCGGCTGAGAACCCAAGCGAACAAAAACAAATGCACGTTTTGGCGTTCCTTGTACATCACGAAACAAGCAAGGGGGGTGTTTCTGCGTCATCACTAAAACAAAACAGTGCTAATTCTTGCAAGCGCGAAAATTTGAATAATTGCCTGACGCGTTTCTCACAGTAATTTCACTTTTAAAACATTCAAATACGCTGTCACCACTAGCGACATTTTGTGTCATTTGTCAAATCAAGGATTGTTTGATCTACCAAGAACCGCGCATTCGAACTACTGAGTTTACGAATAAAATAAAGTCCGTTTATGATCCCAACCCAATGAGATTTGAGTTTCATGCTTGCCTTGTGTAGTTAGCTAAATCAGTTTTGCAGATTGGATAAAATATAAAAGGCGCATATAACCATTTATTTGTGTAATTATTAATTACATTTTCCTTTTCACCAGCTACAATTTAACTTATTGAAATTTTATTGAAAATTCACAAACGGCCAATCATTACATTTAATAGGCACCAGCAGCCGAACTTTCATTGCAGTATGTAGGCTTACATATTTGATTTTGAACAAAAAGTAACAGACGATTTACTATCATTTATAGATGGCGTTGTCTTCAACCAAATCATTTTGTATAAATCGAAAAATATGTTTTTCGCATATACCTACATACAACTGAGATATAAACAAATTTGATATAAAAAAACGTCGCTGTCAATAATGCCTAGAATGAGTTTAGTTTTAAAAGCTAGGATTATTTCTTGCTTAGAAAATGGTATAACTATTTGGGAAATTGCAAATTTATCTAGTTTTATAATTATTTTGTATTGTAGGTTTTGCTACCAACATTTGACACATGACAGGTTTGAATTATTCACATGACAGTGAAAGGCATTTCATCAACTAAAATAATATAAATTCATGACTCATAGATTTAGAACTTGTCCTAGTTTCTTTTTAGCAATAGCACATGAGAGTAGCCCCAGCATTTTTGCACGTAGATTGTTGAATGATGTAAACCCATTTCCGTTTATTTTTTTAATGTTTTTGAAAGTGCTGTAAAGTGAAAAATGTGTGTATTTGTGTAAATAAAAAACAAATTGTGGACGTTGTTTGAAATCAGTTTCAGCCCGAGAACACTATAACGGTGGGCCAGCTTCCTGTTTTAGAAATTATTGACACTTCGCATCCACAACTAGGGTACCTAATTTAAAGTTTCATGTCCACTGAGCTAGCTAATCGGACACACAGGGCAATTAATTAATAAAGTATTAAGACGTACGAGACGTCTTATTTAAATTTGCCATAACTACGTGGGGGACCACCCTCACGTCACATTAAAATCTGTAAAAAACTTGTCGAGTATTGCTTGTGTCTCCCATGGACCAATGCTCCCAAGGAACGATTTTTTGCTAGAGTAATAAAATATGGCAAACAAAAAGTATACAACTATCACTAGAAACAGTAAAATCTGTACTTTTGTGAAATATAATTTTGAGAGTTCCTGTGAAGACCTTTCCAACAATACTATAAAAAATTGAGATTCTTCGGAAAATTCGTTAGTCGGGGGAGTATTTATAATTATAAGAAACACGTTCATTGATTTTGATTGTGTAGCTATTTCTGTGTATTGAGGTTGTAAGTAGGTAGCTACTGTGTAAAAAAATAAATGCATTTGTGAACACGTATGTAGTATACTTGTACAAATAAGTATGCAGTATAAGGTATTGCATATTGCCTATGTTTGCCAGTCTGATTCTGAATGGTCGATGATTAGTTGAATTCACGCAACGTAAAAAGAAGCAGCGGTTTCAAATATCCACCAGCAATTCGCTGTGTCGTTCTAGCTTGTTTAGATTAGATGCAGCCTTTAATAGTTTTTAAATTGAATGCCTAATAAGATTGTTTGGGAACCGCTGATCACATTCATGCCTGAAGGTCGATTTTTGATCAAGCGGAATAGACAAGACCTTATACTGCAGTCTTATATGAAAAATTATTTAAATCTACACATTGAATTTCCCACCGTTTTAAAGTTGCCGTTGCGATGGTTACATTACGCTTCACACAGTTGGCAAGACTGCTTTCTGACGTTTCGTTCACGAATAATGACAAAAACTTAACCTTAAAGCATAACATCGCAGTGAAATTGTGTAAAAGTTTTCCTCTATGATGTAAGTGGAGTTTTTGGTCTTTAATTTTGTTTAATTTGCGTTTATATGTGTAAATATGACAAACTAAACCAAGTTTGATAATTTACTTATTTGTGGTCAAATTCTATTGCTGTAATTAAGCCTTATCAGCTACTGCTGCTGATAAAGATATTTTGAATCTGCAATCTGATCCGAAATGGGTGGCATTTGATTTTTGATCCAAATATATGGCAGTTTAAGTATGACATATATCGAAACTGTTATTATTTTATAACGATATAATAATTTTTGCGCCATTA
The DNA here is from genome assembly GCA_940337035.1 of Agriotes lineatus. Taxonomy (NCBI): domain Eukaryota; kingdom Metazoa; phylum Arthropoda; class Insecta; order Coleoptera; family Elateridae; genus Agriotes; species Agriotes lineatus. Next base: position 145,433,915 of record OW679196.1, on the reverse strand, counting down.
GATATTGAACAGAAATGATTAGCACAGTTTAATTGAGTACTCATTCAATATATAATCATACAATTGCATAATTGCACTGCAGTGACTGATAGCCGTAACAAAGCATTTATGTTCAGGAAATGGTGAAACCGAGCAAGGTAAACACGTGGATAAGGCAGACAACAAAGTGGCCCCTTGAGTAGTTCGTTATCTTAACAACACTCTGGTTTGACAAACAATGGCCACTTGTACAAAGCTGTAAATAGCCAATTCTCAATATAACTATTAAGCCAACCGAAACTTCTTCAATTGCTTTAAGACGCTGTTGTTGACATACTTTTGTATCCGTCTAGGCTTTCCCATAACAATAACAATGGAATAGTGAAGGTGATTACCGCTTAAAAACAGCCCTCGTGCTTCGGATATAAAAATTAATTCAAGAGATTTCAAATTTACCATGAGGCTAAGTTAATTAGAATTGAAATAAAATGTGTGTAAGAGGTCGCATTGAGTTACCTGTAACTATAAGTATTTGTCGAGGAACTATGTTTAAAAACTGACGGAATAGAATCTTTTGTATTAACTGAATAGCTGAAATTAATGTAAAATATTGTTGCAACCTTCGGAAGTTAATTTGAAATCTGAGCATTTCAACTTAAATATGTGGGAAAGCTCAAAATAATTTCTTGGTTTTCATTCTAGCCAAATTTAAAAGAAATCAGATTGTGTAACTTTTCTAACGTAGTAACTAGCAGCTTATCAGGTGCCTATTTTATAGCCTCTTGCACAAATGTATGCATTAAACTATGACATAACCATGACCTCCAAACTCATATCTTTCCGTACAAAATTAAGATGCTACTCATTATCAGGCATCCTAGATAAGGAGAAATTCCTATCGGTGCCTATAAATATTCAGCTCTGTGACTAAGAGTCTAGTATTTGCACTATCAACGTCGTGTCTAGTTTCCGTGAAAGTTAAGCCGTCAAGTGCTGCAATCGTTGTTCAACAAATGGGTGATGCTGAGGAATCGTGTTGTACAAGCCGGCTTGTACCCTGCAGAGCAGCAGCCAGGATTGAGGAATCCTTGGTGAATTTGTACAAGTACCCCCAGCAGCTGCTCACTCGGTTGACAGCCCTGCACCTCTGCGAGCACGACCACAGTTTCGTGCCCCCATGGTAGCAACAGCAATCTGAAAACAAAGGCTCTTTGTGCCGCCAGATAAACTTTGCAAAATAGCCGTGTTGTGTCTCGCTGTTGATAATTATTCAGCAAATAAACAATTGCTATCACGTGTTATCGAGCCGTTGTCAAAATGCCGATTTTAACGTTGCAGCGATCTTATAAGTACATGATGTACGCCACCAAGCAGCCCACCCTGCGCATCAAACAGGCCGATTTGAAGTGCAAGAATGGCTGTGGCTTTTTCGGGAATGCCGAGTGGGGAGGTGAGTTTATACATTTACTGTTATCTGTTAAAAATATATAAATTTTTTCAATTTTTGTAATATTTTGCCTGTTTTTACATGTTTTGTGAGCACTTTGTATTGGAGTTTTTGTCTTTTGATATCTACTCGAGTGCGTTTTGTTTCTGTATCATTCAATCTACATAGGCTCTCCATGGTTGTCTTTTATATTCTGATCGATTAAGCTATTTATTGCACACATTTAGCTGTAGAACTGCTGCTCTATTTGAATGATGAACAAGAGAGAATATGTTATCAAAGACCTGCTTTTGTTCTCAATCGATTCCTGTAGAACCGTAACCTCTTTCCTTTACGGTCATACATATATATATAATTATAACCAAGAGTGGCGGTTGTATGATTATCAGTTATATTTAATTGGCTCAGTGATAAAGCATATCATTGAAATACAACTGCTAATAGTACAAATGTTATTGTGCCATGTTATCCGCCTGTGTACGTCAAGAAAACAATAAATTGAAGAAGCTGTTGTATTTATAACTTTTCCTTTGTGAAGTTCATGGCTGTAATGGCTTAGATAACAATGCGGCCTTTTATGTTACAAAAATGTTGTGATGGAGGCAGAATTCAATTGAGTGTTTCTTTTGTTTAGTACAAATAATTTTTTCTTTTACATTCGCACAGAAATTTAGCCACTTCTTTCTGAATTATTTGCAATTTATTGCCTAAGGTGACCTAGGGTTTAATTTACAATTTTTGATTTCGTTTTTCATTTTTCTGTTTTCATCGAAGTCAACCAATTCCATTCTATAATTGCTTCTAATTTGTTGTACGTATGTGTCATATTATGTCTTCTTCGTTATCTTGTAACAGTTTGTTACTATATCATAAATGCTTAATTGCAATTTTTAACCTCCCCTTTTCATCATTTTGCTGTATATATTGTCCTTTTGTGCCATTTTCTCTTTTCATGCATGCGCGTGTTGGTTTCAATATTAATTTCATGTTACCTTCTGTTACTTTCTTGTTGCTGTTTCTATGTTTTTCTTCATCTGCCTCATTTAATAAAAAATTATTTCATCCATACTTTCTCTTTTTGTTTCCTTACTGTTTTCTCTTCAATTTCTTTATTTCTTTTTTTATTTTGTTGTTGTCTTCTCTTTTGTGTGCTTTTTGTGGTTGTACTTTCCTTTCTTCTTCTCCTCCTCCTCCTCCACAATTTTTCAGCATAGGTGGTTTGTCACATATAACCATCTTGTTACTTTCCTGAGTTTCTCTGAAACTGGTTGCAGGTGCTACATCCTGCATCTTCTGTAATTTGTGTGATAATGTAGGAGGCATAGTCTAGTTCGGGCATTTCTTCCTTCTATATCACTTTCTATTATGGTGTTCTTATTATTATGGTTTTTGTTTCTGCTGTTCGTCTGTCCCATTTATTAATAACTTTTAGAAATATTTTATCCTTATTTTCTATCTCTTTTTGTTTTGTTGTGATATACATATACAATGAAACCTCTCCATAACAGACATCCATGGGTAATTTGAAACTGGTGTACATTATTCAGAAGTTTTTTATCATATATTCCGTACAGTTTTGATCACTAACCGTCCGTTGTGTAGAGATGTCAACTATTGAGAAGTGTCTGTTAAGAGAAATTTCACTATATATTGCTTTAATAGGTTTTTAGGCCCATTACTTTGTGATCTTCCATGATTTTCTGTTCCTTGCTTTATTTTTAGTTCTGAATACCTTTTTCTACTAGAACTTCCTTCACTGTAGTCGTCCATCTTTTTCGGGCTTTCCTCTTCTTCTTGTATTGTGCAGGTCCGTTCATAGTACTTCCTTTGCTATTCTGCGTTGAGTCAGTCTTTCGATATGTCACAACCATCTTATGTGCTTTTATGAATTGAGTTATATCTGCTTCTCCATATATTCTTAGTTCTTTATCTTCAATCTTCCTTTCCCACACTTCCATTTTGTCCCTTTGCACTTTATTTAGGACCCATGTTTCACTCTCGTAAGTGACGGTAGATTTTAGCTCTGTTTTGTAAAGTCTCAATTTGCTCTTCGCAACACATTTTTTGTCCTTAGTATTACACATCTGTCATCTTTCACAATACTTGCTTGAATTTCGGTTCCCTCCTGTTTCGATGTTTTGCCTCTGCTTTCGCCTCCTTCCACCGTTATCATGTATTTTGTTTTGTCCTTTTGTGTCTTCCAGTAGCCTCCTGCATGCTCTGGAAGAACCTCGCCGTGATAGAATATCATCTGCATAGGCAAGATGTTAGTGGCTTTTGTTTAAAATAGTACCCTCTCTATTTATGTTGATTTTACATACAATATTCTCCAATACTATGTTGAACAGAGTCGTAGACATGGATGATTTTGGCCTAGCTCGCTTTTTACCATAAAGTCTGTGGAGAATCCATTGTTACATTTTCTTTTATTCGTTGACTCTGTTATTGTTATTTTTGTTAACCTGCTAAGTTTATTGGGTACTTTTATTTTCTGCAATGCCCCATGTAGCTTCTTTCTAACAATCCTGTTGTATGCTAGCTTAAAATCAAATAGCATGAACATCTCTCTTGTACCACACCTGGCCCATCACCAATCGATTCTTGCAAAAACTGTTCCGGTATGCAGCTATTTTGTTTTCTATAAATCCCTGTAGCCGGTTCCTGATATGAGTTGCCAGACTCTTGTACACAGTACCCAAGAACTCTATATTTCCGTAGTTCTTACATTGTGTTCTGTCTCCCTTCTTGTATAAGGGAATGATAACAGAATTTCTCCCATGTCCCATTTACATCAGTTTTGCAGGACTCTTTCTATTTTTCATCTTCTCTAGTATTTCCGTGCTATTGGGTATTTCCTGGTCGTTTATCACTTCCTCAAAAATGTTCCTTCCATCTTTTTAGTATCTTTCTCTTGTCCCATATAAGGTTCCTTTGCATATCTTTGCAAAAAAATCTTCTTTGTTGCAATCCCCCCTTATGTTCTTTTTACTTATTGAAACAAATTTGTTTTTTCTCATGTTGCATAACTTTCTTCAATTTTCTCTAGTTCCTTTTTCTTATAAGCTCTTTTTGATCTTCTCGGTACTTCTTCCGTTTTTGTCTTTGCCCTTCTTCCTCTAACCCAGTTATCATATGCTCTCTTGCTTTCTGTTGGTTTTGCAACTCTCTGAAATTCTTCGTTAAACCAGTTGCTTTCTATTTTCTTCTTATACAGATTGTCCGAAATCAGTTTTGAACATAGGAAATTAATGAGTGCGACAAGCAGGGCTGTGGAGACGGTAAAAAGAAATCAGACTCCAACTCCGACTCTGACTCATGAAATTTAGTAGTTTGAATCCGACTCTGACTCCCGACTCCGACTCCGACAGTACTAGAATATTGATAACCCCCACCCCCTCATACCTTTTCATCTACTTGAGAAACATTACTGGCTCACGAGAAATTTCGCAAGCTTTGGTGAATGTGGTTGATTATAATAAATTATATAATTATAATCTTGTTTAATATTTGCTATTGAGAATCATAAATTAACAGTAACAACGTAATGGAAAGTTAGGATGCGAGTATTTAAAATTAAGAACAAAAAATAAAACACTTAGTAGATGGTAAAATCTAAAATCATAGTTTATTGAACGTGGAACCCAAATGAGAAATAAGGTGCACTATAAAAGTAAGAAATTATTGTAATACGTGCTTCTTTCGTTGTTTTATTTTCAATCATATAAAAAAGTTACCGTTTTTCGCTGTTTAAGGAAAAAGTTGAAATTTTTATATAGTTTGAAAGGAATTTAAATTTACAAGCGGTGGCAACACTTACTCTAGAACGCACTGTGCACAGTCGTGCATCTTTTAATCAATTTATTTTATAATGCACGTGCATTATCATAAATTAAGAAAATAGATAAATGTTTAATTTCAATAAAAAATCGGATTTAAATAATTAAAAATCATTTTTTTATATTTTCAAAAAAGTCATATTTATCAACCCTGGGCCTGAGTCTTCAAATAGTCAGTAATACCGTTGTTCAAATGGTTTTCAGTTTTCAGAGTTTTTAAAATTATAAAGTCGGAGTCGGGTAATTTATACCGACTCCGACTCCACCCAAAAAGTTCCGACTGCTCGACTCCGACTCCCGACTCCGACTCTCGACTCCGACTCTCGACTCCGACTCTCGACTCTACAGCCCTGGCGACAAGGAAGACATAAACAAAATGAGTAGGAGGACAAAGATATAATGAAACTGACCTGACAAAATGTGAGGTATACATTTTAAAATTAGGTTATAATTTTTGACATTTGACAAATACAGTATAACTAAAAATGTGTGTCAAAGATCAAAAATTATAACCTAATTTAAAAAGGATACGTGACATTTTGTCAAGTCAGTTTCACCTAACTAAACATACTTTTCCGAAGGAACAGAAGAAATAGATATATCTGTACTTCTTTCGACCACCTAAAACCAGGCAGACTTCCGAATTAATTATCAGCGACGTATACTAATATGAAATATTTTCTTAATGAAATGACGTAACTATTTTTGTCGCTGGCTCTTAGACTATTGCCATGATAGTTACATAATCTGCATAAGCAAGCCACTGGTGGTTTTTGTTTAAAATGGTGCTCTGCTTATTTATGTTACTTTTGCGTACAGTATTCTCCAGCACTATGTTGAACAGGATCGTAGGACGACCTTAGCCTGGCCCTCTTTTTAACATAGATCTGGGACAAATCCATTGTTGAATTTTCTTTTATTGACGCTATTATTTTCATTTTTGTTAACCTTATAAGGTACTATTTATTTCTTTCCAATGATCCTGTTGCATGCTGGCTTGAAATGAATAATAGCATGAACATACAGTGTGTTGCAAAAATGGCGCATTAACCCATGTTATGCTATTAAGAGGCACTCCGTGAATAAGAAAAAAATAATTAAAATAATTTCTCTGTTATATTTTTTAAGATATATTGATGTATTATTAACCTCAAAACTAGCTGAACTATTGATTAAATGACAAAATTATTTATAAGTATTTATATTCGTATCATTAGCTTTAAGTGTGTAATGTTTTTCTATCCTACTATTGAATATTAACATTTTCACGAATTGATGTACAGTTGTGTTCAAATAAAACTGGGACAATGTTTTTTTTTCATATGTAGGTTGAGTTAAGAATTGAAGAATATCTCCATGGATTTTCTGCTATCAGAAAGAGTTACATTACACTTTGACAGGTAAATGAAATCTGGTAACTACTATATCTGATGGCAGGAAATCCATGGAGATATTCTTCAATTCTTAACTCAACCTGCATATGAAAAAAACATGTCCCAGATTTATTTAAACATGACTCTACATGTACATTTTCTGAAAGCAACACCACAAGCCGATTGACATACTTATTTTATTTGATATATTTTACCATTTTGGTGACCTACTAACGTACACACACGTTTTCGATTTTGCAAACTTGACGGTTTTCTGACATACTAGTATGTCATATTGCTATTGTGTCATAACTGACTGCCGTACCAGTACATCACTTGCAGTTGCGCTCATTTGTAAAACGTGCACAATTGCTCCAGCTGTTTTGTAGCATGTGTTGCTGTTTTAGCTGTGATTGTTACACGTGATAGATATGTATTACCATTTGCTATGAAGAATGTGATGTAGTCCTTTGGGTAGTTACTTGCCTTAAGAATTGCCATAGAATGAAAAGATATTAACAAAACCTTAAGGTTTTTTTTTAATTTACCGACACATTGTTATTTTGTTTACTATTATTTTTATATGGAATGTTGAATTTAGTTTTTTTAATAAATTAATTGCAACACATTTTTCTATTTAAGTATTTTTTATACTAACTTATTGTTGACATACGTGACAATAAAAAATACTCAAGATTAGCAAAAACGTAAGTGTGTTTTTGAAGATTTCTCCCGACACCGGCTAGTGTGCTTCCCTGTTGCAAACGGGTTAAAGAAATTAATAATCAAAACTTTGGACTCTCGTATCTTAAAAAATATAACACAAAGATTTTTTATAATTTTTTCCTACTCAGAGAGTGTTCCTTAATATCATAACATGGAGTAAACGTGCCATTTTTTCAACACCCTGTATAGTATCATCAAATAGTAGTTTGTATACCAAGGCACTGAAGTGTAGCTTTTTATCACGAATGTGTGAGGGATAAAAAGGAACTTCAGTGCCGAGGAGTACATTATGTTTTATATGAAATCGAAAAATCGTAAAATTACACCATTTTAACCAACATTTGTAGGTTATGTTAACGTTGGTTGACGTTTATCTGTCGCCTCGCCACCTACAAAAAACTCTTAAAACAATGGATTGCTTTACTGCCGATTTCTCGTATTATAAAGACGATTTCGAAGGTACTTTAATGCCGATTTCAAATAATAGTATATTATGTTATTAGGAGCAAAAGTTATATTTTATGTGGCGAGGCTGGACGGGTTATTTGCCGAGCTTGCGAGGCAGATAAGTACAGCCGAGCCACATAAAGATAAGTTTGCTCCGAATAACATATAGTATTTTTTCTTCAAACGTTTTTATAACAAATTATTTACAACTTTGTGAACAAAATTCGAAGAAAATTACTTGATCTCGTCAGCGGCAGATAATAACTTTATCTGCCGCTCGTCAGCGGCAGATAATATTATCTGCCGCTTGGCAATAAAGTGACAGTTTAGCATCATCAATCCAGCAGTATAATTTCATATTTTACTGTCGTTTGAAGAAAAAATTATTTTCATCTATTGTATGATCAAAAACTACATTCATCTAGTATGGCTATGGAATAGTTCCTAATTTATGAATTCAACTAGATTTAGATTTAGATTTAGATTCCACGACTACCTTTTGCTGGCCTGCGCACGTCAGCCCTTTGGGCTTTTTGTACTGTCGGGAGTTTTCAAGTTAGCAGGCCGACATCCGTATCTTTTACTAGACTTGCAATGTCCCCTACTAGCTTGCGGTTGTCAATAGAGTTAAGGCTCCAATCGAGTTGGTGTTTTTTACGCTCTAATGCTGGGCATTCAAAGAGGATATGATAGGCTGTTTCATCATCTTCTTGGCATAGTCTGCAAACAGGTTCATCTCTATAGATATTGATCCTGTGCATAAATTCTCTGAATGCTCCAGTGCCTGTTATAGACTGACTACTTGTTTGATTCGAGTTCTGTTCAGTCTCAACAGGGTTTTGGTGGTTTGTGGATTCGGAGTTTTTAGCAATCTTTTGCAATGTGTTGCTTGATTGTAGTTTCTCCACCTTAGTTGGTGTGCGGTATTGACCCATTCATTAATGGCTGAGCGGGCTTGGTTTTTCTGAATGCTTAGACCAGGTTCTGGACTGGTCATTGCATTACGGGCTGCTTCTTTTGCGAGCTTGTCCGCCTTTTCGTTTCCTTCAATACCTTGGTGACCTGGGATCCAGCATAATTTTACTGTATTTCCCTGGCTTAAGGTTTGAAGTTTGGATTTGCATTCCTTGACCAGTCTCGATGAAGTACTGAAAGCGTTTAGCGTTTTCAGTGCTGCCTGACTGTCTGAGAGAATGTGTATGTCTCGATTGAGCAGCTTCTTTTCTATGCTGATGTTTGCGCATACGTTAATAGCTTGTACTTCAGCCTGAAAGATGTTACAAAACTTTCCTAGACTGACTTTTTCGTTGGTTCTAGGATTGGTACTGTACACACCTGAGCCTGTACCCCCATCAAACTTAGATCCATCAGTGTAAAAAATGATGTTCTTATTTGTTGGAGTTGGTAGTTGGTCCGGATTCCAATTTGTGTGTACAGTAAAGTTCTTTTCAAAGTCATAGGCTTTGATTATAAGATCAGAACCCATTTCTAATATTGGGTTGTTAGGCCAGTCAAATTGTCGAAAATACCTCGTTTTTTTGACAAAAATACTACCTGAAAAGTGAGCATGTAGTTTTATAGAACAAATCACGTAGAATTGAATGAACTAAAAAGTAACAGCTGAATCAGTGGAGAAGTGATTCAAAATTGCGCTCAAAGTAATGAAAAAACGGTTTTTTGCATATAAAAGAGCAAAAAAGCCATGAATTTTTTCCAAAAAAAATAGGCTTATGTAGTTTAAAAAAAGAAATAAATTAAGCTGTCGATGGTAAAAATCGATTAATTAGAAAAAAAGTTATCGCTAAAAAGCCGCTAAAAATAACCGATTTTTCAATTGTTCTTAACTTTTTAAAAAAACCCTATATAACTTTGAAATTTTTAGAAAGCATAGTACTCGGTGATCAGAAAACGCACGATTTTAAAATTTGCAAAAATGTTTATTACTTTTTGCATAAATCATTTTTTTAGGAAAAAATACGTTTTCGCAGAAATTGATTTACTCAGCTTGCAGAAGTCGTATAGCAATTAGCATATGCTTATTTTGTTTCTTAAGAGTTATACTACCACACACAATATGAGCGCAAATTCTTTTGTTCATTCAATTCTACGTGATTTGTTCTATAAAACTACATGCTCACTTTTCAGGTAGTATTTTTGTCAAGTAAATATCTAATTTGACTGGCCTATGTTGATGTGTGACATGATCTTGCCATGTCTTAGATTATTAGCTGTGGTCATCCAGTGACCAGTACTTTGTAATCTGTAGGCTGCCATTCTGGCTTCACCTTCCAAGAAGATGTGCAGAGGTGGCAGATTTAAAATAGCATTCAGTGCTTGTCCTGAGGTGCCTTTAAAGGCTCCAGTGATGCACCGATTAGCTAGATATTGTATTCTGCTGATTTTGTGGATCGCAGTTGCTTGTTTTATTTTGGGCCACCAGGCGACTATTCCATAGAATTCAACTACGTTTCTACTCAAATATCAAAATTGACATTTAATTTGTGACTTATACGTAGTTGCATTCATAAATTAGTAATTATTTCATAGCCATACTAGATGAAAATCATTTTTGTTTATACTATAGTATAGTTATGAAATAGTTACTAATTTATTCATGCAATTACTATAATTCACTTAAAAACAAATCAAGTTTGACATTTAAGTATAAACGTAGTTGCATTCATAATTTAGAAACTATTCCTTAACCATACTAATATCCATTTACTTGACATCCGCACTGTCAAACTGACAGTATGTTGGTACCACTGTTATTTTTCACATTTTAACAATTAAATTAATGTACCTACAGTCTAATAAAAAACACCTTATTTTGGAAGTATAGTCAAGTCATTTTATTTTAAATTTGGCACTGATAGTGTGGATGTCAAGTAAATGGATAATAAATGGAACTAATTTTTGATCATATTTCATAGGTGGATGGGGCCATAATTTTATACAGGTTTCCTGAAATTGTACGAAACATGGCAATTCCATGAATTGGAAAAGGTTCAACTTCAAATGCTATTTGCCATAAGAGTAAACGAAATAGAAAATGCAATCATTACTTTGGTAGTTAGTTACAATATAGTACTTGGTTTTTTTTTTTTTTTGTTACACCATCTTGGTTTTTCTTGGTAAAATATATATCCATTACTGTGGTATAAGAGCAATGAGATAACATGAACAACAAAATAGAGTGCGTGAGTAAGAAAGAGATGACCATACGATAAAATTATTGTAGTAGGGATGTTTGGTTGACATCAGTGGCGTAACAAGACGGTTTGGCGCCGGTGTGCAAGAATAATTGATAGCCGCTGTAGACAAGAAGTTTCAGAAAAAAGAGGGGGGGGGGGTAATTTTTGGTCATGCAACACTTTAAATTTAAAAGAAAATTAATAAGCTCTTTTCTTAACATGAAAGGTTACTTACTACAAAATAAAACATATTTAGATGTTTCAATCTTTTATTAAATATAACATAATAATAATAATAATAATAATAATCCCATTATTCCCTATTGGGACATAGAGTATTCGTATATTCTCTCCAGTTGTCATTTTCTTTTGCTCTTTGGCTCAGTTGTGCTATAGTCTTCCCTGTCTCTTATTTTACAGTTCTCCTCCACGTATTTCGCGGGCGTCCTCTGTTTCTGAAACTCTAAAGTTTCCAATCAAAACTTTTCTGAAAATTTCAGTTTTATTTTTTCGCAACGTATGCCCTAATCATACATATTTTCTTCTCCTAATTTCTATATTAATGTCCACCTGATTTGTTCCCAAAGATCTTTGTTCGAAATAATGACTGGCCACCTAACACCTATTTACAAACACCTGCAATTTCTGCTTTACCAGTTCTGTAACCGTCCACGATTCCGACCCATAAAGTAGAACAGATTTTACCATTACATTAAACACTCGCAAAATATAACATGAAACAAAAATACATAGAAAAATACAAAAACAAAAACCACGTAAAAGGAATACAAATTTAAATAATTCACAACAAAAATAAAATACCGATGGGGCCACAATTATATATAACAGCAATGAGATAACATGAACAACAAAATAACACATATTGCTTGAGTAAGAAAGAGATAAACATAGTAGCAAATATTCGAGTAGACTTGACGCTCACTATAATTATGACATATGTCAACTAATTGTGCCTACTAAAGTAATTTTGTTGTATGGTCATCTCTTTCTTACTCAATCATTCTATTTTGTGGCTCATGTTATCTTATTGCTGTTATATATAATTATTGCCCCATCCGTATATCTTTATGCATATAATTCTTCTGTACGTGTGTACGTGACTGAACTCCTCCTAAACGGCTGGACCGATTTTGATGAAATTTTTTGTGTCTGTTTGAGAGGGTCCCTGAATGGTATAGATTCACAATTGGATCCGGTAGGTGGCGGTGCAATCGGGTTCTAGGAATTTTTAAAAAATTTTTTTGACGAATTTCTTTTTTAAACTTTTTAAGATTTCTCGCATATCAGAACATATAACTCTAAAATTTCACCCCCCTCCCACCACCCTTCAATATTTTTTAAAATGAAAAAGATGAAAATTCGAATATCGAAAAAACGTTTGCTAAACCCGCCAATAGCAGGCAAACCAAGGTTCGGGCAGCCGCTATCCCTTAGCGAGTGAAATGGGGCAAATAAGCCTAAAAATCGATACGGGTGTCGTTATTGCGCTTTTTTGCGACGTTGATTGCGAGAATGGCATTTATTTTTAAGTCCAAGACGATGGACATGACATAAAATTAGAACTCTATAGTGGTGAAACGGGGTTTCAGAAACAAATTATTTTTGGGGGGCCGTTTGCCGGGCCAGCTAGTAGATATATAAATATGTAGGTAGGTATAGCACTTTAATTAAACTCTCTTTTGCGACACTTTGCTAAAGCTAACGTATCTATCAGTGAATTAAAACCAAGAGTACTGGCTCTTACTTTCCCGATACTCAGTAATGCAAAATTCTTTAGGCGTATTTGGCCCATCTTACTTAGCAAAAAGTTTTTAATAATTTTTAATTTAGAAAAAGATCTCTTAGTGGAGGCTGTAGTGACGGGATGTAAAAAGTAGGATATAAGCTGTATACAAATATGGAAAGCTAGCCAATGATGTGTGATTAGACAGACATTTTTCTCCCACTTCCTTCACTGATAAGCAATATTTAATACTAGTTGTGTACGAAGATCGAAATTGTACAATTTGCTTTAGTAAGCCGTTATCGAGATCAGTTTCATACGTAGTTTGAAGGAATTTGGCACTCTCTATGACCTCTGTATCTGAGACAATCGTCAGATATTTGCTGTTTAAAACTTTGAATGTATAGTATGTTACTATACACTATGCACTATGCAATCTAAGAATCACAAATACACACTAGAGCTGGAACTTCTAATGTACTCAAAAGGAGAAAAGACTGCGCACTCAAAAGAGCCCAGTGGCGCTCACGTATCATAGTCTGTTGCCGCTTTGAACGTCTATTCTAGGAAATCCTTTATTTTCACAAAAAACTCCGCTACCGCGGCGCCTATATACATTCGGCGCGGAGGTTCTTTGCACCCCCTGCACATATGATAGTTACGCCACTGGTTGACATATGTCTTAATTAAAATGAGTGTCAAGCCTACTCGAATATTTGCTTCTATGTTTATCTCTTCTTTACCCAAGTAATGTATATTATTTTCTTATTCATGTTATTTCATTGCTGTTATATAGTATGAGCAAAAAGAAAGTTCATCAAGGGTGCCTTTTGGAATTGGTATTTTGAAGTCTTGTATATTATAACACTAGAATTTTTTACCTGATTCTTGTCACTGATATTTGATAGACAGTGGCTAATATCACAATATGATCAGAACCGTGATAAAAACTTCCCACAATAAACGCAATGGAAATATTTCTAAAGCCTGCAGAAGAAGAAGACAATCATAACCTCACTTTGTAATAAATGTCAAATGACAGCTTCATATTTTCTGGTGTTATAATACACATGACTTAAAAATTCCAGTTCCAAAAGGCACCCTTGATGAACTTTCTTTTTTGCTCATACAATATATCATTTTGGCTCCATCGGTATATCTTATACCACAGCTGGTCTGTCACCAATTGATTGTTCCTGATATGAACAGCCAGAATCTTATACATCGTATCCAAGAGCTCTATACTATAGTTCTTAATTGTGTTCTCCCTTCGTGTATGAGGGTATGATAACAACTTTTTCCCATGCCTTCGGCATTGTTTCGTACGCATGTTTGCTAGCCCTTAACGCCATACGTAATTAATTCCCATTTACACTATTTACGCAAGGACAGACTCCTGGTTTTTTCTTCCGTATTAATCTTCTAAATCGTCAAGTCTTCAATTTCTGTACTATTTGAGTTTCAATTGCCACTTCTGTATCATCTTCCTACTTGTTCAGCACTTCCTACAAAATTTTCCTTCCATCTTTCAAGGATCTTTCCTTCATCTCCTATGCAAAGCAATGCCCTCTCCATGTTCTCTTTACGTATTGAAAAAAATGTCTTCTCTTTTATAACTTTCTTTTATTTTCTCTAGTTCCTTTTCATTATAATCTCTTTTTCATTTCCTCAGTACTTCTTTCGTTTTTTGTCTTTGTCCGTCTTCCTCTAACCCAGTTAGTATGATTTACTTTCTTGCTTTCTGTTGGTTTTGTAACCAGTTGTTTTCTTCCTGCTCTTCTTATTACCTATAACTAATTTCTTCTGCAACATGTCCAAATTTTCCTTCATATTTTGTTTTCTCAACCCTCTATAGTATTATTTTTTGTTTTACTTTTTTTCCATGCGTATTTTCTCTAGCTCTTCAATTTTATTGTTTTGTATAGCGACTTGGTTGTACAGTTTTCATTTTTATTTTTCCCATATCTCTTTTCATCATATCTTCTTGCAATTTTACACCTCTTCATTCTTCTTCTTTATTTTCTTTTATTCCTTCCTTTAGTTTTATTTGTTCAATTAGCGCTTCGGCACCGAAGCTTCGTGGCAACTGTAGAAATTTTCCATCTGTATTTGTATATTTATTTTTTTATTTTTTGTTGTGTTTCCTTCTGTATTTTTTTTTTGTTCCGCTTGTGCTTGCCGTTCCTATATTCTATTTAATAATCTTTGAGAGTGTATCATTGATATTATCTCACTTTATTTTGTTTCGGCTTCTTTTTCATCTTTCTATCGTTGCTCTTGTCTTTTTGTAACTTGTTAGAATTTTCTTTCCATATGTTTTATCCTAATAGTATTTCCATGTTGACTTTTCTTTCTTTTTATTTTGCTATTGTCTTTGCTCATCATCTGCCTGGTATAACAGCATATGGAGGTATTACATCCAGTTTTTCTCATTGCCTTGCCACTCTTGCTTTCAAAATGTTGTTTCTTTGTTATTCTTGTTTTAATTTCATATTTCTTTCTTCTCTCAATGTTATCTTTTTTTGTTACGCTTGTTCTATTTGCTCCTTTATGTTATTTTACATTTTTCTTTCTTTTTCGTTTACATGTTTATTTCTACTTCATATTTTGTTGTAAATTTCCTTAACAATAAGTGTTTTTTAGTTTAATGTTGCTTTCTCTTCTGTTTAATCATTTCTTCAGTGTTTGTCGTTCTATTATTTTCTGATCTTCCTCTCTATATGTGATTGTTCTTGCATACTTTATTGTAATTTTGTTCAATGTTACTGCTTTTTTCATTTTATCTAGATATCGTTTGGTATTTTCTATAGCTTCTTCTGCTTCAGTTTTCGTGTTTACTTTTACTATTATTATTTGCTCATGTTTTTAACGTTTCTCCTCCTCTATTCTTTATTTTACTTTTGAAGGTTTTTTTTTTATCGTAAAGTGATTTCGCATAGTTAGCATTTGCATCAGTTGTCAAGGTTTAGATGTTGAAGATTCTGAATCTTGATGCCATCTTTTTGCATACTTCTTTGTGAAGTTGCTTGTTATCCAACTGTGCTGTCTTCTTCGCATTTCTTTTTATCATTCTTCATCTTACTCTTTATTCATACACTTAGTTTAATGCTAGCTTTTTAAGTTACACACTTTATTACTTGACGTTTCTTCTTCCGTGGCTGTTTCTTGTAGTCTTATTAACTTTCCTTTTCATTCCTCTTCAGATAATTCTCACTGTATTTTCCTATTTTAAAATCTGTTTTTATTCGTAATTTTTATCTTCGAGTTTGAATGGTTATCTCTATTTCCATATTTTGTCTTTACATGATCTTTTGTTACCATGCACTTCCAATGTATCCACTTTTTCTTAAAAATTTTCTTCATTAAACTGAATTATTGTTATTGTTATGGTGTTTCTCTTCTTTTCCTATTGTTGTACCTATTGATTTCTAGTGTTAGAGCTCTTCTAGTCAACATGCTTTCTTCTGCTCTGCTTCTTCTTCCAATTGTAATTTTTAGATTGCTGTCTTTCAATTTTTTGAATTTCTTGTAGCAGTTTTCTCATCTTTCTAATTCTTTTGTTGTATCAATCAGTTGACTTCCTTTTGCATGAGATCTTCACTTGCTTTTTCATTTAGAGCGGTTCCTTATTTTTGTCTTACCACTGTCACACATATAATCATAGTAGAAGCTGTCAAGAAACACTAAAAAGCTAACCGATCTTCCATTTAAGGTTACTGTTCGAAATGTTACCGCGACTACATGCAGAAGGAGCGGGAGAGGGACCGAAACGCCAGCCAAGGGAAAGCAGAGCACAGCAAGTCCCGGATCCCCGGTTTCTCCAAATTCGAAGAAAAAAAGAGGCAGCAGACTGACAAGAAAAACAAGTACCTGAAGAACCTCACGCCGGTTTTCCGCAAGGCGTCCAGTGCCAAAGGTACTACACAACCATTCAACTGATTCCATTTTTAACTACTAATTGCACAGATTCCGGCAAGCCTGACAAGCACCACGAACTGCGTAACTCCAACCCAGAGGTGGAGAAACTGACCGCCGAGTACATCACTTTGTATGGGGTGTGGGGTGAGAATGTCCGCAAAGACTTCCTGAAGTGCGTCAACTCTGTCTACACGAAAATTTTCACCGAGATCGACAACAAGGCCATAGAGGAGATCGCAGAGCTCGTGCAGAAGTACTACAACATGTTCCTGCACCGACTCAACAACAACGTGGTGTACGAGGAAGTCAACCCGGAGATTCAGGACCAAATACTCGACTTCTTCGAGAAGTTTGTCATGACGGGGCTGTACAGGTACTATTTTAAACACAAGAGTTGGTTTTAGTTAGTCGCAAAAATATGAATGTAAGATAAATAATATTTCAGTCAACTCTTCTGTCCACCCTCAACCAACGACGAAGAAAAGGACTTGGCAATTCAGGACCGCATCAGAAAGCTGAGCTGGGTGACTGCTCACCACCTAGGTTGCTGCATCAGCGAAACTAGCATGGAAGTGAGAGATCTGGTATACACCGCAATTACAGACTTACTGGGTACGTACTTTAGCCTTAAGAAATCAACAGCCTCATCAGAATTCTCTTCGTCTTCTTTTTGTTCAAGTTTTGGACACCCCTTTTTCAGCCTTTCTAATGTTTTCTTCCGCTTGATATCAGAAATATCTTTTTGGTAGTCTTGTCGTTTTTCTTTATATTCTTGCCATCGCTACTTGTGCTCTTTATTTTATCTTAAAGTCAAATATATAAATACAGCGTGTCCCCTCTGATTGTGTCAGAGGACATTTTTCATATTTTATGTTCAGAAAAAATTGTGTTTATGGGAAAAACAAGATTCACATTATGGAAGCAACATTAAATATATCCGTTCTGCTTATTGATAACTCATGAAAGACGAAGGAAGTATTGTAATCACGAAAAAATCACCTTCTGAGATTTCTTCAGATTTTCTATCTGTCTGTCTGCCTGTCTGTTGGCGGTATAACTCAAAAACTGTTTGTCGGAGGAAGGTGATATTTTGCATACATATTATATATCTACTTCGCATGAAACCGGTACAATTTCATATATACACAGGGTGAGCACCTTAAAAAATTAAAATTTTGTCTAATTTTGAAATAGAAGGAAGTAATAATTTGCACATAGCTCAGGCTTTACACTTGCCGAAAATAGGACTCAGCAGATACAGGATAATGTCACAAAAGAATCGAAACGTTTCAACAATAAGACCGTTCCGTTAAATAGAGGCGTGCGCCGTACTCATTTAAATAAGGTGCAGTTCAACTTATCGATGCGGTTACGATCGCTACGCAGATGCGGTTCAAATCCCAGCGGGATACATTTTTTTAAATTTGCAAATTGATCTAACTCGCGCGAGGGAAGTTCGGTGTAAACCCATTTACAGATTTTACAGATCTGACTTTGTTAAGGTGTGTTCAGTCTAGCACCATTTTCTTGTTAATGTAGTTATATGTTATAATTGTTTCTGTTTTGTTAACTCCCGCATATCTTATCAGACTAATAAAGAGCCAATATTTTCTTTAAACACTTATTTACAAATACTTCTAACTTGTTGATTTGGTTTATATTTGCTGTAAGACTAAGCCGCATCTATTCTGCCTAAATTTGTAACTTCCTCTATTTTGCTTATCTGTGAGTCTTGAATTAATATTTCGTTTGTATCACTGGGATTGATATATAAAATGTTAGACTTTGAGTTATTGATTTCTAATGTCATCTTCTTGAGTGTTTGTTTTAAAAATATTAATGTTTGTCCTCATGTGATTTGCTTTTCTGTGATCAGCAGATTCCAAATTCTCTAAATGCTGATTAAACTTCCAAGTTAGTCCTCTTCTATTTGTGAAAGTTCAATTAATTATTATTTGTGAAAGTTCAATTAATTATATCGTATGTTCCAAAAAAACTCATTCGCAGTATGTCATTATCAAATTGAAGTTTACCGTAACTTGATACCTACCCATTGAAGCAAATGAACTACCATAAGTCAGAGAGAACTAAATTACATCTTAATCTTAAACTATTTTCCTAAAAATATATAAAACATTTGGCAAAAACAATTTTTATTGACCGTCGTGATTATTATACTCGTTGTGTACATGCCATCCTATTTTTCTTTTTAATAATAATAATAAACGTTATTTAGCAATTTGCTACATAATATCAAATTACATTATTGCACAACTTTTATAGGTAGTCACAATATTGTACAAAGTAAAAAAAATAAAAATTCTGGCTAACAGCTAATACTAGTAACTTACCTTATGCCTAAATAATAACACAAACTTGTACTTTAAAACTATTACCTATATAAGAACTGTATAGAGAACTGAAAACTGGAACTATCTTTGGTACATCTTAACTAGTTGTTTCTTAAATAATCTACTATTTAGATTGCAAATACTATTTGGTAAGGTGTTATACCTGATTAAAGTTTTGAAAAATAATGAATTTTGTGAGTCTTTCCTGTTTTTCTGATCTAATATAAATTTATCCTTATTTCTAGTATTGTGTGCATGAATGTGGTTGAAGGTTCGTAACACCTTACTAAAATATTCGGGCACTTCCCATGTTTTAATCTTATGTATAAATGTCAACGCCCAAATTTCACACATCTCTTCTACTGCACACCATTTTAATGTTCGCAACATATCATCAATTTTTGGATACCTATTCCTTTTTAATATTATTCTCATTGCCCTATTTTGCAACAGCTGTAATCTGCTCATATCTCCCCTTCTTGCCAAATATAAAATTGTGGCACCAAATTGAAAATGAGGTAGAATAATGGAATTATAAATATTCAGTCTCTGATTTTTACTTAAGTAACCACTGCGTCTATGTAGCACTCCTAATTTCTTACAAATTTTTTACAGATGTAATCTATATGTTCCGGAAAGTTTAACTTTCTATCAACTATAAATCCCAAGTATTTATGTGATTTTACAAGCTCCAGTTGTGTACCATCTATACTTACATTAAACCCCTCAAGTTTCCAGTCGTTAACGATTCACTCCTTACCAATTAACATTGCTTTTGTTTTATTTACATTTACCTTTAATTCATTTAGTTCGAACCAAACATGTAATCTTCTTAGTTCATCTTGTAACCTCTTTAGCACCTCTAACCTAATATCCCGACATATATATATAACCTCATCGGCAAATAAATGAAATTTGCAGTATTTTAATACTGTCTCAACATCATTTATATATATCAGAAACAGTATTGGTCCCAGAATACCACCTTGTGGCACACCTACATCTATATTTAATGCATCTGATACCACATCACCACACTTTAAAACTTTCGTTCTACCTGTTAAATAACTTTCGAACCATTTTAGCACCTTCCCTTCTATGCCAATACTTTTTAATTTATTTAACAATCTTCTTCTATCTATAGTCTCAAATGCTCTTTTTAAATCTAAGAATATTGCCGCCCCTATCTTATCATCAATATTATTTTTCCATTCATTTAATATATATTGAAAAGCAGTTTCACAGCTATGTGATTGCCTAAACCCTGACTGATAGGTACTTAGTATCTTACATTGATCTAAGTATTGTAACAATTGTATATATACTATTTTCTCTATTATTTTACCCATTGCTGGCATTGTGTTTATTGGCCTATATTGTTCAGCTGCTTTTGCATTAGGGACTTTCTTAATGGGGATTATAGTTGATAACTTAACATTTTCTGGGACAATCCCTTCCTCTAGCGAACTGTTAATTAAGTTTATTAGTGGGTTAGATAATTCATTATAGGTCACTTTATACATTTCTGTAGTTATTTCATCCGAACTACCCTTACTTGCCATTGAATTTATAATTGAATACAATTCCTTTTTATCTAACAACCTAAAACTTTTAAAACATTTATCACAGACCGTTCCTGCATAGTCATTGCAGTTATTTGGTACTGGTATACCCTGAGCAATTTCTACTATTAAGTTTATCTACAATTTCTTCTGGATCTTCATATTTAATACCATATATTTCTATCCTATCATAATTTTTCTTGCTATTACCTGGTATAATACTTTTTAAGGTCTTCCACATTAATTTACTATCCCCTTTGTTACCACCAATAAGCCTTTCATAATACAACTTTTTTTCCTCCCTAATTCTATTAGTTACATAATTTATATACAGTCTATATTCTTCCCAGTCATCTCTCTCTTTAGTTAATAGAAATTTTTTGTACTTTATATCACGTGTCCTTATTATTGTTTTAATCTCCTCACTAAACCATGATTTACTATTTTTTAACTGAATTATTTTCTTTGGGCTCACTTCATTAATTATATCTAGCATACTACTATTAAATTTACAAAATTTTGCATCTACATTACATCTATAATTAAATAGTATATTTTTAACTCTCTCCCTGAATGTATTTAGATTAGTCTCAGTAATTTTTTCTCTTATGAGTTTTCTTACTCGCTGTCTTGCCCCATCCTCCCCTTTGACCTTTATTTTTATCAACGAATGGTTATTGAAGACTGGTTGGCGTAATACCGACACATTAATAATTTTGTTGTAATTACACAAAACTAAATCAATTAATGATACCTGACCGTTACTACTAATATGCGTATAATCATTTACGTTCTGCTTTAACCCATTCTCATTACAGCATCGTCTCAGTCTATTAGGGTACGTACAATTTGTATTATAATTAATGTTGAAATCACCTGTTAATAGCATAACACACTTCTGTTCTGATAAGTATTCTTGACATAAATTCTCTACGAATTCCAGAAATATTGCATCCAAGCTATTTGGAGAATGATACAAGCACCCCAGTAACATATTTTCCTCTGCTAACGTAATTTTAATAAACAGAACCCAGTAGTTCATTTGTAGCACAAATTCTCTGTCTATCCAGAACTTTATGTCCTGCCTGATGTACATTAGAACACCCCCGATAGCTCTGCTTGTTGGGTTCACGCGCACAACAGCATAATCATCCACTGAAACTTCACAATCACCAATTTTATCAGTTAAGTGTATTTCTGTTAGGCACATCACTGCTGGATTCTCTTCCAATAAAAAATGTTTCAATTCATTTATATGCGCGATAACACTTTGTGCGTTCTGACAAAATACAACTTCCCCACTTTTTTGCCTTAGTTGCTATTCGTCAGATTCGTATTTAATTTTTCTCTGTTGGTCCTGCAACTTTCTGTTATACACTGGGCACTCTACATAATATACTCGATGATTTATGCTTAAATCTAGATTAAATTTATTGTTCGCCGATATACAATTTACACACTTTGGTACATTGTTAGTACACTCCTTTGTTTCATGGCTATCTTGACCACAAGTACTGCTTTATTAGTACACTGCTTACTCATATGAAAGAATCCACAGCATTTATAGCATCGCATGATACTAGTATGCTCGTATACTGTACAGCATGACCAGCCCAACCTAATTTTTCCTTCTTGCATTATAGTTATTATTTTGAAATCATCCGGTTCTATGAATAAATCTTTGTTTTGTTGTAACATACACTTCTTCAGTTCATCTTTATCTCTCCATTCTTCAATTAAGCCGACAATCTTCACCCTTGTAAAAAGGAACCTTTACTGGTATTCTAGTACTGTAGTCGCCTCCTAGTTTGTTGTCGATTTCTCTTTTTAGCTTTTCAACTTCTTACTTACTTTCACATGTTATTATTGAGCTGTTTTTGTTTATATTCATCACTCTGTTTATACCTATCTCTAGTTCTGATGGAATTATCTTATTTTTAATCTCTTCCGCAGCTGCTATTTTCTGTGGGTCAATGACCTCAGCTTTCGATCTAACTATTAATACCTCTTCATTTCTTCTCTCATTCTTCAAAATATCAGCGTATGGCCTCTTTTCTATAGGTTTAATCTTGTTCATGTCACTTTTGTTCTGCTTTTCTAACAATAACTTCTTAATTTCCCGTATTTCATTACATACGTCTGACCTAACCTTACTTTCCTCATAGCAATCATCACAGTACCACTTAACTGTTTTACACTCTTTAATGAAGTTATATTGTCTTATAGTTAATGTGGCACACTTCAAATCAAACCACTTTTAACAGTTTCCATCGCAACCAATTATTTGATCACCATTAAACTCTTTACTGCATTTTGCACACAGCTCCTCCCTGATACAATGGACCAAATTCACGATGACGTAGGCGATACTAGCGCCGTGGCGATTGTGTCAACTACCAATACAAACAGTTCAATTTACATACGGTGTGCATGCCGTATTCCGTTGTAAGAAGTTGTGTTTTGTGTATTTTCTCTTTTTTAAGTTATTCGTTTATTTGTTTCTATTATTAATTCTGTGAATTGAGAATGTCCAATTTATCGATTTTAAGTGAAGAAGATGTTCCCGGAGCCAAGTTTACGCGTAAGAATGTTGAAAAACCTTTCGTGCGTGAGCTAAAACGTTGGTTCATAGTTTATGTGAATTTACTAGAACACAAAACATTTTCAGTTTGAGTAAACTTGTTATTAACTGAAGGTAGTTCAGACTGTCTGCCTTCGGCCTCGTCATGCTGCAAATTAAACGACGCCAAATCCTCCGGCTCTTTTAATCTTTTTCTTGCAAGGCTCGCCTATTTCCTCTCTTCTATTAAAAGGTAATTTTCGTTTTTTGGTGCAAACGGTTTCTTTAAAGAGAAATTAAACATAAATATGAGTGTACAACAAAGATATTTATACATAACTTACAAATTGATTAATACATAGAAAACAGTACTATATGTACTTGACTTTGAGATATCGGATGAGGATGATGTTTGGTTGAACCTTGGCCGCCTACAAAGTGTTTTGTACACATGTATGTATGCAGTTTCATATTTTTTACAGTAAAATATTTTCTTCCGCAAGCATTCACCCAAATCCTGCATTTGTTCAAGTTTTCGGTTGGTTTTGGAAACAAGATAAACTCTACACCTTTCATGTGTTCTTTATGTCTGTATGTAGAGTCTCTTTTACAATTCATACGCACATCTCATTTTTATAATATAATTATTATAATTTAAATGTAAGTGTTAACACGTTTGCAAATGTCAAACAATCGTGATTGTATCGGTAATGCACAAAAACGCCGTTAGCGCGGCGATCGATTTTAGAGTGAACTTCGTCCATTAAACTTAATGTAGTGTAAACTTTTGCCTGTCACAGTGACATAACCAAAATGCAATCTGACATTCACCTACAGACTTACGTTAGAACATGACTAGATTTTTTATCTTTCTTTCCAAGGCCTACCCTAAATGAGTTTTTTTAGAACACACGATACAATATGTTACTAACAAAAACAAAGTCTGAGAAATGGCACATTTCTGTTGATTCCTTATTCCAGATGTACTCTGAATGATGTTATTTTTGACAGTAGTCTATTATGAGATGTTTTATCGGACTTTTTCCGCATTCTCGGGCATTTACCACACGACTTTGCAGGAGTTTTTGGTCTATTCCCGTCCTCAGGTGAATGAACTCCTGGTTAGTCCTGGTAAGGACTGATTTTTGTACGTCTTTTCACGTATACTTGTGTCAACCCCGGGGTTTGAACCCGGGACCACTGATAGCTGTGATTACGAGTCTGTCACTCTTACTACTAGGCCACCAGCGCGGCCATATATTTTAGTTATAAACTTATATACAGTGTGCCAGTCTTTGATTATGCTTTCAGTTATTTTCCGATAAAAAGTTTGATTAACGTTTCCCTAATGAGATTGAAAGCGGCACATTTTAAAATTATTTTGACATATACAGGGTGTCCCAAAACAGTTTGACTCAAAAAAGTATTATGTTTTTAAATGGAATACCCTGTATTTCTTTATGGCTATTTAAGCATTATAAGTTCTACGTTCAATTCTAACTTTTCTTTTAAATTGCTTTTATTGTTTCCAACTTATGAACATTTTTAGTTTTTTTTTTGTCAACATCAAGCATTCATTTAAAACGTCACATTTTTCCCACTTTTGAATATTTGTTCCATAAAAATTGAGGTGGTCATCATTTAGGATACAAAAATACAAATGCTTCATAAAAACGGGATATTTTAATACAGGGTGTTCAAAATACCGGTTCAAATTTCAATATCTGCAATCTTTATGTTCTCAATTTTTTTAAACACCCTATATTTTATTACAGGAAATATTAGAGGCTTAAGTTTCCCTTATTTTGAACACAACATGTTGTACTTTAACGTCGAGTGTTTGAGAAATTAAGCTTTTAATAATACCTCGGTTAACCCTCGGTTTTTTTATAATTTGAAAACCGGTAAACCGGTTAACCGAAAACCTGAATATAACCTGTTCATAAATGGTTTTGTAAACCTGTTTAAAGCCCGGTTTCTAAATCGGTTTACGATCCAGTTTAAAAACCTGTTTATAAACCGGATCGACCCTAGAATACTAAAGTTGTTTTGGTGTTACATGTTTACTAAACCCTCATAAATTTTACTACCATTTAAAGAAAACATTATTGGTTTGTTTTTAACTTTATTTTGATTCAACTGAAAGAAATCCTTAATAGTACATAATATTAAGGGCAAATAACGCATATTGCCATAGTATAAACATAATAATTAAATTAATTTGCACAGTCCAAACAACAATGAGATCGGTGTTCACCACAGATAGGTCGTTTACATTTAACAGAATAATTGGTTGTCATTCTACCAAGCCAGCTTAGGCAAGAATCACTAACTATACGTTTGTTTGCTTGGATGGGTGCTTCCATAGGCATCTCAATTTCTAAGATATTGTAAATATCTTGCCTAATCGAACGCCTCAAAGTTGGTATATTCTTTCGTATCTCCAACCAGGGTTTTATCAGCCCATCTTTCACATTTAACATGAAGTCCTGGCGAGACAGCGGCCTTGTTCGTATTGAAGCAATAAATGACAAACGCCTTTATAGCCGCAATATTTAACATGTCATAAAACATACATAGTATTAAGGCGGCTCCACACTATGCGTCAAATGCCTTCCAACGCTGGACGCTTGATGGTTTGACGCATAGTGTGGATGATAGACAATTGGCGAGCGTCGAGTGTCCAGCCTCCAACGTTGGCATTGGAAGACGTTCGGGCTGTTGTCGGTATTTTTGTCGCGAGTCAAAGGAACCCTCAAACGTTGGAATGTGCCAGTATCACATTTCGCCGTCGTCTAGACTATGCGTCCAGCATATTTTGAATTCGACACTGATTTCATACAATACACTCAGTCAAATCTGACAGCATATTTGAGCCATTATATCTGAAATAATTTTAAAGTAATTTTTATATAAATTTTGAATTTCAAAAGTTTCTCAACAAAAGAGCACAAGATAGCACTACAGTGGCAGCTGCAATAAGCACAGTAACGTCGTTCTCATGATAAATGGATTTGAAATGACTGGCCAGAAATCATTGGCAAATATTTGAGCCAACGCTGGTTGCTATGTTGGACGTAATGTTCGACGCATTGTCTGAAGTAAACATTTGGCAAACGTACCAAGGCAAACATTTGGTGCAAATGTTTGAGCCAACATTGGAACCAACGCTGGACGCATAGTCTGGAGCCGCCTTAATTGTACTCTCGCTTAAAATAGGTTTTTAAATAAAATATAAAATTTATAATTAGGACAAGGAATACTACACTTTATGAAATTAAAGTTTCAATTGAGAATTGCTTGTCTAACTCAGGGCAAATTAAAAGAATGTAATAATAATTACCAAAAATAAATGGTTTATTGCTCTTTCCTTATTTTATTTATTTGCAATAAACTAGGGCTTAGCTCCGGTGAATATGAAACAATTCTTAACTCAGGGGGTCGGTTCATAAAATAAGTAGAAAAATTTGAATGACAAATAATTTGTTATGTGACAATTAATTTCTGATATTAGGGCAAATGTACTGTTTCCAACTGACAGTGCAGTAAACAAGATGATCCGTCAGTGCAAAAATAGCGTAAAATTGAATTTTAAACACCAAAATGGCAGGAATGCATCAGGTAAATACGATTAATTCTGTGACGTAGCAACGGCTAACCTCGTTTTGTTTCTAGTGTGACGTAAACTCACACGTAATTCGCTTTTGTTCCATTTCTGGAAAAAACTGCAACTGCCGCCTCAATTCACACTTTTTAGGGACGCCAGCTAAATTATTCGAAGTTCGATGGATCTGGGACTCTGGAAACACGTTGAACTTCTCAGGAAAGGTCTATTCTTGACAAACCCTCTGTTGGTTGGCACACTGGAAAGACGCCACGACAAATACTCGCTTAGAAATGGCTTGCTGGTTCTAATTCTTCTTTTTATTCACAATTTAATAATAAATGTGGAGCTCAATTTGCCCCCAACATGAAAAATTTAAGCTTGTTTGATTAATTATGACAATTGACTGTCTCGTAACTAAGCAACTAGATTTACAATTGTTTAAAAGAAATTAGGATTGATTACATGTTTGAACTTATGGACTACAGTTTTTATGTCATGTTTTTGCGCTTTCATTAAATTGTTTTTTTCTTGGGATAAGTGTCACCACACTTTGCTTTGCTTTTACTTTTCACTTTGGTTCATAATGCACTGATACACTTGAATTCCTTTCATCTTTCGATTGGTTGTGTTACATTTTTTCATTGCTCTATTGCAATTATTGCTCTATTGCAATTATTGCTCTATTGCAATTATTGCTTTGCACTGTTTTTTGTTTGCCTTTCAGTTAAGTTGCCGTTTGCTGGCTTATAAACTTTTAATACATAACGCTCATACAATTTCTGTACTTAACAAATCATTCTGTATCATTTTATTCACATTACGTTTGACGTTACTAAGCTCAAATCCATCAGTTACAAATTAAATTGCATTGGCCCTTCCGAACATTTATATCTGAAACTCTGAACGTAACCCTTCTGAAAACTGCCTTATCTCATGCTAACTTTTATCCCTCAAATTATTAGTTACTTCTGCTCACATCAAGTGCATTTATTAATGTAAAGTACTGATTATCTTGAAATAAATAAAATATTCAATTCTGTGCTCATGTTGACCTTATTTATTCTGTTACTTAAGCAATCAGAATTGCTGTGGGCTGTAAACCATTACAATAGAAGCCATCTTCTTGTCTTCCTACCGCAGTTCATATTTGAACACATTTGGTCAGACAAATCAACGCCGGACATGGTGACGTTATCAAAATGTATTATCTCTGGCTTAGAAGTTTCAGCATTTATGTTTCCTTCTTGATGCATTGTAGGTAATAATGTTACAACTTTTTTTTTGTTTGGCTCGAATGAAACCAATGTGTTCTCCTTGTCGAAGCAAAACATCGATGTACAAACTTGAAAATTCTCGCCGATATTGCTTTCCCCACTAGCACCGTCTAAGCTGTCATCGCTATGTATTTTCTTAGGCTCTATGATATTCTCTTCAATGTCACTAGAATCTTCTTAAGAGCCATCTTCAACTTGGTCTTGTGCATCCAATTCCCCACTCATGATGTTTTCAATCTCATCACATAATTCCTTAGATAATGGTGCTTATAATAACAATTACTTGCTAACTGTTCAACAAACAAGAATCAATAAATCAATTTACTACGCAGATGCGTCACACCTACCAAATTAAATGTAGCAGCAATAGTAATCATTCGTAAATTTTACGACGCGGCTATAAAAATTCACAACAAAAACAACTCAACTGCACACATGTCCAGCTAGTGCCGTTTTACGAAGGTACTGTGCATGGAATTGGCGGAAATAGTCGAACCTGCAAAATCGGCAGGGTACAGTCGTAAATTTTACGACGGTTTAGTATTCTAGGGTTAACATCGATTTATAAACTGCCCTAACAAATGTAAATTGGTTATACTTATAAAATGTGGATGCTTCACATTCACATTTTTATTATTTTTAAACCGGCTTATAAACCTGTTTACAAACCGTTTCTTAAACGGGTTTGCAATCCGGTTCTTAAACAGGTTTACAAACCGGTTCGTTAACGGGTTTAAAATTAAGTTTTTGGTTAACCAGTTTACCCCTGTTCGATTTATGAAAAAACTGCGATTAACCGAAAGCCGTATAACCGTCAAGTCGATTTTTCACCAGCAGTGTTATAAACCATGCGCCAAATGGTACACATTCATCTTGATTTTTTATTAAAAGTTTAATTTCTCAAACACTGTTTACGTTCAAGTAACGTGTTAGGGTCAAAATAAATTAAATTTAAAGCCCTATTTATGCCTGTTTTGTGGTTTGCATCACTGGAACTGTTATGATGCTTATTAAACATCGTTTGCCACTGTAGAATTAAGTTCAGTAAAATACAACCGGTTGTGGAAAACAATAACATTCTTTTTATTTACTTTAGAACACAAAAACAAAATACAAACATATGTTAATATTGATTTAAAATATAAATATGAACAGTGAGTAGCCTGGTTTTCGTTGCGGAATTATTTATTTATAACAGACCTTGGAATCTGACCTTGGTCCTCGACATTCTCCAAAATGAGTAAAGTCGGAATATGCAGAAGAAGTAATGTGATGTGATGAAGTGATCTTGAAAACTACTTTTGCTTATATAGGTTACATGTGAATGGAAGGGATATGCCCTATTCTTTTGCGCACAGTAGGATTTTCCAGCTAGGCTCCCTCAATTTATTGTCGCACAAATGGATGAAATAACTTCCTCCAAAAAAAGGACTTTCCCTTTTCTATTTGTTTACAATGGTTTCCACTAATTTTGTCTTACCAAACTTGTTAATAAAAATACACTAACCTTCACGAAGACTCACTTGTACCTTGAGTGTATTTTCTATCAGCTCCTAACTGATTGGTAGTCGTCAAACACCTCCCTTGAGTTGTTGAAGACCCAAAATAGCTCGTTGTAGCTCTCGTACCTCTTAATACCTTGATAAATGGTAGTACAGCATGCCACAATCACTCTCACTTTCACTTACTGATGGTTTAAGTACCAATTACCACATCGAATGGTTTCAAACAATCTTGAAATTATAATATGAATAGTAATTGTGACCTTTGGTTAAATTTGATCGTGAAGAGGGCTATCTTGCTATCACGTACCAAATATACAATATTACTCTCACAATTAAAGGAAAGTTAGCCCTTTAACGTGACTTATTAAACGTAGATTATTCAAAATTAAAGAAACAACCCCCTGGTTGCCTATTGCTACTACCACCAGTAATCTATCACCAACTGTTATCACATGATACCCTTTAGATAGCTGGATATTAATATTGAATTAATTAAGCATCCACACAGCATGCTACATTACACATTCTGGTTTATGGCCTTCTTTGCACGACAAACGTTTTCAGGCCATTTATGATGGTTACGCTACACCTGTAATAAAGTAGTGTTCTATTTATTATTCTAAAATTAACAAAATGAAAATTGAAGATATTGAAATTTGAACCGGTATTTTGAACTCCCTATATTGAAATATCCTATTTTTATTAAACTTCTTCAACATTCTACAGAACCTGTTTTCTTCTTTAGCTATAATCGATGCGTTATCCCATTGTATGTGATGGTCTTCATTCCAGATGTGTTCTGCGATCTTGGGTTTGATGGTTTCGCCGCTTCTAATATTCTTGCGGATATCAAGATTTTTTAATTATAAAATGTGTATGGCGAAAAAAATCCTGTGAATGGGAAGGCACTGTCTTTGCGGTGTTCCAATAATCTCACTCGTAGGGGTCATTGTGTTTCCCCTATGTATTATCTTCTTCACTCGCATGGTACACTGTAGATACAGTTCTTTGAACTCTGATCTTCGTTCTGGGGCGTGGTATGCGTCATCATGCCTCTCATAGTTGTTGTGGACTTGAAGGCAGTTCTTATGTTGAATCTGTTTCCGATTCCTCTCAGATTTTCGGAAACTCCTCGCATGTATGGTATTAGGGCCGTGATATTTTTACTGTTTTCTCTTGAGTTCTTTTGCTCTATTATTCTTTATACTTCTTTCTCTTTCTTTGTCATATCGTTGTTTATGTAAATCCTCTCTTCTTTATTAATATTTTAATTTGCTCTTATTGCTCATCTTTTATTTTAGTCATCACTATTAGATATATCTTCTAGCTCATTTTTTGTTTCTTTCATTTCTCCTTTTATCTCAAGATGTTTTTTCATGAGTTTCTCCATGGCTACTTTTCAAGTTTTCTGATCATCAGTATCCCTGAGTTGCCCTTGTACCATTGCATTTTACTCTTTTTCCCCCTTTTGATTCTTTGTAACCTCTCCTTGATATTAATTTTTTTTCAACTCTTTATTTTTTGTTTGCTTATAAACCCTTCTAAAGTCATACAATTGAATTTTTTTGCCCTGCAGGAATGGACTCTGTAAAGGCACCTCAAGACAAACTAGCTTGCGTCGTCCGCTGCTGCCGGAGCGTCATGGAAGTGCTGCAGCACTGCCAGGGGGGCCCCGTGAGCGCGGACGAGTTCCTGCCAGCCTTGATCTTCATCGTGCTCAAGGGCAACCCGGCCCGGCTGAAGAGCAACATCCACTACGTCACGCGGTTCTGCAACGACGCGCGGCTCATGCAGGGCGAGGGCGGCTACTACTTCACCAACCTGGTACTTGCGTGCACGCACGAGTTCTGCAGTCACTAACGGGTGCTTTTCAGTGCTGTGCCGTGTCGTTCATAGAAAATCTGACTGCAGAGTCCCTGAGCATGTCCGAGGAGGAGTTCAAGGCGTACATGACGGGGGTCATAACGCCTGTCAGTGCGTGGGAGTCTGCCCTGGTGGCGTGTGAGAGCATGCACCAGCTGTGCGAGCACTTGGCGCTCCTAAAGGGTCTCTCCGAGAGGACGGATGCCGTGCAGAAGGGCACGTCGGAGCTTAAGGACAGTATCGGAAAATTTAAGGTATGAGTTTGGTTTTAGTTTGTGAATTGGACTGAATGACCATGCCGTTTTTCCAAACATATTATACTCTCATTACTCAAGTCTTTCTCTATTTAAAACCCTTTTCTATAGCTAGCTGGTCGTCAAAGTCATTATTAAGTATTATTATTATTACGTTTATTTAGTTACTACTAATACATTGCACTCGCAGTAAAATTAAAATTACACTTATAAATTAAATAAACAAATGCCATGCATAAATATATAAGAAAGCAACAAAATTCAAATAATTAATATTTCACAGTCCACTAAACTAAAAGAAAAATTTAACATACAGACATTATAAAGCCGACAGGCCCGATCTCAGTGAAACGGAAATCTTTGCCTGGCTTATAGTGACTTTTGGGATGCAAGTATTTATGCATAAAACTTAGTTGTTGCTTTAATTTTCGGCTTTGTACTGTTTTAGATATCTGAAAGAACTATTAGAAATATTATGGGGCGGAACAATTTTGAAATTAAACCTTTTGGCCCACGACCTAAAAATGATACATGCTATTTGCAACGTACGCATTGAAGAAGTAGTTAACAATGCGAGACAAATTGTGCAAGAACAACCACACGTATCTGTTCGCCATTTAGGACAGCAATTAAATGTTTCATATTCAACATCTCATAAGATATTAAGAAGCAATTTGCATTATTTTCCTTACCGGTTGCAAGTGTATCAGAAACTGCTGCCAAACGATCCTCCGGTTAGATTGGAATTTTGTAACTGGTTTATCAATAATTTAGGAAATAACGATAATGCGTTTGAGAAAACTTTCTTTACTGATGAGGCATACTTGTATTTATCTGGCTATATTCATTCACAAAGTATGAGGATGTGGAGCGCTGAGAATCCCAATTTTTATGTTGAAGAACCGCTTCACCCACAAAAAATCGGGGTTTGGGCTGCAATTAGTAAAAGAAGAGTTATAGGTCCTATATTTTTTGAAGGTAATTGAGTGCAGCAAAACGATTACATTTTATTTTAATAGTTCAAATTTTAGGTTTTCTAAATGCACAACCATTTCATACTGAAATTTTGTCGCCGTTTTTTGAAGAGTTACGTGACAATGAATTACAAAAGGGTTACGTACTTTCAATAAGATGGGGCATAAATTTACTTGGAGAGTTTTACAAAAACAGAGTTATTAGTCAAAACATGTCTACAGTGTGGCCCCCGAGGTCTTGTAACTTAACTCCCTGTGATTTTCTTCTGTGGCCATATTTAAAAAAAATCCATTCTTCAACTTCCACTGGACAATATTCAGCAGCTTTAACAAAGAAGTAATGGAAAAAATTAAGAAATCAATAATAATGGTGTAATATTAAGATTTGAGAATAGAACGAGTTAAGGAGTTTACTTTCTTAGGAACATTAATCTCTGAAAACTTAAATTACACACAAGGAGTGAAATCAAGGTTAATAAAAGCATCGAGATGTCCGGGCGCGTTAAATAGTATAATGTCCTTAAGACAAATGTCACGAAATGCAAAACTACGACTTATAAGACAGTAATTCGACCCACGGCTACGTACGCATGTGAAACATGGAAGATGAATGTGGCAGACCAAGATACGATAAGTAGGTGGGAGAGAAAAATGCTGAGAAAAATATTTGGAGGGACTCGGACGGATGATGGTTGTAGAAGACTTACAAACGAAGAGGTACAAAAGAAGTATGGAGAGCCAAATATAGTAGACTTCATTAAAGCTCAAAGGTTAAGATGGTTTGGGCATATATGGAGAGTGCCAGATGGGAGAGCTACTAAGATAGTATTGGAAGGCAGAGCGCAAGAAACTAGAAGAAGAGGGCGACCATCGAATAGGTGGAAGGGGGCAGTAATGGAAGACATAGCAAGGAAAGGAATAGAAGACTGGAGAAATAAAATCATGAATAAGGAACAATGGAGACAGATTGCTATGCAATGGGCGTAAAGTGGCTTGTAAAAGCTTTATTTATACTGAAAAAATACATAAATTGTAATATTTAAATATTTTTGTATACAATTTATAATTACAATAAAAAAAACGACTTATATACCATTATTCCTACTCAACAAAGTATGAAACGTATTCAGAATCAGCAATTTGTCTTTCATGAAATTTATCTTAACCAACAATAAAAGTGGCACAAAATCCAAAACCAAATCTGGCAACCACGTTTTGTACCTTAACATAAAATTATCATTTTGTATAAAATGAGCATAACCTAACTTTTGTTAATGACTGACAGCATATTTACAGGGTGAAATTCATCACCCTAACATGGCCTCCTATTTGGCAAATAACTATGTTTATAGAAATACATTTATCTTACAGTAGCACCTATTATCATACATTATACAACTGTTTTCGGTGAGTAAAACTTTATTTTAGTCACTGACAACAGTTGTATAATGTATGGTAATAGGTGCTACTGTAACCTGTAACTATCTATTGTCCGTTTTGCGACATAGTCTGACGGTGCCAGCTATTTAGGCATACGAATTGCTACTATAAGATAAAACGTCGTATATCACACGTGAGCGAAATGCCAATATAAGCACATGAGAAATTGTATCGCTCGTGATGGGGCACTCGCAATTCAAAATTCCCACTCGCAAATAATGATGCATTTCTCTCACTTATAATATAATCTACTATTACCTTATTCAGCTAAATACACAGCCCCCTTATTTCTCTTTTAAAAATATTTATATTCACAATTCCTTTGAAATCATTGCTTAGACTATTGTATTTTATAACTCGCTTAACAAATAAGAATTGAAAGATAGAGCTTTAATTCAACAATTTACATAGTAGTTATTTACATTACGGGTGTTATATTTATGCACTGTGTTACATTCTACCAACATCTGATTGAAATAAGGTGGCATATCTCCAGTTCTAACTATGTGCATAAAAATTGAGGTAGAGTAATCGCAGAACTTACCTACATTATTTTATCCATTGTAGCCTTAACATCATATCATTAATTCGTGTGTATCTGTCACATTTTAAAATAATTATAGCTTCTCTATTCTGCAACACTTGTAATCTGTCTATCTCTATATTATTAAATATAGTGATGGTAAATTCCCGAAAATTTATTTTTTGGGAATATTCCTTGGAAATCTTCCCAAGAATGTTTTCAAAATGGGAATTTTCAGTTTTAATTGAAAACCCCTATTTATATGATGAGCAGAAAGTAGAGGTTGTAAAGTAATGTGTACAATGTGCAATAAAACAACTTGTTGTAAGTCAAAAGCTTTATTTATTCCAAAGCTGAAAAAAAATAAGACAAAATAATATAGTCAAATTTATACCCATTCGGAGTCACGTGATAATCTAGTAATTTTACGTATGTCGATTCTTAAAAATGCAATTTTAGGGAAATAAATGACATTCCGTTTTGTAGGTTATCCTGACATATGCCAATTTCTAAAACAAGGTTGCTACGGGTTTATTCTCTTATATGAAATCAAACTGAATTTACAGGTTAAAGAAAACATAACATGTCGTAAAATGTAAATATAATAAAGATATGTCAGCTGCTACATTAAAAACCTGCTGCGTATAGCAAATTTTAAGTCAATTTCTGTGCATGCATATTCTGTTATAGAACATTGCCATTTGAAGCCTATTTCCTTGCACAATCTATTTAGGGAAGAAACTGAATGTGAAAAATCTCCAGATTCTTCAACCAAGCATTTTTTAGATTTTTTATGGTTACAAATTCTTTAGCTACATACATTTTATATACAGTGTCTTGACTGCTTCGTCGACTTCCGTTTTTGCATTCTTCACTTTCTGGCTCATATTTTCGGTAAATTGTGCTCTCCGAGATATTTAACGCAAGAGAAGCACGGCGAACAGCGTTGGAGGGTGAAACTGTTGATTTACTATTATTAATATTGTACTCTTCATAAAAAAAAACGCATAATATTCAAATTAATTGTTGTGACTGCTCGTTATACCGCATGTCCGATGGTTTCTTTTAATTTCCAGTTTTCGGCTCAACAATTTTAGGTTTTATTACCCTTATCTCAATAACCTACACGAAAAATATAATCTGACAGATTAGAAACGTCAAATTTTTAAAATTAATTTTATGAATCGACATGCCTTTTTTTCAAATTTCTTCCATTTCATCTATTTCACTAAAGATGAACAGAGACAGACAAAAGTCACGTGACTCCTAATGGGTATAATTTTGACTATAGTATATTATATCATGAGGGACTAAAGTGCACCATTTAATCCCGCAAGTGGAGTTTGTTGCCTCGAGGGCGAAGCCCGAGGGCAACAACCACTCAAGGGATTTAGGCACTTTAGTCCCAAGGTATATACACCATTTTTTGCATTTTTGGGAACATTATCATCAAACATTTCCAAAATTTGGAATCGACAATTACAATTTATTAAAAACTGAATTGCAGCAGGTCCTGGATAGCCTGAATCAGTTGGCAGTACTGAAGTGTATTGTCAGTATATGTCAAATTCGAGATTTGCAGGTTAAGTTTTGCGTCAGTGTGTGTCAAATGGCAAACAAAACCTAACCTACTAACCTCGTGTGTACATACATTTACCATAGTTACGGTATCATTTTTACTTTAGTCCCTAGGGATTAAATGAGCTACTTTAGTCCCTGTTTACGGGGACTAAAGTATCAACTTTAGTCCCGGAAGTGCAAAAAATAATAATAATAATAATATATATTTGTACTTACAGATATTACATCCGATTAGTACAATCAAAAAATTTAAACCAGTGCAAAGACAACTGAACATTTACTTATATAATAAATTTAACTTAATATTTTTACGGGTGATCAACAATGATTGAATGTGCCGCCTCCTTTAAATAAAGCTATTGTCCACTTAGCACATGCAGTGATCCCAACTATTTCCAGTGGCGTACAGGCGGGTATTTCAGATTGGGCGAGAAATCTAAAAGCTGGTGGTATATTAAAAATAAATATATTATTGCAACGTTTTAAATTATACATAGTGCACGTTTTGTTACACAAAAAGTTAATAAAATTGAACAAGCATACAAGAAGAACTAAAATAACATATAACCAGTTTTAATTATAAAATTGAAATCACGTAAAGACAAGAACGTTTCTTATATTAAAAACACACAATATAACAACAAAGATGAGACAAAATTAGCAAAAAAATACAATTTGTGACCATCGACCTGTGCTTATTAGTCTATCCTGGAAATATTGTGATCAATATTCCATTGTTGTATGGGTGCACATGTAGCTTTTTTCGGCAAGCCATCTGGCATGTGCCATACGAAAGCCCTACATTTAATAATAATCAGCATTTAGTAATAAAAACATTATACGCATTACTAGTTTCAGCAGACAGTCGCCTTAAATATTTATTGGGGCTTTGTTCCTATCTCTCCTGAATATCTTCTAAGGCTTTTTCATTAAGCGCAGGCCTTTTGCCAGGAGATTTACCCTTGAAGACACTGCCAGTATCCCGAAATCGGTTGATAATGCGACGAACATGTGTGAAAGTTTCATAGCTAACGTCATTGTTTGCGAATTGCTGCTGGAGTTTGGCGAAGTAAGGAGCTTGTGAATACTGCCAGACGCCATTTTGGTCACGTTTCCCAGACCAAAAATAAGCCTCCAATATAAATTTGTTTTCATCAGAAATTGTAACATAAAATTATTCACAATTTCTTATTCAAAACAAAGCTCTGTAAATTATCTACTTACCAGATAAAGCAATCAGATACGCAGTTTTAGTCCTTACTAAAGACTGAGTTTATGAGAATTATGGAAATAATTTCATTAATCTACTTATTGCAACAGGAATGACAGTCTGTCATCAATTATTGACAGATCTAAAATTTTTATGTGCGCACATATGGTCGCGGGGGAAGAAAGTTTTGATAAACAACATATTCTCGTGGGTCCCGGTATACATTATTGATAACAATACAACCATAGCAAAGTTATGAACCCTACAATCATTATTGGTATATTAGCTCATGCTGTTAACGAATATCGCTACTTTAATTTCAATTCCTCGTATTCGTGGTTGGGATTTGGTTACTGCCATTACTTTTATTTTGTCTTTATAACTATTCCCTACAGCCCTAATTGGGATCTGATTAGATGAATCTCAAAAATTTAAAATATTTCATTGGTTTAAAGTGTCTGAGGGAAATAGTCTACCAAATTGACTGCAGTAATTGTCATGCAAATTACGAGTATATAAACTAAAAATAGGATATATCAAGATAAAAACTATAAAAATTAAAACAGCCACACTTAATAAACCGAATACTACACTGTCAGCTCATGCTGTTAACGAATATCGCTACTTTAATTTCATTCCTCGTATTCGTGGTTGGGATTTGGTTACTGCCATTACTTTTGTTTTGTCTTTATAACTATTCCCTACATCCCTAATTGGGATCTGATTAGATGAATCTCAAAAATTTAAAAGATTTGATTGGCTTAAAGTGTCTGAGGAAAATAGTCTACCAAATTGACTGCAGTAATTGTCATGCAAATTACGAGTATAACTACTAAAAATAGGATATATCAAGATAAAAATTATAAAAATTAAAACAGCCACACTTAATAAACCGAATACTACACTGTCAGCTCATGCCGTTAACGAATATCGCTACTTTAATTTCAATTCCTCGTATTCGTGGTTGGGATTTGGTTACTGCCATTACTTTTGTTTTGTCTTTATAACTATTCCCTACATCCCTAATTGGGATCTGATTAGATGAATCTCAAAAATTTAAAATATTTGATTGGCTTAAAGTGTCTGAGGGAAATAGTCTACCAAATTGACTGCAGTAATTGTCATGCAAATTACGAGTATATAAAAAATCCCAAAGCTATTAACTATAAAACTGACAGTAAAAAACTTAACATAATTTATTATATTACTATTCTCTATAAATATATTATTTTATTCAACACCTCCTAGTTATATTCCTTACTACTTTTACAGACTTAATACCGAATGGTTATTGCACGATTTATTTGGTAATGATAGATAACTTTATTTCTACTTCAAAAATTCAATTTTAAAAATGAATACACAAATTGCCAGGTAATAAATAATAGTAGTTTATTTATCTAGAACGAAAAGTGGCATTTTAAAAAGGAGGAATTACTTGCGAGGACCTTTAAAAACACTTTTCGTTCGTGGTAAATACAACGGTTTATTTCATACTGCAAGTTTAATGAATTCTAAATAAAAAGTTGTAAATCGTTTCAAATTTCATGTCAACAACTGAGGTATAATTTTAAAGTACCTACTTGAACTTTAAAATTTTACTTTAAAGTACTAGTACTTTAATGTTCAATTTTTTGCACAATAAAGAAGTTTTAAAGTACTTGAACTTTAAAATTTTACTTTAAAGTACTAGGATTTTAATGTTCCATTTTTTGTACCAAAAATAATCCGAAAAATGTCATTTTTGACATCAGTATGAAATAAATCAATTTCTACTTATATAATGACTTACAACTCTATCTTTATTACAGATCTTACTAATAAATTTCTTTCCAATTTCAAAAGTTGAGTAATAAAGTATTATTTATGAATGCGCTTTTTCAAGGTAAACAAAATTAACAAAATTAAACGTAAACTACATGCATTTGTTAAGAAAGATTTTAACTAAAATTTCCCGTTTTTTAAAGTTCTATGTTTTTATACTTTCTCTCCTACTATTTTAAATTAAAATTGTTGCAGGATGAAATTACAAAAACAGTTACATCAGTATTAGCAAGAACGCCGCTCATAATTAAGCCAAGAAAAACCCCAATCGATCTAGACAAGCAGGATTCCGTCAACGACACCTTGCCTTCGCCAATCACGCCTACCATTGTGGCGAATCTCCTTGATGAAATTGAAGATGGTAGCACCGTCAACCCCCTTGCCACTCCATCAGTTTTTCCCAATGGCAGCACAGATTCCGCCTTGCATGCACAAACAGAGCCGTCGAATTTTGCCAACTTCTATCAACATAATTTGCAGCTGCAGGCTCTGGGCATCGGGACAGACAAGCAGAAGGGCAGCTTCCAGCTGGATATCACTCCGTGCATCCAGGAGGCGAGGAACATGCAAACGTCGCAATCGGGTGAGTTTGCTCTCGATAACCAAAGCTTGGATGGACTAACACCCGACGAGGGCCACGCCGGCTTCCTGGGCCTGTCCAATGTCAACTACGACATCGACTTTTCCGACCTGAGTGCGGATAACAGTGTGGCCGAAGACTTAACTCCTGAAAAGCACAAGTCCCCGAGCTTCACGCCAGATCCCTTCAGCCCCATTGGCAGCTCCTGTACCATTGCGCAAGCGCCACTAATACCTTCGAACGCCCTGCTACCTGCCGCTAACATTGTACCTGCTTCAGCCCATTATCAAAATAATGAATTTCTTTTGCCATTGGTAGAAACCGAACAGACTGAAACGATATTGGACAAGGATGAAGCGGCGCTTGCCCATTTGCCGTCGCCACTGAAGCCCACTGCTTCGCATTATTCGGGATTTTCCAAGCAAGGGTGGCAGATTCCGAGCATTCCGTGTAACACTGGGGATTATAGCTCTCTAAACGTGTCACAGTCACAACTGGTTGCACCTACAACCAGCGGCGGAATAGATGACTTAAGTATTAGTACTGAGAGCAATGAGGGAGAGTTGGAATCCAGCCAAGGCAACGAGAAAGCTGTTAAAGCGTTAGGCAATGTAATGCATACATTAGATAAATTATTCTAATTGTTTTTGTGTCTTGTATAGTGGTGTATGAATATGTTACTGCGATATTTAAAAAAGTGTAAATGCACATTATTATGTTTTTTAGGTGAAATAT
This sequence comes from Agriotes lineatus, assembly GCA_940337035.1. NCBI lineage: Eukaryota > Metazoa > Arthropoda > Insecta > Coleoptera > Elateridae > Agriotes > Agriotes lineatus. Next base: position 145,393,408 of record OW679196.1, on the reverse strand, counting down.
AAGAGTAGATGATGTAATAAAGATAATTTCAGTTACAAGTATTATAAAGAGTATGTAATTTAGAAGAGACTCAGCCTTATTGATATGAACGTATTTGTTATTAAATAGGTTACTTACCCAAATTTGTGGAATGTATTTGCAGTAAGCAAACGACCCTTTGGTTTTTCTACGTGATACAACCATTAGTCCCCAAGGCACGAAGATAAATTGACCACTATTGCCACATTGCAATAGCGAGATATTGCGTTCTGAGAAGGTAGGTAAGGTCTGTGTTGGATTTAGCTTCATGTACAGTATGATGGAATACTTTCAACGTCTAGAGGGCTGTGGAATTATTTTGTTAAAAAAAAATTTGTTGGCAGTCGTGGTAGTAAAAGTCACATTGGAATTTTATATCTGTCAGTTGAACGTTATGTCAGGATTGGCATTACAATAAATACAAACATTCTTGTTGAATACTTAAAAATGTTAGTAACAAAAACTACTGCAGCTATTCAAAATGATTTGCTGCATTTTCCATACACAGAACCACCTAGTGCTTGGCATTAAACATCCTGTAAAAGTTAAGTTTATCTGTCAAAATTGTATAGGTTATATTATTAAGTAACTTTACTCATCACTGCCAACATAAATTTAATTTTTTAAAAATCCACAACCCTCTAAACGTTGAAAGTTTTCGATCATACAGTATATTATTAGAACATTTGGAGTTGGTACAGTTGCGGCCAATAAAAAATGGGGCAACTCTTATGACAGATTTTTGTCTAATTCTCGCTGCTTGAATTTGTTTTATTAATATGTCATATTTGACATCTGCCAAACAATTCCAAATCCTTTATCTAATAGACTTGTCTGTCCGTCCGTCCGGGACGCTGTTTCAGCAGCCAAACCGTAAGAGATAGAGAAAAAAGTTATTAAAGTTATATGTTTGGAATAGTCATGTCAGCTCAGGAACCGAATTTCAGTCACGTGACACTTCCGGTTTTCGAGAAATCACAAAAAAGACCGTTTTTCAAATAGAACGCGTATTAAATAAAAATGTTTCAGTGGCCAAACGGAGCTGCGACCCTCTGCGCCTTAAAACGTCGATCGGGTTAGGCAACCACTTTGACACCTTCCAGGTCTGGGTACAGTTTTTATTTAATACGCGTTCTATTTGAAAAACGGTCTTTTTTGTTTTTTTAAATGAGACATTTGTCTCACTGGATTGCTTGTTAAAAATAATACGACAAAGTAATTTAGTCGCATATAAATGCAGTGAGGAAAGGTGGAATAATCGCGAAAATAGACGTAACTGTCCCATTTTTTTTTTTGCCGTAACTGTACAATATGAATTTTGTAAACTACAACATTGGGATTTATCCCGGAAAATCATACAAATGGAGGTCACTTAAGGACTAGCTATTTATGCAGTATTAAACAGTTACTTAACAGTAATTACACCACGCTGAAAAATCATTGAAATCGTAAAAAAAATGCCTACAGATGCTAAATTTTTTAGAAACACCGTTCGCATACGTATTGTTACGTTTTTACGTTCAGGCTATTTAAAAATTATTCACTGCTTCTGTATTAAACATTTATTTACAACAATTAATTATGATTATTTACAAACACACAGATTACTTAAACTAACGAACTGTAGGCACTATTTCTAACAACGATACATTTATTTATTTATATGCGCTAGATCAAACATCAATTATTTATTTTGCTATTTACGACTTAAACACTAACGATTTATATGGTTATTTATCTGTTATTTATTTCACTAGGGTTCGTTTATATCACGTGCGCTTCGAGTCTAAAGTGAACTGCCTGCTATTCCCGCTCGCGAGTAATTATATTGTCAGATAGTTCCTTCTGGAAAACGTCTCGAGTTTGCTTGACCTTTCTGACAAATATGACGTGTCACGCGCAAGGTCGTTTCTGGAATGTTCTGGAAGACTGACTCACGCCGTCTCATGCAGCTGGCTCCAAGGTCGTTCTGCAATACTGTCGCACGGAACGCTGAGTCATATTTCTGTGGCGACGACCTAGCCCCACGATCGTTACACTGCCCCCACCTTAGGTCGTTCTGTCCCAGAACGAGTTGCGTCGGGTGCCTGTCACTCGCTCTTGTGGGGGTTTGATGGCGGTATTTACAGGCGGTGCCCTTCTTGCACACGGACTGGTTGAAGAAGTAGCAGTCCACCGTGGGCTTAATGCTTCGCGCCGGGCTGCAACAGGTCTGGTCGAAGACTACTTCCAGCATGCTGCGTACGACCCTCCAGTTCAACGAATCCAGGCCGCATCCTAATTTCGGCACCTCTAGCCGGGTTTCGCCGTTCCTCACCATCTGCTCCTGAAGGTCCAAAAGCAGACCAGAGCTCGTGGTAACTAGGTTTTTCGTAAGACAACCTTTTCGTCACCAGCTAATAAATGAATCTGTTGCCTTCTTTCAGCTGCAAAGTTCTGCCAACCTGAGGTGCCTGCTCTCGCAGCTGGTCTAACCGGCCAAACTTCTCCCGGAAGGCAGCGGCGATCCCCCTAGACATCCGGAGGTCCTGGGCGACGCAGTGTGCCAGGGAATACTGCCGCAGGGTGTTGAACAGGTCACGCTGCACCTCTGTAGTGACTCCAAATCGCGCAGTCTTCGTACCCCCATAAGCGGCCATAAACTCCTGGAAGGAAGTTCCTCCGGTCTCTAGTCGTCTCAAGAGTTGCTCCGTGACAGCCTCCACCTCCTCATTGGTTCCGGAATATGGGGCCAACCGATTGAAGTGCACCACCCTGCACTTTCCTCGAGGAGGTTTCTGGATTCGGTATACCACGTCATTCAGTCGAGCAACTACAGTGTAGGGGCCTTCCCAGTTTCTTTGGAGCTTGGGGGAGAGGCCACGACGCCTCTGGGGGTTATGAAGCCATACCAAATCGCCAGGCTGGAAACCACCTGCCTCAGGGCGGGCATCATATCGGTCCTTCATCCGGTCGCTGGCACCCTGAATGTTTCGGCGTACGGCGTCGTGGATCTCTTCCATCCTCTTCTTCAGGTTCCCCACGTAGTTCTCGCCGGTCGTTTCTTCGCCAGGCTTTCTTCCAAATTTGGGGTCACATGGCAATCGCAGCTCGCGCCCAAAGAGTACCGTGGCTGGGGTGTGGTTGGTTGTTTCTTGTACTGCCGATCGGTAGGCCATTAGGAACAGGTGAATGTACTGGTCCCAGTCACGCTGATGTTCGGAAACCACCTTGGACAGATTCTTCCCCATGGTTCGGTTCATCCTTTTCACCATGCCGTCCGATTGAGGATGGAGGGCAGTGGTCCGGGTCTGTGTATCCCCAGCAGCTTGCAAACGTTCTGGAACAGTCCAGACTCGAAATTCCGGCCCTTGTCGGAATGTAACTCCAGGGGGACTCCAAAACGGCTGAAGCACTCCTTCACCAGAACATCAGCGACAGTACCGGCCTCTTGATTCGGAAGGACGTACGCTTCGGGCTACTTGGTGAAGTAGTCCATGCACACCAGGATGTATTTATTTCCCGATCGGTTTCGGGGAATGGTCCAGCGATGTCGATGGCTATCCTCTCGAACGGACTACTGACGTTGTACTGCCGCATCGGAGCTCTACGTCGACCAACCGGTCCGTTTCCTGTAGCGCAGGCTTCGCACTTCCGGCACCACTCTCGGACATAATCTTTGCAGCTCGCCCAGTAGAACCGGTCTCGGAACTTCTGCAACGTCTTCTTCATTCCGAAGTGTCCCCCAGAGGAGCCATCATGCAGGTGGCGCAGAACCTCGGCCACTCTACTCTTTGGGACCATCAATTGTGATCTCGTTGACCTACCGTCCTCGTCTTCCAAGATCTGGTCAGGACGTTGTTTTCGATCTGCAAGGAGTCCCATTGCGTCCAATAGCTCTTCACCGTTGGGTTGGTGGCGGAGACCTCCTACCAAGTAGGTCGACGGCCATCTCGCTTCCAGGCTATAACCGTGCCTAAGTCGGGGTCGTTCTCCTGGCTGCTCTGCAACTCGTCTAGCTCCCACGAGTCGTCGACTACAGTGGTACGATTGATGGGTACCGCACAACTCTCCAGTCTTGGCTGCAGTCCGCAGGGCAGGGCCTCCTGGATAACGCATCGGCGTTGCGGTGGGCTGTACCAGGTCGATGATTTATTTCAAAGTCGTACTCTTGTAGGCGCTTGATCCACCTAGCCACCTGTCCTTCAGGGTTCTTGAACTGCAGCAGCCATCTAGAGCAGCATGGTCGGTCCTCAGCAAGAATCTTCTGCCATACAGGTATTTATAAAAATGCTCCTCGGACTTGACTACTGCCAGAAGCTCCCTCCTGGTTACGCAATAGTTTCGCTCCGGTTTGGACAGGACCTTGCTGAAATATGCCAGGACTTTCTTTTGCCCATCTTGGACCTGGGACAGAACACCACCGATTCCGACATTGCTAGCGTCAGTGTCGAGGATAAACTGGCCTTCCTGACGTGGATAGTAAAGTACAGGTGAATTGGTTAAAGCAGTCTTGAGCGTCTCGAAGGCCTCCGCGCACTCAGCACTCCAATCGAACTGTCGTCCCTCTTCCGTTAGACGGGTTAACGGTTTTGCAATGTTTGCAAAGCCCAGCACAAACCGTCGGTAGTAAGTACAGAGGCCCAGGAAGCTTCGCAGCTCATGCTTATCCTTCGGGATTGGCCAATCCTGCACTGCCTTTACCATACTCGGGTCTACTGCTACTCCCTGGCGGGATACGACGTGCCCCAGGTACTGTACTTCCTTCTGGAAGATGTGGCACTTCTTTGGACTTAATCGCAGTCTACCGAACACTTTGTCCAGGTTTTTTAGATGCTCGTTGAAGGATTTACCTACCACTATGATGTCGTCCAAGTATATCAGGCAGGTCTGCCAAGATAGGCCCTTCAGGACGGTGTCCATCAGCTTCTCAAACGTGGCGGGAGCATTGCACAAACCGAACGGCATGACGGAGAACTGCCAGAGCCCAGTTCCGATAGCAAATGCGGTCTTCTTCCTGTCGGCGGGTTCCATTCCGACTTGCCAATAACCGCTATTCAAGTCTAGCGTCGAGAACCATTGAGAACCGGAGAGCGTATCCAGGGTATTATAGATTCGTGGCAGAGGGTAGCTGTCTTTCTTGGTCACATGGTTCAGCTGCCGGTAGTCAACACAGAACATCGTTGAGCCATCCTTCTTCTTGACGAGAACCACAGGGGAGGCCCACGGACTGCTGGACGGTTCGATAATCCCTTGGTTTCGCATATCTTGGACAATCTTCTCAGCTTCTTCTCGTTTGGCGAGGGGCAACCTTCTTGGATGTTGGCGTATCGGTTGAGCATCCCCAGTATTGATTTTAACTACGTCGGTACGGCCGCTGGGATGATCTCCGCACTCGAAGACGTCTTGGTACCGGGCCACCAGATCTTCGATCTTCTTCCGCTCTTGTTGGCTCATCCCCTTGCAAGTAGACATCACGGTGTTCATTAATGCCTTTGGGCATCCCTTCGCCTTGCTGCCGCTGTCACTAGTGATCGTTCTGACAACGGCGGAGACCGGTGTGCATATTTCCAGGGTTGTGTTTCTCCTGACGGTTGCCGGTTCCCTGTTGACGTTCATCATCCTTACTGGGACCTTAAGCCCAGTCTTTACCAACGTCTTCCCATAGATACCATGAGTGAGCTCCTTGTCATAATCGAGTTCCATCATGCGCACTACGTTGCAACGGAGATCGCCATCCAGGTATGCATCCACGACCCTCTCGGTTCGTCCAGGCAGAGTAACATCTTCCGCCAATACCACTCGTACTGCGATCTCTTCTCTTGGGTGTAGGGAAAGCTCCTCTTCACCCACGTGCAACACGCCGCGTTCCAGGTCTAAAGTGAACCCACACTTATTCATGACATCTATTCCCAGGATGAACTCGTCCGCAATGTCAGCAATCAGGACCCGATGCTTGAGGGTTTGATTCCCAATCTTCAATGTCAAATCCATTTCCCCATGTGTGGTCACTGTGCCTCCTGTGGCAGTGCGAAGGCGTGTCCTGGTGGGCAGCAGATGACCATCGTCTCGTATTACGTCAGACCTGGCGATGGACTTTGTCGCTCCAGTATCCAACAGCAGAGACCGAACTCTTCCATTTATTTTCCCATCAATGAAGAGACTATCAGGCTGGTGCTGCACGGACGACACATGTATGGGAATCTCCGGGGCATGGCAATCACGAGTCGACTCTCGCCCCTTGTCGACCCGCATTAGTTTTCCGCCGGCTCGTCAGACACTCGGGCTCCTTTCTTCGGACAGCGAGCCCTAAGATGACCCATCTCTCCGCAGCTCCAGCAACGGGGCCCCTTCTCCCTCGTCTCCTGCCTTATAAGTCGTGACAACATGTCCTCCATGGATTCAGGCGCCATCTCCGTCGTGGCGACACCGCGGACACGACCATGTCCTCTGGAGGCAGTCCTTGCCGCTTCAAATTCCAACGCATGGGCTAAGGCCTCTCCCAGTGTCCTATGTCGCCCCAGACGTACCTCTTGCTGAGTATCGGCGTCTTTCATTCCATCTACGAATGTTTGGATGGCTAGCTGCTTCAGGAAGTCCTCCGGCGCCGATGGATACGCGAGCCGAACCAGTCGAGCAACGTCGGCCTCAAGTTCTTGCAGTCTCCCCCGACTTCGGAATCCGATTCTTCAACTGGGCACAATGCACATGCTGAAGATGACCATTGCCATAACGCCTTTCCAGACGATTCACCAATTGCTGGAAGTCCCTCTGCTGATTTTCTGGAATCATTTGCAGAACATTTAGGGCATCCCCTCGCAATGTCAGGATCAATGCGGTCGCTTTGTCTGCCATTCCCCAACCATTAGCGACGGCTGCGGCTTCAAATTGCTTCAGGTATGTTGACCATGGCGTTTTCCCATAGTAAGAGGGCAGTTTCATGTGCAAGCCAGATGTTGCGGGCCTCACTGGGGCAGTATCTTGGGACAGAGCAACCTGAGGGGCAGCAACTCGCGATAAGGTAGGCTGATTTACTGCAGAAGGAGAAGAGAAGCCAGCAGATTCAAAGGGAGTTGGTTCGCCTTGGTCACTTCGTGACTTGGTAAATCGTTCCTGCAGCTCCAGCATGTCACCCTGAACTCCGGCCATCTTTCTTTCTATTTCTTCCTGAATATCTCTGATCTCCCCTGCCAACTCGTTATGGCTCGCTTTCAGTTCCTCCTTAAGTTCATCCTTGAGGTCTTCTTGAGTAACTTTCAATTTTTCCTAAAGTTTTTGTACTACTTTTTCTTGCGCGGCTTTCAATTCTTCTTGCGCTTTTTCCGCCTTATCCTGCCCAACTTGGATCTCTTTCTTAAGATCCTCTTGTGCTTTTTCTTGCGCGGCTTTCAGTTCTTCTTGCGCTTTTTCTGCCTTATCCTGGCCAACTTGAATCTCTTTCTTAAGATCCTCTTGTGCTTTTTCCGCTTTCTCTTGCGCCTTCTCTGCCTAGTCCTGGCTAACTTGCATCAGTTGCAAAAGTCGGCTTAATTGGACTTCCATTTTGCTGCTTTGAGATCTCGTCAAAGGCATCCACACTATACACTTAAATTTATTTATCTGACCGTCGTTTTATCGGCACTGCTTCTGTATTAAACATTTATTTACAACAATTAATTATGATTATTTACAAACACACAAATTACTTGAACTAACGAATTGTAGGCACTATTTCTAACAATACATTTATTTGGCTATTTACTACTTAAACACTAACGATTTATATGGTTATTTATCTGTAATTTATTTCACTAGGGTTCGTTTATATCACGCGCGCTTCGAGTCTAAAGTGAACTGCCTGCTATTCCCGCTCGCGAGTATTTATATTGCCAGATAGTTCCTTCTGGAAAACGTCTCTAGTTCGCTCGACCTTTCTGGCAACTCTGACGTGTCACGCGCAAGGTCGTTTCTGGAATGTTCTGGAAGACTAACTCACGCCGTCTCATGCAGCTGGCTCCAAGGTCGTTCTGCAATGCTGTCGCACGGGACGCTGAGTCATATTTCTGGGGCGACCGCCTAGCCCCACGATCGTTACAATATAGTCTGATTTTTACTTCCTTTTACTACTATAAAGGAAGTATTGGATTCACCCCAAAAATTCGAAATTGAGTTTTCAACAGATCTTCACGTTTTAGAGTCCCCTGATCCCAAAAAACATATTTTTTTTCATTTGTCTGTCTGTCTGTCTGTCTGTCTGTGTTTCTGTGTGTCTGTGAACAGAATATCTCAAAAACGAAAAGAGGTATGGCATTGAAACTTCATATATAAGTTTTGTGTACTATGTAGATGAGACAGCAAGCTTTTGAAGAAAATCGCATAACCGGAAGTAGGTGTTTACTCTTGTGATTTTTCAGTTTTTTTCGATTTTTTCAAAAACGGCTCTAACGATTTTTTTTAAATTTTACATTTTTCTTACATTTTTAATGTGTATTGATGTGAGATAGGTGATTTTCCAGTTGAATACTTCTAAAGTGGGTTTCTTTTGTTTTTTTTTCTATTTTTTTTATTAACTCCTATTTTAAATAAAACACCCGGTATATTATTACATTTTTGAATTCAGCTTAAAATTCTAGAGAAAATTTGTCTCTTCAACTAACACTCGATTTTGTACCGTTTTTGTAGAATTTGTAATTTTTGAAAATTTTTAACAAATGGTCAAAAATTAAAAATGAAATTTTTGACTAATTATAAGAACACTGTAAAAGGAAGTTGTGTGAGTGTATCACACCAGATTTTTTATTATAGAAACGTAGGAGACCGATTTGAAATTATTTCAATAGTATAGCTGTAATGTGACATACTTACAAAGACCGCTAATTTGATATTAAAGTAAACAAGATTGCATCAAAATGTTAGTTTATTTTAACAAAGAATTAAAGTTAATTTCAAATTAAGTTTTATATAGGTTACTTACTTAATTCTTCCTCTTCTACTGCATTAACAGTCTCTAGGTGTTTTACATAGGTCTTCTAAAAAAACACTCGTTGCATGTCGCTATGTCAAAATTCGTTCCACCATAATAATAGAGAACCAAATTTTTGCATACGGCAAAAAAACATATAATTAACCTATGAGGTTGGCTGCTCTGAGCGCAGTTGCATACGCAAGTAGTGTAACTAGGCGGGTTCTGGGACACAGGCGAGGTCAAGGTCAATGGCCTCTTGAAATTTTTCTAGGTCACGGATCTAGCCGAGGTCAAGGTCACAGGCCTAGCCGGTGGGCGGGGTCATTGACCTCGGCCACTTCCGGAAATTTTTTGGACTAAATGTCTAATTTTGAAATTTTTACAAGTCTTATCAAAATTTTCTCAGGCTCGACCGGATGTGACTCATCGTCTGACAGACATGTCTATTCTTGCAGGATGTTGTTGAACAATGGCATCCATTGTTTTAAAATCAGCACGAAATTCGAGAACAATGAAGGTATTGTTGTCTGGAGATTAAAAATGTGTTGATCTGCAAAAATTCAAACAAAGAAACCCATTGTTTTAGAAAAATCAGCACAGTTGGAAGTTTTTGCTAATACAGTTAATGAGTCTAGAGATTAAAATGTGCTGATCTGCAAAAATGATCTTGAAATAAATTTGTCAAGTACTGATGTCTGTTAGACAAACAAAAAAGAATTACCAGGTGTGGGGTTCGAACCCACGCTTCCCTTAGGGAACCAGAGCTTAAATCTGGCGCCTTAGACCACTCGGCCAACCTGGCATGTTCCTGTAATCGGGTTTATAAGCACAATGGTGTAATAAAACAACAATGTAAATATACTTGTATTTATTTGCCTAAAACATACATGTATAAAAATTATTACAAATACATATTATACATCAGCTAATTATTGTGCTACGGATGTCATCTCTGTCTGAACGATCTCCTCGAAGACAAGTTTCGTGCTGCTCCCACACTTGCCACCCGAGATGATATAGTAGCGACGTTTTCCTAATTGTTGTAGGTCTGCGTCTGTTAGGCAATCGTAGCGTGCTGGTAGAATGAATCTGAAGTTGTCCAATTCCACCGCCACTTTATTGCCGTATTTAGTCGGACATCGATACACATTTATTATTAGATATTTTTCGTCAATCTTCAAATCTCGTACATTTCTCCACTCTTTAACCTCATTTAAGTTGCAAAGTTTCTGGTTGAAATCTGCCATGTTTTTTGGAAAGAGCGCGTACAGGAGAATGCTAGAAATGCTGCAACACACCAGGTTTATATAGCACCAGTCAGAATGCTAACGTGCTGAGTGTTTGAGAATTTTTTGCACCGGATGTGAGTCATTGTCTCAGAATGCGCGGTTGCTAAAATAAATGTATGGTGTCTTTGTTTGAAAAATGCACACCGGATGCTGTTCAGACTTGTTTAAACTGATGTGGGCGTCTGGCGGATGTTATTGTCTGAGAATTTTGCTGAATGCTGCAAAAATAAATGTATACAGTTGTTGTTTGAGAAATCTGCACGATTGCAAAAAATAACTGAACAATGAAGCCATTGTTGTCTAATAGTATATATCGAATTATTTCCAGCTAAAAAGATGCAATATAAAAATCCAAACCATTTTAAATACCTTGTTAGGTTTTTGTTTTATTACGCGTTCAACGAGATGTATGTCTGGATATTTAACTTTTTTGAAACTCAAGATTGTAGAAACATCCTCGAATAGGCCGATTGGAAGCATCTTTTAGTAGATAGGTAATGTGTTCGATCCCGCTGGAGGACTGTTTAAGCGGTAGACAGTATTTAACATAATACAAAAGTGTTGGAGACATTGAGAGAAATCCTCAATATTGTTTGTAGGCAAAGTAAATATTAAGTAACAAACGTTGAGTTACCGTGCTCTTTTGCTTTTTCCTCCTGATGAAGCCCCTTACGAAAGTGGGCGAAACGTTGAGTTCTTCGATCTCAATCATGACACGGTCCAATCCCGGAAGTCGTTTGTTACTTAATGGCAATGACCGTGAAAGCCTCAAAAATCATCCAAAGTAAATATTACGTGTTTTTTTCCAGTACTTTATTAAATACAGTCTCGAGCCGATAGTTATTTATTTAGCTTAGATTTATGTACAGCATCCCCTCACTTTAGCAATTAGCAAGTTTCTAAAGAAATATTATTATGCTGTAGAGATTTACAGGTTACAGTTCGGAGTGTAAACTGAGTTAAAAATTTTGGATATTAGCAATAGTACCATTTAATTGCATATTGTTTTCTTTTACGTAAGACCCAAATTTTAGATTGTTTTAATATAGGCTCGAAAGCACTTCTGACAGACAGACAGAAAACTTGTAATGCAGCTGACAAACCGGGCCTTGTCAAATATCGAACAGCACTATATATTAGTAAAAAATACTCTTCAGTTAGCAGGTTTGATGTAGTTTTAGCCAATCTTATACACACTCCAGGACTAAAAAATGGTAAGAAGCGGAGTCTTAGACAGCAGAATTTTATAATACAAAACAGGGGCGATAAAATAATCGTGTCTACCACCCGACATTTTTCAGTTTATCCGATTCAGCAACTTCCGCATATCGCAAAAACAAACACCTTCTTTGTTCTTGTGTTAGCACCTTGGCTTTAAGAATGGTAGTATATTTACGAAATACGACGCCACAGCACTATATGTTTTAACTACATTTTTCAATAACTACAAAAATTAAAAGCAGCTTAAAATAGTGTTACTAAAAGGAGTGGTGGTGGTGTAGTTTTATCATTGGAATTTCGATTTCTTACAACGGTATTTGTAAATAGTCCAGTTTTTTGTTGCAACGAGCATAGTTGTAGCAGAGATATCTGACGAATAGAAGATATAAACAGACAGTAATATTAATCTAAAATTGAATTAACTAATATTATTAACAAAGTTGTTAAACGCATGATACAGGCAGTTATTAATTACTTAATATATACAATTGTCATATATCCGGTATTTATGGTTTATGTCTTAATCTGATTTTAATAGTCGATTAGAGTCGAATAACTAAGGTTATTACAATGCTAAAGACTGTGCGCAAAAAGTAAGATTAAAATAAAAATTTTTAAAATAAAACCCAGAGAATAAGAATTAAATAAAATAAAGCCAAGTAAAAAGCTATTAGACCACTGCAATATATTAGTAAAAAATACTCTAATTAATAAGGATGCTATACTCAATGGTGAGGGACAGTATAATTTTGCCGGATAAAAACTTATCTAGATTGGTTAAAAATCAGATGTATGTATAAGAGAAAATCTCAAACTTGTTTAAAAACATTTTGTCAGACTATAGAAAATTCCTGTCTAGACCTGCGGATGTGAGTCATCGTCTGGGAATGTGCAAGGTTGCTAAAAATAAACCGGTTGTCTGAGGTTTCTGCGTAGGTCTGCGCGGGAGTCTGCGCGATGGTTTGGCGGAAAATTCAAATTCTGCGTAGGTTTTGGCGGGAAATTCAAATTATAATCAGTGTTTTTGATGGGAAAATCTGGGAGTGTACAAGGTTGCTAAAATGTATGGGGTCTTTGTCATTATCAGTGTCTATAAATTTGGTAGACAGACAGACAGGCAGACCGACAGGCAGGCAGACAGACAGACAGACAGACAGATAGGCAGACAGACAGACAGACAGACAGACAGGCTGACAGATAGACAGCTAGACAGGTAGACAGCTGTTCCTGTAACGGTTTTATGGGCACGACGGTGTAATAAAACGACAATTGTAAATATAATTGTATTTTATTTGTCTAATGTACATGTATAAAATTATTACAAATATATTATACACTAGTCAATTATTGTGGTAGAGGTGTTGTTGTCATCTCTGTCTGGAGGATTTCTTCGTGCTGTTTCCGAACTGGATTTATTCAATTATTCCTGCCTCTTTTAACTCTTCCATTATACTAACAATTTGATTTATATGATTTGTATGGCCAGATGCTTGAGAGGCATACAGTAACTTTAATCGATCAACTAATTCGTTCGGATCATCCCAGTAAACATAATCCAACGGTTTATTGCTAACTTGTTTATACATTTGCTGCATACTTTTACCAGTAAGCTTTGTAGTCCTTAACGATATCGATGATGGCGAGGGTGATGATGACAGGTTAGATTTTATAAATTTCTTGTATTTCGCTTGGTTGAAACCTACCTTCTGATCATTTTTATCAAAATGTCTATGCGTTGCATTTGTTCTGTTTATGATATCATTATAATTTGCTCTATCTGTCAGCGTTGGAGTTATTTGAGGATCGTTTTTAAATAGTAATTCGTACAAACCAGGCGTACCTTCATAGTGCACATTTTTAACAATTATATCTGATCCTTTTATATCTAGCTCATCTCCACCAAAATAAAATTGGTTTTTATCAAAATCTTATCTAATTCCATACCTCCCTAGATTTGGTCTTTCTATAAGATAATTGCTTACATATTTCCTAGGAAGTTCGTCAAACTGTTCTAAGAAAGAACTTATAGCTTGCGGTTGAAATTTGTTTGCTATAGTTGTATTAGGTTCATCTTCGGTGGATTCACACAATACTTCATCAGCCGGTTTTGGTGTAAATAATTCTAGTTTTGGAGGATTTGATATATTGATATATTCATCATCGTCATCATCCGCGTCATAATCGTATTTAGTTTTTCTTTTAAGATTATAAATATTATCATCATAATTGTATTTAACTTTCTCTTTCTTTTTCAATTTGAAAGGCTTAAATTGTGATGGAGGATTCTCTTTTGTATTGATTTATTTTGCAACACTTTGTATTTGTTTGGTAACAGGTTTAAAAAATTTACCGAGGAGCTGTTGTTGCACCAACTTACCCTTCTTAAGAGCTCGAACTTTCTGTCTTATAATATTTTTAGTTTTAATAAGTTGCTTTGCTACTTTCGTTTTCATTATTGTCACAAGTATGTAAGCGGTAGACAGACAGACAGCCAAACAGGTAGACTGGTAGACAGGTAGACAGCTAGACAGGTAGACAGGTAGACAGCTAGACAGGTAAACAGCTAGACAGGTAAACAGCCAGTTAGACAGAGATAGACAGACTGACAGATTCAAACTAGTTCACACGTCAACAGTTTCTTATCAAATGATAGATATCAGAATTGTTAGACTTATACCGGGTGTCAACGAATTTATTAGACAAGTCATAACTTCTAGAGTATTAGGTATATCAAAATGATATTTGGTATAGGTAAATGGTATAGGGAGAGGAGAGTTTTCGCATATTTTTCACTTTCCGGTCACTTCCAGTTTTACCGGAAATGGCTCCGATATCGAATTTTTTAATGGAACATCCTATATATTTTTGCATATTTGGATTTCTGAGACAATTTTGGATGAGAATGTGACATTTTAAAAAGTTTTTAAGCCTACTTGATTTTTTTAGAGCCACTTTTAATATGGCATCTAGGTGGCCATGATCGGACGCAAACTAATCTAAGGACCTCAGGTGATGCCAGAAAATTACAATCGCAAAGTTTTAGTGATTAGTATGATAGATAGGAATAAGACAAGTTGGCAAAATCACGTTTTCTTGTCTAACTATTTTTTTCAAATGGCGACCCTTTTTTGACATGCACTTTCCGAAAAGAGGATTTTTTGGCGAATCTAACGATACTAATTTATTTGCGATTGGATTAAAAATAAGCTCATAAGTTAAATATTTCTAAGCAAAATACTGGATAATAATTTATTTAATTTTGTCAAGTGTTACATGGATAAGTTTTTAAAATGTCATATTCTGATCCAAAATTGTCTCAGAAATCCAAATATGCAAAAATATACAGGGTGTTCTATTTAAAAATTCGAAATTGGAGCTATTTCTGGTGAAACCGGAAGTGACCGGAAAGTGAAAAATATGCGAAAATTCTCCTCTCCCTATACCATTTACCTATACCAAACCTCAGTTTGATACACCTAATACTCTAGAAGTTATGACTTGTCTAATAAATTGGTTGACACCCGGTATATAAGAATCAAATTCATGACGATAGCGTCCACCAAGCTGAGTTCAGTTATTCGCTAGAATTGTCTGAAATATGATTGAGGATAATGTTTACCACCACTGTTTTCTTTCATATGTTCGTGCAATGTGCAAGCAATACATTTTCGTCCTTCTTGATTGGTTTCCCCTTTACATTTTGGACACTTATACTTAACTGGTACAGGCATCTCTCTCACACCTATTTCTATTACTGCTCACAATCTGTACAATAAATGGTGTTAAGAATGCCTGCCTGTCCGTCTGCCTGTCTGTCTGTCTGTCTGCCTGCCTGCCTGCCTGCCTGCCTGCCTGCCTGCCTGTCTGTCTGTCTGCCTGCCTGCCTGTCTGCCTGCTTGTCTGCCTGCCTGCCTGTCTGCCTGCCTGCCCGCCTGTCTATCGGTCTGTCTGTCTGTCTGTCTGTCTGTCTGTCTGTCTGTCTGTCTCTCTGTCTGTCTGTCTGCCTGCCTGCCTGCCTGTCTGCCTGCCTGCCTGCCTGCCTGTCTGTCTGTCTGTCTGTCTGTCTACCAAATTTATAGACACTGATAATGGAGGTCATTAACTACATCTGGTGTAAAGACTCCATACATTTTAGCAACCTTGCACATTTCTCAAACAATCTGGCTCACATAATGGGGGATTATTGACCGACCCTCATTACAAAGAAAAATATTACGAGAAGTATTTCTATGAATTTTCAAAGTTATTTCCATGGTTTGGTTGCGATTGTATGAATATTACCGTTATGCTAGATGGACATCTGGGCCAAACTGCGCCCTCTCTGTCTGTTATGTAGAAATTGTAGGCAGCGGCTTGCACGACAAGGGTATAAACATATAAATCATAGTATATCGAATAAATCGTAGCAGTCTGATTGTAACATGGAAGCCGTCACCTCTTTGGAAAAATATTACAAGTATTTTTATGAATTTTCAAAGTTATTTCCATGGTTTGGTTGCAATCGTATGGATATCACCGTTACGCTAGATGGACATCCGGACTTTAAAACTGATACAAAGCTACAACTTCCACATGGGTGAAGTTGGTTTGATGACAATGTGATGGAGCCCATCGAGGAGCATTTAAACATTTTGAGATTAGAACGTGAATGTGTGAAAAAAAATCGTATATGATTTATGGTGATGTCCCCCTGCCCATCTGTTAATTGTTTGCATTATGAGCCAACAGTCTGCGTCATACAAATCATATAAATGAAATTGTTAGTATAATAGAAGAGTTAAAAGAGGCAGGAATAATTGAATAAATCCAGTTCAGAAACAGCACGAAGAGATCCTCTAGACAGAGATGACAACAACACCTCTACCACAATAATTGACTAGTGTATAATATATTTGTAATAATTTTATACATGTACATTAGACAAATAAAATACAATTATATTTACAATTGTCGTTTTATTACACCGTCGTGCCCATAAAACCATTACAGGAACAGCTGTCTACCTGTCTAGCTGTCTATCTGTCAGCCTGTCTGTCTGTCTGTCTGTCTGTCTGCCTACATGTCTGTCTGTCTGTCTGTCTGTCTGTCTGTCTGTCTGTCTGTCTGTCTGCCTGTCTGTCTGTCTGTCTGCCTGCCTGTCGGTCTGCCTGCCTGTCTGTCTACCAAATTTATAGACACTGATAATGACAAAGACCCCATACATTTTAGCAACCTTGTACACTCCCATCAAAAACACTGATTATAATTTGAATTTCCCGCCAAAACCTAGACAGAATTTGAATTTACCGCCAAAACCTACGCAGAATTTGAATTTTTCGCCAAACCATCGCGCAGACCTCCGCGCATACTCCCGCGCAGACCTACGCGGAAACCTCAGACAACCGGTTTATTTTTAGCAACCTTGCACATTCCCAGACGATGACTCACATCCGCAGGTCTAGACAGGAATTTTCTATAGTCTGACAAAATGTTTTTAAACAAGTTTGAGATTTTCTCTTATACATACATCTGATTTTTAACCAATCTAGATAAGTTTTTATCCGGCAAAATTATACTGTCCCTCACCATTGAGTATAGCATCCTTATTAATTAGAGTATTTTTTACTAATATATTGCAGTGATCTAATAGTCTTTTACTTGGCTTTATTTTATTTAATTCTTATTCTCTGGGTTTTATTTTAAAATTTTTGACTTTAATCTTACTTTTTGCGCACAGTCTTTAGCATTGTAATAACCTTAGTTATTCGACTCTAATCGACTATTAAAATCAGATTAAGACATAAACCATGAATACCGGATATAGGACAATTGTATATATTAAGTAATTAATAACTGCCTGTATCATGCGTTTAACAACTTTGTTAATAATATTAGTTAATTCAATTTTAGATTAATATTACTGTCTGTTTATATCTTCTATTCGTCAGATATCTCTGCTACAACTATGCTCGTTGCAACCAAAAACTGGACTATTTACAAATACCGTTGTAAGAAATCGAAATTCCAATAATAAAACTACACCACCACCACTCCTTTTAGTAACACTATTTTAAGCTGCTTTTTATTTTTGTAGTTATTGAAAAATGTAGTTAAAACATATAGTGCTGTGGCGTCGGATTTCGTAAATATACTACCATTCTTAAAGCCAAGGTGCTAACACAAGAACAAAGAAGGTGTTTGTTTTTGCGATATGCGGAAGTTGCTGAATCGGATAAACTGAAAAATGTCGGGTGGTAAACACGATTATTTTATCGCCCCTGTTTTGTATTATAAAATTCTGCTGTCTAAGACTCCGCTTCCTACCATTTTTTAGTCCTGGAATGTGTATAAGATTGGCTAAAACTACATCAAACCTGCTAACTGAAGAGTATTTTTTACTAATATATAGTGCTGTTCTGTCTGTCTGTCAGCAGTGCTTTCGAGCCTATATTAAAACAATCTAAAATTTGGGTCTTACGTAAAAGAAAACAATATGCAATTAAATGGTACTATTGCTAATATCCAAATTTTTTAACTCAGTTTACACTCCGAACTGTAACCTGTAAATCTCTACATCATAATAATATTTCTTTAGAAACTTGCTAATTGCTAAAGTGAGGGGATGCTGTACATAAATCCAAGCGAAATAAATAACTATTGGCTCGAGACTGTATTTAATAAAGTACTGGAAAAAACACGTAATATGTACTTTGCTTACAAACAATATTGAGGATTTCTCTCAATGTCTCCAACACTTTTGTATTATGTTAAATACTGTCCAATCGGCCTATTCGAGGATGTTTCTACAATCTTGAGTTTCAAAAAAGTTAAATATCCAGACATACATCTCGTTGAACGCGTAATAAAACAAAAACCTAACAAGGTATTTAAAATGGTTTGGATTTTTATATTGCATCTTTTTAGCTGGAAATAATTCGATATATACTATTAGACAACAATGGCTTCATTGTTCAGTTATTTTTTGCAATCGTGCAGATTTCTCAAACAACAACTGTATACATTTATTTTTGCAGCATTCAGCAAAATTCTCAGACAATAACATCCGCCAGACGCCCGCATCAGTTTAAACAAGTCTGAACAGCATCCGGTGTGCATTTTTCAAACAAAGACACCATACATTTATTTTAGCAACCGCGCATTCTGAGACAATGACTCACATCCGGTGCAAAAAATTCTCAAACACTCAGCACGTTAGCATTCTGACTGGTGCTATATAAACCTGGTGTGTTGCAGCATTTCTAGCATTCTCCTGTACACGCTCTTTCCAAAAAACATGGCAGATTTCAACCAGAAACTTTGCAACTTAAATGAGGTTAAAGAGTGGAGAAATGTACGAGATTTGAAGATTGACGAAAAATATCTAATAATAAATGTGTATCGATGTCCGACTAAATACGGCAATAAAGTGGCGGTGAAATTGGACAACTTCAGATTCATTCTACCAGCACGCTACGATTGCCTAACAGACGCAGACCTACAACAATTAGGAAAACGTCGCTACTATATCATCTCGGGTGGCAAGTGTGGGAGCAGCACGAAACTTGTCTTCGAGGAGATCGTTCAGACAGAGATGACATCCGTAGCACAATAATTAGCTGATGTATAATATGTATTTGTAATAATTTTTATACATGTATGTTTTAGGCAAATAAATACAAGTATATTTACATTGTTGTTTTATTACACCATTGTGCTTATAAACCCGATTACAGAAACATGCCAGGTTGGCCGAGTGGTGTAAGGCGCCAGATTTAAGCTCTGGTTCCCTAAGGAAGCGTGGGTTCGAACCCCACACCTGGTAATTCTTTTTTGTTTGTCTAACAGACATCAGTACTTGACAAATTTATTTCAAGATCATTTTTGCAGATCAGCACATTTTAATCTCTAGACTCATTAACTGTATTAGCAAAAACTTCCAACTGTGCTGATTTTTCTAAAACAATGGGTTTCTTTGTTTGAATTTTTGCAGATCAACACATTTTTAATCCCCAGACAACAATACCTTCATTGTTCTCGAATTTCGTGCTGATTTTAAAACAATGGATGCCATTGTTCAACAACATTCTGCAAGAATAGACATGTCTGTCAGACGATGAGTCACATCCGGTCGAGCCTGAGAAAATTTTGATAAGTCTTGTAAAAATTTCAAAATTAGACATTTAGTCCAAAAAATTCCCGGAAGTGGCCGAAGTCAATGACCCCGACTAGGCCAATGACCCCGCCCACCGGCTAGGCCTGTGACCTTGGCCTCGGCTAGACCCGTGACCTAGAAAAATTTCAAGAGGCCATTGACCTTGACCTCGGCTAGGTCAACGACCTTGACGTCGGCTAGGCCCGTGACCTTGAAGAAGTTCAAGGTCAAATGTGTCCCAGAACCCGCCTAGCTACACTACTTACGCATCGTTTTTTATTTAAGTTTTATTGTGTCAAAAGTGACAAAGTTATTTTGCAGAAATGCCACAGAAGCATTTTAAAAGTCGTGCAAAAGAACTTGTTGCTTGATTAATAACATATTAACATTGGAAATGTTTATGTTCGTATATGGGGACCAAGTTACGAGTTTTCGTTCAAGGCCAAAAGACAGAGGTGTCGCGATCGAGTGCGGTCGGCGAGGATCGTGGCGGCCGCGAGCATCGTGAACGGTAGTGGGGGGTGTTCAGTTATAATACAGCACTCGCTGAATGCAGTAGCGTCTCATTTCATAGGACGATCGGCGCGCTTATTTTGTAATTATGGATTCTAAAAGTTTAAGAAATAGCGAAAAATGTAAGCGATATCGAGAGCGTAAACGTTTACGCGAGAGTGAGAATACTGATTCTAGTGAGCTGAGTGCGAGAACGCCGTTAACAAAAAGTGAACGAAATAGGCGGTACCGTGAGCGTGTAAAGATTCGCAAACTTGAAAATTCTGATGTTTACTTTTAGTTTTTGAAAAATAAAATGCTAAAATTCTATGTTTATACTTATAACCTTGTATGTATAATAAACTGTTAATTAGGTTTCATATATGGTGTTATCATTTCCAATGTCTCCGATGGTTGCAAGGATTGCGAAATCTGTGAATTTTTCTAATTGGAACATGATAATAGGGCCCTGTTATACCGCTGAACGCCATTATGAAGATAATTTACAGTCTTTTTTCTAATTAACTAAATGAAGAAATGCTCCGGAACTGGGAATATGGGCTTTATCCCATCAAACTCCCACGCAGGGTTTAAGTGCGGATCAAGAAGCGGCAACAGCAGCGTACAGAACGAGTTCCTCCTTTGGATTTTTCTTTGGCACATAAAGCAGTACTACGAAACTTGTGTACTCACTTTGTTATTCGACTAGCAACTGGACCTGGTGGATTTAAACGAAAGCGACGCCGACGACGAAATAAACGCTGAGTGGATACAACGGAATTGTTAATTCTACAGTAAGCTTCAACCGCAAAAGAATATTCGACCGACGCTGCATATTCACAGCTAAACTGACATTTCTCGCAAACGGTTTGACAACTGCCTTAAATTTCCATCGCACAAGCATGGCGACTTGATTTAAATTTATATCTCATATAGCTCATTATATTATGAAATGAATTAACTTTGAAAACAGGCCCGGCATCAGTTGTGTTGCTTACAAGCTCAAACAACACACAAAACAATATGAGCAACCGGACCTCGGATGACAACAGACAAAATACATAACTGACAACACTGACTACCAGCTAAAAAACAAGGCGTCAGTTCTCTGAAGTCATGGGCTTGTGATGTCGGCTAAAGTAAGTAGTTAATGTCCACGATGTAAACATGATAGCAGCTCATAACTGCACGTCGATAGCGTTTGGTGCTATGCGTGCAAGTTATTTACCACGAATTTTACACAAATGAACGCCTAAATTATTGTCACAGGTCATTGCATTATCACCGTTATAGCAAGTTGCTAGCGTTTCAAAACACTAGCCGGTGAATAAAATAGGTAAACGTAGTACATTTCAATTACATACCATATATACAGGGTGTTAATTCAGTACGTAGACAAACTTTAAGGGGTGATTCCTTGATCAATTCTAAAATAAAAAGTTCCTACAAACATGGGACCTAAACGGCTTCGTTTTCGAGATACAGGGTGTTGAAGTTTAAACAAAAACAGTTTTTTTCAAAAATTTGGAAAACGGATAGAGGTATTCTAATGAAACTTGGTGTAGGTTAGTATTTCAGAAAGTGGCATTGTTCAGTCAAAATAAATTTAATTTATTTCCACCAGTGGCGTGCATCGGGGCGATCTCAGTTACATTATTTTAGAAAAATCTGATACTCCACTGTTTTGTAGAAAAAAGTTTTGTAGCTATTGTAAGATTGTGTTTTATTAAATAACATTTTTTAAAAGCTTCCTTAAACTGTATTTTGAAAACGAAGCCGTTTAGGTCCCATTAACGTCCAATGTACGAAATTGCTGTTACAGATTTTTCCATTTTTCTCGAAAAATGTTTATTTTATCAAAAAAATAAAAGATACATCTTTTGTATAGTTTCAATGGATAAAGCTAAAAAACTCGTCGTATTGACTAAAAAACAGTGGCGTACCAGATTTTTTTGAAATAAGGTAGCTGCGGTGGCCCCGATGCACGCCACTGGTGGAAATAAATTACTTTTATTTTGACCAAACAATGCCACTTTATGAAATACTAATATACACCAAGTTTCATTACAATACCTCTAGGCGTTTTCCAGATTTTTGAAAAAAAGTAATTTTTGTTTAAATTTCAACACCCTGTATCTTGAAAAGGAAGCCGTTTAGGCCCCATGTTTGTATGAACTTTTTATCTTAGAATTGATCAAGGAATCGCCTCTTAAAGTTTGTCTACGTACTTAATTAACACCCTGTATGTACCGGGTGGCCAATTAAGAAGGGCACTCGGCCCTATCTCGAAAAGTAATTGTCGTAAAGACTTGGGGTAAAAAAATTTATGACTAAAGCGGCCAAGAGAAAATGCTGGAAATTATTTTTAAGTTTCTAGAATGGCCGCCAGGGGGCGTAATCGCATTCTTGAATTTTAAATCTCGTTTTTTGAGAAATATTCTTATATTATAGATAGCTAAAATAGACACCGTTTTAAAGCTGAGATAAATTTGATTCTTTTTCGTCAAATGCTTTTTGCTCTATCTCTTAAGGGAAAGTGGTGGGGGGTGTTCGCACATTTTCGGAAATAAATGTCAATAACTTCAAAATGGCTGAACGGATTTTGTCAAACTTGGAGTCGTTGAAAAGGGCTTTTCTTAGGCTATCAACGCTGCCTTGAGCGGATTGATTTAGATTGCTTGTGTCGCCGCTAGAGGGCGTTTTGCGACAACACTACAAATGAAATGGATTTTCTCAAAAAAATTAAATGCAACGATATCACTTTTATTGCAACAAAAGATGGCCAAATAAGGGTCTAACACGCTAGTGAAAACCGCATTTCGATATTTCATTCCTAACCTAAAATATCAGTAAAAGGAATTAAAACTCGAAGTAATGTCCCATCTTTGGGAATATTTTCAGTATACCTGCCATTAAATCCTAATTATCGTTCTTTTAGCAAAATATACATAAATTTACTGTTAAAATACCAACATTATATTTAAAATGTCAATAATAATTAATACTCATTCTATATGATTGACTATTCAACACTATAACATATAAGCCAGTCATATTCCAGACATTTGCTTTTTTCAACCAATAACAGCAGTATATCACTGAATATTGGGCACCATGCAGAATATTCACAAAACAATGTACTTACTCAAAAACTAAATAGCCTTGTTGCGAAATATCGCTTAGCAACGATGTTCTGTACTTAGTGATATCGCTAGGTTACGTAAAACTAAACACCAACAAACTGTGTGAACAAAGTTTGGCTTACGTTAAAAATTTTAAAATCTTGTGTTTTGGAAGTATTTCGCTGAATTTAATTGAGGATGGATATTAATTGTTGGATTATTTTTCAATAAAGTTAATCGTTATGTATTATTATTGTTAAATAGTCGTCCCAAATACCACTCGAAGTGGATATATTTTTTTTTATAAATATTTTGCGCTTTCCATAGAAATTATTGCAAATTTCACTCAACAAAATCACACTTAAATGTCACTCGCCTTCGGCTCGTGACATTTTTGATATAATTTTGTTTCCAGAAATTTAAACGCAATAATTTACATGGAAATGGCAAAATACTTGTCAAAAATATATCCACTACTTGTGGTATTACCCTTGAATATTGCCCTTCTGTCCACACGCGCCTATCAGGATACTCCATCGCATAGATTCTAACAGAAACAGTTGTGTTTTCATTGTTTTGAAAATAAACACGAAACATATCAAACACTTCTACAGGTGGAAACGGCATTTTTTACAAATAAGGCCACCACAATACACTATAAATAGCTTAAATTTTAATATGATTGACACTTAAAACACCACCATTACAATTTTTGCTATTTTGTTTTCCAAAGCACACTTGGATTTTAAAAATTTCGAATTTCGTGTGGACAGAAGGGCAATATTTAATCATATTGAATGAGTATTAATTATTATTGACATTTTAAAGATAATGTTGGTATTTTAAGAGTAATTTATATATATTTTGCTAAAAGAACGATAATTAGGATTTAATAATGGCAGGTATACTGAAAATATTCTCAAAGATGCGATATTATTTCGAGTTTTAATTTCTTTTCCTGATATTTTAGGTTAGGAATGAAATATCGAAATGCGGTTTTCACTAACGTATTAGACCCTTATTTGACTATCTTTTGTTGCAATAAAAGTGATATCGTTGCATTTAATTTTTTTGAGAAAATCCATTTCATTTGTAGTGTTGTCGCAAAACGCCCTCTACCGGCGAGACAAGTAATCTAAATCAATCCGCTCAAGACAACGTTGATAGCCTAAGAAAAGCCCTTTTCAACGACTCCAAGTTTGACAAAATCCGTTCAGCCATTTTGAAGTTATTGACATTTATTTCCGAAAATGTGCGAACACCCCCCACCACTTTCCCTTAAGAGATAGAGCAAAAAGCATTTGACAAAAAAGAATTAAATTTATCTCAGCTTTAAAACGGTGTCCATTTTATCTATCTGTAATATAAAAATATTTCTCAAAAAACGGAATTTAAAATTCAAGAATGCGATTACGCCCCCAGGCGGCCATTCTAGAGACTTAATAATAATTTCCAGCATTTTTTCTTGGCCGCTTTAGTCATAAATTTTTTTACCCCAAGTCTTTACGACAATTACTTTTCGAGATAGGGCCGAGTGCCCTTCTTAATTGGCCACCCTACAAGTGTCTGTAGATAAGATATTTTCGTTTTGTAAATAGGTGCATATCTAAGCAATATGTTACGCTAATTTTGTAGTTTTGCATGCAGTATTTGAAATAATTAGATTCTACTATTCGCATTTATTCTCAAAAATTCAGTACATTTTGTCTAAATGGTTAGGCAACCCAATTAACATCATTCACAATTTTTGAATAAAGTACAGCTATATGCTTATCAGCTCAAACCACACTCTGAACTCCTCAGTTTTTCTGATGGTCCACTTTCAAATTTTAGAACTCTTGATAAATTGATTTAGACTGTTTTTGGGCAAATTTTTGGCCATTGCCTTGCCAGTCCTGTTTCGTGTACGTTGGATCACTCCTTATGGGGGCCTTGTCTCGTCGGCTTTGGTAGCCAACTTCATCTTGGAAGGATATGTGAGGCATCGTAACCACCTTGGAATGTTCCGGTAATTTGTGTGATGTCACCGGCATTCTTTGCATCATAGACGGATTTGATGGGAGCCTCGCTTTTCGTTCTGAATTGCACGATTTTGCTACTTTACATCTCAAGCCTTTTTTTTACTTCCCACATGGAATCTTATTTTTACCCGGGATAGTTTTCGTATTGGAGTGATTTGTTCTGCCTGGGACATGCGGTACACTTGCGAGCCTGCGTGCTATCCATTCATGTGGCTGGGGTTTGCTGCAATCTCCCCTGCGTTCTCTGCCCCTGTAACGGTGGTCATCAGCAGCCTGTTGCAAGGCCATCTTCGTGGCCGACGAACTGCCTGGTTGCCAAGTTCACCAGCTCAGCACCTCGTGCTGTGTGTAGCTGAAAGGTTTTTGTAGCGCTATAGTTATGTATTGTCTGTCGATTTGGTTTATAAATATGACCTTTAGAATTGCTATGTTGGTATTACGATTTGTGTGCTTTACTTGCGTAATTAGATTTTTGATTATTTGGTATACTTACCCGGTTCTCTTGCAGCCACTTTTAGATTGTTTTGATAAGTTGTGCGGCTGCCTTAGGAATCACTTTCATGTACGCGTAACAACCTAGTGCATTGACGTCAGTTTGATTTTGCTTTAGTTGTCACAATTGTGCTGCGGCTATGCTACCGCCTACGGAATTATTACTGCGTTTTAACTAACTGCCCGTTTCTAAATTCAATGTCAAGTTTAGAGTTTAGAATGATCGCAAATAAATGAATTGAAGCTTCTCAGAATTCCTTATGAATTTCTTATAGGTCCTAGCACCCTTGTGATATCTCATGAACTGCAGGTACCGCCCATCTAAATTTTGTTTGCAGTAAACTCAATTTACTAAGCCAACTCGCGGGGTTGAACGTTGGCCTTACTTTATACTTGCGCTATTTGCACCCCATGGATTGCGTTCTGCTTAACGGAGCCCATTTGGATATTTAGAGCTTTTTGTGTTTTTGATCATAGGTTAGTTTAGTCGTGCCACGTGTTGTGACGATCTCCGCTTCATGGTGACCGATGTTGTGTTTATAATCAGACTTGCTTGTGCGTTTATTTATTTAATTTAAGATTTGGGACGCTTAACTAGGTGATTATGTGGCTAGTCTTGAATTATGTAGCACTATTCTTTGTTTTATAGGTCAACTCACTGTGATATATATATATATATATATATATATATAGCTGCAGTACCACATGGCGTCCGTTCTAAAATGGTAGTCTTTGGCATCCGCCTATATACTCTGAGTATATAGTGAATATATATACCGTGTAGTTTAGCATCCGGTATAGATAACGCGAAGGATGGCATCCTGAAGTATATAAAATGATTTTTCTAGCACTCTGGCTTCCGTATATACGATTTTTGGTATAAATTGACCTCCACTGCGCTGTTGCCTATATTATTCTACATTTTTGTTCTTGTTATCATTAATAGCAAGTATCAGTTTCAAGCATGAATGACCTCATTGCATGATTAACCTGGGAAATAAGTGTGAAATATTATGTCTTTAATAATTGCGTTTTAATATTTTCAACCTTGTAGATAACAAAAGCAGTAGCAGCTGTTCCTTTCTTTGATTCTATTTTGATAGAAAAAGATCAGTTTGATTTTTCTATTACAATGTTACTTTATACTTCCTAAATAATTTATTTTCTTTTCTAAATTAGTTTTTTCGGGGAGTCGATAACAATATATTTATTACTAGGCTACTTGAGCTAATATAAAAACTGTTATTTTTGAAATCGGAGCCTTTTTAGATTTGGATTGAACTTCAATTACTGACGAAGTTTGTGAATTTTCTTATTCTTTAAATAAGAGCTTGTTTTAGGACTACTGCCTGGACATTTCCCTTTTCCTAAAAATAGAAGCGACAGTGTGACAATAAGTATTTTATGTATGCAAAGTTATATTCCGTTTACATCTGATTTTCATAATCACTTGCTACAAAATTTTGTTTTGCTATCGTGGAGGTAGCAAAATCCAGATGCTCGTCACATGGATCGTGGGTATCTAAGAAAAAAAAAAACAAAGTATTTTAATAAGGGCTCCAGGTCCTAACTTAAACAGTGAAATCTTTTGGGCGGACTTTCCAAAAGTAATGGTCCCACTAAAGCATTTCCTAAATTATTTTTTTTTATTTGGTGTACTGTAAAGGATTACAAGAATAAAATATCATAATTTTTTAATATAATAATCAATAACTTTGTAACAATTATTAATAAGGTAGGTCTTAAAGGTAAGTATGTATTTAATTCTATTTTTCACACTTCTACTATTGTATTTCTTTTTTTTTAATTGGAGCTAAAACAAGATTGAATAATTCTTGAATTTAGGACCGTAAGAATTTTCAAGAGAATCTAAGTTCCGAGGGTCTAAGCGCTTACTAACGACGTGAGCTCATTTGTGATTAATGTACTTAATTTTTTATAATTAATATTTACTAAAATTGTTATGTATGAACCTGTAAAAAGAATGTAAATTGAATAGATTATGCACACAATAAATAAATCAATCTTAGAGAATGATATAGTTTGCGGACCTAGATTATCATTATTTGCTTTTTAAGTATATCCAATCCCTAAGTTTATCTATTACTAAGCTGCAATTCTGTATAATTAACAAACCAATATAAAATTGAATTATTTTCTTACAAAGCCTTAAGAATCCCGTTAACGTTTATTTAAACACAAACAATCTATTTGAAATCAGCAATTGATAAGAATTTTATTATACTTTTCGTACATACGCAGTGCTTTCGTAAAGCAAAGAATAAATTCCATAAGACATTTTAGAAGGGTCTTCACAGAAAATCCTATTTTTATTTTTTAAAACTGCATCTTTCTTGAAGTTTTTAATTTTACGATTGCCTTTTGTTCTCGCACTATGACGTCATTGACAATTTCTTTAAATGACACCCCATATTGTTGTTCACGGATTTGGATTCAGCACATTTTCAAAAATATTAAATAAGTATTAAAAAAACAAAAGAAAACAAAAAAAATCTAAATTAAATAGTCAAGCTGTACACCGCTGATATCCTAACAGTAGTAAAGAACATTTTCAGTAACTATCAAAACCGTCTTTTGTTTCCAGGGGTTCATTGATGATTTGAGGATTTTCTGTGAAAACCGTTCTAAAATGTCTTGTGGAATTTATTCTCTACTCTACGAAAGCACTGAATTATAGTTTATAAATACAATCAGATATTTTATCCTAACCTGACGGATGCTGAGTGAGTATACTTCTTGTAATAGCTTATAGAACTGTGAGGATTTCAAGTGAGGAAATATAATTCCTTTTAAATAAACCAATCCTTCTCAATACCAAAAACATGAAATTGAAACAGGTAGAACCTCCCCTTCTCGACAGCTTCCATACACACAACACGAACAATGACTCCAACACAAAATAGCAGGTATGCTCAAAAAAGAGCCAAAATAAGATCCTAAAAAAGAAAAGGGCTAACAAAAAAAAACGAATTAGATATTTATTTATTTATTTATTAACCAAGATTCAAACAGGTCGAAGACCTTTTTACATGAATCGCTTAATATTCAATATATTTTATGTTTTAATGCAGTTAGAGCACAAAAAACTAACTATTAAATAGTAACATGCATTAATTATTTACTATGCAGATCATACAGATTATTGTAGAATTTTGTAGAGGACTCTGGTTCAATTATGGTTTGACATAGTAGTAGTAACATTTTATTGATTACAAGCATAATTAGAAGCTGTAATAGGTTGTGACTAGTTTTAAGAAATCTTTGTATTTCATTGTTAAGTCAATGTCGTTTAACAAGCATATTTCATTTAGAAGTCGAAACATCACTAAAATTGGAATTCTAAACGTGAATTCAACAGTTGGAACGTGAAACATGGCCATGGCTCTGGTATTTTTTGGTGGTAGGCGTATTTTGAACAATGATAATAAATAACTATCGCAAAGTAAATTATTCCAAATTTTAAAACCAAACTGTAAAAGCGAGATATTTCTACGGATACTGAGGCTCTGAATTTCAAACTGTTGGCTCAGATTTGTTGATCTAATAAAATGATAATCTGGATATCTTTGATATTTTTTGTAATAAAGGTATCTAAGGAATTTATTTTGTATTTTTTCAATTTGTTTAATTTCTCCTATATTATTAGGATACCAGATAGTTGATGCGTACTCCAGTTTTGGTCTTACTAGTGTATCATATAGTATTTTGACAGCTTTTATATTCCTAAATTCATGTGATTGCCTTAATATAAATCCCAAATTTCGATATGAGTCGGAAATGATGCATTGCACATGTTTTTTGAAACTCAAAGAGTCATCATACTTTACACCAAGATCCTTAATATAGCTGGTTCGCTGTAGTACATTATCAGCAATTTTATAATCGAATAATATTGGAGTTTTATTGCGAGCAAACGACAACACTTGACATTTATTTACATTAAGTGGGAGTTTATTTTTGACACTCCAGTCATACAAGTTATTTATGTCTTTTTGTAAGTTTAAACAATCTTCAAGTGAGTTAATTTTTTGAAACATTTTTTGGTCATCTGCAAATAAGAGAGATTTAGTGGTACTTAATACATCGGGTAGGTCATTAATAAATATTAAAAATAACAAAGGCCCTAAGTTGGAACCTTGTGGGACTCCAGAATTTGCTGTAAACTTTCCCGATGTATTTCCATTGAATTTAACTGTAAATCTGCGGAAGCTTAAGTACGACGCAAAGAATCTTAGCATATTATGAGACAGCCCACATTCGTTCAACTTATTCAACAGTATTTCGTGATTTACTTTATCGAAAGCTTTTTTGAAATCGGTTTAAATTGTATCTACTTGTTCTTTTTTCTCTAGTGCTTCATAAATTTGATTAGTAAATACGGATAAATTGGTTGCTGTTGATTTTTGGGGGACAAAACCATGTTGAGCATCTGATATTACCGGCTTTACGTGATTAAATAGTTTATTATAAATAATTTGCTCGAACACTTTAGCAGGAGATGATATCAGAGAAATCGGCCGATAGTTACTAACATCCGTTCTGCTACCACTTTTATGCAATGGTATAACTATTGACTCCTTCCATACATCAGGAAATGTTGCAGAGTTCACCGCTAGATTATAAATGTGTAGCAATGGTAACTCAAGCCATTGTGCACATCCCTTTAAAACATAAGGGGGAACAAAATCGGAACCAGCCGATTTCTTCGGTCTCAACCTCCTGATTGCCATTTTGAAGTCATCGCTAGTGATGCTTTGAATATGAAATATATCTAAAGTACCATCCGCATTTAAAAATTTGGTGTCATAATTATATGAATCTGTTTCATAGACGGATTGGAAAAAACGACCGAATGCGTTTGCTGCCTCATTGTTCTGTACAACAGTACCGTTTGCCTCAAATTGTGTGGTATGATTGCCACTGGCCTTGCGCTTATGTTGAACGTAAGTCCAAAAAGTATTAATATTCTGAGTAACAGCATCTTCAGTTGATTTGATATAATATTTATATTCCGTACTGATCAGTGATTTCAATCTCCTTCTAATGCCTTTATATGCCGCATAGTGGTGTTCAGATAGATTTTTAATTTTGTTGTAATAGTTTTTATGTTTTTGAAGCTCTATGATTTATTTATTTTAGAGAATATAAAATATACCTGCTACCGATTAAGATGGAAAAGCCCGAATGGTGTCTTGAGAACAAAATCCCATACACGTGGATATTAAAAGTTATGGCTTCAGATAAACTGGACACTAATTAGATCAATATTATCCCAAATGAATCTTCTACTTTTTGTAGCTTCTAATAAATATCCAGAGTTAGATGAATCCGGAAAATAACTAATATTTCTTAACAAAATTCTAACTTGGATTTTCTCATTATGGCTACAAGAAGAATGAATTTTCTTGCAGAAGAAAGAAAAAAAATAAGAAAACCATTAAATTTTTGGGGATTTTTAAAAAGAAACCAAATTTGAAGGCTAAAGATAAATTCAAAATAACAAATAAGACATGCAAGCCACAATGGAGTAAAATAAAGTTATATGGAAAACTACTTTTTAGTACAAGTTGGTAATAAATTTTAATATAAATTAGCTTTTAATCATTTTGAACGTAGCAGACTTCATCTTTACTCTTTATAACGAAATAATAATTATTTAATTTTATTAATTCACTTCTGAACAGTAAGTATTAAGTATACATTTATTTTATAAGCATAATAAAAATAACTAACTTATCACTAATTGATATTGGAAAATCATTGGATTAAAATATTTGTAACTCACTTATATAACATACAAGTCACATTAAAAACTAAGTTAAATAACAGTGCTTATGCATTTGTAATATAACCATCATAAGAGTGACTAACTTATCACTAATTGATGTTGGAAAATCAGTAAATAGAAGTAAACAGTAAGTACTGAAAGAGAAAATTTATTTTTTGCTGTATTTATTGTGAACGTATACTTTAATCACTTTCCAAGGTTTATTATGAAATACTCCTGGATGTTTCTGAATTAAAGCTAATACTTCATCTTTTTTAGGTGGTTTTTTATTTTTAATGTGTTTTTAAAAAATTCTTCAGTCAATTTCTTCTGTTCTGGGGTCCAAGATACTAACGTACGTCTTGGACCTCGTTTTATTTTTATATTCTCTACGTTATGCTCCTGTTCTGTTTCCATCTTGTCCTCTCTTTCTGGAAGTGTCGAATTATTTTCTATCTCAATACCGTCATCTGAATCTGCTGTGTCTTCTTCTACTGCATCATTCACTTCAATATCTGTCAATGATTTTCCTTTGAAATGTTCTATAGAACTGCTTTGTGCAAGTAGTAGAAGTTTACTCACTTTCGCAGTCTGATATATATCGACAGGAAGACGATAAAATTCTGAATGGGTCTTTTCGGTATGCCCCATAAACGTTGCTAATTGTTCTAGTTCGTTTTTATCCATATTAAGAATTTGCACTATGGTTGCTAAATGCTTCCTTAGTTTTGTTGACGTTAGTAACGATGCCTTACTTGAACACTTTAGTGCAATTTTTGCATGCTTTCTCATAATGGCATTACCTGTAATAGGATTTTCTGTTCCAGGTAACCCAAAAAGGTAAGGGTTCTCTTCTAAATTGAAGTTAATTCTTAGTGTGACTGCGAAATCTAAGGATTCAACTATTTGCCGCTGGAGCAGTACGGGAACACCTCTACCTCTTTTTCCCCTGATTACAACTCGCTTTAAAGTTTTGTACAATATTTTTTCAGATTCGGTTAAAGCTTTCTCAAATTCTGATGACGGCGGAGGCGCGTCGCTGTATTTTAGATACGCAGATAATAACATTCTTTGCAGTTCACCTACTCGACGTTTATTAAAAATTAAGATACTACAAAATATACCCTCTTGTAATTCTCTATAGCTCTTCACATTCTTGGAATTTTCAACAAGTGCAGATTTGCTTCTCAGATTAACTCTTTTAAATACTTCCCGAATTTCTGCAACACATTAAAACATTTTTAGAACAATGTAAAATGAAGAAAGAAACATAAATGCACCGACCACTGTGTCTTAATTTTTTTTAAATATCAAATAAATAGTGCACACATGCAAAGGGTGTTCCAAATTCGATACGGTTCCTAGATTTCTGGATAACTACTGAACATAGAATAATATGATTTACGCCAAATTATGCACTAGTAGCTCTAATAACAGCAAAATCGTAAATAAAAATAATAAACACAGTGCTGAAATTAACCTCCATAAGATAATAGTTTATAAATATGCCCAGTTATTTGGCAAAAGAATCATGTGTAAGTCAATTTTGAACGTCCTGTACGGATTTTATAGCAAAACAAACTATACGTAATCCACAAAATATGTTACATTATTAAAGAAAGACCGTGTGTATTATTAAATTGAAAACTCACCGCTACGTCTTCGGCTAACGGTATTAGGGTTGGTTTGTTAAATTTATTAATTGCAAGATTTTGACCAGCCTCGCTGGAAATTTCGTGAGCCCAGTCAGTTTCAATTAAAGTCGTTAAAGCTTTTAATTCTTCTAAACGCTTTGAATTCGATGTTTCACTTTGTATCTCCATTGAAAACGTAGCATTAATGGCAGCTTTTATTAAAGTACCCATTTGTAGTGCGAGAGAAGGCGACTTAAATGTTCTACTCTTCTCGTCATACTCCGAGATTTGCTGAGTTGCTGTGATCAGTAATTTATATCTCTTTGGGCTGAGAATGTCAGTCATCCTGAGATTATTATTTTTCTCCAATTTTCTAGCAGAAAGCAGTAGTCGAGCTAATCGTCGCATATAGCGTTTTGCAACCAAAAGCAGATGTTTTTCTTTATGGCTCCTTATGTATCTCCTTCCTACTTCACAAATAATTTTATCTTTTTTTGCCGTTATGGAAACATCGTCCGCTCTCATCATGCTTAAAACTCCGGAAGTCCTCAAAATATCATTAGGGCCAAAATGACCGCTCATGGTAGTCTGACCCTCGATCTGAGCCTTGAAGGGTTTGGAGGGATCGGGGTTAAAATAACATTTCTTTATATGTCGGCGTAAGCTTCGTTTTGAATAATAGCCCAAACAAAATTTACAGACAATATAATTTTCTTCAGATGTTTGTTGTATTGACATTACTGGAATAATATTTGACGTGCAAAAATCACCTTCACGACGCAGTTTATCTATTAGTTTTTTCTTTCTAAAGAATTTTTATTGATAGACATGTACTTCTGAACAGCCGTTTCATCACCATGATTTCGTTCTAAATGTCGGGCAAAATTACCCACATTTAGATCACAAAAAGGACAATGATGTTTTTTTCGTATACGTCGTTGTTTTTTTGATTTAGATACATTCTCAGTAATTTCATCATTCTCTTCAGTTAAATTTTGCGAAGGTGTTTCCGAAAAATTGTGAATTATTGGTTCCGCTATTGGAATTTCGGGTGAAGGCGGTGAACTTGTGGTTTTACAATTAGATGCGGAAGACTGATCAAAGCATATGTCTCTACTACTACCACTATTTTCATCTTCAGATGGATAATATTCAGAACCAGAAGATTCATATACTTCGGTGTCTGAATTCTCTCAGGTATTGCCTAAAAAATGAAAGTTTCATAAAGATAAAAAAAAATAAAATTCTTACAGACATTTTCTGATTTCAATTTTTTGACTCTTGAGTTTTATGCGAATTTGGCTTGGTTTTTGAGGAAAAAAATAAATAAATAAACTGCATACCTACTTTGGAAACAAAAATTAAACACTAAATTGTTTCCCGAAAATGCAGCAAAATGCAAATAAAACTCCAGAGATAAAAAGTTGTCTTTTTAGTGCTTTATCAAAAAACTAAATAAAAGAATTAAAGCTTATTTCAAAAAATCTAGAATCCTTACTCATTTTGCGCAAACTATTGACTTGCCCCGTGGCAGTTTTGAATACATGCTAATAGGCCAGAAAGATATCTCATTAAGATATCAAGAAACTCTAAGTTTCATAGAAATCGCCCAAAACGTTTGTCAACGTTATTGATTAAAGATCGAGTGTTTTAAACACCCTGTATCTAGGAAACGAAGCGTTTTCGGACATATGTTTATAAGCAACAAATGTTTATTTTGATATCTTCTACCATGCCTTGTTTGTCGGTATTTTTACGGGACAAACTGTAGAAAAATTTGCGATTTGAAATTTTTACGTTCCTTCCATATAAAGTAATCTAAGATTCTTTCGTGTCCCAATTACACCGAATTGAGTATGAATTTTCATATTTTAAATAGAATGCTCTAATTTTTATTATTGATCTGATATCCCAAAACAATTTTGAAACTAGTTGGTCTATTAAATCTTGGGTATAATGTTAGATGTTTTCGAATTATTCAAATGTCTACAAAAACATTAGCAGCTGCAAGTTATTAGATTCAATTTCTCAAAAATATATGCATGTGAAAATTTTACATTTAAGCTAGCTATTCTAGAAATTATGATGGAACAAACGTGGTATTCAAACAAACAAACAAAAAAACAAAATACACCATGTTCAGAAAACGATGCTAAATTTTTTATCGAAACAATATCTTGTTAATTTTAAATAGCAATCAAAATTGTTTCAGTTTCATTGCACTGTGCGTTAAAAACCAATGAAAGTTGACATAAATAAATACTTATTCACAAAAATAGAGAACACAAACAGTAAGAAGTCTTGTATTATTTTTTATTGAAAGAACGCAACCGAAAACTATTGTTTGGAAAATTTCATTTCACAACTCTGTCTCTTCTAAATCAAATCTTCTAACGTATGTCCTATAATTTTTTCTTCCTATTAATTTGAATCTCTTATAACATTTGAAACATTTCGCCTTAATTTTGTACTAAAACTGATTTTATTTAGAAATTTAATCTGATACGCACTACTTTCTCAAATATTATTAATTACCTGCTTAATAATCACCAATAACATGTTTATATAATTGTGTTTATAGGTACTTACCTTTTGCATTTAATGCTAACGTTAGTATGCGTTTTGATCTACTTGAAAAAATTTTTCACAAAATACGTAAGATTATATCTGCGTAACACAAAATAGCATCCGGAAAGAAACGCGTTTATATCAAAACTGAATGGCTACTAATTTACACGATGCTTCTGCAGAACTGCAATTTTGTTATCACATTCGCACATGACCTAGTCTAAACAAATTCTTACCCGTGTACATTTTTTTCACGACAGTCATACCTTCGTAGTTTATATATTTATTTGAACTTGTCCAGCGTCAAAATTCGATTACAAAATGGGATAAGAGGACATTTTTATTAAAACTACGTGGATGTTTTAAATATGCTGTAAGAATGCTACTTTTTATTTACATGGATCAGGTTTTAGGAAAACATTTAATAGCCATTATCTAAATATTTTTATGTGATATTCAAATCAATCATCATGCACAAAATCCTAAGACGGCATTGCGATAAACCAGAAATTACGAATAAATTCTTTAACATTTTGGTTAGAACTATCGTGTAATTTAATGCCTATTGCACACACGTTCAGATAAGAGGCAGCAAAAACAAATCCCGTGCTTTAATGAATGGCGAGGAACGTTGCCAAATCTAAGGATGCCATTATCACCGTCAAATATATACTATCATCTAAGGACTGTATACACGGAATCAACGGAAGCGCCACCTTGTTTATATATCTCGGCACTGAGGTGTTTAGAAATATACAAATGCCGTTAAATTTGAACTCCCTCTGGTTTTCACATATTACTAATAGAGGGAGCCTGAAGGTGTTTCTAGCAAAATTTGAGGCGATTGCAAATTGGCATCCGTATATCGGAAGCCAACGTACCCCGGATGCCAGTTTTACCGCAATTTTTACATGGGCGGATGCCAATCTATACCGCAACTATATATATATATATATATCACAGTAAGTATATATATATATATACTTGTGATATTTGTTGGTTTATTTATATTTATTTTGTGTGTATTTATGTGAGTTTTTATGATGTGAGTAAGCGCTATAGAATCAGTTGTTGCCGTTACGGCGACTGTAAAAGAAGTAAGCAAAGACCAACGGCTTCTCAGCCGGAGCTGGTCGTGGGTAAAACAAAAGACTCAAAAGCTTTAGCTGAAAAATAAAATATGGGCGCCAAGTAGCTAGTAACCCAGCACTTTTCTAAACAAAAGATACACTACAGAAGGCGCTACTAACCATACCTGAAAAATAAAAAGATAACGGCAATGGCACAAATCAGATACGCAGATAAATAAGTCAAGGTAGTATAATTTCCAGAAACACAAAGAATACATGGACAATTAAAATACACACACACAATATACGGCAACCGAATCATATCACAAAATGTATACCACAGTTTAATAATAATTAAGCGTATGGCTAACCTCACCACAAAATTGCGATTTAAATTTATATAAACGTAAAAGCCTAGTTGACAAGTAGATTCAAGTTAAGTAAGTAATTAAAAACGGTAAGTGATAAATTAATTTGCGACAAAATATTAGCATTAAGAATTACAAAACTGACGCTAAATTTGGCCAAATGCACTACTGAATAAATAGAAAACGGTCGAAAGCATCGTGGCTTCGACACAACTGTTAAGATTGAAAAATTTAGAAAAGCACGTTGAATGCGACCAAGCACCCAGTATGCAAGGCATAACTTTTAATTAAATTTTCAAGGCGCTAACACGGGTTACAAGATCTTGCTTCCGTATAAGACGCTAAAAACCGCGAATTCACGATAATGCTAAGCAATCCGCATTAAATGGTCGTAAGCGAACATTACATTTAATTTTCTTGCAAAGCGGGGCGCATATAATAGTGTTATCCAACCGTAAATCAAGTCACCACGGTATCGTGACGATCGAAAGTGAATTGAGGCTTTTCATGCACTTGCCTTACAAAAAATATTACAGTACCGTTCAAACTAGAACGTGGCCAGAGCCACCACCTATCAGATTACCGAAAGTGCTACAAGATATCTAAAAAGAACTACCGCAAAAATCACTGTACAATGCCAGCTTCAACAACCACATTTCACAGGTGAGATAACCGCTTAAAATACAGATTAAAAACATCCGAAAGTTTATCGAGTACGCCGTAGCACGAACACCAAAGCTTCCTCAGGAGGAACTCGAAGTTTGAGGGATCGTAATGAAAATATTAAGTAACCGACCTTTACGATGGATATTCTCCAACTGCAGTGGACGGAGGCAGGGATCGAAGGACTGCAAGGCGGCCACGAAGCGGGCAACCACCAGCTGACTGTCGGAGGAGGTTTCACAGGCGTTTACCTGCGCTATTCCTTTGTGCGTGCCAAGCTCGAGGGGGCTGCAGCCAGAGGCGTCGAATAGCCCTGGGTGCGGATGTGCTCGCAGGGGGGCGGAACATTACTCGAATCGCCACCAGATCAATGGACGTAACTCAACGAAAACTGCCCCTCCAAATAGGAAAGCCGTTGTACGTCACCAGGTAGGAAAAGCCGTTGCAGATCTCACGGCTGCACTACGCCAAGAAGGACAAACATGTGCTTGCTAAAGCGAAATCCTCAAACGAAGTTTGGGCTTGGAAATTACTACAAATACAATTCACGGGGCCTGTTCCAGACCATCCGTGGAATTCACAACACACCAAAAGTAACTTCCTACGTAAGATGCCACCGAAGGAATCCAATAAAGCTACGTCTCCAAGACGTTAATTTTCGGGGCAGCTGTATTGTAGGCAAACTTAGGTTTAAATAAAGATAAAGCAAAAATCAGCTTTAACGAAAATTAGACCAATTAATTAAATAAATAGCTGTAAATAACTTTTAGCCCGTAACGCAGTCCTGAATAAATCTTGTTACTAGTTATTTGTTATGCTATTATTTTGGTTTGCTTGGTATATCTCTCACCTTGGGGAGGTCTGACCCAAGGATTTGTCGACGTCGAGGACCTGGCGCCCTCTCCCTTAGTTTCTCTTTCAGCTCTGCTGCTGGAACCCCGACCCTCTCGACTAGTTAGCCAACCTAAGCCGATATTTACCAGCTGTCAAAATACCAAATACAACTTTCGCCAACAGGTAAGGGCCGCCCTTCGCCATCCTTCGTTACAAATAATTATATAAATGTCAATAAGGTAGGTACTATAATAATATTAGCCTTTGGGGCGTCTTATCTTATATAAATACGCTTACATATACTTGAGGAATAAAACACATGTAGTTTCATGAACCAAATATAATAAACTGTTTATAAATTTGTTTTTGGATCGTTGCCTACACAATATCAATAGCAACTCCTTGCAATATTTTTTTTTTGCTACAGCGGTAGAAGACAATTACAGTTTCATAAACAATTTAAGCTGTATTTGGGCATTTTGATGAGCAATTTTTAATGTTCATAATAACAAGCAAAATTTTGTGTTGCAGCTGGACAATACCATAGCGAGAAAAGAATAGCCAAAATTATAAGTAATTTTACAACCAATAATTTTATTAAAAAATATTGTAAAATTAATTAAACAAGCAATTATTTTTACAGTTAGAAACACTTAGCGTCTATGCAATTTAACTAACGTTCCACTTACATGTGCGGACATTTCCTTTAGATGGTATTGCAATGCTTCTACAATCTGTCATAATATTGCCATTGTGCATATTCATAAGCAGTATTCTAAACCTTTAGATCTAAAACTTATTATGAATTAATGGATTTCAAAATTTTCTATAAGACCTTCTCAATTTGCAATTTTTGAGCTATGAGTACTAGTGTTTTTACTTTTTAAGTATCGCTATTACAGTATAGTGCAGAATGTAATTTTTACACTACCGATAGTAAATGGCCTGCTTTATGTGTCATTTTGAGGCACTAAGTGCCTCTTTTAATCCTAAAGGAATAAATGAAAAATAATCACTAGATTATACACCAGGGGA
The DNA here is from genome assembly GCA_940337035.1 of Agriotes lineatus. Classification (NCBI taxonomy): domain Eukaryota; kingdom Metazoa; phylum Arthropoda; class Insecta; order Coleoptera; family Elateridae; genus Agriotes; species Agriotes lineatus. Next base: position 145,353,739 of record OW679196.1, on the reverse strand, counting down.
AAGAAAAGCATGGGGAAAACGCAGAATTCGGGACACATTCCCCTCCTATTGTTAATATTAATTATTATTAACTATGATTTTCTAGTAACCATAACTAACATTACAAGCGAAGCAAATAAAAGGAGGGGAAGCAAATAAAAGGAGGGGAATGTGCCCCGGATTCTGCAGTTTACCCAAAAGCATAATTTTTCCAAGATGTAAGTTTGAAGACCACGAACTGCAAATACACCACGAACTGCAAATACACCAAAGGAAAAATGGCGTTCTCTTCTGCCGTGTATATATCGTGTGTTCCAAAAAAAAAAAAACTTATTTAGGGTAGACCTTTGAAAGAAAGATAGAAAATCTAGTCATGTCTTAACATAAATCCGTAGGTGAATGTCAGATTGCATTTTGTTTATGAAAACGTCTGTCACTGTGACAGGCAAAAGTTTACACTGCATTAAGTTTACTTGTATCAAGTAAAAAGGAAAATATGATGGCATTTGCACAACAACAACGAGTGTATTATTCATAACAGTCATAAAAATTGTTTTTATTTAGTGTTTTGTATATTTTTAGGAAAATAGTTCAAGATCAAGATGTACTTTAGTTCTCTCTAACTTATGGTAGTTCATTTGCCTCAATGGGTATATCAAGTTATGGCAAAACTTCAATTTGATCATGTCATGCTGCAAATTAGTTTTTTTAAACACACGATACTATACAAGAAACAAGTATTTTCATAAAGCATTTGTCAACCTGAATTATGTATAGGTACTGCAATATTTAGGGGTGGTATTTAACAGTCTACCAAATTTACCCAACCTTTTCGTACAAAAAAATACTTTCGTTTCCCAAAAATGCTAAATGCTCACCAAAATTAAGAAAATACATAATCTTAGAGCGACAACCAAAAATTGACATCATGCTAGTCTCTTATATTATTTGTTCCCAAAAATAACTTTCGTTGGCTAAACATGCTAAATGTTCACCAAATTTTATTCCGCATTTAATTCTAACATGATACCCAGATATTTAATTTTCGTCAGCGTCTTATATTATGTAGCATTTAAAAAACACTATTTCTTTGGCAAAAATACACAATGTTTACTATATTTTATACCACATTCAATTTCAAAAGTATACCCAGATTTATATTTCTTGCTGGCCTAAATATCACTTATAAGAAAAATCTATCGTGTTTTATTAGGTCTTGTTTATTAATGGGGACATAGAAATAAGTCTGAAGAATTCTTAGAAATAAATCAATATCTTTATATATATAATGCTTCTGTACGTCTGTATGTAACTGAACTCCTCCTAACCGGCTGGACCGATTTTGATTAATTTTTTTGTGTTTAAGTGGGTCCCTGGATGGTTTAGATTTACAATTGGACCCAGTAAGTGGCGCTGCAATCGGGTTCTAGGCAATTGACGAAATTTCTTTTTTAATTTTTTATAGATTTCTCGCATATCAAAACATATAACCCCAAAATTTCACCACCCCCAATATTTTTTAAAATTAAAAAAATCGAAAATTCGAATATCGAAAAAACGTTTGCTGAACCCACTGATAGCAGGCAGCGGGCAGGACAACGTATGTCGGGCCCGCTAGTATATATATAAAAATCTAACACAAATTTCACAAAACAAAATTGAAAATTAAACTTATTAAGTTTTTTCATACGGCAATACACTGGTTACACTCACTGTAAAAGCTACCAAACACAGTGTGCGGCTGCAAGCTGAAGCCTGCAAGAAGTTTGTCTGGATCTGGAAGCGACAAGGAGAGATGCTCGAGCTTATTTCATTTTTGGAGTAACAGAATAATTATTTGACGCACAAGTAGTTTTTTCGAGAAAGACTAAATATAAATGGATAGTGCGAATATTTATTACGTGCAGCACGGACGCGTAACTTGAGCGTTCTAAATTTGGCGAACATTTAGTAAAATTGATAGACATATGGAATTTAAAATGTAAGCAATGGTAAAACAATACGCAACATAGCTATTTTAGTGGTGCTGTTCTCATTTTCTGAAGTATAATAATTTGGGTTCCATTAAGATTTTTTGATGTTTATTAAATTTTTTGGTGGACAGCGCTAGGGATGTATGGTTTAATTTGGTGTACATTATATTTGATCCCAATATTTAGTAGCCTTTGAATTGTGTTTATGATAGGAATACCATGACACCATACATTTCTTATATTTTTTATCCAACACTATGAGTTATTAAGCCCATAACTATGGTGATTTTAGGAATTTAAAGTGGCCTATATGTCACTAGTGAGTTATAAACCATAAGGCACTAGTGTGTTATAAACCATAAGTCACTCTCGATAAAAAAACTATTGAAAATTAACATTTTATTCAGAACACATTACAGAACATATTACATCCATAACGCAATATTACATACTCAATATAATACATTTTAGAACATCACTTATTAATATTAATATTTATATTAATGTCAATTGCATAGTTGTTACTTCTAGTCATTTGACAATTTACATTATTATTGGAAATTTCATTACGTGATTCTGCGCTATTCACTACAATACTTGGAACAGTGGCGGTGGTGAACTCAGAACCTCCTTGAATTTTTCTTGCTGTGTTAATTTTTTCTCCCAACGATTCTTCAATGTACCCCTCTGCCACAGTAGACGATTTCCATCCACCGTGGCGTTTAAGCGCTGTTATGTTGCCTCCACCATTAACCAAGAGTGTAGCAGAAGACCGTCTCAAACTGTGACCAGTGTAAGCCTCTGCATGTGGTAGTTTCAAGTAAGATGCGATTCGGAATGGCACCTTAGACAATGTGTTTATTCCAACTGGTTGGATCGTGCATTTTTGATGTTTGTAATTCAAAAAAAAATCTACGGTGTGGTACCTTGGCAGGTCGTAATGAAACATAGTTTCTATAGAGATCAATAGGACTGACAGGATATCCCTCGTTTATGACAGTGAAACTTTGAGGTTTGTTGGTTTTTGTATCAGGAATGGAAATATAGAGATATGATCCCTTGTCTTCGATGTGCTCAACACTCAAATTTGTCAGCTCATTACAACGGCATGCCCCCGCAATACCCATTATTAGTGCAACCTATAAACATATATTTAAATAGGATTTACGGAAATCAAATAGGCACTATCTCACCTTCTCCATCAGATATTCACTGTCCGGAGCACTTCTTAGAAACTGCTCAATATGTTCCTTTTCCAAAATCTTGGCTTTCTTTGGTTTATGTGCTCTTGACTCACTTTTCAAGAAAGATATAAGCCTACCATATTTCGATATGTCGACATTTTTATGAAATTTTAACGTTGCTTTCAACATCGAGTATTTTGTCCACATTGACGAACCTACATTTTTCTTTCCAATTTCAACAAAATACGCCAACAATATTTCTTCGGTTATACCACTAACTCCTTTCTCTTCTCTCCAGGACTTGAATAGCCCGAATTCCTTTTCATAAATATCCTTCGATTTCTTGGGTATTATTTTTGATAATGCTAGTTTAGCATCATTTTGAATTTCAGCAGGAACAAACACTTTTTCTTCCATTAGGTATTCGGCATCGTTTTCATGTGTTGACACTTTTGTGAAACCAAACACGATTATTGTTTTAATGTAAACAAAACTTTTATGTGCCATGGTGATCGCGTCAAAGCCTTCCCATAAATTGAGCTACTTTTAATAATTTGTCAAATAAAAATGTCACAACTGTCATCAGAAAAAGGATGCGTTTTAACGAAATTCTGAAGGTGTTGGATAAAATTATGTATGGAACTCGTGTGTTATCGGTCATAAGTCACTTTTAAAAACAAAGCCACTCGCACAAAGTGCTCGTGGCTTACCCGTTTTTTCTCGTGACTTATTTCCCTTATAACACACTTGTACCATAAATAACTATTATATCGTTCTTACATTGATCTTATATTGTTTATAACAAAAACTTCCGAGAGAGCAAACATTAATATTTGCTCCCTAGGAGGAAAATGTGTTATTTCTGCCAGAATGTTTGTAACCTAGAAACTAATTTCTACTTACAGTCATGGAAAAACAATTTTCACCGTAGTACCGTTGTCTGCGTTGATTGTTTATAAGCAATGCCTGAGATTGCAACTATACGAAGGCATTAGTGCAAAGTACAATAAGTCAAAGATTATCGCACAAAAACAAGGAGAATCCGAGGAATTGGGGTTAGATGGAAGAGCAGACGTATGCTAGTTGCTTCGATTTAGTCATTATATGTGGTGTTCAACTGGCATATGTACTGAACCTCGCCCTAACTATAAATTTCAATTCTTTTTAGTGTGTTTCGTTTGTAGTAATAAAGACATTTATTATTATTATTATTATTATTATTAATCATATAGGGATCCCATTGAAGCTGCTGGAAAATCGGCACAGCAAGCAACCAATCTCAATACAATAACTCAATATGAACTGCACGAGGAATCTGAAAATACCAGTTCGAGCTGTGGTAGCACTCTGCCCCACAGTTTGCAAGTTCACAGTTAATAAAGAGCAAAACTTAAAACTGTTGCTCCCTAGGTGAGATTGCTCACTGGATATAATCTTAGCTCTTGGCGGCAGCAAACAGTTCAACGCCGCAGTATGGGCCAAGGAAGCCTTATTAGCTGGGATTCGCTGGAAATACAGGCCGAGAAAACTCACGGATCCACGGATATCGTGCAACAAAGCCAAATCTGTCTAAGTATCCTCGTTCTCAAGATACTCAAACAACACGAGCTACCAAAGAGCATGGCCATCGCGTAAATCCTTGCTCGAGTTCACAAGGTGCAAGGCACATTAAGCCAGAGAATGCTGAGTGTTTATCCTCAAGAATTCGCCGTCGAAGCCGAAATTCTATGTTAACAAGAAGACTTCGAGTAACAGCGAAAGCCTCAAACAGACACCTATAAATAATTCCTTCAAGTCCCATTCACTCAGCCGACGCCTTAGATACGTGCTGTTAACTCGCACTAATCAAAATACTTAATTATCCGGCCCTAAAAATTACTAATTACAACCTAGACAACGCAGCACGAGGGCGGCTTAAGAATCGCCTCCGAGGGCCAGGCCTGTACGTCGCCGCAGCGAATGCAAGACATCCCGACGAGGCTACGTTAATAATTTGGCATGGTGAATTTCCCGGGACATTTCCCGCTACATGCTAGTGGCGAATCGCGGCCTAAACTCATACTTTCCCCGGCAATCGTCGTCTACTAGTCCGAACTCAATTTAATAACAGCATCGCTCACCTGCTTGTCCAAAAGTCTAGAGGAAGAAAAAAGAACAACCAAATCCACGGGCCGCACGTAATCTGCCACAAGCGGTACACCTGTCGACTGTGATAGATACGAGTCGAACCCGGAATGCACGTAAGTTAGCTTAATATTGCCCGTACTTTCAACAATTTGAAGACAAAATTCGTTGTTGACATGCCGCCATTAAGCGGCCTCCGCTGACCTAACCACTTATTTGTGCAGGCTCTTCGACCTGCCGACGTGACATCGGAACTAATCTACATAGAGGCTGTCCCAAAAGAGACTAAACTGCCCGATCTTAACAAGCGAGATGCCCCGTTAGAAGAGTTTCATTAATTTACAAGCATTGTTACAATTTTTATTTATTGCTTTTAATACAATATAATTTACTATGTATCTAGTTAAACATATTATACACTGATAAAAGTTATTTTGCATTCTTTCCTGGGTAATTAAGTTTGAGCTTATTATTGAAACCTTCTGAGCTGCCTGGGAAGCCAGTTTCAGTCTGGTAATTTGTAGCAAACGGATTAAACAACTTAAATTAAATTAAAGTAGGCAAAACAGGTTACAATTCAATGTAAAAATGAATTGTATATTGTGGTGAGCTGCAACCCTTCTGACGGAGCTGTAGAGCGAATGTCCCGGCCAGGTAACCTCCAAATTACAGTATTGTTGGTGTTTACGGTGCTGGAATCAAACGCAAAATCACGCTGATACAAATGATACCTGCACCCATATATGTATTACTACTATATTGCTAGCAGGGCCTGTGAACGGCCAAAAACATTATGGCGCCGACATACTATCACTCTGAGTACTACGCGTCTCGTGCGCATGCCTGAAAATTCGAACTCCGCCTTTAGAAACGAATTTTAAACTTGACCGTGAGGTTCACTTCCCCACCACGCGGACGACGCGCTTGCGCACAGCTCACCAAATACATCGAAGAGTTGGTTGTCTGTCTCACTTACGCTGTGACCTCCCCACTCATAGCCACTAGCAATATAGTAGTAATACATATATGCCTGCACCTTATTGTCAAGATAAGAGTTTCTGCGTTCCCTGTAGGTGTTCTAGGAGTACGTAGCGTATCCGTTGGAGTGATGGCGATGTGAAATTGGGCCTGGATTTCTTACTCAAATTTTAGTGGCGCCGCGGTCATTGACATCCCGGGGCGGCGGCTCGCGAAGAATTTCCCCGCGGTCGATCCCAAAGACGGGCTCGGAGTTTCGGCTTCTGGAGAGAGTCTCTAAACGTTCAGGTCGCACCCTTCAGGTAGGTTTATGCATGCAGCTACAGGGTTCGATGCACATTTAGGAGGAACGTGTAATTTGGATTCCTAGGAACCATGTTATTAAATAGTTTTGGGACTATTATAGTGACGGATTGTAATGCGGGTTTTTAAGTTATCGGAAAGCAAGTTAGGAGTCGGCCACTGCGGACAGTCGCCGTATCAATCTAACTTTAGGTCAGGTTTTCAGGTTAATAAGCTAGGAGACGGGCACTGTGGACAGTCGCCGTCTCAATCTAACTTCAGGAGAACAGTTTAAGATAAGGGTAAGTCTATGGACTCAAGATGGGACGGGGCAGGATCAGAACTGGTGGACTGAAACGGGAGAAATCTCAAGTGAAGTCAAAATGGAATTGATATCCTTCTGGCGGCTTTATCGGTGCAGCGGTTCTGGGTTCCCATGGAGTGGGGAAACGACGCGGTCGATCCTTTAGCGCAATGTTGCGCATAGTAGGAACCTTCGCGTTATCGGAAAACTACGTGTTACATAATTATAAATAATACTTAACATTAGATACCACACAATTTATTTTGTAGGATGAACAATACAATTTCCGGTAACTTTCTGATAACACATCTCAACACCTCGAAAAGTTGTAGTATAACCTGTAGCTGTTGGCAGAACCGAATTATATGGTGCATTATCCATAATTAACACACATTTTCCATTCAATTTGGACAAAGCAGGGATTAACTGTTTTTCAACATTGCCTAAAAATGTCAGCTTTGATGCACTTATGATAGTCCCTGTCATTATTGTCCGAGTCCAACAATAAGTTACATCCTGGTAAAAATCCTGATGTGCATCCTGCATACTCTTTCCCTCCGCCTTAACTTTAGATGAATTTAGTTCCTCCATTGGACATTGCAATAAATTATCCAAAGTAAAAAATCACACATTTTCTTCTTAATATCTTCCCAGAAACTATATTCCTCCCAAATTAGAAATTCCTTTTATTTATTCATATTGTCATTCGGTCGTTGTTGGAGTTGTGATTTTGCTTCGTTTAAAATATTAAACACAGTGGCATTAGAAATCTATAATAATAAGAAATTGTTAAAGATGTTATATCTGTTTAATTCTTAATACTTACATCAAATATTTGACCAACTCTTCCAACGATGGCTGTTTTACTTAAGTTACCATTGATTCGTTTATATTAGTAAAACGGAGTTTTATAGCCTTTTTGGTTATACAATACTGCTTTTTCGTGGCATTTTATTAAGCTTTACCGAAGTGCCAACTTGACAATCCCGGCGACCTTAATTTTGAAGTTAGGTATATTTTGTAACTATACTGTTGTACACTGCTAAAATAATATAAATGTAAAGCCTGCTCTGAATCATAAATAAAAAAAATAGACTATACTGAATGCCGCACTTGGACAAATTGTAGTGTAATTAATTAATTAAACAAAAAGGTTCACGTGAGACTGTACCTCCTCAAAGAACAAGAACGCTAATTGAATTCTTACTATTGTTCAGCCGAGGAAAACGGTTAATAAATGTTGAGTCATCAAAAACTTTGGTTGCTTATTCAATTTAAATAGCTGCAACAGAAGAAAACAATTTGTAGAATAGTTGAAAAACTTCAGTGCGGTCCTGAGTCCTGTCTAAAAGCCTTAAGTCCGGTCCTGACTCTTATGTGTCATCATTTAAAACTTCCGAACATAACCACAAACTCTCAAGATGTGATTAAATTCCTTTCATATATTGTAGTTACAGTAGTAATTAACATAAGTGTCGGTGTAGTATTTGATAACTTGAAAAATGGCATATACAGGCGTGTTGCCCTTTATTCGAGGTGTAGACTTCACCAGAAATGATTTCAGTGTAAGTAACCCAACCCAACCCAACCATTGCTCCGTCTATAGCCAAATATTGTAGGAAAGCAAGTTTCCAGAGGCAGTTAGCTCCATGACCGGAGTGCAATGGCTCAAGCTCGATCGCACAAACCTATGCGAGATTCCCAAAGAAATGGGCAACCTCCTCAAACTGGAGCACCTTTCGTTAACCAGAAACAACCTCGAGAAACTGCACGGGGAACTCACAGAGCTGGGTTGCTTGCGCACCTTAAATCTGCGCCATAACAAAGTGAAGAACTCTGGCATACCCTCGGAGCTGTTCCAGTCGGAGGAACTTGGCACCCTTGATTTGAGCCACAACAACCTGAAAGAGGTTCCCGAAGGCCTCGATCGGGCCAAGTCACTGCTAGTTCTTAATTTAAGTTATAATCAGTAAGGAGACTTTTAATTTTAAGTATAATGAACTGTAATAATACTTTTTAGCATCGATTCCATCCCAAATACGCTTTTCATAAATTTGTCGGATTTACTGTTTTTGGATTTGAGTCACAATAACCTAGAGACTTTGCCACCGCAAACCAGGAGGCTAGCAAACCTTCAGACGCTAATCTTAAATGACAATCCGTTAGGACAGTACCAGTTGAGACAATTGCCTTCTCTTATAAACATTGAAAATTTACAAATGAGGAACACGCATCGTAATTTGAATAATTTTCCTTCCAATTTGGAGGCTTTGATAAATCTAACAGACGTGGATCTTTCGCAAAACTCGTTGCCTAAAATTCCCGATGCCTTGTATTCGTTGCCCAATTTGAAAAGACTGAACTGTAGTGAAAACGAAATTACAGAATTGTCCACAGGTAAGCATTTCCTCACTCTTTAATTACTTCTAAGACTCCTCTTTTGAAGCTATGGAAATGTGGCAGAAATTGGAAACCCTCAATTTATCCTACAACAAACTGAAGAGCCTTCCAGCGTCGCTGTGTAAAATTGCAACACTGCGGCGGCTGTTTGTAAACGCAAATGAGCTGGATTTCGAGGGCATCCCGTCAGGTATAGGGAAGCTGGGCCGCTTGGAAATCTTCTCTGCAGCCCATAATCAGCTAGAAATGATTCCAGAGGGCTTGTGCCGGTAACCAATCACCTATTTGTATTCACCTTCTTTTAGTTATAAAATTCCAGATGTGGATCGCTGCGAAAATTAGTTTTAAGCTCAAACCGCCTCATAACGCTGCCAGATGCGATCCACCTCTTGGGTGATTTGGACTCGCTGGATTTACGGAACAACCCCGACCTAGTAATGCCACCCAAACCTGTGGAAATGACCCGAGGGGATGGGCTGGAGTTCTATAACATTGATTTCTCCCTTCAGAACCAGCTGCGGTTGGCTGGGGCAAATGTGCCAGCTCCCTTGCCTGCCCAGAGTGAGTAGTTCATAATGGATTCATCCGTTTTGTTTACTTTTAGTTTTGCAGATCCTAGTAAAGATCCCATTGCTAGAAAAATGAGGCTGCGTCGAGGCCGTAGGGACCAAGAGGAAGCTGACCAGGATCAAGCGAAAATATTGAAGGTAAGAATTCTTAACTTTTTTGTCTTAAGGTTCTTCGGTAAGTTGCTAAATTTGGACATTTTTCAACTTTAATCGTGTTTAACGGTGTAATTTTCCCATCTAACACCACAATATTTTTATAGCACCGTATAGAGAAAAGATAGTTCTTCCGAAAAAATGTAAAAAATATACAGGGTGTCATTTAAAATAAAAAAGTTGAATGTCACTGCTCAAACCTCAGTAGGCCATGAAATAAAATAAATGTACAATAATATAGAAATAAAATAAATGTACAATAATATAGAAATAAAATAAATGTACAATAATATACAGCATATAATTCTGAACATCTTTTGTTAACAAATTATTTTTCTAATATCAATATTAAATGAACCAACAGGGGGGTGCCGCTATCTTAACTCACCCTGTATATTTGTATTTTTACATGAATTTTTGTGTTTTTATACTTTTAGGGCATGAAAGATATCGCCAAAGAAAAGAATAGAAGCAAAGGCGACGAGGATAACAAGGCAGAATCATTAAAGTAAGTTTGATTGTTGCAATCATGAATTAAAACTAATATTGGTGTCCACACGTATTCTTCATTTTATAATAATTATAGACCAAAACGCTGGGATGAGGCACTGGAAAAGCCGCCATTGGACTATTCAGAATTTTTCGAAGAGGAAGCTGGGCAAGTGCCAGGCTTAACAGTGTGGGAAATTGAAAATTTCCTACCAAATCGCATCGACGAAGTAGCACACGGAAAGTTCTACGAGGGCGATTGTTACATCATACTGAAAACTATCGTCGACGACAGCGGCTCATTTACCTGGGAAATATATTTTTGGATCGGCGAAAAGGCAACGGTAGGTTTAACAATTGCCAAATGCAACCCAGTTTGAATCCTTTTTTGCAGCTTGACAAGAGGGCATGCGCTGCCATTCATGCCGTGAATTTAAGGAACTATCTAGGTGCCCAGTGCCGAACCATACGCGAGGAGCAAAGGGACGAGTCTGAGGAATTCTTGGCTCTGTTCGAATCACAAATAACTTATATCGAAGGAGGCAGGACATGCAGCGGGTTTTTCACAGTGGAAGATATGGTAAGGGTTGAACTGTACCCACAGCTGTTGCTCACCTTTGCACTTTACAGACCTTTGAAGTGCGTTTCTACCGAATCCACGCGGCAGGTGCGTCCATACATTTAGAGCCCGTCGCCTTGGTGGCCGACGTCTTGGATCCCCGATATGTTTTTGTGCTGGACACCGGAATGAAGATATATCTGTGGTACGGCAAGAAAGCTAAGAATACTTTGAAATCCAAAACACGGCTTTTGTGCGAAAAAATTAATAAAAACGAACGTAAGAACAAAGCTGAAATAATTACGGAGACCATGGGGTCTGAGTCGTCAGAGTTTTGGGTCGCACTTGGGGAAGCGGATGGTGCACGATCTGAAGGGTCGGTGGAGGTAAGGGATGCAAATAATTAAATCTTCAAAAGTCAAATAACAAATTTTATTTTAATATAGGAACATGTTGATCCTGATTTTGTACCAGTTTCACCCAGGTTGTACAAGGTGCAACTTGGAATGGGCTACTTGGAGCTTCCACAAGTTGAGGTTCCACATGGAAAACTCGTTCGGACTCTTCTCAATAGCAAAAACGTCTACATTCTGGACTGTTATCTGGATGTTTTTGTTTGGTATGTTTCGACGTGTTTAAATGATATGAAATCTAATTTGTTGCATACAAATAATAATTGGAGCTTATTTGATTTTTCATATTTCTATGACGTCAGAAATAACAAAAACATAGCGTTGAAAACGTACGTCTTATATTAAATTATATATCGCAGATAGTTGACATCAGAAGAAAATTGACATAATTATGACATTCACATTGTCAAATCGGTAGTAAATTGGCACTGGTGCTATTTCTCACTAAGTAATTTGTTACATGATAATTTAACTCAATCGACATTAATCACATTAAATACAAAATTGGGAAACGAGTAAAGGCTTCGCCGGTTTTTGCAATAACACAGAACTGAAAATGTGTCGAAACAGATGGAAGTGTTTCTGTTACCCTCAGCCTAGCTCAATCAAAAAGGGGTGGTTTAAAAGCTCAATAAAACCGACGGCACTTACCCTATACTTTAATCAAAATAATATTGCTCAAGGCGCCACTCACTTTAGGGGATGAAAAGCTCTCGTGACCAAAGCGAGAAAAATCACGGAAGCTATGTCAAAAAATTTGCCGGGTTAGCTGCAAGCTGCCCCCTCGCCGTCCGCTAAGCTTCCTCCAGGTCTGCTGGCACAAACACAGGGTGGCCTTAAAGTCAAATAACTCACCTGCAATGACCACCCTTCTGAAAGGTTGCAAACTTAATTCAAGCCGATACTTTTAAGGCTTGATCAATCAAAGCACATGTTTTGGCGTTACACTTAAATACAAGTGGCCTTTGCCATTGTTGGTTGAAGACCAAAGGTTTCAAAAGGGCATCAAATAATTAGGCTGAATTTGACTAAACTGGTATTTAATGATTCAAACACACAAGAAATTTTCAGGTTCATTGCATAAATGGTACACCCTAACTGTTAATTAAGGGGACCCCAGCAAAAATTATCTTAATTCCTACTTGACAATACAGAAATTAGTACAAAAAAAAAAAGGAATAACAGGGATAACTCCCAACAATTTACAAACGATGCGGCGCTATGAATCGCAGGCGTAAAGTTCCACACATAAATGCGGCGCACACTTTATATATATTCGCGGCACTTCCGCGTTACATACAATAATGGAATAGTATATTACATACCGAGGTGGAAAGTGTTTCATTCCTGTCGAGAGATTAAGTAGTTAACCGCGTAGCGTCGAGGTGAACTTTATCTCGAGACAAGAATGAAACTTTTCACCGTGGTATGTATACTATTTTATTCGCAACCACTTTATTCTAAACAATAATTGGAAAAATTATATTATGATACGACAGGTTGTGACACGCATGAATGGATCAACGAGATTTCCATTGTCCCTACCTACTCAGCGGTCGGGAATGGATCGCGCATGAATGGATCAACGAGATTCCCAGTGTCCCTACCTACTCAGCGGGCGGGAATGGATCGCGCATGAATGGATCAACGAGATTCCCAGTGTCCCTACCTACTCAGCGGGCGGGAATGGATCGCGCATGAATGGATCAACGAGATTTCCATTGTCCCTACCTACACAGCGGTCGGGAATGGATTCATTTCCAACCAGCAATCACTTTTCCGACCGGTTGAAAAGTTAAGTTGGGAATAGCTCATTTTCCAACTTTTTCAGTCAGTAATGATCTTATTACATATATGGTTGCGAATAAATTAAATTTCCTACCTGAGCCATTTCATGTCTTATTTAGAAGCAGGAGCTAACAGGGCTGGACCTGGTGATTGCTCGGCGGTGAAGCTTGGGGCGACAGCTAAGGCAGAAATGCAGAACTCTCCGGCGTAAGAGTTGCGTCGAAAATCGTCCAGAACCAGGGGGCCAAAATGGTGTTTGTAGCCAAAACGACAGCGGCGGGTGAAGGATTACTTCAGGTTGGGCTCGGCGGAAGGGCAGGATGTGCAGAAACGCAATTTTTCCCGACTAACACGAGAACTGATTCACTTAGGGCATGATAAAAGACGTCTTATTTGTATTTGCACCTATGGCAAAATTGTTCTGCTCATAATTTCACTGAGCCGGAACAAACAAGAAATACTGCCCGAAAACTATTACGCTGGCTTACACCATTTCACCCTTGCCATGCGTACTACGAGAACGAAGACGAGCTCTCGTCTATCAAAGGGTTGGAGCCGAACTCACACAAATAGTCAACGACACGGTGAAATCGAAATCACAAGTTTTATAATGAAAAGCTCCCCGGTTCGTGGCAACTCAGACCACGACCTGGGACGCGAAAATCACACAAGTTTGTCTTATTCGAATGCTGGCTACTGATTGATTCTAAATTCACGGGCAGCTTAAAGATAGCCCCCCGTGTCGGAAGAAATCCACCTCACTTCCACCATCACAAAGTCCCATTATTGCACCACTAAAAAGAAATCTTACAAAAGAACTCGGGGGGGGAATCCCCGGTCAAACAGAGCATATAGGAAAGTTCCAGGATAAACAAAAGCTGCGGCGTAAAGAAATGCCAGGGGGCTGAAATATCTTGACCGATAAGAATAATTACTAAGAAGTCCAGAAGCTAAAACTCGGAAAGAAAAATTGAGTTCTAAAAACAACGTTCCACTATTTTGGGAACGAAGGATTCCTCAAAACTTATTTTCAAATAGCTTGAATTTGTCAAACAGCAAGAACCAACACGCAGAACTCGAAGCGCCAAACCGCGTTATCGGCAAAACGGAACAAAGAATGAATTCATAAACACAATTCGGCGAATATAATCTAAACGGCCGTGCTTGTAATGAACTGCTCGGCTCCAAGAAGCGCTTACGAAAGAATTTATAGGTCACGGGCATCTTAACGCCTGCTGAAACGAATTCAAATATAACTAGGAGCACCGGGCCGGCTTAATAAAATTTGGCGAAACGCCGAAAATTAAAATTACATTACAAATTATTATTATTTTATCATATTGGTGTTACTTGCAATTTTTTACCGGTTACATATTTAAAATTTCAACTTATATCAATTGTAATGGAGTATTAGAAGAGTGGAGCTGCACAATACTTACAATTGAACGTATTTGATTGTCTGATTCACTCACTAACTATTTTGATTTAAACTAATATTTAAACTATAACCTTAATTTTCTTCTTTGATATTTTCGTAACTTAATTACTGTAGGTACAGTCTGAAAACACATTATTTTACAAGTATAGTCAAGAACTACTTACTGAAGTCACTCGAAAAATTAAAATCAAATATGTCTGATGAATCGTTATTACTACTTATTAGAAGCATCGCAAGCTTTCATAGTATCCCATGTTTCTCCAATTGCTTTTCTAACATGAATGACGTAGTTCCTTCAGTGGTCAATAGTAACCTCAGTAAGTACACTGTTCAAATGGCAAATAGTTAATTCTGGTTTTGAATTTGCGACAATTATCGAGAGATAAAAAAAACTGATCCTCAGTGGGCTGTGGAAATTCAAACATATGAATAACATGTTGAAAGTCTATGTCAAATTCGAGGTTATCAGGTTAGGTTTTCTGTCAGTTTTGACACAGACTGACGCAAAACCTAACCGTTTCTAAGATTTTGAGCTTGCTGCCTTGCTCATTATTGTGCGTTATTTTACTGTCATTTTGGACAATGTTACATTGACAGAGCATTATAAAATAACCTATATTTAAAGCTAACCTGACCAAAAACTGCAGATTTTTTGTTTCGTCATGCTCCTTATAATTAAACAAAGAGGAAAAATTATTGCGTCACAGAAAAAAGGTAATGTGTAGACCATGGTATAAAGAATACAAGGTGTAACATTCTGCAGAATGGAGGCATCGTGGGCGGAGCCTCAAATTCAACCAATAAGAAATGCACTTACAAATGGAGATGCGTAAAGAAAAATAATAAGACAGGTGCAATAAATACAAATACCAGCGTACATAAATCAAACAAGTAGAGACACTCATGCCAAATGTTGAAACCTGTCTAGAGTGCCTGGGACAGTAACCCGGGGGGTATTTCAAAGCTCGACTATCAGAGATCAGAGCCAGTTACTAGCTCTGCTACCAATCATATGTGATAAAGTAATAGCGCCATCTGTTAGTACCATATATGTATGTTAGATTCTAGCTGAATTCGGCCCTTCGGTGGTGTTGTTTTCTTGACCTTTGAGGTCACAGGCGCTATTAATTACACGGTCTGCGAGACGGCTGCTTAAAATAGGGAAAGAATATGGGGTTATAACTTCGAATGCGTCGTGTAAGCGGGCAGATTTCGTTTCCGGAGGCTGACCCGAGGGTGTCAGCGCAGAGCGTTATTTAAATACGGTGTAATTCACTTATTTAATAGAGCTTGTGCGATACCTTGTTTTAATTGACGGTTTTATTAATTGTTTTCGTTAACATCAGAAGTGGGTTTGGCTCACGTTTCACATGAAAGTGAATTGTAATAGTGATGGAATCAAGGGATGCTTTAACCGATGGTTTTCTTTGTTTGCGGGAAGTGCCGGGCTCGGGTCGAATTTCGACCCCGAAGATGCGGATGCTAGTTGGTGCTGTGTTGAATTTCAACAGCTGCCCGAGAAATTTCGCTGGTCTTCCCGCGAACAGGTGGCTGTAGCCGGGAAAAGTTTTGAAAGGCGACCCTCGAGGATGGTTTGATGGTTGGAGCCTAGAAGGAAGCGAGTGAACATGCAACGGGATTAATAAAACGTGTAGTGGCGCAAAGACACATTTTGACAATAGAAAAATGTGGATTCGGGGTGGGTTCGGATTTAATTATTTATAAGAATGTTTAATTTAATATGTAAGTTAATCGAACTTGTTTAATGTCCGTTTTCCGGTTAGATTAGATATTGTTTAAAAAGGACGCGAAGAGGAGATAACAGTTCAATAAATTAATTTATGACAAGCAGTTTTTGTGCTCATATTTAAATAAATTTTTTACCTACTTAAATATATTTACAAATAAAAAATATACCATCGTGTTGAGCAAGTCTCAGAGCACCTGTGAGAGTGTGGGTAACGTTTTCCCCAACACAAAGTTATTTTCGACAAGAAGCATCCCGAGGCTAGGTTGGCGATCACCTCAATTTTACGAAGCCGGATTGCAGCTGAGAGGAGCTTCCTGAACCAAGGCTGTCTACTGGGACACATCAAGGAAGGCTGTAGAACAACAACCAGCACCTCAAACACCGAGGGAAACGTCTCCGAGAGCCATTTTGGGGCCCCGCCCGAGGAATGAACGGTACCGAATACTTCAAGGTACTGTAAAAAGTTTATTAACAGTGTGAGGAGCCGGAAATTTGTGTACAAGCGGCACCTTACCGTTTCGAATAAGAAGCAGGCGTATTCAAGCCTCCAGATAAAGCATTTTTCCAATATTAACGGGAATCCAGTTATGAGGTTAGGTGAAAAATTAACAATCACTATTATCCAAGCAGCGTCGGTTTGACGTCATAGACAAATTAATCACTAAACAAAAGAGATTAGAACCGCCAAAGTACTAGAAATCAAATAAATACCTGTAGTTTTTTCACAATTTTGAATTTCTAAGTCAAAAACGTTTACTGCAAGTAAACAAATCACTTTGTGTAATTGACAACATTTTACTCAGTTCAAAGCTGTAATTTATAAATAATAAGCTACCCAAGCCACCTCAATACAAATGAACTCTCAGATATTACAGGTCATCACACAATTCTGTACGTTGATGATACTACCTTGATTTTTAGTGAGGAGGACTCCGAAGCAATGCTGATATAAGCGTGCAAAGGTCTTGCGACGTCCTCGACAGGTACCTGTCAGCCCATGATCTTCTTCTAAACATACCTAAGACCTAATGCATTGTTTTCGGGAATCGAATAGACAATGGTTTTGCTTTCTCATACAAAAATAACCATATTCAAAATGCGGAACAAGTTTCTTTTCTTGGTGTAAAAATAGATAAAAGACTGCACAGGAGGGCGTGGCAATTAGTGTGTCTAAATATTGTTATGCCTTAAGAATTATAGCTGAGAGTATTTGTGTAGATGCTGCTATCTCAGCTTATCATGTTTTTGTCTCGTCCAAGATAAGGTATCGTCTTATCTTTTGGGGAAACTCATCGGAAATGGACAGAATTTTAATACTTCAAAAAAGGTGTATTAGATGTATTTTTGGAATGAAACAACATGAAAGTTTTAACGATGTATTTATTGGTAAAAGGATTTTAACCTTAGTTTGTATGTAGATATTGCACTCCTCTATGTTTGTTTATAATAATAAGGACCTCTTTGAAGATGCTACTAATAAACATTGTTATACAACTAGATATCAGGCGAATCTAGTAACAGAAAAATGCAATTTTAGTTATATCTAAAAAAAAATTTCCTATACAATAATAAAAATTTATGATAGTTTTCCAAAGAGTGTGCGAAGCCTGTCTCAAAGCCGAGTTAAAACTGTGATAGTGTTACGTTTTTACCGTTCGGGCTATTTAAAATTATTCGACGCTTCTTGTATTAAACATTTATTTACACCAGGGCTGTCCAACTTCAAGGGGTTCAAAGGTCACTGTAAAAAATTTGAAGGTTATGAGGGCCGCACCATAAAATGTGTCGTATGCGACTTTGTGAGTTATTTGTAATAAATATAAAACGTGTATATTTCATTACTACTTTATTTATTCAAGAAGCTTAGGCTACATTAAAAAAGGAATGAAACATGAAAGATATATACAGGGTGTTCCCTGAAGTAACCGACAAACTTACACCATATGTTCTAAAAGTGATTCTAAACAAAAAAAATCATATTCACTTTAGCTTAATTTCTTTTCGTTCTTGAGATACCGACAAAAGAAAAAAAAACATCAATTAATGTAAATTTACGTATAGAGATGTGACGTTTCACCCCCTTGCTAAGGGTGTCAAATTTTTACCCCTTGGGTTAAGCTCAAATCGGAGAAATACGTTCACTCAAATATATATTTGATTAGGTAAAACACCAGATAATTACCAAAACAAATATAATGTTTTTAGCTAGTTACAATGATTAATTAAAAATAACTCTGAGTTGTACATTATGTAAAATTAACATGTTCTTCTGCAACGGTGTCTGGTTTCGTGGGTCGAGCTGCAACCCAATGCACCGGCGGGTGTTGCGGGTCCCTATTGGTAGTCCGCCGGTACGCACGCCGATTCTTCGGGGAATGGGCTGAATAGGTATTTTGTTCCTGCAAACTTGACCTTCCACTCAGCAGTGATTTTAAGCTGTAATTTTCCGGTGAATTTAGCGATTTTAAGGGTTACCTGGGGCGGGCATAAGTGCCTAAATTCTGGTGCAGAGGTTGCTGGTACCTTACGACGTCTAGGCGTCGTTCTTGGAGCGAACGCGGTGTCAAATCCTACAGATGATTTTTTTTCGCCTTGAGCCGGAAAATGATGTTGACATTCCCCCGATAGGGAATTTGCGGGCTGCGGAATCGAACGTCGAAGTCCAGGAATTCGCCTTTTAATGACCAAAAAGAGGCCCTACATGTGAGTTTATGAAGGGCGGCTACAGGACTCTAACCGCTCACAAGCGGGGTAGATGCTACGATTCCTACATTTCACCTCTCGGGGCGCCGGGATTTGCGTTTACAAATTAGGCGGTCGGAAATGGCTTTTAAGCAGTTAGCCCTGCAAAACCGTATTAAGACAGGGTTAAAGCCTCAGGGATTCGATTTCCCAATAAAGTTCAATAATCAAGGTAAAATCGAATTCTAGCGGTCTTGCTCTTGCGAAAAATGTGAACTTCTCGGGCTGACAGTACAATACGTCATCTCTCTTGAAGCCTGGTCTGGTAAGGGTTGGAGGTCTACTCCGTTAAACAGTTCAGCGTGTCAGACCGGAGGGCCCAGGTAGAAAAGGAGAGGACAGGATCAGGACTGGTGGACTCAAGGGGGAATTCGATCCGGGGACCGCAAAAATATCATGGCGGGCCGCATGCGGCCCGATGTTGGACAGCCTTGATTTACACGATTAATTACGACTATTTACAAATACAAAAATTATCAAGGCAGAACACAAATTACATAAACTACGAACTATTTCTAACAATGATACACTATTTATTTATATGTGCTGGATTAAACATCAACTAATTTATGTGGCTATTTATTCACGACTTAAACATTAAGGATTTATATGGTTATATTTATTTGTTATTTATTTCACTAGGGTTATATACACACGGTTCGTTTATATCACGCGCGCTTCGAGTCTGATGAGGACTGATTTCTTATTCCTGCGGCGTGTATTTATATATCCGAATAATTTCCGTCTAGAACATTCCAGATTTCGCTCGTACATTCCGGGATTCGTATGTGTTGACCTCGAGCGTGTTCCCGAAAGCGTGAGTCATCCGTTGCATCTGGTTGCAAGGTCGCTTCTCGAGTATTCGACCGCGGTGACTCACATATATCCGCAGCGGCCCAGCTGCTGCAAGAAGTTCTGGAACGCTCGGGGCTGAATCATATGTCCGGGGCGAACGACCCGGCTGTAGAATCGTTACAATAGTTAACTATTTAATCCAAAAGGCGTTTTATAATATAGGGGACTTCTATGATACAGATAGGTGTGTTTTGGCTATACAGTGAAATCTCCCTTACCGGACACCTCTAATACGCGGACACCTCTCTTACACGGACATTTTGTGGAGAACCAACTTGCTTGCATTAACTTTACTAATAAAATTTTCTCTATTAAACGGACACGGACACCATTTTTCGACAATTTTTAGACTGTGAATCTCTTGTACGGACACTTCAAAATGCAGGCCCAGCTAATGGAGTCAAAACAATCCATAAAACCAACATTTAATGATCATGTTATTAAATTATCGAATTCTTTTGTAATACGGGCGGTATTAAGTCAACTCAAATCAGCATTATGACCACAGGAAATTCGACACTTTCATTGCCCTATGCACGATATTACAAAACAGTCCATGTCGCCAAATTTTTGAGGCCTGCAATTCAAAACTACTTTACCTTTTGCCAAGGCAGCCCATTATGATAAAAATAAAAATAAGAAAAAAAAATTCTGCTTGCTTTTATGGAAAGACAGAACAAGAAAACTAGGCCCAGGGCCGTCCCGCCGACCGCGTCGCCTGCGGGTATCAAGTTACGCCACTGTAATCAATTCGAACCAGAGGACGATTTACCCTTATCAGTAATGGCTGAACTGTATAGGAATATCCCAGAAATCGAAGACGTCGACCCTGACGCATTTATAAACACTGACAAAGAAATAATCCTGGAAGATGATG
This sequence comes from Agriotes lineatus, assembly GCA_940337035.1. Classification (NCBI taxonomy): domain Eukaryota; kingdom Metazoa; phylum Arthropoda; class Insecta; order Coleoptera; family Elateridae; genus Agriotes; species Agriotes lineatus. The sequence goes on along the minus strand of OW679196.1, from coordinate 145,332,882 downwards.
TAACCGAAATTTCAGGTGAATCAGCTGCCATTGATATGCAGTTGGCAGAATTACAAAACGATGGCGACTTAGAAATTTGTGAGAATGTAATCAAGACCTACACGGAAGCATTAACAGTGAATAATTTTAAATGCTTTGCTAAAGAAAGTAATGACTTTAAAGTATTCAAACTGTCAAAATATTTAGAAATACATGCGGAAAGTATAATAAGCAGTCAGAAAAAACCCTTACGTCAAACGAGTATTTTAGATTTTGTAACCACTATTACATAACTTTGTTTCAATTATTTTATTATTCTTATTAATTGTAAGCGCGTATACCTTTGCATAATACGACTTTTTTAAACATAAAAATGGATTTTTCCCTTAAGCGGACGCCTCTAATAACCGGACAAAAACTTTGGCACCGTGCGTGTCCGCTTATGAGAGATTTCACTGTATTGTGATTTTTTTACGGCTGTGCAAGTACTTCATTTCTAGTCCTATTTAAGCTATTGTCACCACTATGTTTTTAAAATGTATTTTCGTATAGTTTGCACTTTTTAATCAACCCTCAAATTTGATTTTTAGGATAAATTGTGCTAAATTGTAGAGCCATGAATTTTTCAATTGTTTAATATATATTTTTTTATGTTAGTGTATTTTTAACTTGTTTTTTAACATTGTTCTACACCTGTTTTGGTTCCTCTTGTGAATAAATAAACAGTTATCTATCTATCTATCTACCATAAATAAATGGCGCCAAAATAATGACCATTCAAAAACGTTCGATCATTTATGAAGGCGCTGTACTATTATAAGAGGTGGAATATGGATGTAGTTTTTGATTCCACCTTTGTTCAGAATTTTTTTGAGTTTCAGAGTCATTGACATTCACAGATTTTATAACAGGTGTTCATTAGAATTTGTGGTCTAGTCGGCTTTGGAACTGATGAAGTCATGTCGTGCATTAAATCATAGGACTGATAACTGACAGTGACACTGTAAGTCTATGTCAAATTCGATGTTAGCAGGTTAGGTTTTGTGTCAGTTTGTGTCAAAACTGACGGAAAACCTAACCTGCTAACATTGAATTTGACATAGACTTACAGTGTCACTGTCAGTTATCAGTCCTATGATTTAATGCACGACATGACTTCATCAGTTCCAAAGCCGACTAGACCACAAATTCTAATGAACACCCTTTATTTAAATTGTAAATGGGCTTATGTTCGTAATTTAATAAATAAGTTGACAAGAGCCTGTTACAGGTCCACACATTGTAGAGGACTTGAACTTCAAACGTGTTACTTTTGATACTAATCTTAGAATATGTTAATTATTCTGAACTTTGTTGCAGGTTTGGCAAGAAATCCACCAGATTAGTGAACGCAGCCGCCGTCAAGTTGTCAGAAGAACTCTTTAACATGATCGACCGGCCAGACTACGCAGTAGTGACACGCGTAAGGGAAGGAACCGAACCACAGGTAAAGACAAACCATTACCTTATACACTTTTTCACAAATTTTCCACACAGGTATACAAGCTCAAATTCCTGGGCTGGGATGAAGTGATTGCGGTAGACTTCACCCGCACCGCTGAGTCTGTGCAAAAGACCGGAGCTGACCTTACGAAATGGGCGCAGCAGCAAGAAGCCAAGACTGACCTGACGGCACTATTCATGCCCCGGCAGCCGCCCATGCCGCTGAGCGAAGCCCAGCAGCTCATGGAGGACTGGAACGAGGACCTGGAGGCCATGGAGTCCTTCGTGCTCGAGGGTAAAAAGTTCGTGCGGCTTCCAGAAGAGGAATTGGGCCACTTCCATTCGATGGACTGCTATGTGTTCCTCTGCCGCTATTGGATACCCGCCGACGACACTGAAGAGGGTGAGCCCTTGGAGGAGGACTTCCAGTGCGTTGTGTACTTCTGGCAGGGCCGGGAAGCTTCGAATATGGGGTGGCTGACGTTCACCTTCACCCTTCAAAAGAAGTTCCAGGCCCTGTTCCGGGACAAGCTGGAGGTGGTTCGTACACACCAGCAGCAGGAGAACATGAAATTTATGGCGCACTTCAAACGCAAGTTTATCATTCATCAGGGCAAAAGAAAGCAGCGCAATAAGAATGCTGTCGAGTTTTACCACTTGCGCTCGAACGGAAGTGCCCTGTACACGAGGCTACTGCAAATTAAACCTGATGCTGCTGCTTTGAATTCGGCTTTCTGGTAAGTCGTTTTTAAAGCTTTTTAATATAATACGCGATAATCATACATGTTTTTGTAACAGTTACATATTGAACGTGCCATTTGAACAAGAAGAGGACTCTGGAATCGTCTACGTCTGGATTGGGTCAAAGGCAGACTCCGACGAGGCCCATTTGATCCAAGAAATCGCCGAAGAGATGTTCAACAGCCCCTGGGTTAGCTTGCAAGTACTGGCCGAAGGTGAAGAACCTGACAATTTCTTCTGGGTCGGTCTTAGCGGTAAAAAGCCTTACGAATCTGATGCTGCGTTTATGGATCATACACGTCTGTTTAGATGTTCTAACGAGAAAGGGTACTTTATTGTATCTGAAAAGTGCTCTGATTTCTGTCAGGTATGCTTGAATTATAATTATTAATATTTTGTCGGAGCACATTTCAATGTTATCTTTTAGGATGATTTAGCAGACGATGATATAATGATTTTGGACAATGGTGAACAAGTTTTCTTATGGCTGGGAGCCAAATGCAGTGAAGTAGAAATTAAGCTGGCCTACAAGTCTGCACATGTAAGTAAAATTATGTCCAATGCCAAAACGAAGTTATGTTCAAATTCTGTTCTAGGTCTATATACAACACATGAGGGTGAAACAACCGGAAAGACCCCGAAAGCTATTTCTGACTCTGAAGGATAAGGAATCCAAGAGGTTCTCGAAGTGCTTCCATGGATGGGGTCTGCATAAAAAGCCACCAGAATAATGCTTTGTCAGATTGTAAAAACACAGACACCAAGTTTTAATGTAGCCGATTAGTAGCTTTATGACATATATTTCTTAAATGGAATAGGTTAAACCAACGTTTTCAATGCTGCCTGTAGCTACAAAGCTGCCTTTTAATTGATTGTATCAATAATAGTCTTTTAAGATATTTATTTGTAGGGCAGTCAGTGCTCAATTTGTTATTAGTATTAAAATCCTATGGACACAGGATTTATTATAACATGTAATATTACAAAAGTGCTTGTATATCGACAGCAAATACAAGATTCTTTATAATCATATAATTTATTTTGCAACTAGAAATGACTACCAAAATAAATGTTGAATTGTATATTCATTATATTACAATAATTTAAAATAAAAAAAACTTATAACCTATATTTACTTCGAAACGAAACATTAGTCGTCATCGTCGTCGTCGTCCGATGGCACAAACAGATCGTTCTCTTCCAGGAAGCTCGCAATGTTCTTGCTAATGGCAGCGCCGATAAGCAACCCAGACACAACGGTGCAAATTACTCCGATAAAGCCAAAAGGCACTCTCGGGGGCTCGGCTACGATACCGCCGCTCGGTGTTCGAATTTTGTTCCTCGTGGAGTTGTGCATCGGTAACCTCAGCTGTCTCTGGCTTAAAAATAGCGCGCTTCTAATCGATCCCACAAAAATCATGGCTTGAGATTGCGCTCACGCCCGCCGTTTAATGAATCCCGAAAAGGGAAACTATTTTTGGCTTTTTTATAATTTAAATTTAAGGAGCAGCTGTTTTTGACAGCGACAAATGTCAAACGAAAAGTCTAGAACTAGCGAGTTTTGTTAAACGCTAGGTTTCTAAGCTTGGTATAATTGATGACGTCATAATTGTAGGGGGGACTGGGGAGAGTTTGAACAAAGGCAGACGACGGACAGATTCAAATTTCCCACAACTGCTTATTAGCTTCGCTAGTAAGCTTTCTAGTGCCTATTGCGTTGTTTATAGCTGTTTTATGTAATTTAAAATCAGGTTTTTGTATTGAATACTACTTGATGTTATAATTTAACACACTTGGGTAAGCTTTATCTTATGTACACCTTAGATTTTTCAGATATTTATTATGGTTAGAGGAGCTTAGAAATAACATTTCTACATTATAGTAACACAAATTAGTTTGGACAAGTCTTCACACTCTCCCTAATGTCCTAAATCATTCCATATCTTAATTATTTTGCAGTTTTATTATTTAAGTTGTCAAGCCATTACAAGATGAAATATGAAAAGTGCCGTTTTAGCGGCGTAGTAGTGACCTTGAGCCGTCCAAATGCAGGTGAGGGTGAGTGATCACCTGGTACCGGACCTGACGGCCTGGGAGATTGGTTTAAACGCTGTTTTTTTGGGGCCTACTGTGGCATTGGGGCCGGCGGCATAGAGTACGACTTACGACGGGTTCAAGGAGGTATTCAGTGGTACAGAAGCTAAACAAAGTCTGAATCAGGACAGCGGGTCTGTTTCTCTCTAGTGAAACGCAGTTCTGGCGGGAAACCTTGTCTGGTTGCCAGCGGATTCGCCTAAGCACAAAAGGCCTAGAGCTGTTGGCTCCTCCAGTTGGAGCTGGACTGGACTAAAATGCCTTCAACAGAGCGAGTATTCTTTTCTTATACTACTCTGGGCCTCTCTACCTGAACAACCTTCTACTGGATATTCAAAAAGGGACGCTTCGTTCGTAACTGCACGGAAACTCGGGCAGCTCTGAGCCTGTTCGCTTAGCGTCAACGGGTTGGTTGTTAGGCGTCAATTGTGATTTGAGTTGGCTGCATTCAAATTCTAACATTATTAATATGTAGACAAATTTGTCACAAAGTTCGATTCTTAAAAAGGAATATTCCATCAAATGTTTTCTCCTCTACAAACAAAGCCCCAGCATTTTATGACATTATGGTTGTACTTTCAGAATCTCTTAAGGACATGTAATATGTAATATACTTACATATTTTTGCAGTTAATATTTTTTAAATTACAATTTGTTGTTTATATGTTTTCCTAGCCATGTTCATTATATTCCTTACGTGAACAGGAAATGGGCAACATGCAGGTCTTTACATTTTTAAATGTTTCTGCTAACGTTTACATTAGCTTTTTCGGCAAATACGTAGAAACTATAGATTAATGTCTAAACATTCGTTCGCTAAAAATTTCCCTATTTGATGTAATATGGTCAGAGCCATAAAAACAGCAAAATGACATCTTTTTTCTCCCCTCAAAATTTGTGAAATTTTTAAATAATCCTATTCAATAAGATTGCTGTATTTTCCGAGAAGTTTAAAAACTACTCTCAAGGTTCAATCCTAGGGCCCACACTATTTAATATATTCATGTCCGACATTCCTTCCCTACCCGGTTCAAGCCTAGCTATGTACGCCGACGACACAGCCATTATCGTACAAGATCATGATATTATTAATGCAGCCTCTAATCTCCAAGAAAACCTAAACCAACTAAACTTATGGTTTAACAAATGGAGGATCACTTTAAACGCCAACAAATGTGAAGCAAAAATATTTACGCTTCGCCGACCTTTAGATCCCCCAAACTTATTTCTCAACAACTCTAAGATACAATGGAACCCAAAGGACAGTGCTGTGCGATATCTTGGTATATACTTAGATAGAAAGCTAAACTGGAATCTACACATTAATAAAAAGCTATCTGAATCATACGCAAGGCTGAGTATGCTATACCCCATAATCAACAAAAAATCTCCCCTTAAAATTAAATGTGGTATCTTAATCTATACGTCCTTGATAAGACCTTTATTTACCTACGGATGCAGCGTTTGGAGTGCTACTTCTAAGACCAACCTGAACAAGCTCCAAGTTATTCAAAATAAAGTACTGAGAATGATAACCAATGCTGAATGGTTCGTCAGAAACTCACAGTTGCACAAAGAGACCGGCATCTCAACGATTCAACAGCACATCAAAAAAATATCAAGAAAATTTTACGACAACATAAACCAATGCGACGGTGCAAAATTCTATAACCTAGGTAAAAGAACAGTGCACACCAGATTGAAAAGAAAATTACCAATAGATCTATTAAGTAGTGACAGTGAATAAATCTTTAAACAATAAGAAAACAGTCTAGTTAACTCTTACGTGGTGAACCTCTAAACAATAATATAAGTTATGTCAAATGAACCTAGTGAGTAGTGCGCGTAGTTCGAAAAAACTATGAATAAACTCTGCCGTGAATAGCAGTTTATGCTGGACTGGCATTATACAAATTAAAAAAAAAAAAAAAAAAAAAAACTACTCTAGAGTTTCCAAACAGTAGCTCCTAATTTACTACAATCCGACAAAGACATTTTGGTATCGTTTTTAAGAAAATTGTCTTCACCTTCGTTTTCACTGTTGGAGGATAGTACCTAAAGCTGAAATTACTTTAATGATCATTGGATTGACATCGGTATATTTTGCGTATAAAAAAGATTAGTAATATTAACTTATATACTGTTTGAGGCTTTCGCAGTTACTCGAATTATTCTTCTTAACATAGAATTTTGGCTTAGACCGCGTAGTATTTGTGGATGAGAACCCAGCATTCTCTGGCTTAATGTGCCTTGCACCTTGGGAACTCGAGCAAGAAACCGTGCGATGGCTATGCTCTTTGGTGGCTCTTGTTGTTTGAGTACCTTGAGAACGAGGATACTTAGGCAGATTTGGCCTTGTTGCTGTTTGTGCATCCATATTCACTAACGTTTTGCAAGACCTTGCTGCTTGCATCATCAGAGTGAAAGTCGCATTAAGAACTGAAGGTTGGTGTGGGCATATGTATTTATAGTTCTCCGTGTCAGGCGCGCGGAGTGACGTAACGCTAATTGGTCGTTCGAGTGCAACGTAGTCCGTGGGGCCTGGCCGTATGACGCACAGTGGTTGTAATACTTTTTTCTATCTTACGTTAAAGGCTCGACTGAAACGATGCAACATCAAAACTGTATTCACGAGCAAGGAAACTTTGGGTAACGGCTTCAGATCGGCATTCCTTGTTCTTGCGGCTCGAATTACATTGGACATTCTGGTCACTCCGTTGATCTAAGACTTCAAGAACATAAAGGCCATTGCAAACGCAAACGCATCACAAAATCACCCGTCCCTGAGCATACATTTACAAATGGACACACTAAGAATTTAAGCACGCCAGAGTACTCGCCAGAATACTTCACTACTTCCCACGAGTGATACGTGAAGCCATAGAAATAGAAAAACATCTAACTAATATAAACAGGGAAGATGGTTTTAAGTTTAGTAAAACGTGAACTGTGATACACGATCTAAAGCATTACAACCACTGTGCGTCATACGGCCACGCCCCACGAATTACGTTGCACTCGAACGATCAATCAGCGTTACGTCACTGGCGCGTCACAAACGCCTGGCACAGAGAACTCCGCACCGACCTTCAGTCCTTAGTGCGACTTTCACTCTGACTCTGATAATGCAAGCTGCGTGGTCTTGCGAAACGTTAGTGAATGTGGATGCACAAACAGCAACAAGGCCAAATCTGCCTAAGTATCCTCGTTCTCAATGTATTCAAACAACACGAGCCACCAAAGAGCATGGCCATCGCGTAGTTTCTTGCTCGAGTTCCCAAGGTGCAAGGCACATTAAGCCAGAGAATGCTGGGTGTTCATCTACGAACACTACGCGATCTAAGCCGAAATTCTATGTTAAGGGGAATAATATTAACTTTATTTATGTTTATCAATATACAGAGAGAATATAAAATATCTAATAATTTACTCAAGCCCTAGAAGAGACATTAACTTAATTTCCTTATTTTGTGTGTAATAGTATATTACATCACAAGCCGCGAAAGTTGCATATACCATGCGAGTATATTTGAAAAACGAAGCAAAGCGTAGCGAAGCCGAGTAACTTAAAATACGAGCTTACGATATACTTTCGAGATTTGAGTAGATAACTTTATAGTACCTTACTTTCGAGAGATTTATTTACGCTATTTTTTACTTTTTTGGGAAATAGTATATTAAAGTATGAGTGGATAACAAGGTCTTTAAAACACGCACGAGTTTTCGAGCACGACGGCGTAGCCGGAGTGCTCGAAATAGAGCAAGTGTTTTAAAGATCAGTTATCCAAGAATACTTTACGCTATTTTTTGTTATACCTGCAATACTGGAAATAAATTACGCACTAAAAACTTAGAACTAATTTTTGTCGTGATAAATCGAGAGGGCATAATAATATTGCTACTATAGTTACGAGAATTGTTTACGTTTCTGTCGCGTCCACGTCCGTTGTTGCATTCAGTCGTGTCAGCAAAATAAAGATAGCGATAAAGTTATAATGTTATCTATAAGCCGTTCACGACCTTTTTGGGTCAGGTGAGGCTATGACCATCTAGTAATTTTGTTGGCAGTACCTCTGTGGCAACTAAACTCCCTAATGGAAATTGACACTTTTTATGTTAGGTTAGGTTGTTTTCAGTTTAAGGTTATATTTTCTGAATACGTACATTGTTGCCGGATCTCTCTCTAGTCTCGACATCAACTCGTGTTCTTTTAGATCTGGTCTGTCCTTTTTAAATTGGAAGTAGCATCGTTTAATGGAAATTTTTTGTTGTAACAAAATTATATTGGGCATTTTAACTTTTCCTTTGACGGAAATTAAAATTATTTTTACACATTTGATAAATCATTTATTTTCTTACGAATATTAAAAGAATAAATCTGGCAATGTGGTGGCAAGAAAATGTCGAACAGACACTGACAGAAAAAAAAAGTTGCATCCGCTACATCGCTGAATCAGTTAGTCCAACATGAAACGAAAAAATCATAGCCAACTCTGTCCCAAAAAGGTCGTGAACGGATTATATATACCTTGTTACCTTGACAGCCTTTAAAGCTCGGCGTGCTTTAATCGCCTGTTTTCGCACGCTCAGGCGTGCTTTAAACGGCGATTCTGATGCAGGTATAATAAAAAATATATTACAGATAAAAATAGTGTTTGCCATAGAACCTGTATACAGTGTGGAAATAAAGTAACGGATAAATTGATTAACTTCGTTGATATTCATGTTTATGAAAAAATCTCGAAGGGATGTAGCGATTTTGACCATAGGAAATATTTTCAGCTGATTTTCAGTTTCTTATGTAATTTGTTTTCATGATGTAACGACTTTTTTAAATAACAATCTATATTTTTTTTTATTGATTTTGGTAGTACTTTTTATCCCGTTTCGAAAGGTATAACATTTTCAATATGTTCCATTTAAAAAATCGAGAAAAATGGTCTTAAAGTTTAAATATTAAAAACCAATAAAATGAGCAAAATAAATCTAGTTACCGGTGGATTAACTTTGAATGGAGGTCTAGTTGTATATTTTAATTGCTTTTTAAATTTCAATAAAAACGAATGTGCCGTCAATAACTTTTCGTCAAACGTAGGTAACTAGATTTATTTTGCTCATTACATTGGTTTTTTAATAATTTAAACTATAAGACTATTTTTCTCGATTTCTTTCAGCTGTAAACATATTGAAAATGTTATATCATTGAAAACAACATAAAAAGTACTACCACAATCAATAACAAAACATCTGGTGTGATACACTCACACAACTTCCTTTTACAGTGATCTTATAATTGGGTAAAAATTTTATCACATTTTATTGTACTTTATCCGTATTCATGGCACCCATCAACCACAATATGAACAATTTACTACAGCTGGCTGTCCTAATAACTCTCTGAGGTCAAAAATTTTGAAAAAAATATAAATTGTAAAAAAACCGTGCAAAATAGAGCATTAGCTGAACAAACAAATTTTCTCTAAAATTTTAAGCTGAATTCAAAAATGTAAATAATATATCGGGTGTTCTATTTAAAATACAAGATAATAAAAAAAACAAAACAAAATAAACCCATTTTAAAAGTATTCAACTGGAAAATCACCTATCTCACATATTAGAAATTTAAAAAAAATGTAAAGTTTGAAAAAAATCGTTTTAGGGGTATTTGAAAAAATCGAAAAAAAACTGAAAAATCGCAAGAGTAAACACCATACTTCCGGTTATGTGATTTCCTTCAAAAGCTTGTTGTCGCATCTAGATAGTACACAAAACTTATGTATGAAGTTTCAACGCCCTACCTCTTTTTGTTTTCGAGATATTCTGTTCACAGACAGACACACACACAGACAGACCAATGAACAAAAACATGTTTTTGGGTTCAGAGGACTCTAAAACGTGAAGATCTATTGAAAACTCCACTTTTGGGGTGAATCCAATACTTCCTTTATCGTAAAAGGAAGTAAAAATACAGGTTGTCATTTAAAGAAAAGTCCATGACGTCATAACTTTTAAAATAAATGACGTAGCAACATAATAGTAATTTACGATACAAGTGCGTAAAGCTACTCTTTAGGCACGAGTGGGGTAGAGTTAAAACGCGAGTAAGCGAGCGTTTTAAGCCCCGCGAGTGACTAAAGATGCTTTACGCATGTGTATCGTACAATATTTTATCTATGATAGAATCTAGAAAACACGGTAAATATAAAAAAAAAATGTAAATTAGGATTACCAGCAACCGGTCGTAATTTTGCTTGTTTTAAAAATTTTAAAACACGTTGCTACTGACAACGTGCCTAATGAAATCTTTTAAACGCGTTACTACTAATGACGTAAACTAATGAAAACATGTTATTAAACAGTCGTTTTACAAACTTAAAATTGGCAACTAAAAGGCAATATTACGCACTGTCGTAGATAAAAGTCATTAGCGCACTATACAAATCGAAATGTTACAAATTAAATGTCAGTCCAAAGCTGACTATAAATGAAAACCAATTCAAAATTTGTTCTGTCTATAAAAAATTGCCTACAATGCTACAATTGGTAGCAGATAAGCAGATGAAAGCAATCAGAAATGACATTTGAAGAATTAAGGGTGTTTATCATGTAAATCCGCATCCTAAGTACTGATAACGATGGATATAGTAACAACAAGCTTAGATGCGTTGTTACGTAAGTAATGATAATACTTATCTCGCAAGATTTCGGCGAAAACAGCGAATCAGTCGCCCTCTACATTGAGGTTATATGTTCCAGATAAGGCAACAAACACACACAATCAAAATGTAGATACCGCTGCGGTGGAGGCCTTCTGTGCCTTGATAAACAAAGAGAAGGATGGACCCCACATTGGTGCTAAGCTTCTTGCGACAAGAATACATTCCAAGAACGAGAGCGAAGCGCTGCACACACTGGTGGTACTGGATGCCTCCATGAAGCGCTGTAACAACACGCTGCACTCAGAGATCGGAAAGTTTAGATTTTTAAACGAGATGATCAAGTTGGTCTCGCCAAAGTACTTAGGCTCCCAGACACCAGTGTCGATAAAGCAGAAGGTGCTGCAGTTGCTTTATATCTGGACCCTTGACTATCCCAAAGAGACTAAAATTAAGGAGGCGTATGACATGTTAAAGAAGCAGGGGGTGATTCGGGAAGTGCCACTAAGTGTCAGTGCTGACAATGTTAGTGTTCCAGAGAGAAAAGTAGGAAATTCTATATTTAACGACGAGGAGAAAAACAGGCTCTTGCAGAAATTATTGCAGAGCAAAAATCCAGAAGACCTGCAGGCTGCAAATAGGCTTATAAAAAATATGGTGAAAGAGGTGAGGATTGTACTAATTCAGGTGTCACTACAAGTATTTATCTTAATTTATAAACAAACTATATGTATATAATACGGAATTTTAGTCAGTATGTTTATGTGTATGAAATAACATATGAACAAACTTCTAGGATGATAAAAGGGCAGAGCTGAAAAGTCGCAGAATAACCGAGCTTGAATCAGTGCACAACAACGTGCGTCTTCTGACCGAAATGCTAGACTCCTACAAGCCCGGTATCTCCTCGGAAGACGAACTAGAACTCATCAAAGAATTACACCAGAGCTGTGAAAGGCTGCGGCCAAACGTATTTAAGCTAGCGGCCGAGGCTCAGCAGAACGAAGAAATGCTTAGTAAGTATTCTGTGCTTAAAGTGTTCTGTTGCTAACGTGTTCTTATAGACGAAGTGCTGCAAGCAAGTGATGAACTGGGCCAAGTATTTGACAAATTCACCGATATTATAATTAAAGGAAACATACCGGAACCTAAAACTGTCGATAACTCCCAGAACCTTTCACTGCTGGATCTGGCATCCCCCGTAGAAAATAAAGGCACTAGCGAAAAGAGTGCGGCTGTTACGCTGAGCAACGACCTGTCGAAAGAGACGTCTTCGGATATGGACCTGCTGTGTGATATTTTTACCTCTACCATTGTGTCCGACGATGTTCTGAAACCAATTACTTCACTTAAGGCAGATGTGTTGTCAGGTTTGTAGCTTTTTAGGATGCAGATGTGGAGAAAGTGGAAAAAAATTGATTGAAATTGTTAAATGTGCACACCTGACACCTCTCTGACAGCTTGAAAACACATGTCAAAATTGATTTGTTTTTCATGCTGCAATTGTTTGTCATAGGCGACTTAATTTTTAATATCCTAAAAAAATGTTTACATATGAAGTAGCTGGGCTTGGTAGCTCAGTGATTAAGTTTCCGACTACTGGTCTACGGGTTGACTAATGGTTTTTTTGTGCACAGTCTTTAATTGTAAGTCTAGGCCTGCTCTAATTTCTATAGTTTAGAAACAAACTTTACCGTAGTAAAGAACGGTGGTGGACCGAGCACAATTCTGTTTTAGGCCATTGTAGTTGATGTGCGTGTTAATGAAAGAGTTCGTTGAAATATATTGTTTATTTACACGCTTACGCTACATATTTACATGATCACACAACATTAATGGATTACGATAACACGACCTCTGTCTGCGAGCGGTGCATGACTTCCTTCTGATATCAGTGAGCCCAGCGCACGGTGAACCTTCGTGGGTCGGCTGGATGTATCCGGAACGGGCGCCTCCCCTGAAAGCCGGTGTGGCGGATGAGGGAGTGCGGCCTTTTCATTGATATAGTCTTTGGTCTCGCGGGGCGAAGGCGGCAGTGGCGACACCGGTGGTGGAATACGTGGACGCCTGAAGAAGTCTCGCAACGCATTCTTGCGGTGTCTGTGCTCTTAAGCATCAGTGAGCTTCCGGCAGGATGTCTCCTGGAGTTGGCTTGTGGACATGTTTTGAATGGCATGGAGCAGCGTACAGTGTGCCTCGGCTATAGTAACACAAGGCCGCGGGATCACTTAGTCTAGCCAGGCTATTAGCAACGCTGGTTGTGGTTACATGATCTAGTTAGGCTATTAGTAACACTGACTGTGGTTGCATGATCTAGTCAGGCTATTAGCAACACCGGCTGTGACTGCAGAGTTTCGACTAGGCTATAAGAAACACTGGCTGGGAGGTTGGGAGGCTGGGACTGACTATTTGGTCTGGCAGAGTGGCAGATTGTTCTTTTATACATTTTGAGCGGCAGCCAAGCAGGGGTTCAGCCAATGAGGCCAAAGCTAGAGCGGGGATTTTGCCAATGACGTCAAAGCTGGTGCTGGGGAACTAATGACTCCACGCAGGCGATGCGCGCGCAGCCACAGTGGAGGGGCGACCTCAGTTGCTAAGAGTTCTGGTATTGTTCGGACCACTACACCATCTTTTGATTCAAAATCTATTGATTTTTTATTGTGTCTATACAATATTGATTATTCTTTCATACGTTGCTTATAGTATTGGTCCTTTATGTATTCCATTCTTTTTAGGCTCACCCATATATCTTTTCTTCATTAATAATTTGTTTTTCCTGGAAATAATGTTTTTTTCTGGAAAATTTAAAACTGACTTTTTTTTTTAGAAACTTCTCTTTATTATTTCTACCTGTTTTTTTTTCTTATGAGGGTATTCAGCATTCTTAAGGTATCAGTATTAAATTGGCTATATAGTCGCAACAATGTAAATAATTTAAAAGATAGAATGAAGTACAAACAGTGGCGCATTCTTCTAACAGTGTTAAATTAATGGCAGAAAAGAAAAAGTTGGCAAAACTATTATAAAAATAAAATGTCTTCATTCGATCTTTTAAATCATGTACAGTGTGTTTCCTCAAATTTTGACAGCTTTTAGCGACTTTGTTATTCCAGATAGAAGAAAATTGTTCAAATAAAAATTGTAGGGTATTATCCAAAACGTCCGAATTTGCTACTTAAAGAAACAATTGAGCATCACGGGTGAACTTTTTGACTTATTGTATACATTTTTTTTCAATGGAACACCCTATATATTGCGTTTATCGGATAGCGCTTAAAATTCTCTTTTCAAAAATATATAAGTTGCCTATAATTACTTCATCCATTGTTGAAATATCCGCTATTAAAGGATAAAAATATTACTAATATTGTGATTTATTTCATAAAGTAAGTTTTTTTTCTATAATAACTGTCAAAGTGTTACAATGTTGGTAGATATGTGAGTAAAACGCTAGGAAATTTGTATACCTCTTGTTGGTAGAACTTTTTCAAAATTATGGTAATGTGTCAATTTTGAATGTCAAAGTTTCTTAATTTGAACTCTTGACAAATTTCATTTTTTTACATGGAATCAAACGTTCATTATGTTTATTTTCAAATATTGTTAAGTTTAACAATTAATAAATTTGCAATATTTTACTATTACTATGCTGTTCGTTTTACCCACTATTATGACATATCTGTCAAAATGACAAATAATTTTTTTAGTGGAAAAAAGAACTAAAAATTTATGTACCAACATTATTAAAACTAGGGACCCTGCAGGAATGCAACTTATCTCCTAGAAAGTTGACCTTGAAAATTATTATAGAAAAAAAATGACTAGTAAATTAGTAATATTTTGTTTCTTTAATAGCGGATATTTCAATAATGGATGAAGTAATTATAGGCAGCTTATATATTTTTGAAAAGAGAATTTTAAGCGCTATTCAATAAACACATAATATATAGGGTGTCCCATTAAAAAAAAAGTATACAATAAGTCAAAAAGTTACCCTACAATTTTTATTTGAACAAAGTCGCTAAAAGCTGTCAAAATTTGAGGAAACGCCATGTACGTTGTTGCAACTATGTAGCCAATTTAAAATAAAAACAGATCTAGAAGATAAATGGAAGAGATGCATAGAAACTATTAAATGCCACAAAAAAGAGCTGCGGTACATCAAACAAACACTAAAATAGAAAGAGAAATGGAGTTAATATCTATATATATAAAATTAGAAGACTATGAAAAATATAAAGAAAGGTAAAGGAAGCAGTTGAAGCAGTAAAAAAGAATCTTGGAGAAAATTTGGACAAAACTTGAATGACAACTTCAAGGACAACCAAAGATTGTTTTATGGGACTCTAAGACAACTACGAAAGAAAGATACTGGAGATGGAAGCAAATTAATTGGGAGTGAACTAAGGTACCGAGACACCAAATAAATTAGACCACCTGTGATTTGTGTTATACGTTTGGCAGTATTGAAATGTATTGGTGGCTCTGTCAGTCTATGTCAAATACAGTGACTTTATAATCACAGTGTGACCATACGGTGGTCATGTTTTCTATTGAATGAACGCAAAATCCTCCTTTAGTTTTCCAAGTTATTGTCACTTTTAACAGTGTACAGAATGTTTAGTTACAAAAAGTTACTAATGTCAGAGTAAGACATTGGCATTTTATAATTTATCAAATGTAGTGTAGAACACGGTTTAAGTATCAAAATAGATATAGTTATATTATTGATGTATATGGAATCGGGCTCTGTGAGACCATTCACAGTTGGGCACCAAATTAACTGTGCTCTAATCAAATTCACAGACCTAAGAGATAGAGCAACAAGGTCAACACATCAACATGACACATTCTTCACACAGTGGTTGCTGTGTAAGCACAAAAGGCGCGCTCCAGCTTTGTATCCCGAATCCGGGGCAAGTTGAGCATTGTACCGCCAGTTGCAAGCACATGAAGCACCAGCCTCTACACCGCAAGGTAAAACGAGGTTAATGATAATACATACATACAATACAATATACACAAAAATAAAGTAAGTAATAACGCAAACAATATTTTAACCAATAATTTTGACTTTAGTAATATTTTGTTACCTTAACACGCCTCGGTCTAAGCTCAGCGGTAGGTTCTACAATGGCGTCAGTGGAAGGAGGGGTGTAGGCGTTACCCTTATTGATGCTGCTAAATAAGTGGTGTAAACTTTTAATACGTTTATTGCTAATGACCCGATGATACATACAAACAAAAACCAACTTACTACTATATATATACAAGAGGAAAAAAAACGAAAAGAAATATGTACAAAACAGTCGCCTAGACTCGGGCGCGGGAGGTGATGGGGCGGCCTTTCCCGGTTGTCGGAGGCGGGGAACTCGGCCTGGACGCGGTCCGATCCCCCCGCGGAGCGGAGCGGGGCACGGCTCGTTGTGGGCACTCTGGGTGAGGCGTCGAGCGGGGCTGCGAGGTTCTCCTGGGGCGTCGGCGACGCGAGTAACCCTCTCGGGGACGGTGGCTAGAGCGTGGCGTTGTTGGGGCACGGGGTCGGTCTTCCGCTAGGGTAGTCCGGGGACGGGTGGTCCGTCGCCAGCGGGGGCCGCGACGTGGGCTGCTGTCGGGGCAGGAGTGGCTGGATGGCCCTGATGGCAAAGTCCGGAAGAGCACTGGCTGGTTCTCGTCCTAAATCCTGAAGTGGCTGGATGGCCCTGATGACAAAGTCGGGAAGAGCGCTGGCTGGTTCTCGTCCTAAGTCCTGAAGTAGCTGGATGGCCCTGATGACAAAGTCCGGAAGAGCGCTGGCTGGTTCTCGTCCTAAGTCCTGAAGTGGCTGGATGGCCTTGATGACAAAGTCCGGAAGAGCGCTGGCTGGATCTCGTCCTAAGTCCTGAAGTGGCTGGATGGCCCTGATGACAAAGTCCGGAAGAGCGCCGGCTGGTTCTCGTCCTAAGTCTTGAAGCGGCTGGATGGCCCTGAAGAGAGCTGCTAGTTGGTCCTGGACGGCTGGATGCTGCTGAGTGGTCCTGGAGCTGAAGTGGCTGGATGGACTATCCTGGGTTGAGTGTGGACGGCTGGATGCTGCTGGGACTCTCCGGGGTTGAGTGTGGAGCTGTCCTGGAAGGCTGGAGTCTGCTGAGTGGTCCTGGAGCTGAAGTGGCTGGATGGACTCTTCTGGGTTGAGTGTGGAAGACTGGATGCTGCTGGGACTCTCTGGGGTTGAGTGTGGAAGGCTGGATGCTGCTGGGACTCTCCGGGGTTGAGTGATTTCTTCTGGCCTGGGTAACTCTATTTAAAGGAGCCCCGTCCTTTGTTTTGCGCTTCCTGGATGCTCATTGGTCCGAGGAGAAAGGATGACTGCTTATTTTCCTCGTATTTAATAATTCTGCGTTTTTTTTTTGCGGCGCGACATATTAGCGCCTTGATGAGTGTCGCAATGGCTGGCCGTTGAAATGCCGATTCTAATGATACCCCATTTGCTATGTTTCGTTTGGCTTTAATTAAAATAAGGATTTGTTTCCCTCGAGCTCTGCGTATAAAATTACTTAAGCATTATTGTTACTGAGTGTGTTAAAAAGTTTTTCTTGTTTTTATTATTTGCGCGCTGATTTTTTCTGTTTTTTTAAACCAAATACTCCTGCATTTGATTCTTCCTACCGCTAATTAAAATTTAATTTGTAATATTTGTACATTCGCCTGCTGTATTTGGCCTTTGTCCCGATTTAGCCGTTAGAGAATACGTCTTTGTTATGCCCCAGGCTCGGGTAAACTTCGCCCGCACGGCGAGCCGCGATGTTTTCGTCGGCTGAGGGAAAAAAATGTTTTAATCGGCCTGTATGCTTGTTAGCGACTTGAGGGTAATTTGATTAGGTAGCGGCTAATTTTTCCTATGCCTGTGTGGTTTCTATAGGGCGCACTATTGATTAGGAGTGCCGTTGTTAATTAAAATTAGATTTCAATTTGGCGTGAGTTTGGGCTGCTTTTAGAGGCTCCGCTCGTTGGCTTGCCCTGGTGTTTTATTGCGGGGTGATTTGCTGCACTTTAGAAACTGGCATGCTGTTTGCAATATATTGTTTTATTTTTGCAGAGGTTTTTATTTGGAAATTTGTGTACTTTTAAACTGGCATGCCATAATTTATTGTTTTATTTCTGCAGAGGTTTTTATTTGAAATTTGTGCAGGATTGTGGCGTTTCGGTAAACAGATGTTTTTGTTCTTTTGTTTCATTGTTGTCTAGTTGGCGACGCAGATTTCCTTTGTTGATTTGATCTGTTCACCGATTCATATTAACCTAATGTCGCTTACATCCTTAAAAATATGCAATTCTTTTTATTACATCACCATGGTTTTCTGCACAAGCTTATTTTGACTTTGAAAAAACATGTCAGCCAACAATCATATGGCCACACTGTGATTATACAGATTGCGGCAGGCTACTAGGACCATTGCAAAAGCAAGGAAAATATGCATGTGGCCGTCGTGGAGTTTAACAAAAGAACAATCAATGTGCGATAGCGGAAGGTTGTTAGGATCATTATAAATATAAGGTATATATTCGGTTTTAAAAATTTTTAAATACAATTATGGCCTCATGTTAAGTCCCCTTGCTTTTGCTATGGTCCTATGGCCTGCCGCAATCTGTATAGTCACTGTAATGTCAAATTTGAGGTTTTGCTTGTAGTGTGACATGCACTGATGCAAAGCCTAATCTGCTGACCTCAAATAGACTGACAGTGCCATAAAAGATAAACCGCAACAATGACTTATGGTTTTATCTAGCTAATAAATTATGGTTTTTACATCACTAGTGAATTATGAGCCACTTTATGGGTCTAAAATCAATCTAATTACAGCCTTATAACTAGGGGCTATTAGATAATAGTATATTATGATACGAGTTTTATAAGAAGCATTTTGTAGCACGCACCGGTTTAGGATACGACAAGCGAAGCGAGGAGTGCCTAAAGAAGTGTAGCACTTACTTGTGCCTTATAAACGATGTATCATACAGTATTTTATCTACTTTGCCACTTTTTTAAACAAATCACACTTGTATTAACTTGCGTAATATGAGCTGCTTTATGTATTTGCAGTTGGACGCATAATGCACTTATTACTTGATAGCTGTAGATAATAGTTATTTATGGTACAAGTGTCAGGATGTATACTTTCTGGAAAACAGGGAAAATTAATTAAAATGACAAACTGCTTTATGAAAAGTTTATTCGATTCGAGAGTCACCATGTAACCGGATTATCTTGACTTGTCTTGCTTCCAGAACATCATGTAAACGTAGTAAGTACGTTGAAATTACACAAAATCAGGCGCCACGTGGGAAGCTTCTTGGCTTGATTGAAAAATCCTGGAAAATTTGGAAAAGTCAGGGAATTTTCAAATTGTGAGTTAGTATACACCCTGAGTGTGTTATATTACAAATAATTCACGAAGGAAAAGCTGAACCCTCGAGGCCATCAGGTCAATTTGTTTAAAACCCCTAACCTCACAAGTATTTAACAACTGCTAAGGTCTACACATTACCCTTTTTCTGTGACGTAACAATTTTCTCTTTCTATTTAACAATACGGAACTGGACGAAACAAAAAATCTGTAGTTTTTGGTCAGGTCCGCTTGTTTTATAATACTGTCAATGTGACATTTGTTCAGAAACGTCGGATTACATAGGTCAAGAATGTCTCGGTTTGAACAATGTGCTATTTAGAGCATCCCTTTCATTAAAGGTCTACTACCTGTGACCTAAACGATCATTTCAAATTTCACTGTAATTTAAGACGTACGTTTTAAAGGCTATGTTTTGTTATTTCTGATGTCACAGTAAAAGGGCAATGTGTAGACTATAAATACATATTTCAACAACTAGCTGTCATTATCAGTAGCCTTGAAGCGGAACTAAACCGACAAAGTTGGCTATCTATACTATCTGACCTGGAGGGTGTACCATCCTATGCAACCAATCAGATGTCAACTTCAACAGAGTATAAAGATCATGAGTGGGGGATGGGACCTCCATCTTTGTTAAAAATGTTGTTATCTTTATTGTAAAAACTGGTCAAACTTTCAAAATAATTTAGCCGCTTTGTTTAAGTTAATGCCTTTACAATTTTTAGGTTTTAGGTCAATTTCCATTATACCTATTTTGTAAATATGTTAGGCAATACTAGATTTTTCGAATCTGTTGAATCTAAAGTGACCTATATGCTTTTTTGGCCTAGTACCAAAATTACGTGTTTAATTTAATTTAGTAAATCGCCAGTGTAGCTCAGTGGTTAGAGCATTGGACTGCGGTGCGGAAGTCTGGAGTTCAAATCCCAGAATCGATGCCTGGCGGGCGGCCTACCCAGTCGCTATAAATAATTGGGGACCTGCGTTCGAAAGAACAAGGGGTAATAATGCGGTTGTCTAATGCGTGATGCTCACCACATCACCACGTGTCATGAATTTGACATGCGAGAGCCAGGTGTGAGAGCGAGGATACGGAAGCTCTGACCTTCTGCCTTGCCGGCCAAGCTCCTTCATGGGGTGTTAGTGCCTTACCATCACCAATTTAGGAAATTCCAGATTTCTCTAAAGTCTTAAAGCTTGTGTTTTGGGTTCCCCAATAAATTTTGAATATTGTTGCTTAAACTATAAACGGCTTTATTGCTGTTCTTAACAAATGTTCTCTAGGCCCTTTGTAGCCGGGTGAAATGGAATTTTGATGTACTGACCAGAGTTGTGGAATTTCAAACATGCAATTTTGGTTTTTGAGTGTAAGGTTGACAATTTAAAAAAAACATTTGATTTTCAGATAGTTGTCATGATTACTTTGTTTCGACCAATCACGGCCATAGTTATAATTACTACTTATTTCCAAGTACTGAATGCTTATTTGAAATTTAGTATAGATTTTTATTCGCAACCATATATGTAATAAGATCATTACTGACTTTAAAAAGTTGGAAAATGAGCTATTCCCAACTTGTAACTTTCCAACCGGTCGGAAAAGTGATTGCCGGTTGGAAATGAATCCATTCCCGACCGCTGTGTAGGTAGGGACAATGGAAATCTCGTTGATCCATTCATGCGCGATCCATTCCCGACCGCTGAGTAGGTAGGGACACTGGGAATCTCGTTGAACCATTCATGCGCGTCACAACCTGTTAAATCATAATATAATAATTTTTCCAATTATTGTTTAGAATAAAGTGGTTGCGAATAAAATAGTATACATACCGAGGTTGAAAGTGTTTCATTCCTGTTTCGAGATAAAGTTGACCTCGATCCTACGCGTCTCGGTTAACTACTTAATCTCTCGACAGGAATGAAACACTTTCAACCTCGGTATGTAATATACTATTTCACTTCAGTTAATTCTATCAAAGGTATATACTGTATATTCTTAAAACTTTATATACGTATTTATTCATTTAATGCCTTGTGGCTGGAATTTACTGTCTATTTTAAGACGGACTGTTTAATAAATAAATAAAGAAGTACATATTTATATTAAAACAATTAGTATTTTGAGGCAAAACTTTTAAGTAAAGCTAGGTTTTCGTTCACCATACTTGTTTGAGCCACCCTGTATATATGAAAACATTTTGCTAATGTGCATCGCCTTCATACCCACAACTTTGTATTAGCAGATTTTATGGAACTCATATTTTTAGCCATTGTTGCTGGACTCTTATATTTAAAAACGAAAAAGAACTTCAATGATGCTACAACCAAAATTTCTTTATAGAAAATAATTTCACGTTATATCTCAAAAACAAATGAAATTAGTGTTACGTTCATTTTGATGTAAACATTCTTTTTGCTTTATTTCCTAATAGTTTTCCACAGCAGCTACCTAATTACTAGGTTTCGTTTAAAGGCTTTTAAGGTTGAATTTAGTCGCCGTTAGGTGCTTTATTTGGATTCTCGTGTTTTCCCTCCAAAGATGTGATACTTCCTGGTTTTGTTAGGTCTATTTCAAAGCATTATTTGACTAATTAGCTGGTACAGTTTAATTATCTACTTGTTTGGTAAACGAAGTGATTATCTTGAAATTTTGGGATTAGGTATGTAATATTCCATTAGTGGTTTTTGGTGTTTGTCATTTATCGGGTTAGATGGTGTCTCTTGTCCCACAGCTGTGACATTACTTACAATGTTCATTTTCGTTATTACATTATTTGGCTTATCTGATCGTATCTGCATGTGATATTTCTTCTGCTCCTAGTTTTTTAGACAACTATTTCGCTAAATTATTTGTTTTGCCATGGTGAATCATAGTGTGCTTACTTACTGACTTCTTTCTGCGGTCAGGTTCTGGTGAAATCGCTTATCATCTCCCACTTTTGACTTATCGGTTTTCTTTTGTTTTAATTGAACGAATTCTGGCCTGAGCTGGTGAAAACCTACGTTCTCTGCTACCATTAAAATTTTCAGAGACCTCGTGTGTAGCCCTTTATGAGGAATTTGTAATTTAGTGGTTGCTGTATGCCCGTTATTTTCTGTATTATTGTTAATTACATGGGAAAACCATGATCCGGTGGATCTATGTGGAGATAGCGTGGTTCTGGTGAGTTCTGTCATGAAGCACATGTTGGCTAGTTGTCCTTACACTTTTTTCACCTCATTTTAGATGGTTGTTGATAAGTCAGTACCTCCTTATCACTCTACTTGACCCTAGAGATGCATCGCTAAGCCTATTTACACCTGAAATTAGTTTTCTGAATGCAGTAATTATTTTTTATTGTTTCAGGGCTTTCTAGTTGTGATTTTGGCCTCTTTTTGACTTTGATTTTGTAGTCTATTTTATAAGGAAGCTGCAACTTTATTTATTCTAACTAACTATTTTTGCTGCAACTCAAACTGTAGTAGCGTAGATAAGTTTATGAACTGAGGATAGTCAAATTTTCCTGTTTATGCTGGATTTACCACACACTGCTTCTGTTAAAATTAATCTATATGTAAATTCATTCAATATTGACATGTCCCCATTAATACTCAATATTTGTATTAATGTTTCAACAAGGAGAAGGGAAGGAGGTTGGTTGCCTGTGACGTCAAAATGTTACTTTGCTTCGGCCCCCAAAACTCCTACATCCGTATTAATTTGCATCCAAATCTTAACTTCCTGCACATTTAACGCTTACAGTCAGTCATGCGCCATACCAAGCAATAGTTCATGTGACCTCTGCAACCTAAATCAATTTAATCTAATGTAGGAGCATTTAGATCAATTGCCTTATGATTGATTGTTTAGGAAACGAAGACGATCTGTCCTGTAAATTAAAGAAATTAAAGGCCTTGGATGACTTGGACGCACTAGGAGAGCACCTAATGAAAGAGAATTTAGTTTCAAAGAGAATCGGCCCGCAATTTAACAAGTACGTAGCAAGCACCAAACTACAGGGTGATTGAAAATGGTTGGTCACATGATTTGGATGTTAATAATCTTAGTTGATGGTTTTATAAGAAAATAAAATATCGTTAATTTTTGTTGTAAATAACATAATGTGAATTTTTAGGTATTTAAATAGATCATGATCGGTATGATTTGAAAACAAAATTAATGTGGTAAATTAACCACCAGAATAAAATGGCACATTCAATCATTTTCGATCACTCTGTAGAATAACCACTAATGCACACACCAGAGTTTCAGAAAAAATCCCGATGAACCTGCTCGTAAAGCAGTCATCATCGGAGAAAGCTCCAAACCAAACCGACGGAGCCAACAGGATGGCTGACTTTACGTTAGACAATGCCTTGAATCTAGATCTGAACTATTTGGTAGACAAGCAAGCAAAGGACCAGAACTCGTCTAGAAATAATGACTCGAGCGGCGACGACGTGCTCGTGGACATAACCGAAGATAAACTAGAACTAGAACAATCCGACTTAGTAAACGTTAGGAATAAAAGCGATGAATCCCGAAACCCCGCAGGAGACTGTGGCCAAGTAGAACAAAAATCACAAATTCCTCCCGTAGTTAGCAAAACTGAAATTAAACTAAATGACATATTCATAAAACTGGAAGACGTGAAGCCAAGTTCTACACCTCCACTGGTGGTGTTGGACGAGAAGAATGGCATTAGCGTCACGTTGCACTTCGGCAAGAATAGACCTCGGGAGGACGTTAGCGTCATTGTGGTGACCACCATCAGCAAGAACGAGCTGCCCCTTAGCAACCTCCTCTTTCAAGCTGTTGTTCCTAAGGTGGTATTTGTTTGAGTTACGCGAGGGTAGAGAGTGTGAATGTTCGTTTTGCAGATGTGCAAGTTGAAGCTGCAGCAGCCTTCGGGCACCGAGCTGCCCGCACACAATCCCTTCTTGCCTCCTTCGGCTGTCACGCAGATAATGCTGGTGGCAAACCCGGAGAAGACGGATGTATCATTAAAGTTTATAGTGAGCTATACGATGGACGATGAGACGGTGACGGAAATGGGCGAAGTCGAGAGTTTGCCCGCCATCCAGTACTAAGTATTACTCTCAGCTAGCGGGTATTCTACAAAATAGGGGGTCTAGACTGCCGTGATCGATTGTAAAAGCAGGTCGTTTTCTTAGTTTGCAGACTTGAAAGTGACTCACGCGTGGTTTACATGGAAACATAACCCCACTTTCAGCTGTCATTTTGCTACGATGCCCTTAGTTTCAAATTATAAAGAATTGTAAAATAACCTTACAAAAGATGCTGCAAATGTCTTCTTCCCTCTTACAAACGAGAATTATTCTGCAGAAACGGAATGAGGAATGACAGCACAAAACAATAACTAACTGAAACAAATTCAATCACAGCTTTCTGGACCCCTTTTTCTATTGAACACTCAGTAGGTATGAGAAAATATAACATTCCAGAGATTATTAATCGTTACATTTTTACAGTAATTAATACTTTAGTGGCTGTACGTGAGGGAAATTATATTTTTATCGTATATTTTTGTGGTTTTGCCATGCATACAGGGTGGTCCAACGCTTTTTGTATGTTTTTAATGGTGGTCGAGATGGAAAAAACTGTATTTTAAATAATACGCTTTGCTAACTAACTTTTAACTACGTCCTGTCTGAAAAGTAACACATATTGATTATAGCTTTTTAATCCGAATAATGGTTACGTGGTACTTTTTAGACACCTTTTAGACATTTCTTCTCTACTTTTGCCCTTGTAGCAAACGTTAGTGTAATAAGTGCTGGGCCTCCCCCTTATAGTCTGGTGGTTATTCATGTTCATACCAAAAATTTTGCATTTAATGAGACTACTAACGTCTGAGTACTTTGCGTATGTGATTATGTTACGAGCCGCAAAATTGATAGTGCCATAAGATTTAGTCAACTTTTACTGACTGAGCGGTACTTAGCTGCCTTCCAGCATGGCTTTTCGAAGGCGCTAGCTTTAGGTTTATTGCTTTTCTAGGTTACACATAGTCAATCACCTAAATCAGTTCCGAAATCAAAACTATTACTATAAGTCCAATAGCTGAATCTGCGAGCCTTACTTTCACTCACAGTGTACGTACTTATGATGTGGAAATAGGGAGAACTGCAAGCTACCTTGAGCTTGTCCTATTGTCTTGCTGTATATCAATTAAAATGACGTGATCTAATGTTAAATTTAGAGACGTACTTATTTTACTACAAAACAACGATTCCTTTACCAGTTTGCATTTTATGTTTTGATGGTAGTGTAGTGTCTAAAGTTATTTTAGTTCCTTTGGAGAGCGAATGGACAATGATATATTTATTGAGCTTTTGTTGGGCAGCGTAATTGGTCATTTTAATTTGTGATATTTAAAATAGTTTAGTGCAATGTATTTTATGTTAGATTTTTAGTTACATGTATTAATGTGTATTTCTATAACAAAGTTCATTATAGTATGTACCATTATTGATTTGTCTTTTATTACACAACTGTGGGAAGCTGCCTACTTAATTTCTTGACAGTCTTCAGAAGCGGACAATGTATCCCTTGCAATTCTGTTATTGCAGGATTAACACCTTATACTAAACTGATATAGCTTAGAGATCAAAAAATGCCATTGTGCTGTGGTTTGAGATAAAATATTAGGTCTGGAAAGCCTTTCATGGGACTGGAAATGGCTGGTAGGAATCAAAATCCTTTCTTTTCAATCGAAATTAGGTGCATCTTTACTGTTGACCCTCTAAAACTAATTAATGATGAGTAATCAGGTAAAGGTGCACACAGCTAGCTAGAGACGCTCGCAAGTGCGGGTCTGTGCTGAAAGTGTGTTTCTGTTGAAATCAATTCAGGAGGGCTGTAGAAAATAAATAGAATTTGCCGGGCGCCACTGGATTATTAATTCTCGCCCAGGAGTTGGTTGGCAGTAGTTGCATTTGCAGCCTAGCTCATAAAATCTCATCTGCATTTAGTTTTACAGAGTACAGGCCAATACATTTTCCATGCAATAATGTCTTTTCAACACAAAAGACTACAGGGGAAGATATAATTATAAAGGTAGGTAAGTTCTAACTACTAGGAGGAGATATACCAGGTGATTATAAATGCTTTTCCGTCAAGTTTCCTTTGAAATATTTGTTGTATGAATATGTTGGTGGCACTGTAAGTCTAAGTCAAATTCGAGGTTAGCAGGTTAGGTTTTGCATCAGCCTGTGTCAAAAACGACGCAAAACCTGCTGGTCTGCCAGTGTTTGTAGGATTTATCCCACCACTCTACTGTTCGAGTAGCAGTGAAGGGTGTATTCCGCGACCATACGTGAAGATTTGGCTGCGAAACCATCGATCGGCATTTTCAGCTCCTCGCAGTCTAGTTAAAGAACGAAAAAACAGACAAGAAGATGCATTATGAAAACAATTTTTTGTCACTAAATTTAATTAGGTTAATCGATTTTTTCCAACTATATGGAAAAAAATAATAAAAATGTTAAACTCATTTGTTGTAATTGCCCCCCCCCCCCGCGCCAAGAAAACAGAAAAAGTCAGGCACACAATGTGTTACCGGTAGTATAGTATACCTTCACAACAATTGATGGGAACATCACTGAATTGACAAGTGAGTTGTATAGTCTACTATATTTTTTATCTTGTGAATCAATACAAACTTCTTACAACACAAATCACAATAATCAACCCGAGATAACACCATGCTGTTACATAATGTGGCTTTGATATCAGAGCTGGGCAAATTACTTTTAAAAAGTAATTAATTACTAATTACCAATTACCGCCTAATGCAGTAATTTAATTACCAGAGATTCAATTACTCACAGGAAATAGTAATTCAAATACCAATTACTTAGTAATTGTAATTGTACAACATCAATAACTTTTTGAAGGTTTTTTGATAATTAAATCTTGTAGCTACATGCACCGTTCACCAAAACCAAACGTTTTTAGTTTGTTTTGATGTAAGATGTAAGTAAATAAATAAATTCAAGGATAACAATTATACAGGGTGTCCCAAAAAAATGGGACACCAATTTGTCATAGATTCCTTATGTTATAATAAACCGATTAAACCTAATATACCTTAGTACAAAGTCCCTTCAGTGAGAAGGTATAGGGACTTGAAAGTTCAAATTTATACAGGGTGTTTCATTAATAATTGGAAATATTTTAACTGTAGAATCCTGGGCTCAAAATATTAATATTTAACCCAAATCACTTAGATAAAATGTGGCTCCTTACTGAGATATAGGGTGTTTTATTTAAAAATTTTAAAATGATTTTTCCCCATTACTTTAAAACTATTTGACGTATCCCTATCATATTCTACAGGAAGTGTAGACACTGTAAACCATGCGAAATTATGTTAAATAAACGTTTCTGGCTAGTACCAGAGGCGTACCACAGGGGCAAGTGAGCGGTTGACCCTTCCCAAATTCTACGCCACTGGCAGAATTGCCATTTTATCACAATTTCTCGATTCTCCAATACTTTTTATGTAAATAACATACTCTTTCTTCGTCACGATAACGTCACTATTTTTCGAGATATTTGAAGTTAAACATAAAGCTGAACAGTTATTTTGATTTTAATGTGTATTAATTATGTCGGTGCTTTTGGTCATAAGATTGCATTTATTACGCAAATAAAACTTTAATCCGTATTAACAAAAAAACATAATGTTTATTGAAATTTCTTGAAACTAATACATAGATGCATTCAACATAAAAACCTGGTATGTATCTATGTATTCGTTTCAATAAATTTCAATAAATAACATTATGGTTTTTGTTAATACTGATTAAAGTTTCATTTGCGTAATAAATGCAATTTTATGACAAAAACCCCGACATAATTAATACACATTAAAATCAAAATAACTGTTCAGCTTTATGTTTAACTTCAAATATCTCGAAAAATAATGACGTTATCGTGACGAAGGAAGAGTATGTTATTTACATAGAAAGTATTGGAGAATCGAAAAATTGTGCTAAAATGGCAATTCTGCCAGTGGCGTAGAATTTGGGAAGGGTCAACCACTCACTTGCCCCTGTCGTACGCCTCTGGTACTAGCCAGAAACGTTTATTTAACATAATTTAGCATGGTTTACAGTGTCTACACTTCCTGCCAAATATGATACGGATACATCAAATAGTTTTAAAGTAATGGGGAAAAATCATTTTAAAATTTTTAAATAAAACACCCTATATCTCAGTAAGGAGCCACATTTTATCTAAGTGATTTGGGTTAAATATTAATATTTTGAGCCCAGGATTCTACAGTTAAAATATTTCCAATTATTAATGAAACACCCTGTATATTTTTTTTTAAATTATTTTCCACATAGGTCATCACTGACGTTGAGCTTTTTATCACGATTGCCGATTTAGTTGCCAAGGCCCGTGGGGCCAAAGCAAATAAACCACATGCGGGATAAAAAGGAACTTCCAGTGCCGAAGGGTACTTTGTTTTTTTTTAAATCGAGAAATCGCGAAATTACAACATTTTAACCAACTTTTGTAGGTTATGTTGACGTCGGTTGACGTTTACCTATCGCCCAGCCGGCTACAAAAAGTCGTAAGACAATGGATTACTTTACTGCCCATTTCTCGTATTTTATTTGACGATTTCGACGTTCTTCACTGCCGATTTAAAAACAAATTTTTTGAATATGAAGAAATGTCGAATTTCATTTTGGCTAGATTTTGTAATTATATTAAAAAACATAGCACGCTGAATATGTTATAAAAGTAATTTTTCCATGTTCGTGGTAAT
Source organism: Agriotes lineatus (assembly GCA_940337035.1). Taxonomy (NCBI): domain Eukaryota; kingdom Metazoa; phylum Arthropoda; class Insecta; order Coleoptera; family Elateridae; genus Agriotes; species Agriotes lineatus. The sequence goes on along the minus strand of OW679196.1, from coordinate 145,303,755 downwards.
TTAATCCACTCGCTTTGCATCGCTCGCTCGTAAATGAAACATTGAAAAACTCTCACTTTTCTTAACTTGTAGAACAATCTACTATTAAGATTAAATACGCCTAACATGAAGCCGAATGACAAAAATATGTAACTTACCTAGGTATACAGGTTGAAGCATTGGATTTTTTAATTGTTTGACAGCAAATTTCTATTTAGAATTTGTAGAAGAACACTACGTGATGAGCATTTTTTGTTGGCTCAGTTAGAAAATATTTTTTTACCCCTATATACGAAAGTAACATTTTTGGTCGCCTGTTAGGGGTTTCCCCAAAATATACGTTTGGTTCCCTGGTCGGTTTACAATGGCAGTGGGAGGGAATATAATACATTGACTGCCGTTGCCATTAGAGACGGGAGGCAATGTGATTAATAATAAGTCAACTAACATACTGGTTAACCTGGTTTTCATATTTAAATATTTTTGAATGCAGCTGAATACAAGAGATAATCTCATCATAAAATATAAAAGTGCTGTATATATAACTCTGGACTAAAACGTCATTTCCTCCCTTGCATGATTACAATTGATTAGGTCCTGTTCTCGCTAACGCTGAAGAATTAAACTACATCCGCGGTAGGGAATGATACATTTTCCTCCCTAGTAATACAAACAGCTATAAAAAATGTGTTAGGTAATTTTTGAAATTTTAACACATAATATCAATTTGGTGTTGATCAGGGACTGTTGAAAATTGACAGGTGACTGACAAACGTAGTTGAAAACCGCTGATTGAAATAAGAATTTGTACAGCAGATACAAAAACAAAAGGCATTTGCTCAAGCACGTAACAATGAAGTCATTTTTACATTCAAGAGACCTTTATACCATGTGTTCAAAAAGAAATTACGTAAGGGTTGGCCATGGTAAATAAAACTAATGTCGACAACAATTTTTAGAATTTTCAATCACGATATCAGCGTATAATAGGAACTTATGTCAGCAACAACAGTGATGACAGTTAATGAATTCTAAAGCTTGCTGTTGACATTACTTTTATATTCCATGGCCAACCCTTACATAATTTGTTTTTGAACACACCGTATAAGAAACGGGAGAAAATAGGCATTTCATAAAATCACTGTCAACGGTCGACAATTAAATTGCTCAGGATGTTTTCATATTTTTACTTCAAATTTCAAAATTTTATAAACATCTTTAATAATATCTACGATTTTAGTTTAGGGCAATAAAATATCTGAAATTACGTAAATTTGATCTTTTAAAAAACTAAATGGAATTTTGTGTAAAATCATTAAGAAGCCAATATTTGAATGCCTTGTAATTAGGATGAGGGTTGAGGGTTTTGTATGTTTCTTCCGTCAACGCAGTACCCTGTATAACGTAAAGAAGTAATGTTGGATGTGGTGAGCGGAATTATAAGAAAATCATGATTTTTATAAGACACTATTCCAAATTTGTAATAATAATCGAAGCTAACATATTGCAGCAGTCCGTAAAAATTATGCACTACGTGCCAGCATACAAAGCAGCATATGAGCATTACAAGGCAAGAAAGCGACAAAGAATGGATAATTTACAAAATGTTCAATGCAAGAATGCGGTAAACTTATACGGCATTTTTAAATTGAATTAGTGCCATACCTCATACTGCATTTTTGAGTCAACCAGACACGGAATTTTGCAATTAGGTACATTTTATTTATGTGTTTTACGCTGGTTAAATGTTGTTATCGGATTTTGGCTGTTTAGTTCAGTTCCTCACTCAAAAACGTAATTTTCTGGACTTAACGCCTGTTACACTTGCACGGCAGTATAACCCATGTTAGTACATCGTTTAAAACAACCAAATTGAAATGAATAAATAATTATTATGAACCAATATCGTCCAATGAAGCTATTTTAAATTATATTTTTACCGTAGGTATTGTAATCTGTAATGTACTTACCGCAAATTCAGTTTTAGCGTCTTACACTTAGCGTCTCTCACAATAAATACTGGTGTCACTATTGCAAGCTACAGATCACATCTACATACACGCAGCAATACTCGTGACGCGTCGTACAAAATGCAAAAGTTGCTGTTATTCGACTCGTCAGAGGAAATAATAAATTAGGCTTATATTGCTTGGGGACACCCTATTGCAATTTGCTTAACATGTAACTTAATAAGATCTTATCTTATTTTTTTGCGTTCTGGAGATTTGATACCCAATCGAGGTCAGTAATTATGTAATTGAAATACCACAAAGTAATTCAATTACCTCGAGTAATTTCAATTGCCACAGGTAATTCAAATACTTTTAAAGTAATTTAAATAGGTACTTTAGAGTAATTTAATTACACAAAAATAATTGAGTAATTGAATGTAGTAATTAATCACTTTCAAAAAGTAATTTTCAAGTACCTTTTAACAAAAATGGCATTTCCCAATTACAATTACCGCATTTTGAAAAGTAATTCAATTCCAAGGCAAATAAACAAAAAGGAATTTAATTAGTAATTTAATTAAAAAGTAATTAATTACTGCCCAGCTCTGTTTGATATTAATGTTAAATACAATTTAAGAAAGTAGTTTTTAAATTGCAATAAGCTCTCTGTAAACATTTAAATGGGTTTTTTAAAAACAAAAATTTCATTCAAGGATTACACCCACATTTTTAATGGTATCTGTAACAGGTATTGTATTATTATTTATTGTAATACTGACAACTGCTAGGTAATGTTATTGATGTGGGTTGTATAATACTCCAAATGCATATTTACGATTTTTAAAGGGCGATGCTTATCTATAATTGTTCAATATTGTTGGAAGTAGTTAAAATTGTATCTATATGAAAAAACGTTCATAAATAGAGTGCCACCTGCACCTCCACCTTTAAATGTTTGATCCTTTCGTATGATATTATAAACTTCAATAAAAATCTCATTTGTTACATAATCAAAAAATCAAGTTTTGGAGACAGCCAGCAAGATAAATGAAGAATCAATAATGGTTCCCCTGAAAGCATCAAAATTGGCAAACAGTGAACGTGTCTTAATGTGAGCACATTTTAATTTTTAAAACATTACATAGGATTGTTTTATAATTTTAGACTAAAAAAACAAATCTATACGCAGAACAGAACAGAGCGAAAGGTACATTATTCAAAGTACGTAAGTAGGTACTAAAAAATATATACACAATTTTAAGTTTACAGAACAAATAAGAAATATATAAACATACACACAGCCATGTCAGAAATCCCTTATTGATAACCATATTGATAGCCATACAATTTAAATAACACGTATCGCAATTTACCTGCAAGCAGTAGGTAACATATGTAATATCAAAAATAATTTTGAAATAATGGCTTTTAAGAACGCAGACGTCAAAAATGTGTTTAAAAGCGTAACTTTCAAAATTGCTTGAAGCCGGTACTTATTTTAGTTCGAGCCAGTTCATATTCACGTACATAAAATCGGACACCATTTACACATGTAGTGATTGCTTATCGCATTAAACAAACACAGTTTACCTAGATGTAGGCCCGAAGACTAGCTGTGTGGCGTAGTAGTTTGGCCTTGGATTGAGTCATCAAAACCTTGGATGGTGTGATGCGTAGAAAATGAACACATGAAGTCTGGAATCTCCAATTGCTGGCATGCACGTCAATGACTATTGACATGCCGTCTTTACAGTGGGTGCCTCGATTGCACCTTTGAGTTAGGCGGAATTTGGTTTCTCAAGACGTTTGCTGGAAACGCAAACGATAATTTGACTAACTGATTCAGCACACTGCAAAGCCTCAGCCGGTTCTATTTTGCTTTGGGGTAATTTCGCACAATGTACTAAGAGTCGTTTGTCAACGTGCATCTTTAGGCATGCAAACGACTAAGGTTGAACTTGAATATGCCAGCAAAAGATCTTTTGAAGTTGAAAATCACCATGTTCTGCGGATAGGCTATAGAATTGCGTTTATTGCTGCACCCGCAAAATCAAACTACAATTCGTTCATTGCATTTTTGATTATATTAAAATGCACTGGATAATTCTAATTAACAATAAAAAAACATAGAAATGCAAGTTTGCTATATCTTTAATTACGAAATAAATACTACAGGCGAGGCATACCAAAGCCTCGTTTTGAGATTGAACGTTAATTCCGTTGTATCTGAGAAAATGTCTTTTCCGGGATGTTCTGTAAGGCATTGTCACAACGATGTTGGTCAAATCCAGGACTGTCCCACAAAATCCGGGACGAATAGTCACTTGACCCCAGTATAATCAACAGTTATTTTTAGCAATTCTTCACTTTTTATTCGTTTTACAATATTTACAACTTGTAATTTGTAATATGGTAAACTTTAGTAAACGTCTTAAAAAAATCTATAGGTACATTATGAACAGTAAGTGTGCATGTGGTTCCAGTCCAATTTCCTTACATTTTAATACATGTTCGTAAATATAACCTATATTTACAACAGTAATAACCAAGGAAATTACAACTTACATACAAGCCTGGTATATCTAACAGCAAGGTATTTTTACAGGAGGAATGTTAAGAATTATTTTAAACTACAATATTTGCATATAAACTACTTTTAAAGTGTTACACCGCAATTTCTTTTGAGGGGTTTATTTTCTCCGCAGCGGCCATTTGTTGGGGTTCTAGAGACATGTAGTGATATTTTGGTCCTTGTACGAAGGCTTCGTGCTGCACCTGAAAAGCTGCTCCTTCCGCAGCTGGAGTTAGCGTTGTCATGCTCTCTGTCCAGCGAAATGGAACTAATTTAGTCTGAAATATACACGTGCATTAGAAATTATTGAACTAAGTAGCACAATATTAAACTAGTAAACTTACTTGGTACATCACAGTTTCAAAATAATGCTTCTTGCTAGAACCCAGAGTTAAAATTACGGTTTCTGAGTACGATACTGGGTTTTGCTTGGGTTGGAAGTAGCACTTTGTTACATATCTGAAATTTGTAATGAAAGATTGCTTTTTAAACATTTTTCAGGTTACCTTTTTGGGGCGTATCGTCCAGGTTCCTTCCTTGTTTCTGTGGAGACTAACGTCTGCTGAGGCATGGCTTCAGCTTGGGTTCGACTAGAATAAAAAGCAGTTAAAAATTGTAGTAAAATCATTTATTTTCGACCCACACTCGCACAGGTTTATCAACCAGCTTGATACAAAAATTAAGTTCGTTATTGTTATTTTTCACTATCTTAGCAGGAACAAACTTCTTTCTGTTTTCCACTTTCCTACTTAAACTATTCATGGTGAACTTGTAAAATCACATATAAAACTAAACAGCATTCAACAGCTGTAATAGATTGTGTAGCAAATAATGCTTTTATCTATTTTCAAGTAAAAAAGGGCTGAAGCAAAACATTTGTATTTTTATTTGAAGATGTTTATACTGGTTGAAAAGCAGCAGTTTTATATATTATTGTATTGCCTTGTATTAATAGTTAATATTACCTTAATGCAGTGGTTGTTTTTGAGGATTGTTCTAGGGATTCATCAGCTTTTATAATGGTCTTGCTAACGTACTTTCCATCTCGAACTGTAAATAAATATAATATATAGTTAGTTTTATGAATCATTTATGTGGTTTCGAATATATATCTTATCATGATAAAATTTGTATTGTTGAAATGATATGAGAAGAATAAACAAGGGTCGGGTAGATATTAAAATTAAACGAAACTGAAAACGGGGAAGTTAGTTTTATCTGGTTGTTTTCTGTTGAATAATTTTAAGTTCTCAATCTATATTATTCCATGCACTTTTGATACCGCACTCAATCTGTAATACTCTGATATTTGTAGTCGGGCTTATGGGGAAATTACTGTATGTCAGTAAAGTTTTTATAAATTAATTACGTAGGTACTACATTATTTAGACTTAGGCGACCTTGTCATAAATGCATAATGGGATAATACGTAATATAACCTTACATAAAAAATAGAACATAGGATACTTTTATTAGTGCCAACTAAAGGTTAAGTATATGAATACGAATTGACGATATGCAGCTGGGCGTGATAGAATACAAAATAATGTGCCTTTGTCATTAAGTAACAAACGACTTCCAGGATTGGACCGTGTCATTATTGAGGTCGAAGAACTCAACGTTTCCCACACTTTTGTAAGGGGCTTCATCAGGAGGAAAAGCAAAAGAGCACGGTAACTCAACAAGTAAACCATGCCAGGGGTGAAACTCTTCTGAGTTCTTCTACCTCAATAATGACATGGTCCAATCCCGGAGTCGTTTGTTATTTGGTTGATTCGTCTTGATAACACACACAAGAGTTCTTTTTCATATCAATTTGGAGGAGTTGCAATACCATTTTGTAAAATTATCATTTACATACAAAATAATCTGCCAAGCTTTTACATCAAGGCAAAAGACAGGAACGCAATCATAAATGAAAAGTAGCTACAAATGACAATTATAATAACGCAATTTAGCTGCTGCTGGTCCACGGGTGTTAATGATAACATGTTGAGTATTTCGAAATGATAACACTATGGAAAACAAACATTTATTTATTTAAGAGATATTAATAAATGAACACACGTATATACATACTCGATATACAAATACACATACCGGGAGATCGAGAAAGGTTGTCCAAAAAAAACTACCTTCCAAGTAGTTATCAATATTTCTTTCTAGTGTGATATTAGCCACACTCCTGTTGACAGATGTTCTCACTTGTTCTGTGTGTTTACGTTTCTTTACTTCTCCTTTTTTTCTTGAACGCCGTTATTATTATACAAAACAGTATTTTTCAATACTAATTAGCCATTGTTAAACGAAGTTTACAGTAAGTACAGTGTTTCCAATTAATCGAAAATGGTAATAATTATGTTTGTAAATTATAGGTTATGTATACCCTTGAACACAACACGTTTATTATTGAATCTTATTTCCGCAATGGCCAACGCAATGAGGATAATGGTGAATGGAAATATTCAGGAAATTTATGTGTAAATGAATTCGTTAATCGGTTCCCTGACGTCGACTTTGATTACGATAATCTGAGCAGGCATGTAAAGCGTATCGTACATCGTTTCCAAACAACGGGTAGTGTTGATGCAGGAAAATCTCCTGGAAGACCAACCGTTTTAACTCAGGACACATTAGAGGATATACAGGCACGCATCTTACACAGCCCTAAAAAACCGTTACGACAGTTAGCGCAACAAACAGGTGTGTATTTTTTATCCTATAAATTTTTGTATAAAAAAATTATTTTAATTTGTAATTGCAGGGTTAAGCTATGGAACGTGTCAAAAGGCAGTAAGACGAAAACTGCATTTACACCCATATAAAGTTTCAGTAATGCAAGAATTACTTCCTCCTGATTATGAAAAGCGTGTGCAGTACTGCAACTGGTTTAACCGAAGTTTAAATAACGATGAAATGCTGGATTCAAGTTTCTTTTCAGACGAAGCGTGGTTTCATCTGACCGGTTACGTAAATAAACAAAATTACAGGACGTGGTCTGCTCATAACCCTGGTGAATTTTTACAAACTCCACTGCATCCAATAAAGATCGGCGTTTGGATTGCTATTTCAAGGAGACGCATAATTGGCCCTGTGTTTTTTGAAGATACCGTAACAGCTGACCGCTACATCACAATTCTAGACAGATTTATTAATGAACTTCACGATGATAAGTCACGTCAGGGATATTTTCAGCATGATTGTGCACCTGCACATACAGCCCTTCGAACACGTCAACATTTACAACAATTTTATGATGATCGTATCATTGCATTTCCTCCACGGTCACCCGATTTGACAGCCCTGGATTATTTTCTATTTGGACATTTAAAGAACACGATCTATCAGACCCCCATGCACACACTTGAGCAACTGAAGGATGCGATTACTGCCGCTACTGCAAATATAACTGTGCAACAGCTACAAAATGTTTTTAACAGCATGAAAAGAAGAGTTCAGTGCTGTATCAACAATAATGGAGCTCATTTCGAACATGAACTGTAATAATTACTGATTAGAGTATAATTTAATTTTGTAAAATTTAATATTCTAATTATTAACCTTAATTAAAACTGATTGCAAATAACTTCTTATTGTCATAATGGTTTTCCTATTTTGAATCTACCATAAATTGCTAAATTAATTTCATACATGACAGCAGATGTCTATGATGACAGTTGGAGGATGTAAATATTGATATACTCGCTGTAGAAAGTAGTTTTTTTCGGACAACCTTTCTCGATCTCCCGGTATAGAGTACGTGGTTAAAACAAGTTTAAGCGCAAACAATTACGTTGCCTGATATTTCAACAGGCTATGTTAACGAACGGGTTGAAACATTGAGAGTGACCAAGTGCCAAAGGTACAAAGGTTGTAAACTAAATGCCTGTGATTAAACTGAATAACCGAATGCTTCCCTGGCGCTTCCGTGTCTAGTTTATATAGCCTCCCCAGATGAGTAAGTGTAGGGTTGTTTGTGGCTTATCGTTTGCCGAAAGGACCCTGCCTTTCCTCGAAAGTGTAATTAGCCATTGTGCCCCGTTTCTAAGCCAGGACATTAGAATTTGGTTTATTGCCCTTCTGCTGCAACAGTTGTCTTTTCGGCTAAGTGCTATGTTACTATTGTTCGGAAAGCTTTTGCCACCCGAGTGTTTTATCACCCACTTTATCGTATGCGGGCGGCTAACTGGAATATCCCGCTTTTTATGCAGCCATATTTTGTTGTCCAAATGGGTTGAGCGACGACCTGCTGTGGCGTCCCAATTCCCCTGCAGTACACACATACCGTAATGCTGCCGAAGCTCGAGTTTTCAAATGCGTGCCCATTTATACTGAAGTTGCGGATGTAGCTGGTCATTTTACGACACTAACACTTAGTTGCGCGTAGCGTAATATCCAAAATTAGTTCCCCGCTGTGGTGGACTGTACAGCTTTTTGAACTGAAGTTTTCACTTTTCTTATTGCTTGCGCTGAATTTGCAGGCATTTCGCGAAATTATTTATGAACGCTACACGTGGTGATGCTTCCGATACACAATCATTTGTTACAGTTCGAAAATGTTACTTTGAATTTCCGTCCGCAGTTGCTGTAGGTCCGGTAATTTCATACGCCGTCGGTGTACTTCGGGTCGCCTAAATAGTTTTTAGCAATTTTTAAATTGGCGACTGGCAAACTTCTTTCAGGGTGGGAATTTTACGAATTCTTGGTTTGACTTTCGAAACTATACGATGTGTTTGTTCGGGGCTTTCTTTTGGCAACAATTTACGAGTGGATTTACTCCCCAAAAAAAATCGTGGATTCTGCGACAGATTTCGTGATATTGAACTGCTGCATCCGTATGATTACTTCGTGATATGATTGCATTTAGGAAATAAAATATCTCTGCTTTCAGGTTGTCCATTGCTTAGTCGAATTTATTTCAACTTTTTTTAATTTCTCTCTTTTTCCTTTCCTTTCGTCCCCTGTTCGTTGTATTTCTGGCTGTGTGCTCTTACACCTGCAGGAAATCCGTGGATGCGTAACGCAGCTTCACGTTGCCGTCTTGTTGGCCTCTTAGATTGCAGATTTGATGCTGCAAACAGTCGAAACATCTGTTGTCGCGAGCAATCCCGATACTCTCCTGAAATTTTCGACGTGTTGCAGCTATTAAGGTCGAGTCTTTCAATCGTTCCAATTGAATCGCGCTCGCTGGAAATTACCCATTGCAGATCTTACATTTTTTATTGAAACTGTTGTAAACAGTAAGAATATGTACCTAACTTTATTGTGACTTTGCTGCCGGTGAGCAACCGTCTGTTGCTTATTGAATTTCATTCACTTTGTACGTTTTCTAATTTTATACTCTACCACTCCTAGAACTAAATAAATTTATTACTTATTCTTTATGCCCACGCCCCTCTCCGACATTCTGTTTGAGCTAGTTGTTTTAAATACAGGCAGACCTCGCCGTTCGCGCTTTGCGGTTCGCTGATTTGATTTTACGCTGGGCACTTTTGTGCTCCCTTTTCTTTGCAGTTTGCGGATTGCTTTGCCGTTCGCGAATGGAATTGCCAACTGTTACAACTTGCACACACTAACGGCCGGTCTTATAAAGGCCACTAATCTGACGTTAACTTTAATTCGCTGTTAAAATAAACAAAAGCGCATAAAAATTTGTTTACTAATGAATAATATATCATAAGCGCCAACGTTTTGGTGAGCTTTTGTTTATTTTAACAGCGATTTAAAGTTAACGTCAGATTAGTGACCTTCGTAAGTAAATAAAACAGACGTATGCAGTTTATGTCATGAACACCTAAATAACATTATTTATTACGAACTTGTTAACACATTTATCGAGCCTATTCATTTGAATCTCTTATTAGCAAATTGGACCTGAAATAAATTGTAAAATTATAACTTGAATAAACAAATGGATACTCGAGCTCTAGATTCAAGTGGCAGACTTATTTTACGTATGGAATTTTAGTTCATGCTTTACTGTCTTTATCGAGCGTTTCTGGCGAAAATTCAATTGAGTTTAATTTTTAATACACGGAAAACCATGTCGTCAAAGCGTTTCTGATTCAGATTTGCCAGACAAAAACGCAGAAAAGTTTTGGTTTTTTGAGGTTGCATAGTATAAATAAATCTAGTTAATGGAACCTAACCCCGTTTTTATCATTTATTTGTTTACTTGCGCATCGCGGTTTTGCGCTTCGCGGAATTCTTCTGGAACGTAACCCCCGTGAACGGCGAGGTCTGCCTGTATTAATTAAGTACTAAGTAAAATCTACGAGGGGTGTTCAACCACTAAGTAATGCGGGTGTTTGAAATGGTGTGCGACAAAATATTACTTTTAGGAATATTAAAGCCCAAAAGTTTAAATGGATGGTGGGACTCCGTAAGGGAATATATAAGAATTTTAGGACTAAGAAATTGGAGGAATCAGAGGCTACAATTTGAGGATTTGAGGATTCACAAACAATAATGAAGAAGAAAAACTAATGCATGTCCTATGTTCCTTAAAAACAGCACTGGCTGTTTACAAATTGGAAATCGCTTTTTTTTTTTGGTATAATGAAGTTCGAAATATTGCTCTAACGCCAACCTATAATTGAACAAGATTTGTTAAGGACAGGTGGTTCCAGGTAGTTCCACTGTGGCAGAAAATTAAAAAAGTAAAAGCACATCAAGATAATGGAAAATCAGGTAAGAATCGTACAGGAGGCAAAACCAACATGGAAAAAATCAAGAGGTACTTGTAGTAACACCTGGGACAAGTTTTAGTCACCGAAATAGTCGCCGATAATATAGAACAGGTTTGGTGAATTGCTGCACCCTTCTGATTACTTCAGGATTTGATAGTATTTTGGAAGAACATTTCCGTCCGACCGCCCGTAAACTCAGGTATCATTTGGTTCTCTTTGCTTTCATATAGTCTAACACCCAGTCCAATTTATTTTCAGGCCTTTTCTCTTCTCATTTTCCCTGTTCGCTTCCCCGACTGGCTCTCCTGGGTTTACCACCAGGTGTCGCATCGAAAATCCAAGAGATCATATCAGAATGGGTTTGCGATTGTAAATCTGCAACCCAGCAGGTGGACAGAACAGCAACGTGAAGCCATTTGGAACATCCATGGATTTTTCGACAGGTAGCACGGCAAATCTCGAAATCACTCGTAGAAATATCGGAAGACAGCAAATTAAAGAGCGCAGCGAACATACAAAGAGAACATGCAAGCAACGACAACCACATCATACCTGAGATTGCAGAAGGTCGAATGGTAAGTCAGACCAAACCTGCCTCAGATTATCGGCAAATTTTCGGGATGAAATCCACTTACCTAAAGTATGACTCTTTAAACATTTTTAAAAAGTAAATTTACCACCATCTGGAGGTTACGTTTACAATTTTTTGTAAACTTTCATGGCGCTAATGAGAGTTTCGTGACGTCAGTGGTTAGTCCATCCATCGTGTCACCACGATAGCGGAATGTACCATCACTCTTTCTTACTAAGCAGGTCACAATACTTAAGACATACTTAGTTAAACAACAAATACAGTGTATATATTTGTGCAACCCATAACCACAACTTTGCCCGTCTTACAATATTTATAAGTTTATAAATTCGGAATGTATTTCTTTAGTTTATTATTAGTTATAATGCATAATGAATAAACCACAAAAACTGAGAATTTCTCCAATTATAGCCTACTAGATATGCATAAAATAGGAAAACGTCATAATATATTGTATGATTATTTTAAGTTTTAAGAACACCGTGGTGGAACTTCTTCGTTTAAGACCGTTGGTTCAATTTATTCCTGAGCTCTTTAGCTTTGCGCGTAAATGGGAGCTGCTCGCGTCTTATTACTTATATCGGTACGCGCTGCCTCCTCTGCTCAAGTCATCAAAGAAAGGGCTCATCATTGGAAAGAAGCGGACGTACCATCGGGTGCGCTGTCTTGCTTACGTAAGGGGTAGTTCCTTCCATCGCTGATTAGGGTGTGATTCCCAATTACTGATAGTGCCGGATTTGCCGATATATTTGAGGCGATAGATAGATATGAAGTTAGATGTTTACTATCAAATCAAATTTTGCACTACAATGTTCTAACATAACTGAATTCAGATGCCCCTTCCGGGTTACAACTTGTCGAATAGTTCGGACGACCCTTGCTAGTGCAAACAAATTTCTGAGTTAGACTGTATAAATAGTGACTTCGGTTGGGAAGCAGTTAACTTTGAATTTTTATGTGTAAAATCGCTGATTTCAATGTAAATTGGTGTGTGTAATCAATATAACCGCTTATGACGTCCTAGGATCTATATTTTTAATTAATATAGAGCCATATATCGTTTACTGTTTACCATTTCCCGATTGGATCTAGCTGAAGCAAGTTATTGTTGCAGGGCTGATTGATTTTGTAGGTCAATAATCGTATTGCTGAGTCGTAGCTAAGTTACCGATAACAAAGCATAATTACATCTCTTAAATTCTCAAAAATATGCTATTTTTAAAAACAAAGTGGTATGTCGCAGCTTAACAAATACAATCGATGCATTAATTAATTATATTAATCTATACAGGGTGTGTCAAAAATAGTCCAAATTTTAAGAGGTTGTAACTCAGCGGGATGGGATGTAAAATCAAAAGTTTTTGTGCAAAATGTTTATATTTCAACGTCCCTTATACTTCTGTACTCTAAAACCAGAGTGTAATAAATCCAAATTTTGCAAAAATTAGATTTTGATGCATTTTAATGTTTTCGATCCTGGTCTTCGCAATTGTAAAGTGTATTTCCCTCCCCAATAAACGAATTTAGTTTAGTGCCAGATGGAATTATGCCCACTTTGATATGAGTTAAGCTGCCAGTTCCCGTGCAGCGGTCCCCGGCAGCCGTTGAGGATGGTGTCACGATGTCCACAATTTAAGCCGAACAAGGAACAGATTTTAAACTTTCCTCTCCCCGAAACAAAGACTGCTGTTTACGTGCAACGTCCGTTAACGGTTAAACACAAGCCGAATCGCTTGCTTCTTAAAAAAAAATTAACCGTCAAATGATGGAAGGCTACGATTAAATTCTAAGGTAAATACAAATGTATCAACTTTACTTAGTACACCTAGGGAGTCGAGTTTGGTGTCAAAATACTTGGAGTTAGGTCAGTTACAACATGATGCAGATCAAATAATTCTGCCTAACCCCTGCAAAATGTATAGCTAAATTTATAAAAAATAGCAACTTGACCCCACTGCGGCGACGCCGACTGTTGAAAATAACGGCATCAAGGTGTTTAAATACTCCTCGGATCAGCAGTCTAGTTCTGTAGCCAAAACGTTCCTGTTCGGCTAAGAGCCTGACAGTCTTCTCTGTGGCCGAACCTTCATAAGTTTACCCAGGTACGTCAGCATCTTTGACGGACGAGCATTCCTGGTCGCCCCGAAGCTACCCTTCTTCGCCAAAAAATAGAACTAATTCTGTTCGCCTAAGAGCTTGACAGCTTTTTCTATGTCTCTAAGTTCGCCCAGAGTAGGCAAGCATCTGCAATGGACGAGCATCTGCAATGGACGAGCATCCCTGGTCGCTGCGAAGCTGCACTTCTTCGCCAAAACGCTGAACCCTTCCTAAGAACTTGACAGCCTTCTGTGCATACGCAGTTTCTTTCGAATTTGCGCCAGATTTAAGTCTTAGTTACTATTGCAACCATGACTAATAGTGTCACATTTGACAACTTTTTATTTGACTGTAGGCTACATTTATTGATGCAAGTTTATTCACATCTATTTGTTTTTATTTCTACATGGCTCTAGTTCTCTAAAGAGCATATTCTGAAGAGTTACTTGCATTTAGAGCGATCACTGCTGTAAATTCAAGCATTAATATCAAAGTAGCTGTAAGTGAAATGTCCGTTGAACCTGCGCAAGGCAATAACAGCAGCAAACAAGAAGTTACTACTCAAACCAGCTATTAATATGAGTTCCTGGGTCAAGGCAAAAATTGTGTTCATCAAAAATTAATTGAACGCATGGGAATACAAATTAATACTTTGCAGGAAAACAAATTACTCTGAGCAAAAAGCTGCAGAATGAAAAAAGTTATCTAGTTAGTTGACTTATTCAGGTTGATTATTTCGTTATACTTTAATTTTTCTTGTTCAAGAAATTTTTGTACGTGTTAGGTATTTCAGCATTGCATACTTATGTTGTAATATTAATGAATTACTTTGTATGTGTATTACAAATACCTACTTTCAACAGAAAGCTATTTTTTATATATATTTATTCGTTACTCTTGTTACTTAACCTTAACCTAACTTAACCTTTTAGGGGTTTAAGACATGTTTAACTATACTCGAATCAGCAACCCAACATTAGCAACAGTTTAAATTTACAATATTTTGAAAATGTCAAACTGACAAGTAATTATTAAATTTATTTAGATGACACATATTAACAACGACAAATCTAGCCTTGTACGCTATTATTTATTTTTGGATCCAAAAATGGCAGCTGACATTTGTGTTGTCTCAACTCTTATCTAACTATATACAGGGACTCTAGGTTAAACCTACCCACGACCGGCATTACACAGCCTCCAGAAGGTCGAAGCATTGTTCATCTCTGCCGCAGACACGTTTATGTTGAACCTCTCCACGCCCGGCATTACGCACCCTTCAGGAGGTCGAACCGTTGTTCCTCCCCGCCACAGCCCTGTCCAGGCCGAGGCGGTCCCTCGGGTTTTACTTTTACTCTTTCTAAGTCCACACATTGGGCGACCGCCTGTTCGAGCTTTTGCCAACCCCGAGACCGAAATCACCGCTCCGCAGAGGAATCGAAAGAACCGGAACCGCAGTCAGCGAGCAATCACGCCCTCCATACCTTCCAATTATTGTACAGATATAGAAATATTTATCGATGAAAATAAAACCTCATACGCTCCAGTGTTCTGATTAACACACCAACCCCAAGAAGCCGAGCTATAAAATATGTAGTGTGTTAACTCTTTGGTTTTGGTATAGTTTCTATAACATCGTTCATATTGAAAGTTATTCAAGGTTATTTAACTGGACTTAATCAAAACATGTTAGTACTAAGTCACCGATCCTTGAGAGCCAAAAAAATATTATATTCACTCTGAACTTTTTGGTTGTTAAGTGCAGCTTGGAATATTGAAATAAGTCCATATCAATTCGATAGATAATGCATAACACTTACGTTTTTTATTGTTAAATTCTACATTTCAGTTTTTTTCACTGGAATCATAATTACTAGCAAAATCGGTCATGAAATCAATATAAAGTCCATATCTTTACTAATTAGCCTTTTTTCATAAAAACATGTGTAACATAACTTTTTTTAGAATTTTGACCATAAAGAATATTGATACAATGTTTTTAATTATTATACTGATATACAGGATACGTCGAAATATTTCAGGGTGGTAATCCTGTTTTAAGAAAAAATTTCACATAGACAAAAATCCAAAACTTAAACGTTTTCGATAGTTCTAAAAAACATCGTCTCTTTCTTATAAGTTTCTTATTAGTGCAGTTATTTAAACCAAATCTAGTACACAGTACACCTCGATAGTGTGATATTATCAAGTTCTATAATGAATCAGTGGCGCGTACGGGTAATCAGTACCATAAATTTAAAAGAAAAGATAGTAACTTAGAAAATTAATAGCTATCTCATTTTAAGGCAAGCCCTTTAATGCTAACCAGAAAGTACCTCTTCGATTTTTTTGCTATATTTCATAATGTATTGGTAAATTTGATTTTTCTAATTTATTTAAATTGTTTTTTGCAAAAATGGTAAAATAAATTAGAAAAATCAAATTTACCACGAAATCGTGAATTTTCTACCCATATCAGTAAATGTACAGCTTGATAATGTCACATTTTGAGGGGTTCCATCCAGGAGCGGACTGACAACGGTTTGGCAGCTCTAAATCTTAGAGTAGCAGCCCACTTGTTACTGTGAAGTTGTGGACACCCCTCGTGAGCCACCCCAATACGCCACAGGCGAAACACTTTTTCAAGGTCACTGTAGTTTTCAAGAACCCCAAATATTTCTATAACGCTACAGAAACTTAAAAGATATCGTTCTCGGGACTCTGGATTTAACCTTACTCAAGGTGATAAAATGTATGAAATACGTTTTATTTTTCTACTTCTTCGAGTTCTTGAAATTTATGTCATTCCGAATGCTGTAAATACATTCGAGAACAACATAACCTATCAGGATAATTTTTGTGCCATTTTGTGTGGAATATTAATGCAAGGAACTGAAAAGCTTTCGGCGACATTGCTCCCTCGTTTCTTTGTACGTATTTTTCCATTTGTATTCGCGTTACCAGTAATAGATATTAAACCGTCAACTAATTACGTTTTCAGATTAGTACAGTGTGAACACCCGTGTACTGTCAAGCTTGAGGTCGCGAGTTCCAATCTCGGGCCAGACAATATTTTTATTTTAAATTGTCGAAAGATGCCAATGCACATTTTTAACTCTTATCATCTTTAAATTTGAACTGCCACATTATGGGCGCTACCTGTCACAATCGTATTCTCCGTTAATGACATTGATAAACTGCCCACTCGATTTTAAACCGATTTTCTCCGTCTTTAGCTCAAGTCGTCGCACATATAGCGCGATCATGTATATAACATAATATGATAACGGCCATATCACATTGAAAGCACCGTTTCAACAGATTATGAAGACTAACTGTGTCTTAAGGAATGGGCGTTCCAAAAAGAGCATGGTAAAAGCCGCTTCATGTCAATAGGGTGTCGAAGTATCGATAAAGCGGCGTAAATGTTGGAACGGGCCACCGGAAATCGTCCCGGTATACCGGTGGGCCAGTCCGCCCCTGGTCCTATCCACGTGTACTGTGTACCAAATTTGGTTTAAATAGCTTCACTGAGAAGCAAATTATAAGAAAAAATCGATATTTTTTAGTAAACAATCGAAAACGAAGAGGTTTTAGATATTTATTCATATACCTTTTTTTTCTTAAGGGTGACTAAGATTACTATTCTAAAATATTTCGACGTACTTATGTTACACCCTGTATAGCAACTAAGAAATTGAAATAATGCAATTTTAAAACTCTCCGGTAAAATTTTGATTTTGTGACTTAATGCACTCTGGTTCCAAGGCACACATTTTGATAATCAAATGGGCTGGGCGGCTGTGCCATGTTGCTTGCGGTAGCAAATTTGGCCATATAATGTGCAAACCATTTTATTTTGAGATAATATCTGAAACTTTTTGTGGCATTGCAATAATTCAGTCGAAAACGGGACACTCTGTATATTACTATTTTACAAGAGCAAATTTAATTGCGCATTTTTTTATCTGGTAAAATACAGTACGTGTTTTTCTGCAATTTGATAGGTAGGTAATCATTTTTGGATATGTCTTGTAGGTTGATTTTTACAGTTTGTGCCTTGTTTGCTTATCTATGATTATACGAGTTAATATTAGTCACCATGGGCGGTTGCGGTTACTCGCTTTACCTATCGGCAACGCCGGCTAAGATATTTGTAATAATTTCCAAGATTGGTATCACAACACATAAAAGCATTTAAAATATTACTTTAATGTAAGTTCATTGCAACCACAACTTGTTGAATGAAAAATGTTCGTGTCAAGAAACCAATAATTATGCTAACGAACGACAAAGTCTTATTATTAGAACGTTACTCACTGGAGGTGTCGCACTCATCCTGCTGATAAGCGGGGGCCCCCCGGTGGACGAAGTCCAACCGGCGCTCATTTTCGAGAAAATTAAAGGAGCTGGCCTGCATGAAGTCGGTCTTTTTGACGCCCAGGACGGGACGCGCCTCCGCTGACGTCATTTTCAAAAACTTAAACTTAATCGGGTCGCGAGTTGTTGCTGGCACGGCGGCGAGATATTTACTGGAAAGAGCAAATTAAAGACCTTGCTCGGAGTATAACAAAATTCTTTTGTGCGCCGTGCGGGAAAGAGGCACCGGCTCGGTGACGTCATTCAACATTAAATTAACATATTTATGAGCTGCCGTTGCGGTGAGGCGCGGCAGCGGCGGAGCTGATAAGAATGGGCGATGCACTCGTTGCATGGCGTGCATTACCGTTTGATAACGTAATAACGGTGCGGCTTGCAGCCTTTGTCGGTCGGAGGCTGCAGCGAAGCGGGAAATTTGGCCAACGATTTCCCACAGTACGGTCGATATGCGCTCTCGGATCTGGATTCTTCGCATTTTTGGAATTGTTGGAGTTTCTAAGTAACCATGAAATATAGGTAATCGTCCAGCAGTGTGTGGCCGCGAGGATGGGTAAACTACATTTTTGTTTGTTCAGTGCTAGACGAAACCTTCGTTAGCAGTGAAACCGGTAAGAATCCCAGAGCCGGATCAAGGGAAATTCAAAGATACAGACTGTCATCAGCCAGTGTTGCTAGATCGGATGGATGTTTAATCGATAGATGAGTTCGTGACTTTTCGGTAGATTAGGGAGAAATTCGGTAGATTCAATAAACAATAATTTTTACTTCCTTTTACGATAAAGGAAGTATTGGATTCACCCAAAAATTCGAAATTGAGTTTTCAACAGATCTTCACGTTTTATAGTCCCCTGAACCCAAAATAGCTATTTATGCAACAAGTGCTAAAAGTCGACGTTTATGCATGAGACATGAAAATTATGAAACGAAGCCGAAGGCTGAGTTTCATAACATGTCTCGTGCATAAACGACTTTTAGCACGCGTTGCATACAATATTTTATCTACGACCTTAATTTTACTGTTATTAATCCATAAATATCGATTTAACAAAGGTTTGCATCTACGACACTTCTAATTTATGTCATAATAAACAGTAGCCCATGCGCGCGGGCGACTGTTTGCGAAGCCAGTACTGTCAAGGTCAGTTACGAAATGTAATTATTAATACTCCACATCTGACTGTATTCATTACATAACGCTTTAATTATTTCAAAAACACTTTACCTGTAACGCAAGAAGCAACTAGAATAACTTCACAACTTCACTTCCAGTTCGAAATTGTAGTTTTATAACCTCACTTCACTTTTAGCACATGTGCTGATTTCTTTAACCACGGTAAACTATAAAACGTCACTTTTAGTGAAACAAGCTAGCGCTAAAAAGCCTACTTTTAGTAGTGGTCGTAGATAAAACATATTTTTCTTCATTGGTCTGTCTGTCTGGAGTGGCGTAGCTAGAAGTCATGGGGCCCTGGGGCAAAAAAAATGCACCTCCCCTAACGTCACCCGAAAAATAAAATGTGTAATAAGAAAAAAATCATCAAATATTTAAGAAAACGAAAAAAAAAAACAGTTTAAACCTACTAGCTACTTAAACTAATACTTGCTAGTTATAATAATTACAAGTGGCAAAAAATATTTAATTTCATTAAATTCATTTTTATTTCAAGTAGATAACATGTTGAACAGCCCTCGTATGTGTTGTAAAGTTATTGTAGCGGTAAAAATTATAATGACTCAAAACTGATGTGCCTGAACTAATCTATAAATTGTTACCGTGTACTTATTAGCACATAATTAACGTTTAAAACCATTTCGTCTAGCAAATTACAGAAAATCGTTTTTATACTTGTTTTTCTCGATAACGGTTGCAGATACGAAAAAACTGCAAGAGAACAAAAAGATTCTAAACAAAACAGAAAATTCAATTTGTATTTTAGAATCTAACAGCGGCGCACCGCAAAAAAGTTCAGGGGGAGAAAAGGAAGCATGACCCCTGAAAAAATATCTCCCTGTAAATTCTCACAACCATTTGATATGCTCAATGATGTAAGCCCTGCAGCGTAACATGTATTCAAAATTTGAGCTAAATATCTCAAAAACTGCAGGAGCTATAAAGGAAAAAGTTAAAAGTTAAAAAAAAATTGACCGGAAGTCGACCTCGGAAAAGAAATCCGATTTCCGGTTTCTATATATTTTTGGAATCTACTCTGCAAGCTGAGTCAAATGATATATATCTCGTCCTCCTAAAATATATCTCCATTTTCTTGCTTCTCAGTTAATAATAACAAGTGGTTGAAATAAAATTTCAACGTTGAGAGTGGTTGACGTTGAAATTTTATCAGCCACGAGTTGCATATACTATTTTTTCTACGAATTTTTAAAATAAACGTTAACCAGATTGTCTATTTACGAGTTCACATTTAACCTCATTACAGACGACTAATGTTTATAAAAGCGACAATACGTTCAATCTTTTGACGGCAGTGACTGGATGATCACCCCGCACGCACTTGCGTTGGCATTGGCTTGTTTCAATAATTCCATGGCATCACTGATTTTTGTAAAAATGCTAGTTTTATTTTTTTTTAAATGCTAGTTTTATTTTTTGCATTCCTTCGGTTATGGAAAATGAAAAATGGTTAGCAGCAGTATGAATAGATGCAGTATTTTTTTCTCTACAAAAAATGTATTTACACTTTAGCTCTAAAATAATTAGGGGAGCCAATAATTAGACATTAAGAATTTAACACGAGATGAAAAAAAATTGACCGGAAGTCGACCTCGGAAAAGAAATCCGATTTCCGGTTTCTATATATTTTTGGAATCTACTCTTCAAGCTGAGTCGAATGATATATATCTCGTTCTCCTAAAATATATCTCCATTTTCTTGCTTCTCAGTTAATAATAACAAGTTAACAAGTTAACAAACATAAAACTTAATATTCTGTAACACAATACCGCAGAAGAATCCTCTTAAATTACTAGTTGGTACGATTTTTGGTTTGTTAAACATTAAACAGAAATATTTCGCAAAACTACATTGTAAAAAATAATATTTGGTACATATATCATGATATAAGAAAAAGAATTCAAAAGTCTCGTTTCCTGGGTTTGCTGTTAGCAAATTCATTTATTATCTCATTTAGATCGAGTTTTACAGCATCATTATTTTCTATAGACAATACAGTAAGACCACTTAATCGATCTTGGCCTGTAGTAGATCTGAGGTAATCTTTAATAATTTTCAGCTTACTGAAAGGCCTTTCAACATTAGCAATTGCGACAGGCAACGTGAAAAATAATAGGAACAATAGATAAACTTCAGTTAAGTCGTTTTCAAGTATGCCATAGTTGTTTAAGATTAGAGCAAAATAATCTCTAACTAGCTACTAAGTTATCTCTCAAGTCACCCTTAACAATATTTATTAAATTAATGTATTGAGCTGTAAGTTTATTCACATCAATCAAAGAGATTATTAACTTTTTTCATACTCTCAAATCTGTTATCAATTTGTGTCGATACACAATCAATTACCACATTAAAAACATTAACTCGAAATAAAATTTCACGATTACTAAATCTATAAGCACTAGAGAGTTCATCAAAATGCCGTTTAACCTTTAGTTGTTGTTTTTGTATGAAATCTGCGTTGATCAGTGGCGGTGCTATACATAAGTGGGAATAAGCATTGCTTAGGGGCCCGGGCCCTTCGAGGGCCCTTTGGGGGGCCCGGTAAGTTCTGTATTCGCTTATTAAATATCTCGATATATTCTATAGGGTATATAGTGATAGCACTGCAACCTTAGTCCCCACTCTCAGTTATCAATCATCAGTGATCAGACCCGATTTCAGAGCTTTCAAAAACTAACAACAATTTTTGAACTTTTAGAACCGAAAAACGTTTTAAGAATACAAGAAGCTGAACAGGTCCGATGTGATTTGCTTCAGAAAAAGTATTCTGATGTTCTCAATAATAATCTCGCCATACTAAAAGAGGATTTAAATGATAAAATGAGTGTTCCAGATTTGACAAATTTATTCCTACAGAAATATAGTGTTCTTGAAAGCAATTTTGGCGAGATTATTATTGCATTGGTTTTATTCCTGACTCTCTTGTAACATTAACCACAATAGAAAGATCATTTAGCAAGTTTGAAAGTAATAAAACATTATTTAAGAAATTCTACGAGCCAAGATAGGCTACATGACCTTTCGGTTTTGTCCATTGAGCAAAAAGCATCGTCTACGACAAGAAAAATTCTGTTGTAAACATCTTGTGGAACAATTTGCTGTCAATAAGGCCAGAAAGATACATTTTTTATTTCTGATCAATTTATTTTTACGGCGTTTTACATATATTAATGATACAAATAAATACTAAGTAGGTATTTGTTACCTATTTTGATGTGGGTTCTTAGGAGTTTACCTGAATATTATTTTATTTTACTAGTGTTATCTAGGTAGATATTTATCCATCAGTTTTCTTTGTATTTGTGCCTATACCAACTTGGAAGATTTTATTTAGTTTTATATTTTTAATTGATATTTTGTTAGATATGTTAGTTATAAAATGTGTTAAATGTTAGGCATTTACTACTCTATTTCTGTTGGTTATAACAGGATGTTAGTTTATTTTTTGTTAAACGTTTACTTTGTATACTATAAATTATAAATATACAATTCATTAAGAATATAAATCTTTTTACAAGGGGGGCCATTTAAATATTTGCTTAGGGGCCCAAGGTGATCTTGCACCGCCACTGGTGTTGATACTCCACTTATTGGCCATTTCCTTAACCTCAGATTTTAGTTCTTCATAATATGCCCTAAGGTTGCTAAGCCTCTTTTGAAGTTGCTTCAAAATTCTTACAGATTCATTTAAATGGATGTTTTTCTTTTGCAAAATTTTTGAGGCTATATTAACTTGTGTTAGGATTATATATAAAATAATTGTAATAAATACAATTCAAGGGAAATCATTTGTTTCTTAACGGCAGACGCTTCATCTCTTTCATCTTTTTTCTGAGATCGCAATTCTATACATGATAATATCCAAAAAACGAAGCTTAACTGCAGTGATAGATGCAATTTTCCCTGACCAACGAGTTGGGTTTAAATTTTTTAAAGTTCATTCCGACTCGGTGGTAAAAGATCCAGAAGAGCCCATCTTTTGGTACTTGAACCAAAAAAAGAATAAATATTTTGTAAAAAAGTAAGTATCAAAGACGTTAAACCGGTTAAACTATAAAAGCGGATATCAGATGGCAAACGTCAACGTGACGCGACGGAAAAAATGCAATTCTATAATATACTAATATTCCACTTCTTATTGAATAAATTTTATAGTTTGTTGTTTGTTGATTGGGTATTTTCATTTTAGTTATGGCTTATGGCTCAGCTCTACCCGGCTTTCAATCGGGGCCCCTAATTAATCCAGGGCCCCGGGGCACTGCCCCGGTTTGCCCTGCTATAGCCACGCCACTGTAGTCTGTGTGAGTGTGTGTGTGTGTGTCTGTGTGTCTGTGAACAGAATATCTCAAAAACGAAGAGAGGTATGGCGTTCAAACTTCATATTTAAGTTTTGTGTACTATCTAGATGCGACAGCAAACTTTTGAAGAAAATCGCATATCCGGAGGTATGGTGTTTACTCTTGTAATTTTTCAGTTTTTTCGATTTTTTCTAAAACGGCTCTAACGATTGTTTTCAAACTCGACATTTTATTACATTTTTAATGTGTATTGATGTGGATTTTCTAATTGAATACCCCTAAAATGAATTTCTTTTGTTTTTTTCTATTTATATTGTTAACTCCTATTTTAAATAGAACACCCGGTATATTATTACATTTTTTAATTCAGCTTAAAATTTTAAAGAAAAGTTGTCTCTTGAAGTAACACTCTATTTTGTACCGTTTTTGTAGAATTTACAATTTTTGAAAATTTTTGACAAATGCTTAAAAATTAAAAATAAAATTTTTGGGTAATTATAAGATCAAGGTAAAAAGAAGTTGTGTGCGTGTATCACACCAGATTTTTTAAAAAGTATTAAAAACAAGTAAAAAGGAACATAAAACACACGATTATTGTTTGGATAATAAAAAAAACACTACAAAATGAATACCTACCAGTAGCTGTAACGTACAACATTGTTTTTAGGATCTTGGATATAAAATATTCATAGTCATACTATTTATTAATGTTTTTGCAATTGAAAAATGGCAACAGTCATTTTCGGTGCTAGGTAACTGTGATTATTTTTTTTATCGAGCTACGTTTAAATAATTAAAAAAAATTCCTTTGCCGTGAATCCCCGGCGCTGTTGGAAAATATCGAAAATGCAGAAGTGCATTTTTTCCGGGAAACTACCAACTATAAACTTAAAATTCCGCTATTAACTAATAGAGGTCCCCATAAAACTTGATATTTTATACTTCTTCCAAAGAGTATATAACGTGTTATATGTTCTTTGCTTCTACCATAGATACTACTTTTCGGTAGAATCGCATCTGGAATCGGTATATCGGTAGGATATTGGCAAAATCGGTAGATCTACCGAAAAATTGGTAGACTTGGCAACACTGGCTCATTACAGTATATCCCCTATCCGTAGATAGTCGATGTTCCCCCCCCCCCCCCCAAATTTAAGACTAGCCATATTATTGAAACTGATGTAAATTTATATCGTTTTGCAAAGTATCAAGTTTTTTTTAGGAATCCGGTGGTGGAAGATATTTCTAGTACAATTCCTATGAATTTACTGTAACTGTACCTACATAAAATTTGCTTATATAAAAATTGTAGGTACGAAGATGGTGCACATTTATGATACACAGTGGCGCGAAAAGGCATGGAAAATCAAACTTACTTTTTTACTTTCCTCGTTCAAAAGACGAAAAAAGTATTGGAATCGCGAAAAAATCACCTTTCGACATTTCTTCAGATCTTCACGCTTTAGGGTCCCTAGATGACGAAAAAAATATTTCTCAATTCCGTCTGTCAGCCTGTGTGTGGGTCTGTCTGTCTGTCGGTCTGTGGGTTGGTGCTAGAGCTCAAAATATATTTATTGGAAAAAAGCTATATTTTGCATTCGAATTAGATGTCTAGTTCGCTCTAAACTGAATATACGAGTACTTTCGGACAAATATATACAGGGTTTTAATGGTGAGGCACTAACACCCCATGAAGGAGCTTGGCCTGCAAGGCGGAAGGTTAGAGCTTCCGTATCCTCGCTCTCACACCCGGCTGTCGCGTGTCAAATTCATGACACGTGGTGATGTGGTGAGCACCACGCATTAGACAACCGCATTATTACCCCTTGTTCTTTCGAACGCAGGTTCCCAATTATTTAAAGCGACTGGGTAGGCCGATATACAGGGTTAGTACCTTAAAAAATAGAAGTCTGTCTGTTTTTGCTTTAACTCAAAAACTATAGGTAGTACCTACCTATTAGTTAAATAAAGTAATATTTTGCACATAGCTTAAGTTTTTACCCTTGACGAAAGTTTCCATGTTTTGGACCCAACAGATATAGGGTGAACACCTTAAAACATGATTTTTCCTTTCATATTTTCAAAATTTTAAGTATCAAAACTTCCACCTGAGGTGGAAGAGTAAAACCACCTTTACAGACTTCTACCCTGTGGTAACTTAAACGTTTTGCGTCAAAATACCAATAATGTTAATATCAACTCGTGTGAGTATAAAGTCAACGGTTTCGGAGATTTACGATTTTATGAAAAATGCTGAATGTAAGGAGGCTGTTGTAAGTAACAAAAAAACAATTGAATAAAAAGGTTAATAAATAGTATTTTTTGTTAATTGCTTTTCGAATGTGAAATAATGCCTCTGCGTATTAAGGCTTCACAGGGTGGTCACAATTTGAAAATTTAATAAATTTCCACTAGTAACTTTTTACTTTTCGGCAGTAATAACCATAGAAACAAAAACTAACAACCACTTCCATTGGTCAAAATCGAAATAGTATGATCATGACCTCCTCGACTTCCTGCATTAAATTGTCATTTTATAATTAGAAAAAACGCTTCCAAAGCAGTAGAATAAAAAAATATGTATGTTAACTCGTACGGAAGTGGACTGTTACAGTCGTCTTATTTATGTGCCTCGCTCGATTGGCCATAAACAGCAGCTTCTCCAAAAAATTCCTTAATTTTGTACTTATAACATAAATAGCTATTACTTCTCCCTCCCCAGGCGATGAAAGTATAATATGATCAAAAATTATTTTCATCTAGTATGGCTATGAAATAATTCCTAATTTATGAATGCCACTAAGTATAAGTCACTTACAAATCACATGTCAATTTTTACATTTGAGTAGAAATGTAGTTGAATTCATAAATTAGGAACTATTCTATAGCCGTACTAGATGAAAGTAATTTTTGATTATACTTTATTATAATCGTGAACTAATTGCTTTTCAAGATTTCTTCAGATCTTTAGGTTTCAGGGTACCTAGATGGCGAAACATATGTCATCTCAATGCCGTCAGTCTGCCCGTCTGTCTGTCTGTGTGTCTTTTGGCGGTATCGCTCAAAAACTGTTTGTTGGAGGAAGACGATATTTTGCATGCAGATTATATGTCTACTTGGCTCGAAACCGAATATACTTTCGGTCAAATATATTGCAATGCACACTATTAAAGCCTGTAAAATTATGATAGCAGTTAATAACATTTCAAGCATTTCAAATTTTGTTTTATAAAATATTCTATAAATGTGATAGTTTAATTTTTGAAAATTGTATGAATAGCATTGACTTTGAGTTAATAATTTGTAAAACACGGTATTAAAAAATAGTGTTAACTCTGATTGAAACATGAAATGTAATCAGAGCAGGCTGAGAAATAATGAATAGCAATCCAAGGTGAATGTAAAGCAAAACAAAAAAGGGGTAAGCGAAGCCAAGCTATGAGGTGTGTTATTTGGCTTCCCCACAACTAATAACCATTATTCACAATTCAGTGTTTTATAATTAGTGCAGTGTCTTTTTCGGGTAGGCTGTAGGGGTTGCTTTGATTTGTTGCACCCCTACGGGAGTTTTAAAAAGTGTTTAATAGTACGTCAATTGGCAAGTCACTGAAGACAGAGGCATGAAAAACGACCCAAGAGAGTTCTTTAAGCAAAATAGAATAACCAAAAGAGGAGTACAACTGAAAGACCGAATGCACAACTGAAAACGATACGATTGCATATGACAAAGAAAACATTAATACAATATAGATTGAATAATTCAGTAAATGACTAAAGGCAGAAGAACAAAGTAGATGCGATAACTACAGGAGCATCTCGTTTAAATAAGTACTGCCTCTAAAATATGAGCCCCTAGCGAAGATTCACGCCCGGAAGGTCTCTAGTGGATGCAATTCGTATTTGGAACCCCGAAACTGAAACAGAACGAGAATATAACGGGTGTTCATTAGAATTTGTGGCCTAGTCGGCTTTGGAACTGATGAAGTCATGTCGTGCATTCAATCATATGGCCGATAACTGACACTGGTGGCACTGTAAGTCTATGTCAAATTCGAGGTTAGCAGGTTAGGTTTTGCGTCAGTTTTGACACAAACTGTCGCAAAACCTAACCTGATAACATCGAATTTGACATAGACTTACAGTGCCACCACTGTCAGTTATTAGCCAGACGCCACCACTTTACTAATTCGGGAAAACACAGGAGGGCTACTCGAGAAAGTGGAAGCAATGAATCAACCTTTCTGATTCAACCTTGGTAGTGCTTTAGCGACAATCTACATACAGCTGCATTAGATTTACCTTACTTGCATTTTTCTACAGCTGTCTGAACTCCTTTATAGAGGAAAATACACATGCAAATGTCATAAATCTACTAAAGAAAATCACAACTGATTGAAAATGAACTATATTAAAGTAGAAATATGTGAAAAATGAACATCAAAATAACATACTCAATAAAGGTTAGTGTTGTTAATTGCACAAAGTTTAATCTAAACACAGGCGGTAAACTTGACAGCAAACAATCTAACTGACTCAAAAACGGTAACAACTTTAACCACACAATTAAACTATTTACAAACAATCAATCTTGACGATAAATAATCAAAACTAATTTAATAAAGGTAGTTACTTTAATCTCATTACGTTCAGCTAAATACAAACATTAAGATTTGGCGATAAATACTCAAATTGACGTGAAGACAGTAACAACAGTTCAAACGCCTAATTTTACATTTTCATCAACGTTACGTAAAATGGCGGTACTATAAAAATCACTTTTCACTGCACAAAGTGCGCTTTAAAATTATTACAAAAGGACACAGTAGCTGGTAGGGGTTCAGCTTGCTGCGGTGATGATGTTCAACGGAATTGCAGGCTATGCCCAAGCGACTGCACCAAAATGCTTGAAGAAACTGCGAGAAACAACCTAGGGTGCTATTTGCCTATCGGGTCTGGACGATGTTAAATCCCCAAGAATTCTACCCTTCAAAGAACGTTATCAATAGGCAAGGGTGCGGTACGGTACACGTAACTCTATCACAAACAATTAGCACAAAAGAGGTGCCCATAAATTATCCGCCTCAAGGCGTTAATCGAAAAGTACTAATATTTGGAATCCAAAAGCGGAAAAGTGCGGAAAAGCGCTAAATTTAAAAATTGTCCGTATATCATTGCATACTGTGACTATTTGTATTTACACTTACCTTTAATGTTATGCAGCCCCAGTGATTTAAAAGTGTAATAAATCTTATTTCTTAAGCTACATGTTTGTTTTGTTTGAGGGAATTAGCTATAGACTAAAAAGTTGTTAAGAACGTGTAAGGGAAAGTTGAACTCCAACAGCTAAAGCAATTAGGCCCTTAGTTGAAAAGACATAAGTACATAAGACATACATAAGTATGCTTTGTATGAGAGCCCGCTGCTTCGACCGTGAACGAAGTAGATCCATACAGCTACGCGTTGATTTTCACAGTGACACCTTGGCATTTATCGTAATTTTCACGGTCCTAAGACAGAAAAGAACTTTACGAGTAATGTAAACCCCACCCGCCCTGCTAACTAGCTGACGATGATTGGGGGCGTAATACTGTTGTCTCGCAACGCAAAGCAACTTGTGGTAAGTACGGCCCGGAGTTGTCAAAATCCTGCTTATGCTGTAACAACATGATAGAAGAAATTGAAAAATTAGGAATAGGTACCTACAAAACTACTTCGACTCATTGAAATTACCCTGAATGAAAAAACAATAGACACTTTTGAGATTCACATAAAGGTAAAACATAGTAAGAGTCCATCCGCTTTCTTGTTCAATTTATTGTTTAAGGACTCGTTTAAGCTAATCAAATAGCGCTGAAACCTCTATCAGGAGTTGTCCCAGTTTTTTCTTGCTTTGAACAGTACATATGTTTTGCCTTGCCGTGATTCACCACTAAGGCCATATTTTCTGCTTCTTGTAATTTTTTAAATAATTCTTCTAATTATGCCAAGAATCTGCTTATCATCTGCGTAGACCACAAATTGTATGGTCTTCCTGTTAATGGTTCAATTTTCCTTATATTTTCGCTGAATTGTCTCAAGTGTTAACATTTACTATAACAATTTTTTTTATAGTAACGTCTAAACAAGTTTATAATTAAGTTAGAAATACCTAGCAACTATACATATTAAAGCAGTCAAATTCACAACAGACCATGTTAACTGTCTCAGTTTTTGGTCTTGCATAGTACACTAGAAGAACAAATGTTACGTACATAAGTTCAACTATTTAATATAAAGCAATTATAAATGTAGGACGAAAAAGAGAAAGTAAGGAAATAACACAGAGAGAAAAGAGGGTATGCCTTATGAATAAAACAATGTTAACATTTTACCAGCTAAGCCGAACACATATAATTGAAACCAATACAACTCTAATCAGATTCGTCATAACATATCCAATAGAAACATGGACATCAACATGAAGAAGAACTAAAAAGGATTGAAAGAAAGCTTTCAAGACAGGTTCTAGGATCTGGGAGAAGTATATGGAAAATTAACGGATGAATGAATTGGGAAATACAGTAAGAGATGAAAGAAGAAGATTTAGTGAAAGGGACAAAAGCAATAATAGTTGGAGCCCATAACCAGATGTGAAACGCCGAATGACAAAAACGGATAGAAGAATAAGAGGGATTCAATAATGTAACAAATAACAAGAACGGAAGTGAGAAATTTGAAGGAGTAAAACTGGAAGTAATGGAAATACATAAATAGTGAAAACAGCCAAACAGCGTACAAATTTGTAATTTATGAACAAGAAAAAGACCAATCTACGTCATGAAAAAAATCTGAATTAGTAGTAGTAGTAGTAGTGCATCAATAACCTTACAGGGTTAAAAGGCTTAAGAAAGAAGACGATGTAAACTCGGCTGAAGTGTACAGAGCACAGCGATAATCAAATAATCACCATGAAGATAATAATGATATTGACATGTTAACATTATTAAAAAACTTAAATGGCATACTGTAGAATAATTATTAATCAAAATTTGTTCCAATCCGGTACTGTTGAAACCGAATCACCGTATGACGTTACCCAGTCGAAGCGCATGTGGTATTTCATATATCATCGAAGGTGTGTTAGTAACACACATTTCAGGTGTAGGAAGTTACAATCTGCCAGTGCGCCTGAAGAGGCAAATTTTGTAGTTTAGGTCTAATTTCTACCGGATGCATAATAAGAGAAAGAAATTACTGCATTTCTTAAAACTTCTACATCGTATCATGGAAGAGGGTCGAATACGTATCTGTATTATTATTATTTAATTTAATCTGTTCTCTTACAATTATTATTGCTACTATAAAGATACCCAGCTCTGAACTGGATTAAATCCTCCATCATCTATTAGAGAAAGATAGACGATCTGCTTTGGATGGCATGTGCAGTGCCTATTCAGAAATTATTATTGTTGCTATTCTAACCATTCCCGTTAGATCTTAAGTTTCTTAACATACGGGTTACGACCCAAAATTGAGTCGCCAAGCTATTTGGAGTGCATTGCATCACATTTCCAAAATGTCAAAGTTTTATTTGATTTCAGTTTTCAGACTGTGTGAAAACGAAACAAAAAATTCTAAAGCTTTAAATTTCCACGAGGCGTTTGTCATAGACAAAAATAAACAATTAAACATTCCTCTTCTTCTAAAAATGTTTTGCTTGATCAAATTTACTGGGCATTGTAATTATTGCACAATCTCTTGTTAGGCTATTATTTGTTCAGTTCGACGGCATCGAGACTCATCTAGCATTGAAGTCTCTGGAAAATGTATTCAAACTGAAATATTTGACAGTCTTCATTTTTTCATGTTGCAATATCGGAAACATTACGATTATTACTAGCACTTTCATTACTCAAAGTTCTGAATATGACTTTTTCCGGACTGGTTTATAAAAAAAAAATACATACATACTTAATTTTGTAAAAATAGAACTAAGTACCTACCTGTACTTCGAGATCGCTTCTTTCCTGAAGGTGGCAGGCGCCAAGCACAGCCGCATTCTCTGCAGGTTCGATGATCATTCTTCAAGTTCTTATCACTACCCAAAGTGTTCAGTCGCCCAAGGCTTTTCGTTTTTCTTTGCATAGTATTTAATTTTGCTCACAGTTCTCTGGTTATAGTAAATTTCAAATATTGAGAAAAATGAATATTTGCTGATGTGGAAACATTTCTCAGTTACCACTTAGTAGAGGAGAAAAAAATAGTTTGGGTATCTATACTAAGCCGCTGTGAAACTTTCACTGATATCAATGTTCAGCTGGACGTTGTGACGGGGCGGATGTTTGCTACATTATATCAGCGTGGCGGAACTAATTACAGTAATTTGTCCAATATTAGGATGTAGCTTTTGGGTTTGAGTTGAATCATTACGAAGAGTTTTTGTTATGAGTTTGTATTTTGTTAAAAATATGTTAATTGCAATCCCATATAAATAAGATAGTGCCAGCACCTTGCCCTCTGTAAAAATTTCGTTTAAAATAGCAGTAATAGGATTTGAGATCGGCACAGATGTAGATTAAGATAAAGATTGGCCATGAAAGGGACTACAACAAGATAGCAACACTGCAAAGCAAAAACATTTTGATGAGCTTCAAATAGGCCTAGAGGTACACATATGACGCCCTAAATAAACACAAGTGAAAAATACTGCCTAAAATTCTTAATTACGTCACACGTTTTCAACACTCGGACAGTAAATGTTTAGGATATGTAAAACTTCAATATGGTATAATCACATAAATCAAAGAACGCAAGCACGTAACAACTTAGCTAAACGTAGAAGATCATAGTTCCCTGGAGTTGCATGAGCTCCTATTTGGCCGGTCCGAGGAAATTTGCTGCTATGAGTGCGAGAGAGAGTCGAACAGTAACGGTGTTGCACGAATACGGGGTATACAGCCACGTAAAGATGTTTATTTACACAAATATTATATTGACAACCAAAGTTAAAAATCAAATTGCAGGTTGACTCTAATCTACATAATGTAACAAATCACATTAGCTCAATGTGTGTAATAATATTTAGAATAATTGTTACGTGTACAAAACGTAATTAACATTAGACTTTATTTTGTACATAATTTTCGGCCCGGTAAAAGCTCCTTTATTTAAACGGGGTCGTCGTGCAAATGCAGCTTTAGCGATTAGGTGGTAATCTGTTTTACCGGAAAACTTTTTTCTTGAAAACAGTGGCGTCGGCAGCTTTCCTGGTATTGTGCTCCAAGTTTTAGCTCTTAGCTTCAGGTTTTTTGAAATATTATTTGTGGAATCTTTGATGCAGCCAGTTGCCTGTTTACAGGGTGAGTGAATTACTTCGATTTAGATTCTGGTAACATAATGCAATTAGCTGAATTTCGTTCGGTATTTGTAGCGTTTGTAAGGACATTTTTAGTTTGTATCAACCTACAGCTATTTAGCATTAGTTTATCGATTCGGAGTTACGATTCCGTCTGTATATATGGTCTTGAATTTTGTGCGTGTATTCAGTGATTTTTTAAGGGCACACAGCTGTGTTATCGATCCAGTCTGCGGCCCGTTACGTTTGTCGTTTTTACCGCCCGTACTGCCTTAGGGCATGCGTGGGCGAGGGTCTGACGTTTGTTTATTGTGATAATTAACCCCTAACGGTTTGTTCCTTTAGTATGTGTGTGTACCGCATTGTTTTGTTCCGGTATTTGAACTTCCGTCGATCCAGCGCAAGTGTTGTGCGTTTTGCATTTCATGGACTCATTCTACTACACGTGGTAGTGGGCGAACTGGGTGTTGATGTTGTTTAATAAAAAGCTTTTTGAGATTTTGTGTATCGTGGGGTGGCAGGCCCTTTACCACGTCGTTTGGCGAATTCTCCGTGAGAGCGCACTGCCGGTCCATTCCAAAAAAACGCGGCGGAGGTGAGTTTTCAGTAGATTAGTATTTTAGCAATTTTGAAAAGATTAATTACTCACGCTTGTAGCGTTATAAACTGATTGATTTAAAATAATAATTCAACACGCTCCAGATGGATATTCCAAGGCCTTAGCAAGAACTGAGTATATTTCCAGCAATTGCCTTTGTCGATAAAATGAGTGCATGCAATTACTGTTTGATTTGATGTCATATCCAGCGATTGTCAGGGGGAAGATCCTGGTACGTTGCATCTTACCAAATATGCTTCTAAGTAGGATATGACTGCTTCATTTCGTAGAACCTAAGGACGCCTCGAGCAAGCAGAGCAGAAAATCGCGGCAAAAAGCGGCCTTGAGCATTTTGGAGATCCTAGCCTGCTCGCACGTAGAAGCGAAAAAGTGGGGGTTTAGTTATTCCTCGAGTAACTGTAGAATAACCTTAAGAAAGCCGCATGGGAACCGATCTAAATATCGAAATTAGTGCAAAATTTAACTAGAAGCGGCATTCTTACCAAACCTATTTACGGCCTTTCGTGAAGAAAACAACGTCACTAGTGGTTTTTATTTATTGAAACAAGAGCTGCTCTTTTAGGGCCTCCGCACGCGGAGCTATTCAATAGTGATCGGACTGATCAGTGATTGAAATTATAAACTGATTAGTAATGGGTTATTATTGTTGTTTCGCACTCTGGGAAACGCAAAAGTAACGAGATTTAAATCAATTTCGAACTATTTAGCCCGAAAGCACATCGCTGTCGTGTTTTCTATTTTACATAATTTAGTATTTTCACTATAATGTAGTGAATATGGTGAATATAGTAGTCTTATCGAAAACAGTTATTTAAAAAGTTGCTCAAAATCGCAAAAAGGTTGACCAACATTTGAAATCGAACAGAAGATAAATGAGGAAGGTAGGGGTACGAAGATAACAGGTGAATCATTTATTGTATTAAATCGTAATAATAATTTTTCTATAGAAAGTAGTATTGCGATTATAGTTGTGATTCTGAGCACCTTCTTCTAACAATATTTTTCTATAACACTGGGCCTATTTTTTGCATCTATTTTTGGTCGTAGTAGGCCGAATTTTCAATAAAATTACACAAAAATTGCTAAAATAACTCTGTTAAAGGATAGTATAGCTGACCAAAATTTAAAATCAATCAGAAGATAAATAAGGAAGATATAGAAGATAAAGAAGAAAATGTTGAGTTCATCCATATATCAGAATATTCTGCTAGTGTATAATTATAGTATAAATGGGGCAATTCTCTACCTCCCTTGCGAATTTAGCATTAATAACTTGTTCATTAATATTGTCTATTTGTTGAATTCTTCGAATTTAGTTGGTAACTGGTAGCCCAGCGACTAGCATGTCGAGTTTCCTGTGACTGGTCACAAATTTGTTCCAAACCAGTAGCCGATCTGTAGCTTCGTGAGAGGACCTCCATATAAATACATTAGCGGTGACGAGTAAGCAACTGGTTAGTGATTGTAGTTTAAATTGCGTTACTTTTCAGTTTCTTTTGAGTAGTTCCGTGTGCCTTAATTTTAAATCTCGCGAAGGCGCTCCGTTAAAAATCAATAATCGAGAAACGCGACTGTTTGCCAGCGGACCTACTCAGAAAAAGCCAAGCCAGGGCGCTTTGACCAGAAAAGCCTTGCAAGTGTCTTATCTCTATAGTTAGGCGCTTTACGCGATAAACCTGAATTTCTTTACTACATTACTTAAATATAAGGTGGTCCGAAAGAAGATGCGAATTGCTAGAACGCGCTATTGAAACGGGGCTATCTACTGTTATTTGCAAGTTGACAGAAAGAGCTCTGCTTTCGTGAGAAATGTCGATTTAGCGAATCTAGCAAAGTCCAATGGGCTACGTATCGGACAAAACGAAAAAGGAGGTCGAAAGTAACCTATGAAGGGTTTACAACATTTAGCTGCCGGGTAATTAGTTGAGGAGCAAAAGTGCGGTGATAACTCGTGGTTTTCGCTCCCATTAATGGCATTGATTGCTGTACTATGTATATAATACACTCTGTGAAGGGTCACAGGCAAAATTGAAAAAGCAGGGGCCACAGCAGCTCCTAAGTGGTCACAGTAAACTTCATAACAAAATAAAAACTATATATTCATACAATGCAAGAAGAGTGGGCATTAGTGGGACTAAATAAATACTCTCACCTCTTAAATTCTCAGCGTAGATATATTTACAGCAGACGTTATTTTGTTGCAAAATTTTTAAATTCGAATCGGTTTAATAGTTATTTCTAGTAAAATATAGTAGGTAGATATTTAACAGTATTAAACCGATATTGAGCATATAACGGACGAGGATAAATTGTGTGGTCGGTGCCGTATCCTTGCTAGTTGGTATGACAACAACAAAATAACAAGCCCATTATGAATATAACGGTCCAAGGACTGTTATAGAACATTGCTTTATATTTAGTTACCATAGAAACAACAATCACCCACTTTATTTAGGCAAACAGTACATGTAATATTCAACGGTATTTTTATTTTTATTAGATGGTAGCGCAAAAAATGTTCGAGATTCGAGCGCTAAGTGCCTTACCGGTACAGTCCTTAAAAATAGCAAAACTCGGCCCTTCGGCCTCGTTCTTCTAACTTTTTTCAGTTTGTTCTAAGGTACTTACCGATCTTGTAAAGTAATATACTATTTCGTAATATCTACTAAAATATTTATGATTTTAATATAAATAAATCTTACTAGTAACCCGAGTGTAGCAACGGGTGTTTGCAAATAAATAAAACAATGCATATAATTTGGTAGTGTAGCAACGGTTATAACGGCCGTGGCTGTTAAATCTTAACGGCCTTGGCTGTTATGGATGATATTTCGATCAAGCAGACAATACTGATATAGTACAATAACATGTAGGTATTATGAAAAAATGTAATCAAAACACAGGTAATTTTACAGAATGAAATTGTTTCTTTGTTCTATCACGTAAGAAAGGCTTTCTTAGATTTGTAATAAACCCAGGAATCCACGGCCCGACTTAACATTTAATTTTTTAAAATTTTGAAATTTTGAATTACATTAATCTGATTTACAAATTTTAGAGCATATGAAAAGAATACAGATCGTTTTTAAGATATCGAATTCAATACGTACTGATTTAATATAGTGAATTGCGGAACATGTTATGGAAAACATGTATAAGATGTTTTACCTGGATTCAATGGTTCAATTTCTACTGTAGTTTTTTTCCCAACTTTCTAAATTTAATCAAAAATGGTTTTGTACAATATGCATAATGCTTGAAATGCTACATTGAAATAATAGTACACTATGCAGCAAAGGAGAGAAAATCATGATTTTTTCCAAGGTGGAAGTTTGAAGTCCAAGGACAAAGCTGGAGGGCTAGAAATACACCGAGAGAAATATGACCACGACCGGGAGTAGAAAGACAAGAAACAAGTATTTTCATAAATAAAGCATTACAGCCAATCGCAATTTACAATTACAATATTTAGTAGCCTTTGAATTGTGTTTACGTTATAAATACCATGACAACATACATTTTTTATATTGTTCTTGATTTGTTCTTATATTGTTTATAACGAAACCTCCCTACAGAGATAATATTCATATTATTTGCCTAGGGAGAAAATGTGTTAATTCTGTCACACAATTTTTGTAACCTAGAAACTTTTATTTTCTTTCTGTAATGTTTACTTCTTTCTAGTTAGTAAGTGGGATGCAGCACTTTTGTTGAATATATTTGTGTTCCATCAAATTTTTTATAAAGTTCTAATAAAATCATATTTATATTAATTTTACTGAAACCGTACATTTGCAAAGGTTTTGCATTGTTGCGATTGTACTCTATGAATGGTAGGTGAAGCTTTGTTGAATAATCGAGCACCTACCAGTATGTACTCATTTCTTAATTACTTCAAAACCTACCTTAAGAGCTGGAATGTTGTAATATAAAAATTATGTATATTAAAAAGGTACTTATAAACTATTTGGAAAAAAAAAACAATAATTAATATCACTTTCATTCCAACCACAAGTTGCAAGATAGCAAATAACATTTTTTCTTGTTTTTCAGGTT
Source organism: Agriotes lineatus (assembly GCA_940337035.1). Lineage (NCBI taxonomy): Eukaryota > Metazoa > Arthropoda > Insecta > Coleoptera > Elateridae > Agriotes > Agriotes lineatus. Next base: position 145,265,995 of record OW679196.1, on the reverse strand, counting down.
CTATCACGTAGGTATTCTTCGAAAACAAAAACTCAGAAAATTTGTTCGACCACCTAACATGCCATACGAAAAAGTATACATCCGTTTTCAGATTTTGCCCCTTTAAGATAGCAAACGGCAAGTCTTATTAGCGGTTCCACAAGCATTTGTCGCACAATGCCACTGCCGAACATTCGGATTCATGACTACATATCAGGCCTAGGGTGACCACCTCTCAAGGTTTCACCCGGAGTCTCAGGGTTTCTACACCGCGTCTCCTGGCTCCGGGTTTTGTTATAATTTCTCCGGGTTACGCTAATTATTTTGTAATATGTATTATATATTATGTCTTTTGCTATTTGGTTTTTTATAAAAAAATTGGATTTTATTTCGAATGCAACCCTTTAATAGTTGAAAAGCAAAAGTATTAACGTATGTAACAAAAGTTTTGAGAATTTTTTTGAAGCTAGAGAAATATTATTAAACGATGCATTATCAAGTTGCCACTGGAAACAAAAAAATCTATGGATATCAGAATTTATGATAATAATACAAATTTTGCAATTACATTGATCAAAATGTCTTACAAACTTGAAATCTGAATGAATGTTTATCAATTGGTTGTGCGAATGCCTAAGCGCGATATTGTCAACATCTTCAGAGACCAAAATGTGTTAGTTTCAATAATTTATCGAACTATGAGAGAATACTAACCAGGAATACCTTGTGTAGATTTGCCTAAAAGTCAAAGCCCTAAAAGATGTCCGCACGGGTTGTCGACGAAGAGCTAAAGATAGCGTAAAAACACGAATTCGGTGGTTCGGTCTAGATTTTCATGTTTCATTCATGATTGTGCATGGAGAATTGCATCGTAATCCTTTAAACCTTCAAAAGACGTAAGTGCCCAAAATACACATGAAATTAAATGAAATAATCTTTTGACCAGACTTGGCTTTTTGTCATTATGCGAGAACCACGAGAGATTGACTGAATCAGCACAATGTTCCATTTATACCAAAACATGACAACCCACCCAATATTCTTCAGGCAAGACACATCAAGGATTTTTGGGCTTTACTAAGCAGAAAAGTGTACGACAATGGCTGGGATGCACAAAATAAGGCACAACTTCGTCGCAGAATATATTGTTACGTTTTTAACGTTCGGGCTATTTAAAATTATACGACAAACATGGGTTCAAACATTTATTTACAACAATGAATTATTACGATTATTGTTTACAAGCACATGCGAGAATTATCAAGCAGATTACAAATTAATACAGGCACTAACAAACTATCGGTACATTTATTTCTTATTACATACGGATTAACACATTTATTTATATCACTCTTAAACACTAACGATTATATATTTATTTATTTCTATTAGTTATATGTACACACGGGCTTTTATTTATGTGGGAGCTCTAGATAGCTCTTACGCGTTTTGCTGCCGAATTCCAACTGCCCGCTATTCATGCGGGCGTGTATTTATATTTCAGGTAATTCCTTTCTAGACTAACCGCGAGTTCGCTCGACTCTTCTAGGAACCGCATGACGCATCCGCGTTTGTTGCCCTTGAGCGCGTCCCTAAAAGCGTGAGTGTCCGTTGCACCTGGCTGTAAGGGCGCTTCCCGAGCATTCGACCGCTGTGACTCATATTTCTGCAGCTGCTTCGAGAAGCTCTGGAACGCTCGCGTATTAATCGCCAAGGCTGCCGACTCATCCATCCCTCGGCCCTCAGGATCGTAACAATATCAAAAGGTTATAAAATTGATGTAAATTCTGTCCAAGAGCTTATGCAACATGTGATGACAAAATTGCGGGCCATTGAAAATAATGGAATGCTTGCCATTATATAATGCTATTATTAATGTTATCTTGGATGTAACATCAACATATTTTAAGCGTTTTTTGAATAAAATTGAATTTGAATTAAATATACATAATCAAACTTTCTCTCAAAACTTTTGTTACATACGTTATTAGATTCTTTCTAAATTCAATCCTATCCAGCAAGAGGGAGAAATTTCATATAATTAGGTACAGAATTTTTGAGTATTTATTTTGTTTTTAATCTAATTGCATTTGATACTAGAGATAATTTGCTTTGGTATTTCTCGTTCTTTCGTGATCCTTATCTCTTGAGTCAATAATGGTTATTTTTTTCAAACCTCGTTGTTTGTTGTGTTCGGAGTATTCAAGTGTTTAAATTGCCATTTTAAAGGTGTTTATTTATTATTCTTTTAAAAAAGTAACTTAAAAGAGGCTAAAATTGTTTTTTATGTTTGAACTCGCATATAATAGTGTAAACCCCAGAATTTAACAATATGATTTAAGATCTCAGAAGAAAACTCATTATAAGGGGTTTTAAAAAATACAGAGGTAAAAATCCGAAATGATTAAATTTGAAAATGTTGAGCACTCTATATAGCATTAACCCCCAAAAAGCACTATTTTTCGCTCGTAGAGTAATTAAAAAAAAACATATTTTTTAGGTGAGGAGTCTTTTTTGAATAAGATCGTTATTATATCAAAGACCGTTAACTTTAGAACAGCGTTTCTCGACCCTTTTTCTTTACGCATCCCTTATAGCATGTCAGCTGTTTCGAAAGTACCCTTGAAGACTATTGTATGTATATTAGCATAAACTTTATTATTAAAAAATAAAAAATCTTCATTAATGATTGAGGGAGTATTTTACCAAAATGGCAAAAAATACAAATAATGCGTATACTATTTATATTTTTAGTAATTTAAATCAGAAAAATACTCGTATTTAAACAAAAAAAGCACATTAGAAAAATATTCATAACATAGATAAATCTATATCTCAAACATAACAATTTAGGAAATTACTAGTATGTATATATTTTTTGGTAAATCAAATATATCAAAAATATATGGATAATAGCACTAAATGTAATGAGACACTTGTCAAATTATCAGCGATGTTTTCAAAATTTGGTTGTCACAAAGTAAACTGGCACTTCATACCTACTGAAGACTGAAGTGTCAAGGATTACGGTTATGTGTAGCAATATATTTGGCAAAGCCACACTCTCATAAGTCCGTACTTAATTAGAAATGACAAAAGTCTTCTCACTGCTTTTTCGGCTATATTTGGAAAAGTCCCAGTAGACGGCCCAAAATGATATTGGCGACAAAGAAGAAATTTCTCTTTGTATGTCATATCACAAGAAATATCGATCAGTTCCATTTTTTCTTTTGTGGATAAGACAGAATTGCTTAGCATTCTAGAAAAAGAGTTGGCTATCAACATATAATTTTCTGTAATATAACTAATCCCTGGTTGAGAATTCCCATACAACTTTACATTATTCCTAACTATAGATTATTCTATTAAAAAAAAAGAGTAGGTTTAGTTCCCAACACTTTTATGAGCAACCCTGTACAATTTCATTAATGTGCACCATTTTAGTACCTACAATTTGTATCCAAACAAATGTTATGTAACTATCATATTTTTAGAAATATCTTACACCCCCGCATCATTTCGGGACCCTGTATGTATATGGTGTAACTTGGCAATATTTTAAAGGCGGATTTTACGTCACAAATAGACAAAAAAAGTTCATTTTAACATAGGTTCAATTTTCAACCTTTAGGGAGATATTAGAGGAAGAAAGAGTGGAAATTGATTTTTTTGCAATTTTACTGAACATTGGGAAAGGATATTCAAATTATTATTATTATTATGAATGCCTTTATTATTTTTTTTTCAACTACAAAAAACGTTATTGATATTTGCGCAGTATTTGTGACAAAATGGGTATTAATAAAAGTGAAAATTGAATAATAACAAAAATTAAAAAGAAACAACAAAAAACACCAGTTCGACAGTTAAATAAAAATCTGGTGTGATACACTCACACAACTTCCTTTTACAGTGATCTTATAATTAGTCAACAATTTCATTTTTAATTTTTAACCATTTGTTAAAAATTTTCAAAAATTACAAATTCTACAAAAACGGTACAAAATCGAGTGTTAGTTGAAGAGACAAATTTTCTCTAGAATTTTAAGGTGAATTCAAAAATGTAATAATATACCGGGTGTTTTATTTAAAATAGGCGTTAATAAAAAAAATAGAAAAAAAAACAAAAGAAACCCACTTTAGAAGTATTCAACTGGAAAATCACCTATCTCACATCAATACACATTAAAAATGTAAGAAAAATGTAAAGTTTAAAAAAAATCGTTAGAGCCGTTTTTGAAAAAATCGAAAAAAACTGAAAAATCACAAGAGTAAACACCTACTTCCGGTTATGCGATTTTCTTCAAAAGTTTGCTGTCTCATCTACATAGTACACAAAACTTATATATGAAGTTTCAATGCCATACCTCTTTTCGTTTTTGAGATATTCTGTTCACAGACAGACAGACACACAGACAGACAGACAGACACACAGACAGACAGACAGACACACAGACCAATGAAAAAAAATATGTTTTTTGGGATCAGGGGACTCTAAAACGTGAAGATCTGTTGAAAACTCAATTTCGAATTTTTGGGGTGAATCCAATACTTCCTTTATAGTAGTAAAAGGAAGTAAAAAATGGAAAAGGAAACTGGCAATTGTAACTGCGCCTATGCTAGGCCATACAAAAGGGAAGGCCAGCACGTTGTTTCTGTGACGTCACAAAATCGGACCGATCGTTTGCCGTAGCTAAAGGCAACTCTAAGCACTTTCATCGTTTAAAACATGATATTTTGAAAAAAAATTGTTTTTTATAAATTGTATTCGGTACTTTATAGTTTATAATGAATGTTCGTGTATAAAAGTTATTTTTTAATTTACTACGCTTTCGTTTAAATAAGGCAACGATTACAACTGTTTTAATATCTGAATACTCTGGTTTATATGTGAATAACAAATAAATACACTCTAAATATTTCGTGAAAATCTCGGCCGTTTTTGGCACGTACAAATAAAACAGAAATGTTTTATGATATCATTAGTCTTACATTTCCTGTATGTTTCAAGAATGTTACAATAAACACAACATTAAGCGGAACATAAAATTAAAACTTTGTACAAACTTCACTTTATTCTGTCATAGGGTATTCCATAATCTCGACGAACATTCTAAATAAGTCTTATATACTCGTACACATACATAAGCTTTAAATAAACACAAGTTTCTATTGGCATTTTTATATCACATAGAAATATAAACTTAATTTCAACCCAATTTTTAACCATAAACATGCGTGTGAACATAACAAAAAAATACTTACACTTACTATAATATGTTATTAGATATAAACTTAATATCGACCCAGTTTTTAACCATAAACATGCGTGTGAACATAACAAAAAAATACTTACACTTACTATAATATATTATTAGTTAAAGCAAGTTTAATGACTTGATAATTTATCAATTTTTCTTTTTCTGCTTTTTGTTGAAAAAACATCATTTTTTATCTTAGAATAATTGTTCAATAGTATATTTGCAATAGTGCTTGCTGTCTTTTTTACAATAAATTGCACGTCCTTACAATCACATGGATTACTAACTTCTATAGACAGTAAAGTAAGCTTAACTAGAAAGTCCTTATGTTTAATATTTTGTTGCACAAAGTTTTCTTCGTATCTTTCCGTTAAAAGTACTTTAAAAATTGAAAACATACACCCAACGATTTCAACTATATGTTCTCTAGGCCATTTCAGTCCCCCCCTATCAATGATTGTGATGTATTTCCAAGCTAAAGATTCAGATTCTTCAATATTAATATCAATTGTCTTGTCGTATGCTATGTAATTTTTGCAGAAATCACAACCGATTGACTTTAAAATTTTGTGAACGATATAGCCACCTATGTATATTAATACTGCTCTGTCGTTGTCTGTTACTACTTTAGACTTAGCGATATCAGGTACATCATTAAAATATTCATCAATACAGAAATCTAAATCTAATGTATCGTTATCACATTCATATAAGAAGTCTGCCAATTCGAACTGTCCATTTTTTGAAGACTTTAATTTTATTAAACTCAGAAACTTTAACTTTTTCTCCGATTCTAAAATTTGAGTAACAGATATGTGATAATTTGCGCCACTCATTTGTCTATATTGTCCAAAGCGTGCTTCTAGGGGGTCGGTTTGAAATTTTCCAAGAAGTACATATGTAAAGTTGTGTGTTGTAATTAAATATTCACTTAGCTCAATGTATGCTTTAGTAGTATGCTGAATTGCAAACTGTGTTTCATATGTTAGTTTTCCTTGACGTCGTTTTAATTGAGTTCCTTTTACTCGTACTTCTTGGTTATCCCAAATAGCTAGCCATTTTACAAAGTGTTTTAAGAATCGAATGTTTTTATCATTATAATAGTCTGCCGAAATTGAATCGTAGAAAGAATCCCTAAACCGCTCACCTTTATATTTAGATTTACAGTTGACTATCTTCCACCACTTTAATATTTGTTCAAGAAACAGAATGGTACCATCTACGCAATTGGGAGAATTTTTTTTGGCCAGTTTTAAAGCACTAATATTTTTTTCGTCGAATAACTTAACACAGTATCCAACATTTTGCCTTTCAGTAGAGGAAGGATATAAAACTTTTTTGGAAAGAGATGGTGCCAATTTGATTGGATTGTGCTCTTCTTTGGCGTAAGTATATTATTTTAAGTCACTGACGTAGGCAAAATAATACTCCTTCTCATTAGTGGATTCATGTGTTTTGGGAATAACGAACGTTTGGTTGGTATCGGTCTGATTAAACCAATTATTTCTAATGCATTTTATGATATGCACGTTATCAAATAATAAAAATATAGAATCCTTTTTTCTGTGCGGGTTTGGAATTCTTGTCTGCATTATACCACCGGACATTTTTTCAAACATCTTTCTATTCACCCTATTATTATCTGATATTATGGCAATAACAGTGTACCCAGCATCGGTTAAAACTTGCAGTACTTGACGAGTTAATTCATAAAGATTTTCGTGAGTCAAATATTTTACAGAAAATAAACCCACTACGTCCTTGTTACTGGATGTTATAGATGTAAGCATAAATGTTTGTATAGTTGTTGCAGATTCGATTGAGTTACCGGAAAATCCCTCCAATTTTCCTCCTTTATATGATATGTTGGACTTAACATATATTTCATCTAGCAGCAAATTTATCAATTTTTCGTTTTCATCCAAATATTTTATTTTTTCTTGAATATATTTAGTGTGAGAACTTGTAATTCCGGTACCGGATGCCCCCAATTTCAGCGACAGTGTTTTTAGGTACTTAGGATTAGGAATAGTTAATATGCCTGCATTTCTTAAATTTATGTAGCCTCCAGGATGTGTATAAAAAAGTGTACATGCCCATATTAAAACATTCGGTGAATATCTTGGGGCACTATTTATCAACAATCTAATCTGCTCCTCTAAAAACATCATTTTTTAAAATAATACTGAATCAGAATTTTCATTTTGTAAACTACTGCAGTATTTTAATATTTCAGCTGCTTGTTTTAAATGTGAACTTACTAATTCAGTCTGCGTTTTATCTGAGCAATCAAGACTATCAAGAGTACTTACGTATGAAAGAAGGTTGTCAAGTTTACTCCATTTATCACATTTTCCTTCTTCACCCAATATTTGAATTATATTTTCATCCCGTAAAACGCACATTTTATAACATATTTCACAATATAAGTTTTTCTTTATTTTGATGGAAAATAGTACTACTGGGACAACAGGTTCTAGGCTGTGTTTTAAAATGGTTATAAACTCGTCGCCACTTATACAAATTACAGCATATTTTGCGATTTTAGCCGTGCACCAGTTCTTTAAGTCTATAAAATCACTTACCATGTCTTTGCGATCACACATTTCACTTTTTCGTCTATCATTTTCAACTTCCTGTGCTTGAATTTGAGCAGCCCGTTCTTCTGGATTTCGTCTATTCGGTGGTAAATGTGTGGACAAATATTTGGGCTAATTTTCAAATTTCGTGGGGTATGCATCAGAACTAAGCTTTGGCTTACTTCTAGGAACAATTAAAATAGATCCATCTGCCTTCACTGCCCTATCTTCCTTCAGAATAAATTTATCTTCGAAATGATTAGCACAAACAACAGAATTTTTCGAAACAACATAATCACTACGATGAATTGCTCTCAGCCATTGCATTTTACGCTCAGGATCTTTGGGAAATGTGAATATTGACACATTACCGTCGTTTTTATTTTGCTATCATAATTACTGCTGCACCCCGGCACACAACATCGTGAAGGCATTTTGCTTTCAAACAATCACAAGATAACGGAAAAAACACGTGCTACTGCAGGAGATGCAATCGGAATAAGTAGTAAATATCTATGAACTGTACCTAGACTGTACCATCGGTCAGCGCTTATCGTCCGCTCCTGTGACGTAGGCCTAGAGTGAAACAGAGATACATGCTGGCCTTCCCTTTTGTATGGCCTAGGCCTATGACATTACGCATTCAGACAGAGAGATATTTCTACCAATAGAAGACTTACTTAAGATTAAAAAAAATGTATATGGCTTTGATGTTGAAATTGGTAACCCATAATGATTTTTTTTGCAAAAAACTATTGGTTGTAAGAAGAGACTAAAACGACCTAAAACGTTTTCAGGTAAAAAGGTTTTACAATACATTTTAACCAATACGAGTTGCTAATTTGACTCTCTTAAAGCCGTACGTAAAAATTAAAAACTATTTCATAAATAAGCCTGGACACAAACATACAACTTAAAGTGGAAGAAAAGAAAGAGAAATGGAAAAGATGCCTAGAAAAGAAGAAGATTACAATACATAATAAAAAATTGCTAGAAACAAATTATTAAAAATACTAAACAACAAACATGGGAAGAATTTGGACCTGAAATGAAAGAAAATTATTCAAAAAATCAGAAGTTATTCTATTCAAACAATTGAGAAAGAAGAACAAATGTCAAGACAAACGAATCTAAAAGGGGAAATGTACTAACAGAAGAAAACGACACAATGGAAAGGTGAAGACAGTACCTATTTCGAAGAATTAAGACTAAAGTTAGAAGAAGCGGAAGATGAACCAATTACACTGAAAGAGTTCACACTAGCTGTCAACAGGTTAAAATTAGGAAACGCTCTAGGCCAAGATGACATCACAGCAGAGATGCTAAAATACATGGCAGACTCGGGAGGAGAAAGCTATTGGACCTATTAAATGATATAGTGGTAAAGAAAAATATCGAAAAATAAGGTAGGAAAGAATTCTCTAATTATAGAGATACAAGCAAACGGCGCGCTACGCGCACGTGTGGCGCACGTGTGAAATAGGATACGCCGAAGGTCACGCTCCCAGCCGAGCGCTCAGATAAGAAAACCTAAACAAATATAAACATCTGCGAGGCCGGAACGTGATATTTGATTTTGTGCCACAGCAGACAGACAGACAAACACACATTAAGGAAAATTATATTATAGATACCAGGCCAAGTCCTAACAAGAATATTAGAAAATAGAATTATGTAGAATCTAAAAATCCTATAATATACAGATTGTTCCACTTGAAAATCAACTTTCAACAATCACTTTCGCTAAAACCGGAAGTGGAAAAATGTAGTTATATGTCAGAGTGGCGCTTATTTAGTACATACGATGCACCAAGTTTCAAAAATTTATCATCAAAGATAAAGAAAAGGGGGTATACCCCGATTGTGTTGCACTCGGTATATTATAGGTATAGCTATGCAGGTGATTCAAGATTAGCAAAATTATATCGAAGAAGAGGTTTTCAAGTATGGCAAACTGAGTTTCTGTATAGACTTTGGTGTATATAGTCAGACTTCACTATCAAATTTTGTCGGTGTAATTTTGAACCACCCAATACCTACATTATGCACCACATACCCGTTGCTTGCATCAATGCCATTTTTATCAATAAGCACTGGATTATCCACGTTCTGAAAAGAACATCGGGAGGTAAATTGGAAAATATTCAGACAATGTATTTATAACATCAGAATCGGAATGACCTAACATCAATACTTACAGATTTCATCTCTAAAAGGCTTTTACTTATGTTTTCTAATTCTGGAACATTCTGTATAGTGGAAGTAAAGCTATTAGTTTTTCTCTAATGCAAATAAAAATCAATAATCTATAAATCTAACACTTGATCTTGGTCGACTTCAAAATCAAGCCCAGCGTTTTTATTGAGATCACCAGAAGAATTACCATAGTGATTTTCTGATATGCAGCAATTATTGTTGACCTTTGAAAAAATAAAAGGAATATTTACTAATGATTGAATTTAAAGTATTTTTTCTACAGCCGTGATTTTAAACTGTTTCCAAGGGTCATATGCGGCGTGCTTTATGTTGTCCATAAAACACGCCATTCCATTTAAAGCACGGAGTACTTTAAGAGGTTATAAAACCTTATTTGTGAAGATTAAAAGTACAGTTATTATATCGGACCGATTTCTATGCGGAGCCCCGAGTGCCCGTATTGGAGGGGGGGGAAAGCCCGATGGCCCCTTTGGAGAGGGGCGGAGCCCCGGGGGCCCCCTTGGAGAGGGGTGGAGCTCCAAGAGCCCCCTTGGAGGGGGGCCGAGCCCTGAGGGGCCCCCTTGGAGAGGGGCCGAGCCCCGATGGCCCCCTTGGAGAGGGGCGGAGCCCGATGGCCCCCTTGGAGAGGGGCGGAGCCCTGAGGGCACCCTTGGAGAGGGGTGGAGCTGCAAGACCCCCCTTGGAGAGGGGCCGAGCCCTGAGGGCCCCTTGGAGAGGGGCCGAGCCGCAAGGGCCCCCTTGGAGAGGAGCGGAGTTCCGAGGGCCCCCTTGGAGAGGGGTGGAGCTCCGAGGGCCGCTTTGGAGAGGGGCGAAGCCCCTAGGGCATTTAAGCTAACAAACTCCTCGGCTGTAGAAAAAATATTGAAGCCAACTCGTGTTTTACAGTTTAAAAATCTCGGTCGATCATAAAATTCTCGCTTCGCTCGAATTTTAACATGATCGACCTCGATTTTTTAAATCCTCTGTAAAACACTAGTTGCCTTAAATAGCTATTATCTACGATCATGTAAAAAGTGTCTACTTTCTACACCGATTTTAGTACAAAAAGTTAACTTTTATTACACTAGTGTTATAAAAATTTTATTGCACGCTAATGTCAATAAGAAATCTATGATACACTCATTTTAGTGTAAAAAGTTAACTTTTATTACACTAGTGTTATAAAAATTTTATTGCATGTAAATTTAAAAACACAAAATGAAATGCATACTTTCGTAAAAGATAATGATCGTAGATAAAACGTTGTAAGACACTCTTGCAAAAAGGCTCGTTATTGCACTCATAGGTCTTAGAATGCTCGCTAACGCTCGCATTCTAATTTAACCTATTCGTGCAATAAAGAATGCCTTTTTGCACTTGTATCTTAAATAACTATTTTCTACGACCACTACTCAAAGTAGGCCTTTTAGCGCTATCCTTTTCACTAAAAATGACGTTTTATAACTTAGAGTGTTAAAAGTGAAATCAGCTGTTTACTTTTAGCCCATGTGGTAAAGTAAACAGCTGCTGTTTAAGCATTTGTCAAAATTTTTCAAAAATTACAAATTCTACAGAAACCGTACAAAATAGATCGTTAGTTGAAGAAACAAATTGTCTTTAAAATTTTAAAATGAATTAAAAAATGTAATAATATACCGGTGTGCTATTTAAAATAGAAGTTAATAAAAAAATCGAAAAAAAACAAAAGAAACCCATGTTAGAGGCATTCAACTGGAAAATCACCTATCTCACATCAATGCACATTAAAAATGTAATAAAAATGTAAAGTTTGAAAAAAATCGTTAAATCCGTTTTTAAGAAAATCGAAAAAAACTGAACAATTACAAGAGTAAACACCATACTTCCGGGTTATTTTCTTGAAGAGCTTGCTTGCTGTCTCATCTACATAGTACACAAAACTTATACCGGGTGCTGACTTTGCTTACCTAATTCTTTTAGAGCTAAATTGTAAATATATTTCTTGTAGAGAAAAAAATACTGCATCCATTCATACTTTTGCTAACAATTTTTCATTTTCCGGAACCGAAGGAATGCAAAAAATCAAACCAGCAAACCATCATGTCAGGTCAGGAACCGAATTTCAATGACGTGATTTTAAAAAAGTTAAAAAGTTTTTATTTAATACGCGTTCTATTTGAAAAACGGTCTTTTTTGTTTTATTAAATGAGACATTTGTCTCACTGGTTGCTAGTCCATATATATAATAGACCGGGACGCTGGTCCGTCCGGGACGCTGTTTCAGCAGCCAAACCGTAAGAGATAGAGAAAAAAGTTATTAAAATTATATGTTTGGAATGGTCATGTCAGGTCAGGAACCGAATTCAGTCACGTGACACTTCCGGTCTTCGAGAAATCACAAAAAAGACCGTTTTTCAAATAGAACGCCTATGTTTCAGCAGCCAAACGGAGCTGCGACCCTCTGCGCCTTTAAAACCTCGATCGGTTAGGCAACCACTTTGACAGCTTCCAGAATGTTCCGATGCCCTCTGCGCCCTAAAACCTCGATCGGTTAGGCAACCACTTTGACACCTTCCAGGTCTGGGTACAGTTTTTATTTAATACGCGTTCTATTTGAAAAACGGCCTTTTTTGTTTTTTTAAATGAGACATTTGTCTCACTGGATTACTTGTATACATATAATACGAGGAGCGTTCAAATTAGAACGATAATTTGAACTGCGCGCCAAAAGACAAAGACATGTACAGAAGTTTTATATATTAATTAATGCTCTGGAATATGACCTACCTTCATTCAGTCGTTAAGTCGTCATAATGCATTTTCGTTCAATTGGCAAGCATAAGTGAGGTGGGAGTGCATGCAAGCGTGGAACAACGCATTAGTAGTAAATTTCTTATTAACGAAGATATCAAACGATAAGAAATTTGTATAAGAGTTAAAAGACGGTTTGATGCTCAACTACTATCAGGCATAAGCGTTTACAAAAGGAGTAAAGCGCTTAAAGATGGCTGCAAAGGTGCGGAGAATGACCGCAATCTCACCGTCAAAAAACATTGACAACAGAAGAGAATGCTGACAGAGTAAAATGCACTTATTTGAAACGATTGTCGATTTACAGTGAAGGATATTACTTCTGCATTAAATACCAGTAGGGGTAACTTAAAAAAAACGCGAGTTCTTTGTCTGCGTCTTACAGGATAATGCTCGACCCCATTTCGCTATTCACACGCTGACTACGATCCAAAAATTTAATTGGACTATGCAATCCTATTTACCATACATTTCGGACCTTGTTGTATCAGTTTCTTATTTTTTGGAGCCTTAAAAGAGTTTTTAGGAGAAAAATACTCCATTGTAATGAAGAAGTCATCGAAATTGTTCCGAAATGGGTGCGATAGCACCCAAAAGAATTTGGTTTTCGTGTAATACAGAAACTTTGGAAAGATGGTACCAGTTTATTAAAAGAGAGGAAGGCTGAGTAGAATAATGGCATGATATACATTAGACGCCTTGCGTTTGTTTTTGAATAAATATTAAATTATCGTTTAAATTTGAACGGCCCTAGTACATACATACATAATCTGTAACCCCTTATACCGTTTACAGTGTCGGGCGCGTGCGAGCTGCTGAGGGAATTTGCATTTTTCCGACACTGTAACGGTATAAGGGGTTACAGATTATGTATGTAAATTCGGTGGATGTGTTTGGTGACTTTGAAATGCTGTATGTATGTTTTCTCTACAAGAAAAGTATAATAAATGTCCATGTCCAGATTGTCCAGTATATTAAATATTGTAGTGGAATAAAAAACTAACCCTACTTTAAACTTTTAAGTTTTCGCGGTATTTTCATCTAGGCTAATTAAGTTTGCAAGTAATGTATTGAAGTACGTATACTGGAATAGATCAAAATTCTAATTTATTTCAGTTTTAAACCATAAAATGGCAACAGACTACAAGGAAGAAACCTTACCGGACATCTTGCCACTCTACTACAAGAGATTATTTCCTCACGAACCGTTTTGTAGATGGTTAAGCTATGGTATGGCAATCAAAAGAGTCTTTCATGTTAATAATCCAGTTTGCTTTAGGCAGCCGCTCATATTTCGAATTTCGCGAATTGTCTTTCACTCTGCTGGGCGATATCTATATTCGCTTTCAATCGTTCAACACGCCCGAGGAACTTAAACGGGAAATCCAGAAGAAAATTCCAGTAAAGATCGACATAGGAGCCGTGTATTCCTGCAGGCCAAAAGAGCGTCGAACTGCGAACCTGTTTACGCCGATGGAGAAGGAAGTCGTATTCGACATAGATATGACAGATTACGACGACATCCGAACTTGCTGCAGCGGAGCTGACGTTTGTTCAAAATGCTGGAAGTTTATGGTTATCGCTTGCAAAATATTAGATGCAGCCCTAAGAGAAGACTTTGGCTACAAGAATTTACTGTGGGTTTTCTCGGGGCGGCGAGGAATTCATTGTTGGATTTGTGACGGCAGTGCTAGGAAATTGGATGATTTGAGTCGCTCTGCTATTGCTGAATACTTGCAGCTGGTTACAGGTGGAGCTAATCGCTCCAAAAAGGTGTTTCTATCTGGTCAAAAACTGCATCATTCTGTTAAGTAAGTCAATAATTAGGACAATTGCGGGAGTGTGTGTAATTTATACAACCGGTATTAAACTAATTTGAATGTATGAAATTATATGCAAATCTACATCAATACTCGCGTCTTAACTCAGTTTTAAGTTTCTGTCCTGGCTGTTGTGGCCAGTTTATAAATATGTCATTTTTAAATTCATATTTTTACTTGCCTTTGTAGAAGAGCACTCAAAATAATAGAGCCATATTTTCTGGAAGCAGTTGTTAAAGAACAAGATATTTTGGGCAATGAAGAGAGACTAAACGGCTTTTTAATGCTGCTGGATGAAACTGTACGTGAGAATTTTAAAGAGACCATGATTCGTCAAAGCAGTTCAGAGCAGCGATGGGAAGCTTTCATTGCAGAGTTGTCTAATTTAAGACAAATGGTAAGAAAACATTTTGAGCTAAACACCTACGCATTGCGATCTTAAAAATATAATATAATCAGCTGTTGCTAATTGCTATTGAAAATTTTGTATAAAATTGTTACAACAAGCATGAATGCTGCATTTGCATCCACCGTTTACTTGAACCTCAGTTCGAAACTAATAAATTAAAAACATCTTTGTTTTATAAGAAAATTGTTTTAATAAACACTGTTTGGTTTACCATAACTATCCTTTCCCCGCAACTTTTAAGATTGCACTGTAAATTTGCAGGGAAAGATGCCCAAAAATTCAGAAAACATACAGGAAGAAATAATGCTGCAATTTTCATATCCTCGGTTGGATATTAATGTCACAAAAGGTCGCAATCACTTGCTGAAAGCCCCCTTCTGTGTCCACCCAAAAAGCGGGAAAATTTCTGTTCCATTTTTGGCTAAAACTGTAGACAGGTTTGACCCCCACTCTGTACCTACAGTTAGGTGAGTACGTTTATGGATGTGGAGCTGATTTATTGAGAAGTTGTTTGTAGCCTTTTGATTGATGAAATTAATGCATACGACTTGAAGACTAAGGAACAAGAGGAGAAAATAAGCGAACAGCAGTTGGAGCAGGGTGTCGTAAGCTCTAAGGGCATTAAAGATTACAAAAAAACAAGTCTCTTGAAGTATGTGACCTACTTTGAACAGTTTTTGAGAGATTTGCAAAAAGATGGAAATTTGGATGATAGAGGTAAAAAAGAATTGTCTATATGAAAGTCGTATTTCACTCTTTTGTTTTTTTTCAGAAAAAAGTTTGGAGTTTTGAGTGAAAAAGTGACTGTGAGCTGATATTACTGTTATTATTGATTTCAAGAGTTTCTTGAATTCATTCTACAGTTAATTATTTTTTTATGTTAATAGATGATCCATTTTTGTATTGTTTCAATAAAATGGTTGTCTAAAAAATGAGAATTGTGATATAAAAACGTGTTAAAATTTCTTTCTATAGAAGTACATACAGCTGCAACTATTATGAATGTAACATCGATTTTACATACATACATAATCTGAACCCCTTATACAGTTTATACACAGTGTTGGGGTGCCGGGTGCATAGAGTCGCTGAGGGTATGTGCATTTTTAAATTCCAGATGTTCACCCATCCAAGTACTGACCAAGCAGACTGGAGCTTAACTTTTACAAGTGCCGTGAAAGATGCAACACCACTCAGCCGTACTGCCGGCCAGCATTTAGGCAGAATCTACCACTGATTAGCAATAGGCTATAAATAGCGCTCTCTCATTGGTTGTTGCTAACTGCAGGTAGGGTTTGTCCACGCATTGCTAATCGCTGGTAGATTTTGCTCCACCCACACAGTTCTGTTTTGTTGTTCGCGTGCTGCTGCCAGTGTCCGTTAATAATTATCTTTTGTGTTAATATCTACTGTCCACGTGGCAATATGACTAATGATTTAAAATTACCGACCAGTTTTTGTTATGAACTGGTAAGTCAATCAAAAGAAAACACAGTGCTGTGGGCTGACAATGATTCAAGTGCAAAATGTGTTAAGTGGATAGCGGAATTTTCTGCCGAAACTAATACTGCTTGGGTATTACGTCGATCCAAGGCTGCGTCAACGAAGATAGTATGCAGGTAGGTTTCTTTATACTAATGTCTTCATTGAAACGTTAAGCGCGGTTACTGGTAGAAGTAACAGGTGTCAAGGTTAATGTTCAGAATTAAAGGAAAAACTTAATATTTATAAACATTAAAAAGTGTTACGAGTATTACAAAGTGACTTAAAGGTGCACAGTAGTGCTTAGCAATAATAAATAATCATAAGGAAGCTTGGGATCTAATTCAAAGTGAAATAAACAAATTGAAGATAACACAAAGCCCAATATCTGTACACCATAACAATAGATAAAAGGGAAGGTCAAATACAACAACACCAACATAGTGAGCGAGAATAAATAACCTACATTAACAGATATCATGAACAAACTAATCCAGATGGAAAACAAAATGGATGATACAAATGCAACCATTCAACAGCAAAGAAACACAATAAATAAATTGGAAGTAACAATAAATAACCAAGCAATAAAAATACAGACGCTGAAATAAGGAGAAAGAACATAATAATCTTTGGAGTCCCAGAAGAAGATAAAGAAGACCCAAAGCAGCTGAAGAATTTATTCTTGAAAGAAATAGCCGGAAAAATTGATGTCAAAATACTAGATCATGACATAGATTTTATAAATAGAATAGGAATATGGAAAAGTAATGGAAGTAGACCGATCAAAGTGTGACTAACAACAAAAATTAAGAAGATAGAAATCTTGAAAAACCTTAATAAACTTAAAGGCACTAAAATCTGGATAAGTGAAGACATGGATGGTAAAACTAGAGACACTAGGAGGAAATTAATACCCCATATGGTAGAAGCACGGAAAACAGGAGCAAGAGCGATTATTATTAAAGACAAATTAATAATAAACGGAGAGGAATGGAAATTAGAAGAGCTGGAGGAAAACAAGGACAAAAAGAACAATGATGTAGAGGACGAAGCAGTAATTGGAGAAGCAACTAAGGAGAGTAAGAAAAGAGTAAGATCGACTGACGAAGAGAATGAAAACTCACCTAAAGAGACCTCACATACAGGAGCAATCCCGAAGAAAAACAGATTTTGGACTCAAACTCTGTTAACACATCACCGAAAATCAGATGAGAAGCAGAAGGAAAGCGGAATAAAAGATAAGACAACAGATATGAGGTTAGTAGAAGAGAACATATTAAATAAGACCCACATGAGTATTGAGAGCATAGAACTGGATGGGCAACATTCAAAAAACTATTAACAGAAGATAATAGCCGGACAGAACAAAAGATAACGAAATGCAAAGAAAAGGGACAGAGAGATGAGTTAAATAAGAAACCTAACACACAAAAAACCTACTACAGAAACAAGCAGAATACAATTAAGAGCAACACACAAACAAGAAAAAAGAACACAAATCAGAAAAACGGAAAAAATAAGCTAATTAAAATAGGTACCTGGAACATTAAAACACTACTAAGACCTGGGAAGATAGCAGAAGTTGCAAGAGAAGCAATGACATATAAATTAAACGTGCTAGCATTGCAAGAAACCAGATGGAAAGGGGAAGGTGAAATAGACGGGAATAATTTTAAAATGCTGTACTCGGGGGAAACCAAGCAAGGAGCAAACGGTACAGGATTTATGGTATTTGGAGAAATGCTAAGAAACATTATACAGTTTAGAGCAATAAATGGGAGAATGTCATACCTAAGAATTAGAGCAAAACCAGTGAATGTATCGATTAACAACGTGTATGCGCCCACAGAGGACTCTGACGAAAACGATAAGGAACAATTTTATAATAAACTGGAAGAAACATGTGACAAAACACCTAAACATGACACACTACTCATTGTAGGGGACCTCAATGCGCAAATTGGTAGGGAAGACTATGTAAAAAAGATAGCTGGGAAACATACAATTTATAGCAACACAAACAATAATGGAAACAGACTATGTAACTTAGCAGCATCAACGAACTTAACGATCAGTAGCACCAAATTCAAACAAAAAAATCTGGTGTGATACACGCACACAACTTCCTTTTACAGTGATCTTATAATTAGTCAAAAATTTCATTTTTAATTTTTAACCATTTGTTAAAAATTTTCAAAAATTACAAATTCTACAAAAACGGTACAAAATCGAGTGTTAGTTGAAGAGACAAATTTTCTCTAGAATTTTAAGGTGAATTCAAAAATGTAATAATATACCGGGTGTTTTATTTAAAATAGGAGTTAATAAAAAAAATAGAAAAAAAAACAAAAGAAACCCACTTTAGAAGTATTCAACTGGAAAATCACCTATCTCACATCAATACACATTAAAAATGTAAGAAAAATGCAAAATTTTAAAAAAATCGTTAGAGCCGTTTTTGAAAAAATCGAAAAAAACTGAAAAATCACAAGAGTAAACACCTACTTCCGGTTATGCGATTTTCTTCAAAAGCTTGCTGTCTCATCTACATAGTACACAAAACTTATATATGAAGTTTCAATGTCATACCTCTTTTCGTTTTTGAGATATTCTGTTCACAGACACACAGACACACAGACAGACACACAGACAGACAGACAGACCAATGAAAAAAAATATGTTTTTTGGGATCAGGGGACTCTAAAACGTGAAGATCTGTTGAAAACTCAATTTCGAATTTTTGGGGTGAATCCAATACTTCCTTTATAGTAGTAAAAGGAAGTAAAAATACACAAAATTACGTGGAAATGGCCAGGGGGAAACACAGAAGAAGGAAACCAAATCGACCATGTACTAATACAGCAAAAAAGGCAATCTGCAGTAACAGATGTGAGATCATATAGAGGAGCGAATGCTGATTCTGACCACTACTTAGTTATAACCAAATTGAAGCAAAAGGCAATCAACTACGAAAAACATCCTAAAAAGAATAATAATAAATTTGATGTAGGTAAACTAAGCAAAGAATCTTACAACAAACAATATAAACAAAGCATTACAAGGGAAATTAAAAAACAAGAAAGGAAAGACAACACAGATGAAGAATGGGAAAACATAAAACAGATCATACAAACAAGTGCAAAACAAATTATAGGATATAAACAAAAAAGAAGTTGGAAGGAATGGTTTGACCAGGAATTCGAAGAGTTAAATAAACGGAAGAAAGAAGCAAGACTACAATGGCTACAGACAAAAAGAGAAGAACATGAAGTACGTTACAAAGATCTTAGGAAAGAGGCATACAAACTTTATAAGCAAAAAAAGAATAACTGGATTAAAGATGAGATGGAAAAGATAGAACAGCTCAACAGAACAAACAACACAAAGACCTTCTACAAGAAAATTAAGGAACAGAAACCTAAGTACCACATTAAGACAAGAGGAATAAAGAACATGGAAGGTAACGTGGAACACGAACCACATGCGGTTAAAAAAATATGGGAGAACTACTTCTACCAACTGCTTAATAGTAAACTAGAAGAGGATATACAAGAGCAAGAGAAAAAAGAAGAGATTAATAACGAAGATATACAAAAACCAACATACGAAGAATTAATGCAAATAATAAACGGGATAAAAAATGGAAAAGCACCAGGAATTGACCTAATAAATGGAGAACTCGTAAAAAACGGAGGTAAAGAACTACATGACCGATTATACGAAATAATAATACACATATGGAGAGTGGAACACATACCTAACGAATGGAAAGAAGGTATGATAGTGACAATTAAAAAGAAGGGTGATTCAAAGGAATGCAGAAATTATCGGGGCATTACACTACTCAACTCCGTTTACAAGGTTTTTACATCACTGATAAACAAACGATTACTTATATATGCAAATAATATAATAGGGAACTATCAATATGGATTTACAGCCGGGAAATCAACAGTAGATGCATTACATATAATTAAACAAATTCTTGAGAAAAGTTACGAATTTAACATTGCTATATACATATTATTCATAGACTTCCAACAAGCGTTTGACAGGGTTAATATTAGGAAAGAACTAATCAAAGCAATGAAGACTATGGCAATCCCAGGAAAATTGATACGACTGGTCGAGGCTACAATGAAAAACTCTTCCATCTGCGTGAAAACTAATGTAGGCGATACAAATAAATTTGAAGCAAACACTGGTATAAAGCAAGGGGACATATTATCAACGACACTATTCAACATCGCGTTAGAAACAGTTTTGAGAAAGATAGACTACAAAGGAAATATTATAAATAAGTCAACACAAATACTCGCTTACGCAGATGACCTAGTCATTGTAGCACGTACAAAGAAAGCATTAATAAAAAACTTCAGAACAATAGAAAGAGAAGCATTAAAGATAGGACTGAAAATAAACGAAATGAAAACCAAGTACATGAAATGCAAGAAAGGACCACAAACCACAAAGACTCATTTAAAAATAGATCACTACAAATTTGAAGAAGTGACCAACTTCACATACCTTGGAATGCGCCTTAACCAGAATAATGACCGGAGCGAAGACATAAAAGCCAGAATACAAACAGGAAATAAAGTATACTATGCAAACAAAAACTTGTTGAAAGATAAACAAATAGCAACAAAAACAAAAATAAAGATATATAGAAGTTTAATAAGACCAGCAATCACTTATGCTGCCGAAGTCGTCAACGTAACAAAAAGAGAAGAAGAAGAGCTACGAGTTTTTGAACGAAAAATACTGCGAACCATTCTTGGACCTATACGAACTAGTGAAGATGAGATAAGGCCAAGGATGAACCACGAAATACAGAAAGAAATGGAAGATGAAGACATAGTTAGATTCATAAAAGCTCAAAGAATTCGATGGCTAGGGCACATCATAAGAAGTGGAAACAGCACAATACAATCAATAATGCAATGGAAACCAACTGAAACGCGATGCAGGGGAAGACCGAGAAGTAGATGGCTTGATGAAGTAATAACAGACCTACGAACAATGGGACACACACAATGGAGAAAGGATGTGCAAGATAGACAAAGATGGAGACAAATAGTGAAAGAAGCAAAGACACACCGCGGCTTGTAAGTTATAACAGTGAAGTGATTTATATACTATACGGGGACTGATCTCCCCCAATAAACGGATCTAGACAGTTTCAAGGAAACAGCTATATTCCTATAGAAATGTTATGCTAATAATAATAATAATGTCTTCATTGTGATTAAGAAAGCTTTGTCAGTAAATAGAGTTTGCTTTTTTACGATGTTGGTGACAGGGCGCGTATTTTGCGACGTAATATGCTACGGATCTGCCGTCCAAGTGCCTAGACCGCTTCGGGGTGCTAATTAGGGCACCAGGCGTATTTGTTCGTCGTTTTAGAGCAATAAGACCGCCATGGCGGGCAATATTGACGTGGAGCTTTGTGATCGGGCTCCAGATGCTTCTCCTTCGGTGTAGAAGAGCCCATAGATGTCTCCGGGGTTTAGGCAAAGGTTCTAAGTTGTCAGCAGGGTAGTGTTGCTATCGAAGGATTGACCAGGCTTGGGGTAACGGGTTTAGGGGAGGCGTTTATAAGAAAGGTTTCGGGCTAGAGCTCTTTCGGGGCTCAAATCTGGAGCGATAAACTCAACTGTTTTTCCAGGGGCGAAGCATCTCGTTTACATACCCTTTTCCGGGAGAACATCGGGGGGTTTATCACCTAATAAGGTCTGGAGGAACCATATAGAAGCGATACTTATTTGCATACTTAACCAATGGAATGTCTTGCTTCTATCTGAATTTTCCTTGACCTGTGGGTTGATAGCCAAATGTGAAATGTGACTGAAGTTACTAGCTGCCTGCAAATTTAAACGCAGTATTTGCGTTTTTAAAGGCTTACGCCACTCGTTTACATTTAAATAACATTGAAAGGACGTTGTAATAATTGTTTTTAGTGCGCCAATATTCTGCTACATGGAAAGCCGCCATATTTTGCCTCGTCTCGCACTATAATATGATACTCCCGCTCTGATTTGCTTTCACTCGTTTAAACACTGGCTTTGTCGTGCCTAAAACCGTATCTTGAGTAGAGAAGCAATATGATACAATTCGCGATTTTCGCAGTTTTCAAAAGGTGAAAGGCACCAACCTTTAGTGATTGCATGTAGGTATGCAGATCTGCTGCTTTATACGTCAGGTAGGCTTTTTCACGTTGCTAATAGGCGTTTGAGTTGATTTCGCTGTGGAAGTCGTGCACTTCACTGGATTAGTGGCGCTGCCGGTTCGTATTCAACTGACTATTATGATAATCCCGCAGAATTACGCATGCACTGTCTCAAAAACAATAGAAACACAAAATTCACTTTATCAGCGGCGTCACAATTTGCAGCTGTAGACGCACGATCCGCGCTCCATTATTGCGGTATACCCAATTTCTCCTTCGCGTTTAGGGGCACTCAAAGTATGTTTCCGCTGTAAAAAACCTTCGTCATATTGTTAAAATCATTGCATAAACCAAACGCGGCGTGATCCTGCCGGATGCATGGGCATTGGCACCTAAGTTAAATCTATTAAATTTAAATATTACAATGCAATACTGCTCAAACTGGCTATATATGTAAATATTATAAGAACCAATTTAGACTTGGGAAGCCGGATTTCCGTTTTACAATTCCTATAGGTATGAAATTGAAGACAAAAGAAACGAGATAATAACTTTTTTGGATTATTTAAATATGTTTGTAAAAGATAAATTAACAGAAAATTTAATATGTACGTCATTTAGAAAATTCTGAAAAAACTCCCAATTTCTGATATAAACAAATGTTGATATCTATATCGACTATCTGCTGAAAATACAATTAACGTTGTAAATTCATAACTAGAATAATGTTCTTTGCTTTCTAGAAATTATATTTTTATTTTAAATATTTTCCAATACTATTTATTATATTTCTATTAATATTAAAAAACAATAAATAGGTTGCCCCTGTGGGTTGGGGATAGAATAGACTCACAGTATCCCTGCTTGTCGTAAGAGGCGACTAAAAGGGTTGGAGGAACGGGCCAGCAACCCACCCTCCGTAAAACTAATTGACGCTCAGAGAAATTCAAAGGATATAGCCGGACGGAATAACACGAAGACGAACAATGCGCGGACATGGAAAGAACGATTACGAAAAACGCAAACCCTCAGAATAGCCACATGGAACATCCGATCATGGATCTCAAGAAAATAAATAGGTAAGATTTATTATTTTTTTTGTTAGAAATCGTATTTTCAAAAATTATGTATTGTACCTGCCCACCCCTTATACGAATTTAGAGTTGTACTTAATTATATGTTTCATTTACACAAGAAGCGACGAACTATATTTAATGTGTACCTACAATCACAGTAATAAATAAATTTATATTATCAATAAAAATATACACTAAAAATTAAACAAATTCTATTTACTAGTAATAATCCTTATCTTCAAGAGAAATCAGTACCTGCGATATTATCTTTAATCCAAGTATCGAATCTTTCCTCTATTTCAGGGGTCATCAAAGATGCGTGGTTTCCTACCTTGCCAGATCTTACAAAATCCGTTTCAGCAACAGTGATGTTAAACTCTTTATTCACCCTCTGCAGCAAAGGCTTGAAATCTACCGCACTGTTGTTTTTCATTGAATCAAAACTCAAATGATTTGCTAGCTTTTCAAGCTGCCCATCAGTTAGAGGCTTGTCGAGAAAACGGGCTACTTTTCTAATCGTAACTGTGAGGTCAGCTTTCATTTCTTCGTAGCGAAGAAGCAAAACGTTGTGACGATGCCTCTGCTCCCAAAGACTGAAGGCGTGCTTCCAGAAGGGTCCATTGGGAACTGGAAAGGCAAAAGATTAGGTCTAAAAATATTAAAAAGGGACGTTTTACCTCTTCCGCCCAAACACAAGTCCGTGTAGTCCTGGAAGGTTCCTTTAAATCCTGCTGAAGCTCTTACTTGGTGGTAGTGTGAAACGGCGGTATCTTTAGGGTTTCTAAAGATTAATATTATCTGAAATTTAAATCTTTGTCAACAACTTCTTGCGATGGACTTTCTGTTACCTTTGGCTGTTTAATGCCTTTTTGGATCTGCTGGGGCAGTAAGTGCCAAGGCAGGTGAGATTTAATGCTACGTGGACTCTGTGACTTCTCAAGAATTTCCAATGGATCTGTGTTTTTAAATTCTGGGATTGCTTTGACATTGAAGAGAATGCTGCCTCTACGAATAAGTGCAAGTACAGTAGATATTTTAATGTGAGATAATTAAGAAACACTTACTCTAGCAGTGGACACCGCATCGCAGTGTGCATCTTGGCTCCTTCATAGTCCAAATTGTTAATAAGCAACCAAATCAGTTCGTGACACCATGTGGTTCCTATTAAAAAATTTAATTAGAACCAGGCTTGCTAGTAAGCTATCAATCATAAATCATCAATTACCAGATTTCGGTTGACCCAGAAGATAGACATCGTCGTCTCGTACTTCGAATTTTCGTATTCTTTCTTCGTATTCCGGGTAGTAGTTGGGCAAAACTGTTTTGTCTTCACCAACTTCGACATATCCTGTACGAAGGGCTGTTGTAAAGATTGCATTGAGCAATTTATCCAACTCTTTGTCGTTTCCAATTTTCTGGATGGAGGCGGCCATTCTGTATGTGGAGCTTCCAAGATTGTACGAAATGTTTATTTCAATAACTTACCACAAACAATGACTTTTTATATCGTGTGAAAGTAGTTTTTATCTGCATTTTTAAAATTTAAACGAGAGGTTCAAGGGTTTTTATCAGCCTACTGAAAGTGTTTTGTTGTCAAGTTCTATGGAATAGTATTTTATTCGTAATCACATTGTAATGTGTCAATTTCATGACATGACAACAACTGGGAACTAGATGATTACTTGAAACTAGCCAGGAAATTATTACATACCCCGAAAAATATTACATACCTGAAGAGTGGGGTGTTTCCATGGTAACAAAACATTGAGTGGGTTATTTTCATGGTAACAAAAATATTAGCTACATCAAGATACCTATTATTCAGAATTCAATTGTAGTTATTTTTAAAATTAGATGATTGCAAATAAAATAGTATACATACCACGGTGGAAAGTTTCATCCCTGTCTCGAGATAAAGTTAACCTCGACGCTACGCGTCTCGGTAAACTACCTAATCTCTCGACAGTAATGAAACACTTCCCACCTCGGTATGTAATATACTATTATTAGGTACCTATAGTTACGCGAAAACTAGTATTGATCTGTATTGGTGGATGCACTAAAGCGTGTAAAACAAAATAGATGTAGATTTCTACCAACTAAAAACACAACGTACTATGATTTATTATTAACGTCACATGTCTTGGTAATAGGTTGTAACATTTCTGTATTTTGGATACACAAAGAAAGTTTAAAAACACAGAGAACTTAACAATGTAATTTTGTGTGGAAATATGGCGAAATCCATCAAAAATAAAATTATTAGGTTTCTGTGCGCCTCTAATTTTCATTTATATTTACACAACATGTTAGCTGTTGTTCTTTGCCTCAGTGTCATTTCTTTATGTAGACCTTTATAGATTTCTCGATTATTTTAATTTTTTATGTGTGGTGGTAGTAACTACCAAAGTAACGTTTAGAACGAAATTAATAACAACTAATATTAATGTAATATGAGAAATATTTCCACCAAAAAGTGTAGCGCAGCATATGAGATTTGTATAGTGTCTTTTTCCCGCTGCTGATCATGTAAATCAGCGATGCAGCCTTAGTAACAAAACGTGTAAGTCGGTGATTATATTTTCCCGCTGCTGATCATGTAAGTCAGTGATACAGCCTTAGTAACAAAACGTGTAAGTCGGTGATTATATTTGTTTACTGATTTTTCTTGACAACGGAACTTAATATTATTATTAAGTTCCTAGGATAATAAAATTATCAACGCAAGATGCAGATTTAGACGTTTTGTTTCTAAATTGCAAGTGTTTATATGACATGTGACACTCATAGGTAACACGACTCACGACAATTAATCCTGGTGACAGGTGACAAACCAAAAGGATTTTTTCAAAAATCTAGGAAAATTTTGATAAGCAGCGGGAAAAATATAATAAGATAACTCGGAATGTATCGCCTATTAACATTTTCGGCAGGCAACAAGCCGTGACTTCGTCAAATGTTAATAGGTCCTTACATTCCTTGTGACTTAAATAGCTATTGTTTGCTACTTTTCGTTGACAACGGAACTTAATATTATTATTAAGTTCCTAGGATAATAAAATTAGCAACGCAAGATGCAGACTTAGACGTTTTGTTTATAATTGCAAGTGTTTATGTGACATGTGACATTCACAGGTAACACGACTCACGAAAATTAATCCTGATGACAGGTGACAAACCTAACGATATTTCAAAAATCTATCAAAATGTCGATAAGCAGCGAGAAAAATATAATAAGATAACTCGGAATGTATCGTCTATTAACATTTTCGGCAGGCAACAAGCCGCGGCTATGCCTTGGCTTGTACTTACCTACCTCAAATGTTAATAGGTCCTTACGTTCCTTGTTACTTAAATAGCTATTTATGTATATTTTATTTCATTACTCAATCCATGTTGCAGTTTTGGCTTCTACTACTTTCTAAAGGAAAGGGGCGGTTTATACTATTTTTCCCCATTGTGTTCTTTGCCTGTTTGGTAGCTCATAGCCAGAGTTCTATTATGTTAAGCACAGAGCAACAAGCTGAATAAAGCAGTCTATTTACAATAACTTGCACAGTGAATCTTAAGTAATTAAGCTTTTCAATTTATAATATTATAAAACGAACAAATGAGTATATGCTTAGACTGAGTGACTTCCTATGTCTGCACTGTTTTTATTCTATAGATGCTTCTGTTTACCAAATTGTAATTTATAATATGTTTTCCTCGTACTGATTGTGTAGTGTATTTATGTGGGCCACTTACTTACTTTCTCTTCTCCCATTTTACAGTACGGTGTTAGGCAATTGAGCCAACATTTGTAGTTTTGTGTGGTCCTAGCTAGAGCTCCTATAGGTTCATGTTTTTTCCGCTTTACCTGGCTGATTTTGGGATGTTATTCTTCCATCCGGTTCGAGGCTTTCCTCTTGCTCCTTCCTCCTCCTTTTTGGGAATATCTATCGGTGTTGATTTGGATCAGGTATCTATACCATTGGAGTTGCTTTAGTCCTTCATTGATACATTGTGTGGCACGTTATACATAATATATGAATGACAGCGATGTTTCCGGAGTGGCAACATCATTCATTTATGTATGATGGGCAGCGTACACTACGGAGCTTTGCTATTCATATATGAACGACGGTTATATGTATTCGAATAAAGGAATTTAAAGTCTGTCTTCATATTTAGTTTGAGTAGAAAGTGAACATTAAACATTTTAGAGCGAGAGAGAAAAATAAATACTACAGTCTTAACCGAATGCACTTTTTTAGAAGTTTAATTTTGCAAAAATCAAGCAAATTATTAAGAAAATGTATTAATGAACTGAGTTGTAATACTCGAAACATATTTGTGGTTGATCAGGTCACCTACACAGTACGTGTACATCATTTTTGTTACTAAATACTATATTACTTGTTATTTAGTACCTTTAATCTATTTGTATTTACTGTTTCTTTACGTTGTGTTCCTAAATACTGCTTTAATATCCACTCTTTATTGTGGTAACATGTAATATCTTTAGCATTCTCCCTTTTTGAATTTCATATTCCTGTCTTTTAATTTCTAGTATATGCTTTTAATTACCCAAACACTTGCTTTGGTCGTTATACTGCGTTTATATTTGTGTCTATGTTAATCGTTTATTCGTACATCGTTCAAGATAACGCCACCATCGAATTTAAAACACGTATCCGATTGTGACCTTTTTTTAAATGAATGTGTAGTTATATGTAAGGACCGGACAGATTTAATGATAACACAATAAATTTACAAAATTGCAATGGTTGTCCAAACCAAACATTGAATTAAAAAATATATAACAAATGTAAACTTACAAAATTTTTGTAAAATTTGGATCCCTTAGAGATAACTGCAGAATTTTCTGAAACATGTGCAATTATGCAATTGGCCAGGTGATGGCTATCATTGTGTGGTAACCATGCAATGCTTAATCTGCTGAACCACATGTAGTTATTCCAACATTTTAATCTAAGATAGTAATTAGAGACGTGCGAGTGGGGTTTCATAATACGTAGGGGTCTCACAAAAATAAATATAAGTAAATTACAGTACATTGAAAGAAGAATAATTATTTAACTACTTTGTTACGGTATAAAACTGTTTTACGACACCTCGGGGTACGAGAGTGCCACCAAACTTGTCACGTCCGGGAAATCTCACCACTTGCCCTAGGATTCTCGAGAACAGACTAATAGTCACGGCTGAATACGCTCAGGGAGATGGGCGTGGTCCTACGAACGGGACGCCGTAGGAACAAGTGTGACGACGGATGTACAAAATAATAGGATGCCACGGGATTCAGAATTTGAACCCACGTCTGACTGAACCCTGAAAGCCAAAAGAGGTAGAGTATGGGTGTAACCTTGGAACTCCTTGGAATCGGCAGCTGGAGCACTCGAACCTACTTTGACGCTCACAAATTCGTCCAGGATCCGCTTTACATCAATCAGGCGACGACACTTCAGATTCCTTACACTGAAAATCAACATGCAACACAAAGAAAAATACAACGGAAGCGTTTGACAAGTAGGTCTATTTTCTTGAAACACATACGATACACAAATAAGGTACACAAATACGGTACACAAATATTGGTTAGTACGCAAAGCGTAACGAAAATGGGGTGTGTTAACACAACCGTTAGTTAATGTACTAAGATAAATAGTACCCAAATATGATGCGCTGGCATAGGGCCTTGTACGTTGAAATTGTATTCGCAGTGCTTAAGGCACAAGAGGGGTGATATGATAAATATCGCTCACGCTCGTGATTAGCGACATTAAATCAGGCGCAAATATGATGCGCTGTCATAAGGCCCTGTATATTGAAATGGTGTTTGCACTGCTCTATGCACAAAGGGGTGATTTAACAAATGTTAATTAGCACTCGCTCATGATTAGCGCGGGAGGCATACGACTAGTACAATACCTCTCACATAGCTTCACCTGTGGCGGCCGTAGCGGTGGCCAGCTGGCGGTTTGTGTCCCAAAGTCGGCGAAACGAAGCGGAGAGCCCTAATAAGCTCGAAGCGGGGGCGAAGAGTGTGCTGTTTTTTATGGATCCCAACTAGAAGTCAATGATGCGACCAGACTCGCACGTAAGACTCGACCAGAGATAAACGCTCTCGAATTAATCCCACATTCAAATAAGGGGCTGATGGCACGACGGCCCATAATAGGAGAAGTGCCTGGTACTTGACGGAGGAGCCAACACTGTGCGCCCGACTCTCTTCAAGCTTCCGAACACACTGCCCAAACAACACGCCACGCTACCCAGCCCTGTTAAGGCGGGACGGGCGGGAAGCGTGTCTCGTCTCTCACGAACACGTGCAACCATCGACAAAGCGACTGCAGCTTGCGGACTCGCTTGCACTTACAGACTATTTAGCTCGCGGAATATTGTAAAAAAGCGTCTGCATACTAAATCGATATTGAAACCTAGCATGCCAACGCATATAAGCAAAGACATGAAATAAGCGCCTTTCGAATTCTATGGTGGCAGGCCCAGTTGGGTACGCAGTAAGCCATTAACTGCTTGCATGAAATTCGATAAGGATGACTTCACAAGCGGAATAATAAGAAAGAAAACTATATACAAGTGGGGTTGTAATTTTAGAAAAATACTTAATCGCCGTACATTCGTACAATTTGAAAATGTCCTGACAACTTCTGCACTAGTAACTATTACACCCAAGCAAATTGCAGTTAAAAAACCGCTACAAAGATTTTTGATATAATGCAATAAGGAATACCTACGTATTTTTTATAATGAGATATTGAAAAGAAAGGACAGTTGATGTTAGTGACGACAATCTTTACTAAATTTTAATATTCTCCAAAATATTCAGAGTACGCCGCTGAGTATTTGCTTGAAAATGCTTATTATTAAATCTGCCTGAACTTTAGTTATGTGTTACTCTATGTATTCGGTTTTCACCTTAGGACCTTCCAGATAATATTTAATAAACAAACTTCGTAAGATAAGAAATCACCAAACTGCTTTTGAATTATGTTACTTTTCCAAAGGCGAATAACGTGCTTAATTGTGCTATACTAAGCAAATCTATCAGCTGCATGATCTGAATAGTGAACAGTATAATCCTTTTGATATGTTTATTAATAATTATATCGTTTAGTCGTCGAGTACCTAATATTTGTTTTCTAAATTACCAGATTCTCAAATGATAACATCGTTTTGTACCTAGTTAGTGCTCTTGTCCGTACTTGATTGATAATATAAAGTACAGTTCATCTGAAATGTTATCTAGCTACTTGTAACAGGTGATTTTTTTACTATTTGTGTCAACCTTAAATTACTGGTTTAATAAACTTTCCCCACTCGTTAGATGAATTTTGCTATGTTTGATTTGTTCATTGGTATTTGTCATACCCAATTTCGGATAGCCTGCAGCTGCCACATCGCCTTCACAATCAGGAGATACAAACATGGAACGACAGAGATAAAAGCTATACAGTTAGTTAATTTTTCGTACCAAAAAATATTTTTAAAATACGCTGAAGAGTAACTGAAAATCAACCACTTGCACAACAACGATAACAAATCATACGAGGCTAGAATGTGGTTCTTAACCGTAATAAGTTTTGTATCAAATATGAAATGTGAAACCAGTCTTGATTTAATAAAAGGACTGTATTATATATTTCGAAATAAATATAAGTTGTTTTAATGTGAACCTATAAATCGACCAAAGTTTTTTCGAATTTGTCTAGTTTTAAATTGATAATTGTTTAGAAAATCGTCACGAAAGTTCTTACTGCTTGCAATATCAACTAGTACACATTTCAACCGTAGCAACAAATAGACTTGGGTAGTATTCGAATACTGAGTACTTTGAATTCTATTGAAGCTACTTTTCTGGTATTCGTATTCGAATACCATTAACGACTGAGTATTCGAGCAACTACCTTGTTAGGCCAGTACTCTGTATCTAAGTATTCGAAATATTCAAACTGCGCAATTGCTCGAGTACTTCACTACTCTATAGACTCTTTGCATTTCTGAAATACAGCAAATAATCCTTGGATTCGAAACTATCTATAATTTCAAATATTAATTCTACTAAAAGCAGAGAATTGAGGCTTGATGTTTAGCTTTCGCCATGCTATAAGGTATAAGCCATAAGTGTTTGAGTTATTTACTTTTTATCATGTTTCTTTTGTTTCTTTATTTTATTTTTTTTTAGTTTTAGTTACAGTAAAAATAACGATTATTAAAAAATATTTCAGTATCCTACCACGTGTATACATTTTGGATCCTGAATTCGAATCCTCTGTATTCGAATTCTGTTTTCGTACTGTATTCAATATTCGTTTTCGAATAAAGGTTTCGGGATTTCACCAAAGAAAATTCGCACTAAGAAAACATACGGAAAGCATTGTTTAAATACATTCACAATGATCATGTGTTGCCTTGAATTTTATTTTTCAACATTTGTTCTTGGTTTTCTCCAAACGCTAACGATTCGTGACAGGGTTTGATTTCCTAATCTTACTTTCATTCTGTATTTTGATAATGAATATGTTTATTTGAAATTTGTTAATTCTTTACACACAATATAAGCAGTAGGTACGTTACGCAATTTCGTAGATGTACCGTTATGTATTAAATATCTAACGCTATTCCCAGAATCGTAAACCATTTTCTAAATCTAGCAAAATCCTCTGATATTCATCATCTAGATAAAGAATGGCGTATACTCCGCAATTAAAACTTTTTCCACATTCTTTGGCAAATATAGAAAGAACTTTTTCACAAGTAAACTTGATGAAAACGTTACAAAAATAGGTTGTCTACGAATAGTATTGTAGGACTTTTACATAGAAAAAATAATTTAACGAGCACTGCTTGTTATGATTTGAAAGTGACTAAACAATTGTTAAGTCGCCATAATTCTAGCGTACGCTTAGCATCTGGCGGTACACTGCTCAACTTGCCCCGGATTCGGGTTACAGAGTTGGAGCGCACCTTTTGTGCTTGCGCAGCAACTATTGTGTTCGGCGTGTGTCTTTGTGATGTGATGACCTTGTTAGTCTATCTCTTAGGTATGTGGTTTTGAATAGAGCACAGTTAATTTGGTGCCAAAACTGTGAATTGTCTACCGAGCTTGATTCCAATCGTCAAGGCTGCGGAAAAATTCCGATCCCGCGGGATTCGAACCGAGGACTTGCTTAATGCAAATCTAGCGCTTTCCCAACTGCGCTACGCGGTTGGTTTTTATTTTATTTTATTTATATACCTACTAAACGTTATTGTCATTGTAGAAGAAAGTGTTAAAAGCTAATTTTTTACAATATAAAAATAAGTACAAATTTTTATGTTTTTTGGTTTTTATTTGTATTGTTGAGCCATTATTCTACCGTTTCTAAATTCAAATCTCTCGATTTTTAATTATTATTCTACAGCCACTTTCGGTGAATGTCTGGCAACACTGTATATGGCAGAATACACAGCAAAATGCGCACATGGCGTTCTCGCCGATTTGAATACACATGTGTTGTGCGATAAACTGAATTACCTAATTATTTGTGATTATTGTTCATTCTGATTTCTGATTCTTTGTGCTGCCATTTGTGCGTTGCATATAATAATATAATTTACTCTGTCGATGTACAGTGGTTATAGTTATTGTGCTGCACCTTGCAGTCCAAATAACGCAGGATACATTCCGAAATTAGTTATTTTTGGTTTCCCAAAGATCCAGAAAGATAAGCTTCTCGTATATCAAGATTTATTAAAGTAAAATTATTTCGATATTATTTTATTTATGTAGTTATTTAAACAAATACTATCATGTACAGTTTGAATTTAAAAGCGCTTGTACCTTTATGTTTTAGATGCTTGTGGATAACTAATTCCTAGAAATATTGTTACCAGCACTACACAGACTTTCTGGTTTTCATTTTGGAAAATCCGTGTTTTTAGGTTTGTTGAAAAACCGCCTGAAGACGGCTATTCCCACACTGTTTAATAATAGAAATTAACGTTTGTACTTATTGCTACTTATATTTGTGTACTGCAGTAATGAGAGGTTGTTTCATAAAAAGGTAATAGAAGTCTAATATAATTTTGTACATAATTCTCACCAGTATCTGTTTACTTGCATATTTTTAAAGAAAATATTTTTAAGATAGTTCATCCCTATCAGAATTTGAAAATATTAATAATCAACCCCAAACTTGTATCACCTAAGAATCTGCCAGTTGTTAATATGGTAAGGTAACAATACTAATAACAATACGCTTTCTCCCCTCTAACTTCTGAATGCGTCAAAGTAATTTATTAAATTTTCACGAGTAATAAACTAAATCAGTTTGAGATGTTTTCAAGTGATTTTAGGGCAATAAAAAATTCAATTTGACCCTTGGCGACATATTTAATTTTCTTTTTAAATAGAATAGGTCTAGTGACACCTCATTTGAAAGGCCTCATGAGTAGAATACGAAGCAATAATTTCAGAAAATTTTGATGATCTTTAACATTTAATAAACAATTAGATACTCGCCAAAGTGAAGAACAAGATACATGAAAATTTTCTGAATTATAGATTCTATTCAATTAGATCTTTCTTTTCCATGAAAAAAAATTAATATGTCGCCGAGAGGTCATTTTCAATTTTTGATTGACCTCAACTGACTTGAAAGATCTAAAATCGGTGTAGTTTATTGTCCTAAAATACGACTAAAATATTATGACGTATTTAAAAGTTGGATGGGACTTCTGGTCCTTACTGTAGAGTATAAACTATGAAAATTAATATTTATTAAAGGTCTATCGTGTTTAGGTGAATTATCCAAAACAAATTATCTACAATGATGTCTGATGAAGATATGAACAATGCATCTCCAACTGTTGCAACAGAGGAACCTGAGAGTGACGATGGAAGATTTTTATTGGGTAATAGAACTCAATATAAAATAAAATAGTGGAATTAATTATTACTTAAAAGTTTTTTACAGTTGCATGCTTCCAACATCTTCTTTGACATCTTCAAGTCTCAGGAAAGTAGCTTTAAGAATGTAAGTGCGTGCTTTACAGAGAAAGGTAAGCAGGCTTTAAAAAAATAAGCAGTTAGCAGCTGAAGATGTAGTTAAATATTTGGAAACAAATTTGGAAGAAAAAGCTGCTACTTTTATTAGCACCCAAATAAAATTGGTGGACATTTCTTTAAATGGCTCGTGTTACAGCAATGAATAAAAGTAATTTGTAACGATTTATTTTCAAGGACCTAAAGTATATAGATTTTTAACTAAAACTTGTGGCCTGCCATCCAACAGCACACTATGTTAAAACAAAAGTTGACATAATAGAAGACAATGAAATGTCTTTAAAAAGCAGCTTATTTTATAATATTCAGAATCGCATTTAAATTCAACTTCATTTGAGAGGATGAAGGTTAAATACGCTGCCCAAAATTTTGTCATACGTAACTACTGCTCTAGATAGCTATGTTTTATTAGTTTTCCCGTTAGCAGCTACTGCTACAATTGTTTATTTCATACTATTGTCAAAAATTACATTTTTGGGACTATTTATGGTACAAGAAATGGAACATTAAAGTCTTAGTACTTTAAAGTAAAATATTAAAGTTCAAGTACTTTAAAACTTATTTATGGTACAAAAAATGGAACATTAAATTATACGTCAGCTGTTGACATGGAATTGAAATGATTTACAACTTTTTATTTAAAATTCATTAAACTTGAAGTATGAAATAAACAGTTGGATTCACCACGAACGAAAAGCGTTTTTAAAGGTCCTCGCAAGTAATATCGTCCTCGGAAGACGCCTCGGCCGTAAACAACTTTCTCGTCCTTGAAAATGTCACTTTACGGTCTAGATAAATAAACGGTCTAGATAAATAAACTACTATTTTAATCGGAAAATGAATAGGTTACACTTTTTGATTTATTTCATTCTAGTAAAATAATGGGTTTTAAAGAGTTTAATCGGCCATTTGTAGGAAGTAATTCCCAAAAAAAGTTATTAAAAAGATATGATTACTCTATTTTCAAATTTGAAAGTGCTGGATCATAAATATAAAAATGTTACCAACAGCCTAAAATTTATACAGGGATGGTTTTTAACAATTGCTTCGCTTTTAAATATTTGGGAGATTTTTAAACGAAAGGGGTATACGGCAATGATATGCTACGAGGATGTGCCGAAAAGTTCCTGGCTTTACATAGAAAGAAACGTGCTAGCGAAAATATGAAACATATTTTATTTAACGTACTCCTCCCTCAAGCTAACACATTTAGCACAACGCTTCTTCAGTTTTCAGAACCCCCTCCAAATGTCCAAATAGAAGTGGGACGGTTGTCCCTCCAAAAACGCCTCCTTAGCTGCGATAACTTTCTCATTGGAGCCAAACTTGGTACCCTTCAGTTGTTTCTTCAGCTGTGGGAAGAGGTGGTAATCCGAAGGGGGGCTAGATCTGACGAATAGGGCGGATGGTTCAACAATTCGAAGTCAGTTTGGTCGATTTTCGTCAGAGTGTGGTGAGCAGTATGATCAGATGCATGCAACGCCATGTCTGCATTATTAACCCTGCAGTGGTCGCGCCAAGTCTTACAGACCCGATGCATACATTATTGAGTGGGAATTTGTTAAAGGTGGTGTAATAAGTGTTGTGCGTCTAGGTAGCTTCAAATTTTTAAACTTACTTGCTTCCCGATAATCGGCATAAGGCACAGTTGTTAGTGTTCCTGAGTTATTTGAAAAAAAGTTTGTGAGACTTGGCGCGACCGTTTACGTTTGTGATTTTTTTTGTCTTCTTGATTATTTTTACATTGAATGTAGCTGCAATGACCTCACAAATCATTTATGTTGCAATATACATCGACTTTAGTATACCAAGACGTCAATATATACAAAAATTGGTTTTGATTCTAACAAATAACCAATTACATTGGCGATCACTACTCAAAAGTTATCCACCTAAGTAGACAAGAAGTAGCTGGAACCCCTACAGACCATTCAGTAGATGACCCTAATGACCCTACAATTAAGAAACGTTGCTTTAAAAAAAAAGTAGTAAAAGAAAAAAAATCGTAAAAAAATTGTGTTTTTCGCATGCAGGGGTTTTTGTGCACTGTTTGTGCATCCTTGAACCAAAATGACGAAAATGAATTGTTTTATTCTACCTCTTAGTATTAAAAACATTGTTCTGCCCCATAAATGTATATAGAAAATTAAAATGTTGAAATTCATCAGAGGCTGTGTGTACTATTATGAAATTAGCATGATCTACAAAAACCTTTAAAAAATAGAAAACAATAAATAGAATAATATTTTTTTAATGTTAGCAGCAACTGAAATATAACTGAAAATCTTGGTAATTGTAAATAAACATCTCATATTAAAATTTATTGTCATATAAATGGTTCTTAGTTTTTGGGTCTAAGAGACTTGGCGCGACCAGTCGTGCCATGAAACTGGGGCGCGCCCACTGCAGGGTTAATGCGTGAACGTGCGTGAAATGAAAGCTGTCGCACATACGATTCTGTTACTGCGCATGCACGCTACTGAATAGTTAAACATGCTGTGGTAATATTTACACGGGCCTCACTTACTCCATTAGCACCAAAGCCAGATACTTTACAGCACAACCTCGTAGAGACTTTTATTAATATGCAGGCATCAACTACATAGGTTATTAGCCCCCGGTACCATAGTATTATATTTTATTTTATTTCATACTGATGTCAAAAATGTCATTTTTCTGATTATTTATGGTACAAAAAAATGGAACATTAAAGTCTTAGTACTTTAAAGTAAAATATTAAAGTTCAAGTACTTTAAAACTTATTTATGGTGCAAAAAAATTAAACATTAAAGTCCTAGTACTTTAAAGTAAAATATTAAAGTTCAAGTACGTTAAAATTATGAGTCAGTTGTTGACATGAAATTTCAAATGATTTAATAGTACTTTATGTAACTAGTCCTCAAAGCAAGGCTTTAGGGGACGAGTCCCGTATATGAAGATGAGTCCTCTAAAGCCATTTGAGGACGTGTTGCATACAACGTTTTTTTGTATTAGCTCTCCAAACATTATAATATGAAGTTTCAATTACCATTAACGCGGCATTATATTAGGAGGGCCGCGCGAAAATGTTTTTGTCAACCAATTGTTTATCAACTACGCGTCTGTCAAAAATCGTAAACGGGTTAACGTTTGTAGTGGTAAAATGAGTGGTGTACCAGAGGCAATTGCTGAAAGAGCAAAGAACATTGTGCTAGATTTTCTGCCGACTAAATCTCGTTACCAATATGAGAAGGGAATACCAGGCATTTCAAGAATGGAATAAGATAAACGGCGTTACGGCCATAAACGAGGAAGTTGTGTTTACTTATCTCCATGAAAAATCAAAAACTTTAAAACCATCGTCTTTATGGTCGAAGTACTCAATGTTGAAAGCTACTCTTTCTGTAAAAGGAAATATAAATATGGATACTTATTCAAAAGTGGTAGCGTTTTTAAAGAGACAATCTGTAGGATATGAAAGCAAGAAATCCAAGGTCCTTTCAAGGGAGGAAATTAACAAGTTTTTAAAGGATGCTCGGGACGAGACGTATTTGATGGTTAAAGTGGCTGTCCTTATTGGAGTATGCGGTGCTTGCAGAAGGGAAGAATTGCATTCTCTGAAACTGCCAGATATTGGCTACATCGAAGAATCCTTAGAAAATAAACGAAAGGTATTTTAAAAATAGTATTATATTCATATTTTTAATTTTTAATATTTTAACGATAGGGTATGTATCAAAACTAATTTTTGGGACAGAAACAAGCCGAATCATCAGTTTCGACCAGCAACATGCCACTTACTGAAAGAGGTGTTATAACTCAAGGAACCGTTGCTTCAACATCCGCTTTTGAAAATGTTTCCTTTTCAGGCGAGAGCTTTAAATTTGCTAAGGACTGTAGTTTTCATTTCCATATTTCTAAGTAGCGTTAATTTTTTATTTATATTTGTAAACATTAAGAATAAACAAATGAATTACTAATGTTTGAGTCCGCCTACAATGTTGCCATGACGACTTTAAGTACAAGGCCTCTAAATGGCCATTTTGAGGATCCTAGACAGTTTCCAAAGTAACCAGTCTGGGGAGCGAATACAATCAAAGTTTTTATTTAAAATTCGTTAAACTTGCAGTATGAAATAAACCGTTATATTCACCACGACAGAAATAGTAATTTACGATACAAGTGCGTAAAGCTACTCTTTAGGCACGAGTGAGGTAGAGTTAAAACGCGAGTGAGCGAGCGTTTTAAGCCCCGCGAGTGACTAAAGATGCTTTACGCATGTGTATCGTACAATATTTTATCTACGATAGAATCTAGAAAACACGGTAAATATGAAAAAAAATTAAATGTAAATTAGGATTACCAGCAACCGGTCGTAATTTTGCGTGTTTTAAAAAATTTTAAAACACGTTGCTACTCACAACGTGCCTAATGAAATCTTTTAAACACGTTACTACTGGCGACGTAAACTAATGAAAACATGTTATTAAACAGTCGTTTTACAAACTTAAAACTGCCAACTAAAAGGAAATTTTACACACTGTCGTAGATAAAGTGTTTTTAAAGGTCCTCGCAAGTAATTCCGTCCTCGGCCGTAAACAACTTTCTCGTCCTTTAAAATATCACTTTTCGTTCTAGATAAATAAACTACTATAATACTCTAGTAAGTTTCACAAAGCGCATGAGCTTCTCTGTGTTGGAACTGTCGTTGTTTAGGATTTCTGCGAGGTTGTCTGATGTAATTCCAGCTGTTCTTCTCTCTTGTTCAAAATTTGTACACTGGACTATTAGATGCTCGACGGTGATTCTGGGTATTACAGGTGCTACGTGTTGGCGGGTCTTCTCTTTGGAATAAGTGTGAGTGCGTAATGCGGGATTGTCCTATTCTTAGTCTAGTCAGCGTCACTTGTTGTTGGTGGGGGGTACTGTAGAGGTCCATGGTTTTGTCGTTGGTTTTTACTGTTTTAAGTTTGTTATGGTTACAATTATTCCATTCGGTCTGCCATTGTTCCTGTATAATTTTCTTTATGTGCTGTTTTATATCTTGATAGTATTGATTTTCCCTTATTACATTCTTCACTTCTGCAGAGGATTTTGCCAATGTAAGACGATATCCACATTAAATATACGTATTTGTTATGGTTGAGTGAGTTTTGCAGAAGCTCTCAAATATTTGATATTATTGGGTGATTTGATGTATTTTGTAGGCCTGGTCAGTACTCTTCATGAAACCGATTGAATTAAGAATTTGCAGTTTCTGTTCAATATTGGTATGAGATTTTTTTTGAATATTGTAAGCTTCTGCTGTGAATATGGTGCTTAGCGGTATTTTTTCACAGTCGTCTTCGTAAATGTAGGCTGGCTCGCGGTAGCATTTCCCATTTTAGAGGCGTTCGTGAATATGTGTTTATAGCTCGACAAAGAGTTAATAAATCTCATTGTATTTCGACTTGAAGATGCCTGGGTGTGTGTCAGGTTTCGGATATTGTGATAGGATATTATTTTCGGTGGAGACATAGTCCATGGAGGTATTTTGTTAGGGTTAAGAATTTCAATTGGTGGGAGAAGGATGTTGTATTTCGATTTTAAATGTTGTAACCAGGCACTGAATTGTTTTGAAGGGTTATTTAAAATTGTGATGGGCGATTCTTTGAGGACATATTGGTGAGCGGGGTTTTTAGGAAAAGCGGCTATTTTGAATCGGTAGGTTAAAATTGCGTTGTCTCTCCTAATTTGTAAATGGGACTCTCCTGCTTCAACTAAGATGGTTTGAACTGGGCTGGTGTGAAAAGCTCCAGTCGCGATTCTTATTTCTGTATGGTGTATGGGATCAATCATTTTGAGTGTAGTGGGTGTGGCAGAAGAGTATATGATGGCTCCA
Source organism: Agriotes lineatus (assembly GCA_940337035.1). Lineage (NCBI taxonomy): Eukaryota > Metazoa > Arthropoda > Insecta > Coleoptera > Elateridae > Agriotes > Agriotes lineatus. The sequence continues at coordinate 145,225,300 of OW679196.1, read as the reverse complement.
TAGTCTATTTTAGATTTAATTATTGCTCTATATAAATTTAGCAGGACTTCTTTCTCTGCTCCCCAGTTAGTATGTGCTAAGTATTTGATGCTATTCATTGTTCTCATACATTCACTTTTCAAATGTCTTAGATGCTGTTCCATGTGAGTTTACGATCTAGTTGTAATCCTAAGTATTTTATAATTGTTGCATATTGAATTTCTTTGTTATTAAGTATTTATTATATTCAGATTTAGATTACAGTTGCAAAAGTCTATGCTTTTGGTTTTGGTGGTTGAGAAATTAAATCCTATTTTTGCCCACCAGTCTTCAAGTTTTTTAACGGCGACCTGTAAATTCTTTCGAATGGATGATAATATTTTCAACTTGCAGTATATGACCAAATCGTCTACGTAGAAAGTGTTGTATGAAGTGTACTATATATCCTTTTAGTCCATAACTTAATACTGTTTCTATGAAATCTTGATCCCATGTCGTGTCGAACGCTGTTTCAAGGTGGAAGAAGATTGCTATCATGTGCTCTTTATTGATGAATACGTCATTTATTTCTGAATCTAGAGATATCAGCTGGCGCATTGTCGAGTATCTTGTTCTGTAGCTTCCTTATGGGTTGTTGGTAAGGTAGTTGGTCTCAAGATACCTACCATTTCAATCGGTAGTTTATCATCTTTTCCAATGTTTTGCAAATACAACTTGTTAGCCTTATTGGTCGGTAATTGGTTGGACCTAGTCGGTTTTTGTTTGTTTTTAGAATTGGTATAACAATGGCCTTTTCCAAGCAGCTGCGAAGGTATCCTCATTCCATTTTATTGTACAGTGCTAGTAGATATTGTTTAGCGTTTTCGGGAGGTTGGTGTATCATTTCGTATGCGATTTAATCGTGTCCAGTACTAGAGTTTTTAAATTTCTGTAGTGCTTTAATTAGTTCTGCTGTTGTGAATTTGTTATTAATAAAGTTTGTTTAGTCTTCTTCTATTTCTAGGGTTACTGATTTTTTGTGTTGCTTATATGTTAGGATTGTTGCAATAGTGCATATTACTTGAGTTATTCTGAAAGGTTTTTCCTAATCAGTTTGAGATTGTCTTTGGATCTGAGATAATTTGCCCGTTTTCTTCGAGACAGGCGATTTTATGTACAGTGGCGACACTTTTTATCCTCCTAATCTTTGTCCATATTTTTGTTTGGGTCGTGTCATTTTTTATCTCTGATACGTATTTTTTCCAGGATGTTTGTCTGCTTTCCTTAAGCGTACACTTTGCAGCTACTTTTGCTCTTTTAAATGTAATTATATTTTCTGTGGCGTGGTGTTTTTTAAGAAGGTTGTACGCTCTCTTTCTTTCTTTAATTGCTTGCGCACAGGTTTTATTCCACCATGGTACCGATCTTGGAATTTGGTTAGTTTTTCTTCCAATAGCTTCTTCTGCTGCTTCTCGAATAATGTTCATAAAAGATTCCCATATTTGTCTGTGTTATCAGTGAGTGTGTGTTATGCTATTCATTTTATGGGTTATTAATTTTCGAAAGAGAGACCAATTTGCGGTCTTAGGTTTCATTTGGAGAAATATCTTGTGGAATTTGAGTTAACATTCTAAGTATTATGGGAAAATGATCGCTGATATGTAAATCGCTGCATTGTAACAGGGGTGTGAGCGTTAGATGACGAAAGACCAAATCTATGATTGAGAACTGTCCGGTAGCTAATGTGAAGTGTGTAGGGCTACTGTCGTTGATAATATTTATGTTATCATTCTCTAGAAGTTGGCCTAGAATTTGACCTCTGTGGTCGGTGTATGTTGATCCCCAAATCTGATTGTGTGCATTAAAATCTCCTAATAATATATATGGAACTGGTAATTGGTTGATGATATTTTCATTTGAGAATATGGATGTAACTTGCTATGGTTTCGAGATTTATATTCAGGTTGATTTGTAGCAAGGTTAGATTATTTTGTATCAGCATAGCTACTCCTCCGCTTGCTAGGTCGCCTGATATTACCATTCTGGTTTGGTTTTAGACGTGTTTCTTGTAGGCAGATGTATTGTAATGATTTATCAGTTAATAGTAATTTAATTTCTTCTAGGCGTGTGAAGAACTCGTTGCGTTCCAGTTTATGATGAATTTTAATCCGTTTCGTTTTGGGATGAAGTGTCATCTATTAACGTTATAATACTGGATATGGATACCATGTCTTTTTTATCTATCTGTACGGCTTTAATAAGTTTTTTAACTACTCGTGTGCATCGGTTTTTTATGCTTCTTTGTGTAAAGTAGGCGTATAGGCGCTTCATCATTTTTATGAGCACAGTAATGTCGATAGTAGCTATAATTTCTTGCAATATTGATGGGATCAGCGGAGCCATAGGTATTTTCTATGAAATACTTCATTTCTTGGATTTTCCATTGGATTTCTGGGCTTAATTTTTGTTTGTTTGTGGGATCGACTTTTGGTTTTGGATTTTGGTTTAATAAAGAGATTTTGTTGATCTGTCTGAATTTGATTTGAATTTGGAGATTTAACACTTGGCGTCTCTTTATCATAGCTGTCGTTAACCGTGGCACTGTTAGAAGTACTGGTAGAATGTTGTCGTTTTAGGTCAATTGGTGTCATAGAGTTTGTGTTAGTTGCTGTTTCTTGTATGATGGTATTTTCTTCCATTGGCGATGTTTGATTTAAATTAGGACAGTTGTCAGCTATATGTCCCGAAGTTTTTCAGAGGTAGCAAGATGTTGAATCTGTGCTATGAAAGATGCTGTAAGTTGTATCTCCATATTTGATTAATAATGAGTTGGAGATAGATACGTTGAAGTCGGGTACCTATACTTGTTTTCCGAAGCTAATAATATGAGTGGAACCTTCATCTGAAATTCCCGCCCTTAAAATAATTATGGGAGAAGAGAAATTACTTTCTGTGCTAGGGTAATTAGTCTACGTATCTGGAGTTCTTTACCTTTAATTTCTATTTTGCTGTGATCGGTGATTATTTTATCTACTACAACTTGATGAGATAAGTATTTGCAAAACTTTCTGTTTGAAATTTTTGAGGTAAAACGAATGTTTGCTGCATTGTTGGTAGTATTGATTGCCTTGACATAATCTACCTGTTTGAGGTCGTCCATTGTACCTATCTATAATGATAACCTGATTATTATTTTTTTGATAGATAGGTGTTATTGGACATTGAGCAATATTGGAATAGGTATTGGTATTGTTATTGTTTTCTGTAAAGGAAATGAGTTGGAAGCTTCTGTAGTTAGAAGTCCCAAGTTTTGTCGAATTCATGTTGCTTTTTGGTATTTAGCACACCGAACGCGGAGATATCTTACTTCCACTCGCAGGCGTTGTAAACACTCGCACTATGAAGTACGTCCATACACGGGCACTCACAAACTGCCCTAGAGACTTTAATCCAGGTTGTTTTGCGATTTTTTTTGAAAAATGAGACAACGTGAGAACTGTAGGAATCATACACATGTGCAGTTCACAAATGTATATAAAAACTATTTTCATTAAATTGTTTTGAACATTATGATGGGAGTAATTGCATGGATGTTTTACAAGACTTTTTAACGGTAATTACTCCTAACCCAATTAAAAATAATCAAATCCTTATGCCTACAACAAATGTTTTTAAACCCTTAGAAACTAACACAACCGATTACCTACAATTAGAATTGCCAGAAGAAAATACGTTTAAAAAAGCAGACATGTGATGTATGTCTGAATTCAACCAAATGTAGGTAATTGCATAGAAAAAATAATTAAAAACGTTGGAATACTTTCACCCATGTAGCAGCTTCCCAAATGAATATTTTATATCTTTATTTGTTCTAGTAAGAATACTTTATACTTTAAAATTCATTAACAAAGGATTCCACAGTATTAAAGATAAAAACCATATAAATTAAGTGTTTTGCAACACATACATTTTTCAGTTGCTATACCATGTGTTGTATGATACCACCAACGTAGTTTTATTTATTTAATGTTTTTCCCCACAATTAGAATTTTTTCTGCGTTATGGCAATATTTGTTACGCTTTAGCTTTTACGTTTGACTTTTCTGATACTATTTAGCTTTTAACAAATTCTCTTTTAAGATGAATTTATGTAAGTTATATGCCCTTTAATATAAATGATTAATTATTAGTTTTATTAAACATTTCTAGCTCCATCAGAAATAATTACTCTTAAAAACAGGTCGGGTTCATGCATTATAAAGATTGTTATTACACTTGAAAAATCGTTTTGTTTCAATCAAAGCTTACTTCAAAATTCTATGACAGTTCGATTGTCAATGTCAAATGACTATGAAAATGGAAAATTATTCAAAAACTTATTTGTTACTATTATTATCATTTTGATAAAAATAAAAATGTAAGTAGTTTCTTTCTAATGATCTTATTCACTTTATTATAATGTTTACCTTTTAGCATTGTCACAAATACCTGTAATTGCAGCTTTTACATTCACTTCAATTAGCTCCTATGTGGATTCCATCCGCTCACAGAAGCTCTGGGACACCCATGCAAAACACAGATCCCAACTCAATACTGCAGACTCCCGTCAAGCAGCAAAAAACCTTCTTATCTGCTGCACGTCAACCCAAGTATAGTTGTAATCAGTTACCAGTAACAGTAACTGCAATGCCTTTTTCTCAAATCTCACAAGATGTTTGCAACCTCCTCCAAGATGGTTGATGACGTACCCACCAGTGACAGAAAACGCCTCCTATTTAATTCACAAGATGTTTCGTTCTATAAGAAGCTGAACGATGTCCACTACTAGCAAAGAACATATAACAATATATGCTCTTTGCTACTAGTAACTGAAATGCTTTTATCTAATTCACTTAATGTTTCCGCTTAGGATTAGGACTCGTTCTAGCGCACTCGTTCTAATCGAACCTAAGCACAATGGATGGACATTCGTGATACCACAGCAAAAATATTCGACATAACTTTGAGTAGGTACTCATGGTATTCTAAGTAAAAATTTGTCTATTCAACAACAGTATAAACATCAGCTGTGATTCAACTAACGCTCTATTTTGTACGGTTTCTGTAGAATTTGTAATTCTTGAAAATTTTGACAAATGCTTAAAAATTAAAAATAAATTTTTGGTTAATTAGAAGATCATTGTTTTTTTCACTTCCTGCTTGGCTTCATCTCTTTTTTTATGTATTTTATTTTATCTTCTATGATTCCGGTTATTATGCATTTTTTCCATGCCTTTTTCCTTTCTTTTATTTTTGCTTCCACTACATTGTTCCACCATCTGCTGCTTTTTCTATTTCCATTTATTTCCTTGTCCCACAAGTGGCTTTTGCTGTTTTGATTATTATTTCTTTGAAGTTGTTCCACATTACTTCTAATTCCTGCTCTTTTACTTCTTCTAATTTTTCCCCAAGCCGTTTCTCTATTTCCTCGTGGTATCTTTGCCTTGTTTCCAAGTCCCTTAGCTTCTCTGTCTGTATTTTCGTATACTGTTTTACAGTTTCCTTTATGATTAGTTCTTCTTCTATTTCCATTAATAATAGCTTGTGATTCGTTCCTAGTTCTGCTTGTTTTTCGACCCATACATGATTTTACTTTTCCTTCATACATTATATAGTCTATTATACTGTGATGTGTTCCATCCTGCGATTGGTTTGTATATTGAGGTTTTTTCCCGTGGTTGTAGAATGTATTCCCGATTTGTATATTGCTTGCTATGCAGAATTCAAGAATTCGCTTTCCGTTTTGATTAATAATCTCTTCTGTTTCATATTTTCCCATGCACTCGATTACTTTGTCTGTATCTTTTCCAATTCTTCCATTCCAATCTCCTATTATTAGTACTTCTCGATCTCTTTCTCTTGCTTCTTCCATTTGTTCTTGCAGTGTTTCGTAGAAATCTTCTACTTTTTGTATTTCTGTGCCTTCTCTCGGTGCATATATTTGTATTATTGTTATGCTTGCTTCCAGGTTTACATCCATATACATAATACTAGGGTTTATTGCTTTCCAGTCCACAATTTTCTTTTCTATTTCTTCGTTCGTTAACAGCTGTACTCCTTCAGTTGCTCTTTCGGTTATTTCAACTCCTGAGTGTCTTAATGTATAGCCATTGTTTAAAACTATGCTCCCCGTGCCTTTTTTCTTAGTTTCACTAACTCCAAGTATGTGAATGCTCCTTTCTTTCATTTCTTCGATTATTTCTTGCTGTTTTCCATTTATCGTTTGTATGTTGCATGCTCCTATATTTTTTTCTGTTTCTGTTCTTTGCCTATTTTCCTTTTTTCTTGTTCATTTGTGTTTTTTATGTTTCGGTGGCGATTTTATCTATTATTTTTGTTTTTTATAATCTTTTCCTTTGTTTATTAGAGAATCTTTCCTGCCGTTCTCATATATTTTCTCTCTTTGTCCAATTTCTTCGCGGGCCGTCATCTGTTTTTCTGTCCGGCTTCTTGTTTTTGTTACTTTTTTAATCTTGTTCTTGTTGATATAGCTTGGTGTTCGTGATCTTCAGTAGGCTCCTTTTTAGAGCTTCTTCTGCTGTTAAGGGCTTATTTCCTATACCATATTTTGTTTCCTTTTCTTTTTTTTCTATTTTTTTGTGAGGCGCTAGTACTGTTTGTGCCCAATATTTATTTCTTTTTTTTTTGGTACTGTTCCTACAGATACCGTTTCCTTGGGTAAGTTTCCATTCTTCTCGTCAGTCGATCTTTCTCCCTTTTTATCCTCTTTGCCTTCTCCTGTCTCCGTCGTATCTTCCTCGTCTATTTCATCTTATCTCTGCTTTCGTGTTTGTACTGTTTGTTTATCCTTTCAGTATAGCTTCTGTACTACAGTGCCTCCTGTCATTTCATTTCTATATTCCAGTTCTGTTAGTTGCTTCACTGTATAGGGTTTACCGTAGACGATTATCTTATTGTACACTAAATTTGTCCTGTAACCCTTCTCTCTGGCTTTTTCATATGCTTCAACAATTCTTTGCGTTCTTCTAGAACTGTTTTCGGGAAGTCATCTGTAATCCAGACTTTTGTGTTCTTCAGTTTTTTTTACTGCTTATCACCTCCCTTTTCTTTTTCAGGGATCCAAGCACTTTTACTTCAAAGAGAGATTCCCAATTAAAAGTTATGCATGATTAAATAAAGCCATGTAGAAAATGCCGTTTTTGGTAAAAATTATTACTTAGAACTTTGGGAAATACAAAAATAGTACCTCTGAGGCAGCTGAATGCAATGCACATTTATCAGCACCATTTTCTTCGCGACTGATCAATCAGTAATGAAGACTAAAATGACAGACAGAAAATAACGTTGATCAAGCAACTAAACAAATGAAACAAAAGTCATTACCCAAATTTTGTTACAGATTTAATTTCACATTATGAAAAACACCTGTTTTTGCAAAGCCTGTGTTTTAAAGTGAAATAAAATCAACGAAACTTTGTATTATTACAGACAAAATATGTTTTTAATCTGCAAAGTTTATCTAAGAGTAATTAGAATTGACTAATTATTATTGGAAGTAAAGTATTGAAATTTTTGTACAGTTTTTGTCCACTGTCTACATGCTATTCACTTTATTTTTAAGGATTAAATATTTGAATTATTTCATTCACATTAAATAATAATCAATATGTTATGAGCTGGTTATCATAAATTTCTAATTAATAAATTTTGTAGGTCATAATTTAGTATCATTATCATTATCGTATATTCCTCCAATAGCCTGTGTTTAGTTTGATATATAGGAAATAAATAAACCTCAGCAGGCCGCCAACTCGAAATCTGACGCTTCTCTTTAACGAACGTCTTACTGGACTCGGTGTATAGGAAATGCACATGAATTCTTACATCCAAAGATCTATGCATATACTCAGTATATTCAGTTAGGTTAACTATTTCTCTCACACACTTTACGCCAATAAAATGTTTATTTATGAGATTCATCCAATCAGATTCCAATTATGCGATAATTTTGCACTAGTGCAAATTATCGATATACTTGAGCCGCCGAACAGATACAGTGGAGCAGGCAACCCAAATAAAATATTACAAGGGTCAGTTGATACTATTTTAATTATAATTACTAAATAGATCAGAGATGGCGATTCTTAGAATTAATATCAATTGACATTAAATAACTTTTTGAGGTAATGATCCAAATATCAAGAGATAAAATTCGAGGTTAACAGGTTAGGTTTTGCGTCAGTTTGTGTCAAAACAGACGCAAAACCTAACCTGCTAACCTCGAATTTGACATAGACTTACAGTGCCACCAACGCATTATTCATACGTTTGAATTTCCGCAGCCCGCTGAGGAACAGTTTTTTTATCTCTTGATATTTGCATGATAACCTCAAAAAGTTATTTAATGTCAATTGAAATTAGTTCTAATTATAAGGGTCGCCATCTCTGATCTTTTTAGTAATTATAACTAAAATATTATCGAGTGACCTTTGTAATATGTTATTTGGGTTGCCTGCTTCACTCTATCTGTTCGGCGGCTCAAGTATAGTGCACATTGCCTCGTCATCTAAATAGTGACGTGCATGAGCGGATTAACGAGATTCCCACTGTCCCTACATACTATCAAGCGAAACCACTGCCAAATTAGCCAAATTAGCAGGGACAGAAGACCGTGTTAACTTTTGTTCGGGAAATAGTCTGCAAAATACCCCTCTTGTATACCAAATTACCTATCGATAATTTAGCATGCACTAGGGATATTACTAATGGTAGTTACTAATTCCCCGCTATAAAATCCATGCTGTTGTGTTGACAAATATTTTTTTACATAGTTGAATAACGCTTCATCCACACTCGATTCAAATATTTTTTTCCTTTCGAAAGCTTAGGGATAGGTCTATACACTATAACTCTAACATCGAAGATTGCTTTTTAAAATGTCTCTATCTCTAACAGGAATAGAACATTAATTTGTGGTGATGAACAATACGTATTAAAATGGCAGAGATGACGAAAAAGAGAGATACAGAAGACAGAAAGAGAAATAATATTCATTTGAGTTAAAATAAACATGGAAATTGTGCCGATGGAAAAGAGGTTCAGCTATTTTTCATGTAGAACATGAACACTACTAGATTTTTACAAAAAACTAAATTACGTCTACATCTAAACGAAGTACAAAGATAAAAGCCTTAGATAGTTTTATAATTATTAAGGTACCAAGGGCATTATGAGCCAAGATTGTTAGTGTACTAACCGAGGGCCTTTGGCCCGAGGTGTGTACAACAATCGCGGGCTCTTAGCTCATAATGCCCGTGGTGCCTTCAAGGTTTTATGTCCTACCAATTTTCTTACCTAATTCATATTCATATTCAATTCATATAATTACTATGATATAGTATTTAAGATTGATCTAGTTAGCTGATCTAAGTTAGATTTGTGACATTAGCTGAGCTGTCATTAATTTTCATTGTGACAGTGGTGCATAATAAAGTTGTATCCATGGAAACAGATACTGTTAATTTTTCATAATAACCCTAGTGTTCTTATGAAGAAAATAATTGCCCTGGAGCATTATTTTGTATCTAAGATACCTTAAAATAATGTCATTAATTTCAATTAATGTACTGGTAGGACATAAAGTTTAATAAGACCACTCCATTGACTTTTGTAGAATTTGAAACTTTAATTTTGATTAAAGTACCGATAAGTTGCATAATGTTTAATTGAAATAAAACTCTAGTGTACTATTTATATTTTATTTTAAAAATGAAAATAAGTGACTAGTTAGACCTTGTAAGGAAAATCAGTACCAGCTGTATTTTCTTTAATCCAAGCATCAAAGCGCTTAATAAGTTCAGGAGTCATTAACGATTCGTGATCTCCCACCTTTCCAGACCTTATGAACTCCGTCTGGGCGACAGTGAGATGAAAGTCTTTGTTCACTACGTCCAAGGCTGAATTCACATTCATGGCATCGTTATTCTTCATCGACTCGAAGCTCAAGTGCTTGGCTAACTTCTCCAGCTGCTCATCAGTTAAAGGTTTGTCTAGAAACGCGGCCATTTTCTTGATTGTTCCCACCAAGTCGTTCTTCATTTCTTCATATTGAATGGCGAGAATGTTCGGGCGATGCCTCTCCCCCCATAAGCCGAAAACGTGGGGCCAGAAGGGTGTATTAGGAGCTGGAAAGTGTTAATATGGAGTAACAACTAGTTACAAAACGAAGCTTACCTCTCCCGCCCATATACAGCTCGCAGTACTCTTCAAAAGTTCCTTTGAAACCTTCTGATGCCCTCACTTGGTGATAATTTGAAACGCAAGTGTCTTTAATGTCTCTGAAGGTTAGCACAATCTAAAATGTAGTTAATTGTTTGATGGGAATATTTTATTACTTTGCGTTCATTACTACCTTTGGTTGTTTACTGCCGTTTCGAATTTCCTCTGGTAGTAAGTTCCAGGGCAGATGAGACTTAATAGAACGAGGGCTTTGTCCTATTTCTAGTATGGTCAGAAGATCTTGACCGCACAATTCTGGAAGCGCCATGGTTTTGAAATCTAATATAGCCGACATTCTAAACAAATGTTGCCATTAATATTTCGCTCATTTTTTAAGCAAATAAGCACTTACTCCAATAACGGGCATCTGAGTACCGTGTGCAGCTCCGCTCCCTCATAATCCAAATTGTTTATTAGCATCCAAATAAGCTCATGACACCATGTTGTTCCTATTGGAAGTAAGACAGTAATTGATGTGGTATTTTAAGGCAAATGGTTGCTTACCAGTTTTTGGTTGCCCCAGGATATAAACGTCGTCGTCTCGTACAGCAAACTTTCTTAACCTTTCTTCATAATCTTGATAGTAGATTGGCATGCAGTGTTTGTCCTTTCCTATTTCCACATATGCTGACCTCAGAGTTGATGTAAATACTCTGTTTAGGAGCTTGTCCAGTTCTGTATCATTCTCAATTTTTCGCATGGAAACAGCCATGTTTTTATTAAAAGGTGGATTTACTGAAATTTATAATATTTCTAATATATGGAAGTATTTATATAAGCGCGCGCTATTACTGGGCACCGAAGCTAAAATACTCGAATTAGAGAGGCAGTTTTGCGACTGTTAAAGTTACGCAATTGAACGTTGAGCGCTTAAAACTTTTTATTCAAGGTTATCTTATCGCATGAGCGTATCTCAAGAACAGTATAATTGATTTTTCATTTTAAAGGACTGTGCTAGTTATCATAATAGCACTCACTAATACACGTGTACCTACCGTTTTCCCAAATAATAATGGCATTTCACTTAATTTATATTCGAATATATAAACCGTTCAATAGTTATTTGCCAGATAGGAGGCCATGTTAGGGTGATGAATTTCACCCTGTAAATATGCTGTCAGTCATTAACAAAAGTTAGGTTATGCTCATTTTATATAAAATGATAATTTTATGTTAATGTACAAAACGTGGTTGCCAGATTTGGTTTTGGATTTTGTGCCACTTTTAGTATTGGTCAGGCCCGGATTAAGGGGAGGGCCCAAGGGGCCCGGGCCCCAGGCCACCCACCAAGAGTGGGCCTCCCACCAATATAGGGGTAAATATTACAAAACAGGAAAAATACATGTCTCTTTGCTGTGAACTGTTTATAATGATAGGGAACATTTAACAAAAATTTCCATATATTCTATCTTACTTCTCTAGCTTGATATGAAATGCAATAATCAAACTTTACATTTTAACTTAGTTAAAATTATTTAAAATCATAAAAAGTTATTGTACTGGTGAATTGGCCTGTTCTTCCAACAACATAGTAAGCAGACCTTGATATGTGTTATAAGTTTGGCAGTACTGAAGTGTATTATCAGTCTATGTCAAATTCGAGATTTGCAGGTTAAGTTTTACGTCAGCCTGTGTCAAACAACAAACAAAACCTATCCTACTAATCTCGAATTTGACATAGACTGACAATACACTTCAGTACTGCCAAACGTACAACACATATCAAGGCCTGCTCAGAATCTTTTTTTATCTCATGGTACAATCTCAGTTATGTTCTTATGTTTAGGTGTAGCAACTCGTCAGGTTTTATTCAGATGACTTGAATATTACATTTATCGATGAACTGTGTCAGTTTGTAACATTTGCCAATATATTCATAGACGAGGAGCCAAAAATATCAGCACTGAACTTTTCATGTACAAGCTTATCATGAAAAAGGGTGTTCAGGACACTTTCCAAAACATTGATATAGCTCTAAGGATATATCTAATTTTGATGGTAACAAACTGCAGTGGTAAGCGCTCCTTCTCAAAACTCAAATTAATTGAAAACCGATTAAGGGCATTCATGAAGCAGGAACGACTTGTAAATTTGGCTATCATGAGCATCGAGTCAGATATACTGCGTGAATTGGACTTTAGTGACATCATCAGCGATTGTGAAGCACGAAAATCAAGGAAAGTTCCTGTACTGTAATGCTTATAACGTTATTCATTCGCTGATTTCTAATATATTTATGTGTTATTTGTGTTATGTCATACTATACTTTTTAATGAAAAAATTTAATACTTTTTAACTGAATTCCTCTGCGTAAATAAATTTTGTAAATAAACTTTTGTTCGTTTCATTTTGTGTTTTTGCATTACATATTGCAACACCTTGAAACAATGGGCCTCCCACCAAAATGGGCCCCGGGCCACCCACATCTTAAATCCGGCCCTGGTATTGGTTAAGATAAATTTCATGAAAGACAAATTGCTGATTCTGAATACGTTTCATACTTTGTTGAGTAGGCATAATGAGAGTCGTTTTTTTATTGTAATTATAAATTGTATACAAAAATATTTAAATATTACAATTTATGTATTTTTTCAGTATAAATAAAGCTTTTACAAGCCACTTTAGGCCCATTGCATAACAATGTGTCTCCATTGTCCCTTATTGATGATTTTATTTCTCCAGTCTTCTATTCCTTTCCTTGCTATGTCTTCCATTACTGCCTCCTTCCACCTATTCGTTGGTCGCTTCTTCTTCTAGTTTCTTGCGCTCTGCCTTCCAATACTATCTTAGTAGCTCTTCCATCTGGCATTCTCCATATATGCCCAAACCATCTTAACCTTCGAGCTTTAATGAAGTCTACTATATTTGGCTCTCCATACTTCTTTTGTACCTCTTCTTGGTCTGCCACATTCATCGTCCATGTTTCACATGCGTACATAGCTGTGGGTCGAATTACAGTCTTATAAGTCGTAGTTTTGCATTTCGCGACATTTGTCTTAAGGACATTATACTATTTAACGCGCCCGGACATCTCGATGCTTTTATTAACCTTGATTTAATTCCTTGTGTGTAATTTAAGTTTTCAGAGATTAATGTTCCTAAGAAAGTAAACTCCTTAACTCGTTCTATTCTCAAATCTTAATATTACGCCATTATTATTGATTTCTTTATTTTTCCATTAGGTACTTCTTTGTTAAAGCTGCTGAATATTGTCCAGTGGAAGTTGAAGAATGGATTTTTTTTAAATATGGCCACAGAAGAAAATCACAGGGAGTTAAGTTACAAGACCTCGGGGGCCACACTGTAGACATGTTTTGACTAATAACTCTGTTTTTGTAAAACTCTTTAAGTAAATTTATGCCCCATCTTATTGAAAGTACGTAACCCATTTGTAATTCATTGTCACGTAACTCTTAAAAAAACGGCGACAAAATTTCAGTATGATATGGTTGTGCATTTAGAAAACCTAAAATTTGAACTATTAAAATAAAATGTAATCGTTTTACTGCACTCAATTACCTTTAAAAAAATATAGGACCTATAACTCTTCTTTTACTAATTGCAGCCCAAATCCCGATTTTTTGTGGGTGAAGCGGTTCTTCAACATAAAAATTGGGATTCTCAGCGCTCCACATCCTCATACTTTGTGAATTAATATAGCCAGATAAATAGAAGTATGCCTCATCAGTAAAGAAAGTTTTTTTAAACCCATTATCGTTATTTCCTAAATTATTGATAAACCAGTTACAAAATTCCAATCTAACCGGAGGATCGTTTGGCAGGAGTTTCTGATACACTTGCAACCGGTAAGAAAAATAATGCAAATTGCTTCTTAATATCCTATGAGATGTTGAATATGAAACATTTAATTGCTGTCCTAAATGGCGAACAGATACGTGTGGTTGTTCTTGCACAATTTGTCTCGCATGGTTAACTACTTCTTCAGTGCGTATGTTGCAAATAGTATGTATCATTTTTAGGTCGTGGGCCAAAAGGTTTAATTTCAAAATTGTTCCGCCCCATAATATTTCTAATAGTTCTTTCAGATATCTAAAACAGTACAAAGCCGAAAATTAAAGCAACAATTAAGTTTTATGCATAAATACTTGCATCCCAAAAGTCACTAAGCCGAGCAAAGATTTCAGTTTCACTGAGGTCGGGCCTGTCAGTTTTATAATGCCTGTAAGCCTTTTTAATTTGTAGTTTTGTGTCACCTTTAATGACTTTTGCCATATTTACTTTAGTACTACAATTTGTTTGACAGATAGATATCCATGACGGCGATGTCCATACATATTATGCCTAGTGGCAAACAAAGTATGAAAGGACTGGCAACATTGCATGTTTAACCTCAAAATGTCAAATTAGACACTTTCGTGAGCCTCCTGTACATAACAGCTGCTTCTGACAAAGTGTCAGAAAGAGTTTCAAGGGAGTTTCAGTTTTATTAAACATAAAAACAAAATTCCATGTCTACCTACTTGGCAAATAACTATTGAACGGTTTATATTTCAGGTTGATAATGAAGGGTTTTACATTTGTTCCATGTTGATTGTTTGTCCAAAACACAAAACGGAATGTTCTTTCAATTGGATAATTTGTTGAAAATGTATAGCCTGTATACTCCAAAGAAATAGAAAATCTCTATTTGCTAGATTGCCAGCTTTACCTTTATCTTTATGTAATCTTCCTGCATATTTTTTTGTTCATTGTTGTCATAAGGTACATTCAAATAATCTTGAATGTCTGCCGTCAGCTAATTTTTGACTTTTATGAATTTCCATTATTACAACATTTTGTCCTTGAATATGAATCAATCACTCCACTCCAACTCCGTGCCCAATGTCTGGCGATCAAGTGTTTAGATTGAATTCCAAAGATCTTCCACGTTTACGTTTTATCCGAGGTCTTCCCTATGCCACAATTTAATACTGTAATGAAATCATTCTAATTGATTTCTGAGAAAAATTGAAACCCAGATATATATCAATTATGTTTTAATAGAAAATGTTACGTAGGTACAATACGAAAGTAGCTGGCGATATTTTGTAAATAGTTTTAAAATACCAACACCATACGAGGCAGAAAAAATAAACCATTTTCAAAACAATAAATCTCCTCGCAGCAATAATATACAAGAACAAGCAAATTGAACGAAACACCATCTTCTAATAGATTTCATGAATGCATATGACAACATTTACAGTGGTAGATGAATTTTAGTTTTTCCCACACATATTCGCAGGAGTAATACAGGGTGTTCGGATAATATGGAACCATACATTGATGGTGAGTTCTACGCATTAAAATAATAAAAAAACTTCATATGCAGTATTGTCCGAAAATCGTTATTGGCGTAGATACCGACCCTTAAAATTTAACTTTTTTTTTTAATTTTTTATTTATTTTTTATAACTGAGTAGATAACTACTTTAAACTTGGTGTACGTGCTCTTTATTGAAATGCTCACAAACAAAAAGAAAAATAATCGTTAACATGTATTTTAAACTGGCAGTTAACCTAAAACCATATTCTCTTTTTAGTCATAACTTTTATATCTGAAGACATACCTCCGATCTAGATACGGCATCTTGTAGGGAATAAAAAAATTCAAAATTAATGTACTCTTGTTTGGTATGCGTAACATAAACCGTTTGGTTAGAAATTCTATCTAAAGTTTTAAGGCTTTTCTTTTCAGCCTTGATAACAAAAATGCAATTTTTGTTTGTTTGTTGTCGAGTTGTTTACCTGCACTTATTATTGGTTTTTTCAGTTATAAAAAATAAATAAAAATAAAAAAAAAAGTTAAACTTTAAGGGTCGGTATCTACTCCAATAACGATTTTCGGACAATACTGCATATGAAGTTTTTTTATTATTTTAATGCGTAGAACTCACCATCAATGTATGGTTCCCTATTATCCGAACACCCTGTATAATACGTAAAAAGTAAAGTTCAGCGCCTGAGACTCGGCGGATCAGGGTCGCCGAAATATCTTTTTCCAAAAGTCAGTCATCTGGCACACGTTAACGGGGTACTGTGGTTGTATCACGTCTTCGACGACTGCCTGACTTTTCCTACTTCCACAGAATATAATAAATATGAGATGCTTTATCGGACTTTTTTCCACTGTCTCGGGTGTTTACCACGCGACGTTTCGTGAGTTTTTCGGTTCGGCAGAAGAACGAATTAGCCAGGCTAGCACAGAAATAAAGCCCATTTGGATGCCACTACTGCGCAGAGAATTACAAAAATAGCCATACACCGGTAACATATATACGGCCGCTCTGGTGGACTAGTGGTAAGAGTGAAAGACTCGTAATCACAGCGAGCAATAGTCCCGGGTTCAAACCCCGGGGTAGGCACGAGTGTAAGTGAAAGAGACGTACAAAATCAGTTCTTCTAAGAACTAACCAGGAGTTCATTCACCTGACGACGGGAGTAGACCAAATAATCCCGAAACGTCGTGTAATAAAAACCCGAGACAATGGAAAAAGTCCGACAAAATATATCATAATAAATGATATCATTCAGAGAACATATAATAAGTAGTATGTTAGTAACGATGATTTTTTATGAATATTATGAGTTTTAAGCCCAAAGCTGAAAATACAACGAGTCGGTAGGATGAGTTGTATTCTCTTGCATCGGGATTATAACGAAATCATATTCTTAAAATGTTATTGATTATTAGGCGTGTTACGAAGTATATTTAGAAAGAACTATAATTATTTAAAATATATACCAGAGAGAGCGGAATACTAGCTTGAGTATCAATGCTAATGATCAGTGTTTGCCCCAAACACATTTTTTACTTCCTTTTACTATAAAGGAAGTATTGGATTCACCCCAAAAATTCGAAATTGAGTTTTCAACGGATCTTCACGATTTAGAGTCCCCTGATCCCAAAAAACATATTTTTTTTCATTGGTCTGTGTGTCTGTGTGTCTGTCTGTGTGTCTGTCTGTCTGTGTGTCTGTCTGTGAACAGAATATCTCAAAAACGAAAAGAGGTATGGCGTTGAAACTTCATATATAAGTTTTGTGTACTATGTAGATGAGACAGCAAGCTTTTGAAGAAAATCGCATAACCGGAAGTAGGTGTTTACTCTTGTGATTTTTCAGTTTTTTTCGATTTTTTCAAAAACGGCTCTAACGATTTTTTTTAAACTTTACATTTTTCTTACATTTTTAATGTGTATTGATGTGAGATAGGTGATTTTCCAGTTGAATACTTCTAAAGAGGGTTTCTTTTGTTTTTTTTTCTATTTTTTTTATTAACTCCTATTTTAAATAAAACACCCGGTATATTATTACATTTTTGAATTCACCTTAAAATTCTAGAGAAAATTTGTCTCTTCAACTAACACTCGATTTTGTACCGTTTTTGTAGAATTTGTAATTTTTGAAAATTTTTAACAAATGGTTAAAAATTAAAAATGAAATTTTTGACTAATTATAAGATCACTGTAAAAGGAAGTTGTGTGAGTGTATCACACCAGATTGTTGTTGCTTTGTATATAGTACGTTTTTTTCCTATAAAAATTTTCAAGGTCAAGATAAAATTGGCAAAACTGCTTTTTTTAAATTATTAGAAAATTTATTTTCGTCAGGTTGTTCTGTAAACGACTTTTGTCACTTTGACATTTAAAATTAAATTGTCAGTTTTTCTTTTTTGAAACTAAATACCCGTAAAAAACGAAATCTTTTAAAATTAAATGTAGTGAAGTGTGCAGAGGAACTGTTGGATCTGCATCTTAACACAACAGAAGAAAACGTTTACGAAAGAATAGGAAGAGCTTTTGATGTACATAGAACTTTAATGCCAGATTTTAAATTTCCCACCAATTTTTAGTTCTATAAAGTTACTAAAACAAATTTTGCCAACAAATATTTTTTAAAGGAATCCAAGTTATGCCAACATAAACCCTAAATTATTTGACCTTGAAAATTTTTATAGGAAAAAAACGTACTTTACTTAAAACGTACAACCTAACCTAGAAAAATCAACTGACATTTCTAAATTAGTTCATTTGGCACGTGAAACAAAACTAGGTTAGCTTGTACCAAATCGACAATCGCTAGTCGCTATATTGTCAGTATGGTAGAAGGTCCTTTTAGCCAATGTCCTAAATTTAAGAGATGATAATTGGAGCAAAATTCAATGAATTATATTCTCGAGGTAGTAGATCGAAGGCCAAAAAAGTCTTTACTTGTTCTCGCAATGTGAGAATGTTATCTTGTGTTTGTCTCCCCGTCGAAGCGCTGTTTGTTCTTCATAGACTTTATCTTCTATTTCAGCCCTTCAAGGTTTCTCTAATATTCTAGAATAACTATATGTTTAGTGCCACTGGGCAAATGTATATTGCTCTATAATAATTGTCACAGTGCATGAGGTTCTCTTTTTACTTCCTTTTACGATAAAGGAAGTATTGGATTCACCCCAAAAATTCGAAATTGAGTTTTCAACAGATCTTCACGTTTTCGAGTTCCCTAAACCCAAAAAACATGTTTTTGTTTATTTGTCTGTCTGTGTGTTTGTTTCTATCGATTTTCTACAGTTTTTGTAGAATTTGTAATTTTTGAAAATTTTTGACAACCGATTAAAAATTTAAAATCTTATTTTTGGCTAATTATAAGATCACTGTAAAAGAAAGTTGTGTGAGTGTATCACACCAGATTTTTTGTATATGGTGATAAATATATTATCTTCTCAGCTCCATGGAATTACTCCTTGAGACTATGCCTGGTGGAATATGTTTTTCAACCATTTACTTACTGTTGGGCCTCCTTTCTTAAATAGCTCTAGGACTAAACTATTTCCGCCTGGTGATTTTCCATTCTGTATTTTTCTCTTAGCTTACGTTACTTTGTCTTCTGTTATTTCTTTGATATCATTTCAAATGCTCTTTATTTAAGCATTAGCTTAAAATTTTAACAGTAATATTCTTTATATACTTCTAATATTCAAGGTGCACTGGTTTGTATTTCTCCCATCAAGTTCTTAACTTTTCTTACTTTCTTTGCTGGTTTTCCTTTCAGTTTTTTGACCACATCCTTTTCGATTAACAGTTTAGTTTTTTCTATCTTCCTTCCATTGTTTTCCACGTTTTCCTTTTTGCTAATTTTATTTCTTCCGTATTGTTAAGTGATTTCTCTTGTCTTCTGTTTTATCTCTTATACAGGGTGTCCCAAAACGTACCAAAAATAGAGTAAAAAAATCTAGATAAACATATATCTTAAACTCATCCGTTAACGAGTTATTCTTAACTCTTCTTAACTTTGTAATTAACATTCATAAAGATATGTTATGTTTTATCGAACTTTTTCCATTGTCTAGGGTGTATATCACACGACGTTGCGGGAGTTTTTGATCTACTCCCATCTTCAGGTATTCCTAGTTAATCCCGAGAAGGACTGATATTATAGTACGTCTTTATACGTACACCTGTACCTACCCCAGGATTTGAACCCAGGACCGCTAATTGCTGTGATTACTAGCCTGTCACCTTTACCACTAAGCCACTAGATCGGGGTAGGCACGAGTGTACGTATAAAGACGTACAATATCAGTCCTTCTCAGTACTAACTAGGAACACCTGAAGACGGAAGTAGATCAAAAACTCCCGAAACGTCGTGTGATGTACATCCTAGACAGTGAAAAAAGTCCGATAAAACATATCATAATAGACCACTGCCAAAAAATGACATTCGGAGAACAACCTTCATAAGAGCGAATTTTACAAATAAACTTTTTAGTATTATACTATCATTATTCTTCACAAAAAATGTTCTAAATTTTCCCCATTGCGATCGATGCAGAAGGCTGTGCGTAGTAAAAATGGTTGTTCAGTTCTTAAACGAATTTGTAAGTTATTTCGAACTAGTTGTAGCGCGCTGCGTATGCCGAATTTAAAAAGTAGGACAAATTTAATAACTTTTGATATTTGACCTTGCTTTTTACTACAATTACCTGCTGCATAGTAGAACATTATTAGGGAAATAATACTCGTAGCCACTGCGAAAAGACTAAACACGACAACACCGAACACGAAACAGCTCACACACAGAAAGTTGTTAAACACAAGTGTCATGCCAACCGAAGCATCGAGGACTCTGTAAGGATTTGTTTAAACAGAGGGTGTGGACGACCGTGGCTCCCATTCAAAAAGGCAGTAATGAACCCTCATTATTAAATGAAATGTACTTGTATTCGTAGTTTTAAAAACACAACTAATAGGCATAATAAGTAATTGTTTTCTGTGATAATATCCCAATCAAATGTAATGAGAAGTTTGTTACCAAAAATCTGAAAATATTAAACCGTTGAATGAAGCTTTGATACTTTTGTAAGTTTAACACGGCATATAGTGTTGTGCATTATTGAAGAGGTATTATAGTATCTGCGGCCTGTTGTATTTTAAGACGTAATTCTTGCAGTGCACTTCCGTAGTATAAACTGTTTCATGTGATCCCAGAGGTAAACATCCATGAAAGTTAGATCTGGCGAACGTGGTTTCCATGCCACTATACCGCCTATTCCAATTCACCTCCCTGGTAAATGTGTGTTAAGCCAATTTCTTACACGTAAGGGAGGGATGGTCAATACCGATCAGCAAGGAATGCCGATCAGCCGGTTTCTTAAGCACCTCTCCATGCCTCAGGAAAAAGAGATAGTTGATCACTTTATTAAAATGGCAAAAATGTTTTATGAACTGTGTACTATGAAACTACGGAAGATAGTTTTTGAGTAGACATTATGTTAGGTTAAGTGAAAGAACAACATTAGTTGAACCTTGTCTATTTTCTGTATCCGAGAGAAAACAGCCATTTATTATTTTTATTATTATTATTATGCAGAAATCAACCAAATTTCAAACACATTTAACAAAAATGGCCGTAAAAGGTGCGTGCATAATTTTCTCAAAAGGAACAAAAATGCCAGTTTGAGGTAATCAGAGGCCACTAGTATAAACCAAGTTCTGGCTTTCAACAGGAATGAAATCACTTTGCTTTTCCACAATTTGAATCAATTAATGACAAGATATAAATTTGAGTCCTCTCGAATCTGGAATGTCGACGAAACGGGAATCACTACCTTTCACAAACACCGTCAAATTTATGCCATGACAGGTCAAAAATAGAGTCCCTGTATACAGAAAGGGTCTCCAGTCAAAAACAAGTAGGAGCGATATCCAGTGGCGAAAGAAGAAATAATACAACTGTGTGTTGTAGCTGTGTGTAGGATCGTACATTCCACCGACGCACTGTTGTATCGACAGCCTAATTTTTGGCCAAAACTGCAATAATTAAAACGTACAGTAAAAATGTCTAAATAATAATTCTCAATTGCTATAAGATCACTACATTAAATTCTAACTTTAATTTAGTTAAAATCAAGTTAAGCTCAGAGATACCGCTCGGAAAAGTTGGCTTTTCCTGTCAGTTGATCTAATTATTTTTTAATCACACATATTTTTTGTTGTGATTGCACTTAGGTTTCTCGAGAAGAAATAATAAGCCCAAACTTTTTAACGATGGACCCTATAACTAAATGTAAGTGGAATATTTTAGATTGGAAAAATTGCCTTACAGTTTGTTACTTTATTTTTTACGGAATAAATAATCAAAAATGCAAAAGATATATTAAAAAACAGTTCTGTTAAACTTTATATTGGGCTACAAAAAAATGTCAACTAGAGTTATCCGTGGTTTCTGCATCGCGATTTTTGCTAGAGTCTCTATTTTTGGGAAATCAATTTTTATTTTGCCTTTAGCTGCCTTTTTGGTATATTTTCGATGTTACAAGCTTTCAAGTATGTGTGTATATCAGTTTGGGACAAGCCTTAAAAATTATTTTTGTCTACTTCCACGTCTTTAATTGACTTAAAATTTTGCACAACTATATAATTTACTTCCAAGTGTCAAAATATTCAGTATAGTTTGCAGTTTCATCATGCAGCGTTTGACGCTTCCCGACCGTTTAAAAATTATTAAAAAACATTATCAAAGTTCGAGCTCAATTGTTGGTGCTCGACGTTTGTTCACCAGAGAATTGGGTCGCCGCCACCGTTACTGTACGCAGGCTATATGCCGCGCCGCACTGTGGAAAATTTGGAGCATGAGTTCACTTTAAAGGACAATAAGCCACTAAGAAGACAACGAAAAGCGCGAAGTGAGGAGAATATCGCAGCTGCAGCGGCCATTATTGCCGATGAGCCAAATTTGTCGATTTTACAACGACCGCAACAATTGGGGCTTTCTCAGACGTCAACTTGGAGAATTTTGAGAAAGGATTTGAGCCTACATCCATACAAAGTCGTATTGAGTCAAGAGCTGAAGCCAAACGATCACAGATTGCGTCGGAAGTTTGCTGATTGGGCCGTTGAGCACTTGGAAGATGATCCTGATTTCGGCCAAAAAATCATCTTCTCAGACGAGGCGCATTTTTGGATGGATGGCTTTGTTAATAAGCAAAATGGCCGTTATTTATGCGAGAACAACTCACAAGAGTTACATGAAATGTCGTTGCATCCCGAAAAACTCACTGTGTGTTGCGGTTTATGGTATGGTGGCATCATCGGACCCTATTTCTTCCAAAATGAGGAGGGAAGAGCCGTAACCGTCAATGGCGACCGCTATAGAGCCATGTTACTAAAATTTCTGTGGCCAGAACTTGAGAACATCGATATTGAAGAGATGTGGTTCCAACAAGACAGCGCTACGTGCCATACAGCTAATGCTAAGCTCGATTTGCTGAGGAATAAGTTTGGCGATCGCATCATCTCACGAAGAGGATTTGTGAATTGGCCGCCGCGGTCATGTGATTTGACACAGCTAGATTATTTTCTTTGGGGCTACGTCAAAGCACAAGTCTAATATAATAATCCACAGACTTTGAATCATTTGGAAGCCAATATTCGTCAAGCTATCGCCGGCATACAGCCGCAAATGTTGGGCAAGGTGATAAGAAATTGAAGCGATCGGATGCATCAGTGTACACAAAGTCATGGTGGACATTTGAACGATATCTTGTTCCAAACATAACTGCATTGTCCAATATCTCAAGACCACTGCTTTAGTAATTTTTTTTGTCGTAGTAAACTTTACCAAGATACTGAAGAATATTACAAGACTTTTAAACAAAATATTCGTAATGTAAGTATACATACAGCTCATAACTTTATTAATAATAGAGATATAAAAAGGAACTTTTTTTGTTTTAAATGCCAGTGCACAATCTACAAATTGACGTAAACCAATTTAAGCCATGGCCTGCTATTTTTTTCTCAGTGATACACAACTTTGGTTTTTAAATGAAACACCCTGTATATTTTTAGATATTTGCAATCAGCGTTCAATGTGCTTTATAATAGCGTTCTTAAATTTAAATATAGAAACTTACTATTTTTCAAAATTAATAAAGAGTGTTGAGCCAAAGAAGGACATGAATTATGCAAAATCACTAACAATCGAACAAGAAATGCAACACAAACTCCACTTGGTTCTAAGAATTTCTCATGACCGAATTATAGCACTAAACGTACTAAAACAATTGAAAACCGTTATCACAAATTTGCTACATTTGCCATACCGAGCACAAATATTGAATATAAGCTGAACGCAATCCTGACGATACTGTTCTTTTTCAATTACTAACCTCTGTTAATTAAATTACAATTATTGCTAATCATGTATTATGTAATTATCAATGTTTACTAGTGACTTACATTGTTGCAATAAATACAATACCAATTCTGGGCCTATTTGAATCTTTCCTTAGTCTTCGTGCGTTAGCAATGCAACCAGAATTGCTGCAAGCATCATACCACTACAATATGAGTCAATTGTGAAACAATATCAATGATGAGAGTACTACTCTTAACTATAGCTATTTGTAAGTGTATCATTCCCTCCGGCGAATGTATAACTTAATTCTCCAAGGGAGGGAATGACACTTTACTTCAGAGTTATGCAGATGATCTTTTTATACTTTTACATTTTATAATGAGAATATTTCTTGTGTTCAGCTGCATATAAAAATATTTAAATATAAAAAGCAAGATGATTTGTTATTAATCATTTCCTCCCGTCTTTAATGGCAACGGGAGCCAATGTATTATTTTCCCCTTCTGCTGCCATTAGAAACCAACAAGGAAGTCAAACGTCAATTTTCGCTAACAGAATCCTATAACAAGCGACAAAAAATGTCATTTTCGGATCAAGTTGTCAAAAAATGTTCGTATTGAAGTCATGCTCTTTCTTTGAGTATTTCACCACAGTACAAAGAGACAAATCTACTTCCGTTTTCAATAATTAACTGATTAAATTAAAAATTAACTAGGAAAACTTAGCTTATTTTACTGGAAATGCGGCAGAATGCGAATAACCTTCGCTGTGAACAGAATGATTATTGAAACGCCACAAAAAATGTTTCGGATATTATATTTTAAAATTTATCACAAAAAATTGTACGCAGGAGAATTACTAAATTAAGATGTACGAATATTACCCGGACATAAATTATCAATTAATATTATTCCAATATCAGCGTGGCTGTTATCATGGTTGGTATGCTGAATGAACAATAGAGCTTTTAATGTGATGACACAATTCAGTCTTGACACCATGTGAGGTTCTTCAATTAAATAGTGATTTCCAATATCTTCTAAAGAATTTCTTCAAACGATAACCAAAGCATAACTAAGTATTACGAGGAAACTATTGCTTTGGGTAAATTGAATTTCATATTATGAATTTATATGTAAAAAACATCAACCACTTTAAGTAAAAATGAAACTGACACAATCAGCACTCAATGAGTGCAAGACTTTTTACTAAAGTAGGTGTTATGAACAGTAGTCGTAGTAGTTGCAAAATACAACGGAAACTGTACGCATTAAAGTTTAAAAAACATTACTAGGCAATATAGTGGAAGAAACCTCGGATTTAGACTTATGGCAACATAACTGACATGTACAGGTTTTACTTAAAAATTTAGAATGCGAAGTTTGCAGAGTAATGGCAAAAATTGGCAAAAAAACTTAGTATCAAAAAGACGATTCAATTTTACATACACATAATAGTTTAATGAAAGTTTTACTTGCATCTTCACTTCTGTGATTTTTATATATAAAAATTTTCTTAACACATATTTCAGTTCAAACAAATAACTAATGCTTTAGCTGATACTTAATGCTTTATTATTTTATAATTTAGATGTTTTAAAGTGTTACAGTAATAATTAACTGACAATATTATGTCAAAACATTAACTAATATGCTGGAGTTGCATAAAATGTATCCTTATTTTTGAATAATTACATTACAAGGTATTTGCTAAGTTTGAAAATCGTTCTATCTTATCTTTACCTCAGATCAATGTGTGCAATTATTACGACGAAGTAGAATTATTATCTCTATGTCATTATCTTTTCTCATATTAGATATTTTATCACACACTTGTATTTTTCTAGATATTAGTGGGCAATGTTATCACTTACATTTCAAGAACATACTTGTTGCACTCTTCTTAAGTACTAATTTAGTGTTTGTACCCAAAGAGATTACGTATTATCAAGCATATTAAGGCAATCACAACTACAATCTGGAATACAACGCATCAAGCTCAGCATTACTTCTGAACGGTAGCAGATAAATTATAAATAATAATACTCTAGGGTAACTAAAAAATGTACTTCTAAACGTGGTATTAAATGGTTGTTGTTCCCGTTTCGCGTTTGCAGCACTTTTGAGATTAGACCACTTTGAGGGTCACTACGTGGCTCAGGTTGCCTACGTTTATTTTTTGTAATCTTTGGTAAATATTTGAATCTTCTCTTCTTTTTTAAGAGATCCCTGACGGTAAGTTACGTTTGATTAAATTGTTGGTTAGTTGGACCTGACTTTGTCGTAGCTGGCGATCATCTACCTATTTAGTAATTATCAAGAACTATTTTGTTAATCTAACTCACTACCTAAATTCGCCGAGCGTATCGGGCTAAGTAGGACTGTGTGCCTATTTAAAAATTGCAAAAGATGTCACAATTTAACTGGAACAAAAATAGCCAAAATGTAACAAATATAAGTCGTCTTCGTGAGATAAGTATACCAAAAGTGATATTTTTGTTTGAAAAATGAGGAAACAGCTTTGCAAAAATTTACAGATTAACAACTTCAACGGTAAAAAATTGTAAAATAGAATTTGTTTTCCAAATTTTTAAGAGTTGCTATTCTTCATTCTTTACATACACGGAGATGGTGACAATGGAAACTGGAGGCTATGCTGCTTATTATATTGCTATTAAATTATAACGATTTCTTATTTTCTTACCAGCAAAAATAAGCTACAATGTATAAGAAAGCTTTTATATGTATACAGTGTGTCCAATATATGAATGCGCACTGTAATCCTGCCTTTTTCCTAGTGCTACACCTACTGAATTATTACGTTACAATGCCCTGGGTCGCTAGCTTATTCAGTCGGTGAGCTATGAGGCTCTATTTACTTCGCCAATGCAGCTAAGGGTTAACTAATATTGTTGGGTCAGCCCGTTGACACCTGAAATGTTGTACTTACAAATGCAAACACCAATAGTAATAAAAATCTAACAGTTTATATAAATACATATTATAATCTGTATGAAAATGATAAAGACACAAATACATGCAAGCAAATACATAAAACAATGGCACACCGCGCATGAGAAAATATATTAATTAAATGCTTAAAGTTCAGTTAATTGTGCGAATACATAGATCACAAGCGCGAAGTATGAGGTAGTTACGCGCACCAATAAGTTGAACTCGAAGTTGTCGTTTCTTTATAGTGCCTCTATCCATGGAAACCCGATCTGCCGAGTTATCATATGACGTGATACGCTGCCGGTACTTCCCCGTTATCAGGCAGCGAGCACCTTGCCAGCAATTGCTAACTGCTTTCTTATTTCGTCGCGAGGTTACAAGCAGGAACTAACCTTGTATGCGTTCATCAAAGAACGGGGACAACGTTGGATGGCTTCTTTAGGTCGAAATCGTCGCTTCTAGCGATGTCGGACTGGAACACCACAGTCTCGCTTCTGGGCTGCTTTACTTGAATAGCTTGCACCTGGGGCTCGGCTAACGATGCCCTTCTTCTGCGGTTTGCACTCGCAGAACCTTAACGACCCTTTTAATAGGTCGCCCGCGCTCTTTATTAATTTAGGAGCGCACCAGGCGATCCGCGATGTTCATCCACTTGAGCGCGAATGTCTTCCCTTGCAGATCTCAGCGTTGTTTTAATTCCGCTGCTTCTTGTTCTCCGAATTAACTTGCATTGTTAGCACATTCCCTCACGTAGCACTAGTGCGGTAACACGCGGGACTCCATAGTTCGCGGTCGCGCACACAGCATTTCTTACTTATAGTGCGATACTACGTAAATAAACATAAGAACACATACTGCTGAGCTTTATCACTAATTGGGTATATCATAAAAGGTATGAAATAGGTAAATACAGGTGGCACGAATTGGCCCGTCTCAACACTTGCATGATTGAGGCTTAAAAGTTGAAAATCAAAATTTTTGTTCCACTATTATAAATTAATTAAAAATAATTTATAACAAATTATTCGAAATTTCCAATGAAGAATTAAAATTTGGTTTTACACTTTCATGTCTTTTCATAAATCTTGAGGGTTTGTCATTCGTCGTATCAACGCCAGCGTGCTAGTAAACACAACTAACGGATTTTATAATAATTTGAGATATTATTTGACGCAAAAGGGTGAACTATTTAGGTGTTTTATAGGTACTTCTTCTATTGTGGACATTTGGTTGTTTCCTCGGATTTCGTATATGTCTCCCTTCGGTTTTTCCGCTTGCATTGGTTCTGCATATCATTCCTTTTGTTTATGATCTGACTTGAGACTAGTTTCAAGTGGTCCACCCAATCTACCCAGGATATTTGGTCTTTCTGTAATAATTGTAAGTTTACTTCTTTGACATTTTTAAATTTTGATAGGTTTAATAGGAGATTTATAAGTCAAAATTAAGGCTATCTAAGATTTTAGTTTGATAAATAAAAATCTTATTGTCCTAACATATTGCTTAATGATTAAAAAGTTTGTATTTAAACGTTTTTCCAATGATTCTGGCATCATCAGTAAAAAAGGGCAAAAAAATTACAAAATAAATTTTAGTTTACATTGCTAAAAAAGAAAATAAATAGATAAGGGAATCGCATATTATATTTCCTTATATTGCAGACTTACTTGATATTTGAGATTGGTGTAATATATTACGACACATCATATAAATAAAGGAGAACGATCTAAACGTGTGTGTCACGACAATTGCAGACGCGATGTCCCCCATTTGCGTTTGCATTCATTTCGCCGTCGCCTCGATTTCGTGACCGGAGCGGAGCCCCGAGCGCCCCTTGGAGAGGGGCAGAGCCCCGAGGGCCCCCTTGAAGAGGGGCAGAGCCCCGACAGTTGCTTTGGAGAGGGGCGGAGCCCTGACAGCTCCTTTGGAGAGGAGCTGAGCCCCGGGGGCCCCCTTGGAGGGGTCGGAGCTCCAAGGGCCCCCTTGGAGAGTCGCGAAGCCCCGTGAGCCCCTTAAAGAGGGGCGGAGCCCCGATAGCCCCCTTGGAGAGGGGCGAAGCCCTGAGGGCCCCCTTGAAGAGGGGCGGAACCCCGACAGCCCCCTTGGAAAGGGGCGAAGCCCCGAGGGCCCCCTTACAGGGGGTGGAGCTCCAAGGGCCCCCTTGGAGAGGGGCGAAGCCCCGATAGCCCCCTTGGAGAGGGGCGAAGCCCTAAGGGCCCCCTTTAAAAGGGGAGAAGCCCTGAAAGCCCCCTTGGAGAGGAGCGGAGCCCCGGGGGCCCCCTTAGAGAGGGGCGGAGCCCTGAGGGCCCCCTTGAATAGGGACAGAGCCCCGTGAGCCCCCTTGGAGAGGGGCGGACTCCCGAGGGCCCCATTTTAAGCAATTATTTTCTTTTCAAATGATAACAGATCTCCTTTAGATGGTTAACATCAATTAAAACTTGCACGGGTGTTTATCTACAAATAGCTTCTGTTTTATTAAAAAACTGTTTTAAAACGGTGATACTGAAACTAACAATAATGGTTTTCAGTTGAAAACGTCTGAAATATTACTGAAATATGACTACAAATACCTGTGTAAACTGCAGGAGTCGTCTGTACCGCATTCACTCCATTTGTTACACTGTGACAGAATTTTCATGTGCATTTTTTTAACGGTGTCAGTGACATTTAGTAACAAAATATTACTAAAGTCAAAATTATTGCTTGGTTAAAGTTTATTTTTCATTCGTATTTACTTTATTTTTGTGTATAAAACACAAGTGTACATCAATGATGATACAATATTTATTTTGATGCTTAGGCCGTGTTCAGTAACTGAGCTACTTTAGATAATTTATAAAATGTCAACGTCTTATTTTGACATTAGTAACTTTTTGTAACTAAATATGCTTACACTGCTAAAAATATTCAGTAGGACATTGAAACGACTCTTAAAGGCGGATTTTAAAACAACCAATCAGAAACAGTACCAAAATTGACCACACTGTCATTAATATAGGCACTGGACTGTGTACCTGTCAACACGTTAGTTCGTGGTGTGTATTTTTGCGATATTTGTGTGGTGTATTTCGTGTGATCTGCTGTCATCCATGTTGTCTCGAGATGCCAACCATTGTTCCTTTTTCGCCTTCTGTTGGCATGAAACCGGTGACACCAATAACTCGGCAGAAGCGATGAGATTAAGAATCGAAAAATCGATGTAAGATCGATAATCGAACTGATCTAGAAAATTGGCGAAACTGGCGAAATGTTTAGCAGAGATTTTTCAAATTTGGCATCTCGATGCACATACGATGACGTGCTGATCGTATGGGACTTTTTTGACGTGTTTTTTTAGATCATGTCGACAATTAGTAGTCCGATAGCTCCTCTTGGAGCCTTTCAACGGTTAGGTGAAAGCAGTGAGCTTCCACCTCACCACCTCCTCTTGGTTTAGAGGACGGGTATTTCCCTATTTCTTCCTCCACAAAAGAACCCTCTGCTTCATATCATGCGAAATGTGATTTCTGATATTGTGTAACAAGTGTGTAACAGAACGGAATGACCCTTCGTAATAGGCCTAAAAATGGTGGTAAATTGAATAGGATAGACCGCGCAATAGCGCGCGCAGCCCCGTTTATAGAACTATAATCAAATAAACACCGAAGCTCAAACACGAATCCACAATACTAAATTGATTTAGTCGACTATGAACATTATGACTAACTTCACAGTATGGATCCCTAAATGTCATCGTTTGCTCTACTCTCCTATTATACAGTTATTCTATATCCATATAATAGCCAGCGCCATCTCAGTGGCAATAGCTGAAACGTTATATGCTGTAAGCACGGCCTCCTGGATTAGTGCGAGACTGACGTCTCTACGCGGCCCGCCCAGTGTTGCCGATCGTCACATAATTATCAGATTCTAACATAATTGGTTCGGCATTCTGGTAAAAAATTATAAAGTAACATAATTATCAATTTTAACATAATTTTATTGTCATGGATAATTTATTCTCTATTATCGTATCGTAGGCTTTCTGCAACTTCTAACATTTAAATGCGTGATCTCGTATCGTCCTTGTCAAATTTTGTGTGCATATTTTGAAACCTATTTAGCAGCTTTGTTTGCTTCACAATAGAGGGCCGGGGGCCCGGGCAGCTGCGACCTAGAGATCCTATATATAGTTTAGTAACCTATATACAGGGTCTCTACGACCTCCTATAGTATCTTATGTACAGGTATATGGTCACTAAATTAATACACTAAGTGCAAGGTACCGCTATTCCATTCCTCGTGTGAGAATGTGAGAAAATTCTGAGATAAAGATAACAAATACGCATTTTCCAAGTGCAATAAGAAAGACACTAGTTTTTGGGGATTTTCTTTTTGGTGTAATGGCACTGCTGTAAAGTCAATTTCTTGTTAGATTGTGTTTTTATCCCCAGTTGGAGAAAATTGTGCGACAAGGATAGATATAAAAGAAATCACTAATGGCGGTACCTTACACTTTTAGTGTGTTGATCTAGTTTGGCGACATCTATTATCATACAAGCACAATTTATATTTAATTTCGTGATGTTAACACAGTATATTTACACATGTGTAAATATACTGTGATGTTAATTTCAATTAAATGGTGAATGAGTCAAAAAACCTGCTTGCGTTGCCATCTACAGGTGTTAACATAATTTAGAGCAAAATCTGATATTTTTTTCTCGCATATCCCATAATTTTAAATCGTACAAACGGCAACACTGGCCCCGCCACATTTCCATAATTTTTGTGATTCTGAGGCTAAAGGCACTGTATCTGAGGCCAACGTACTTTGGCGCTATCTGTTGGGTTTTTGATAAATTATCTGTAACGTAGGCGCGGCTTTCTAAATTAATATTAATCCAGGAGGCCGTGGAGATATGCAACCAAAGGCACAAGCGCAACGTACTGTAGCGCCTCTACAAACTATAAAAAACGCCTTGAACTAAAAATGCGGCGGGCCGCGTAGAGAAATCCGTCTCGCACTAATCCAGGAGGCCGTGGCTGTAAGCGTCGCCTGCGTTGATTAACAAAAACTTCGTCTTATTGAAGCCTGCCAGCTAGCCGAATGTCGGTAAGATGCAAATTATGGCCACTTCATGAAATTGGCGCTGGTTGACACAGTTTGACAGATCACAAACAGATGGGTTATAACATGTGTCAATTAAAAATCTTCAAGAAAATGATAGCAAATCCACGTAAAAAGCGTTATTATGGCGTGAGTTCAGTGTTTTAAATTACGGGTACGATCGTCGCATACGACGGGGAATAGATCAATAGATAATATAGCAGCAAACTAATAATTTATTAAAACTTGCTGCAAGTAAGCTACATGATTATTGTGTAATTTCGTACAAATACATTATAATTTTAGGAGATTTTGATGGCCAAATTAGCTGAGAACATCACAAAGAGCGATTGAAAGGGTTATTTCTAAGCTTATGGGACCGCATACGAAACGAAGAAAAACGAATGTAGAGGATGTAATACAACGAATGAGATGGAATTGGGTGAGGCACATAGCAAGAGAAGAAATTTCCCCCCCGGACACGCCCCTTTATTCAACACTGTATCAAATCTGCGCGAATGCCGTCTGCGCCTTTGGCTGGGAGTTCCAACATGCGTAGTAAAATTTGGGGACACATTTTAGGGCGAGTGACACGACTGGTTAGTTTATAGACTGTGGTATTAGTTTTATAATTATCAAGATCTTAAATCAATTTGATATTAAAATTTCTTTATTTGTAACTGTTTATATAGATAGCGATAGTGAATACTGCCCTGTAATAAAGAAAAATGTGATTAGTATATGAATAGGACTGCAAACTAATTGCAGGTAATTACGCGATTTCACCTTCGTTCACTGGATATTCCAAAACCTCTTTCCTGTGGCTGGTTTACCACTGATGCAGCACCATATAGAAGCATGCAAAGCTGTAAAGGGACTCTAAGGAATCGTACTAAGAGGCTATTATCCTGTCACACAAATTCAGCAATTCGTCACTGATATGCAGTATCAACACAACATAATTATAAGGTTGCTGTCTTAATATTTAAACACCGAATGCCTCATAATTCACGTTACAGATACTTGCAGGAGTTTACAGCTCTAGGAACAGCAGGTGGTTTGTACAATTTCCGAGACCAAATCCGATGTGACAGTTCTGATGCATTTTTCGTAATGAATGGGCGCATTCAGACGACACAACAGTTGAGTGAGCGCTGATCAAGCGCTCAGTTGGAGCGATGTAGGTTTGCTGAATGGCCTTTTTCAATTTACGTTGAGTCAACTGTCAAAGTTGTTTATTTTAACCTATAAATACAGCTGAATGTTGTGCTTTTGTGCTAAGAGTTACAAATTAACTGTAATACGTGAAATGAGTAATGTATTTACATTTTTGTTCAAATTTCCAAATAAACCATATCTATTATGAGCGATGATACTATCAATAACAAATTAAAGTGTAATATCTTTATATTTTGTTCAAATGAAGGAATAAATATTATTTGATGAGGTTAGTAAGATAAATTAAAGAGTAATTAGTGTACTAGGAAAGTATGTAATTATGTAGGTAATATCTAACAATAATACGTAAAATACGCCATTGTATTCATATTGCGCGGTAAACACGTCCATCTTACTGAGCGGTTTCTGATCAGTGAGCGGTTTTGAAATACGCTACTTAAAATGGCGACGGCTACCACGGAACGGCTAAGTGAGCGGTCGCATTCAGCGACATTTCACTCAACAGTTGTACAACTGTTGTGTCGTCTGAATGCGCCCAATGGTGACGTGTGCGCTGACTTTCTGCTATAGGAACTGTATGCATTCTACAAAGAAAAGGACGGAAAGGCTTTGGTAAAGTATGACTATTTTTAATGATACGCACTTCATGTTTTGTTTTGTACAGGTTACAGTTACGGGCACTGAAGCAACCAGACAGCAATCTTTACATTACGGTTGCATAGCTACCAATAAAGCTACACAAGAAGTGACATATTATGTTGAAAAACCAAGCTCATAATGTATTGACTTTAATTAACTGTAGAATATTAGGCCAGGAAAAAAACGGAAACTTAAAAAAAAATCTGACTAAGTTGGATTTTTGTGGAGACCTTTATTTTGATGTCGTCAACATATCCTAAAAAGTATCCTTAATTTTAACCATGGGTTTTTTAGGGGGTTAAAGAGAGCGAATTCTAGTTTTTTGCAAATATCTCGACAATTATTAATTTTTCGAGGAAAATGGTTCTGAGAAGAATTATAGTTTATAAAATTCTACACAAAACAGGCTCGCGGACTATTTTTCCTAGTATCAATCGTTTTTAAGCAAAAGGTGCGGCAAAGTTGCAATATCTGCTTTGTTTTTTAAATACGTACTCTTTTCCACACCACCGCGGGGGTAGAGTACTGGGCGCGTTTTTTTTATGTGGTATCCCCCGTAGGCCTAACCCACATTATAACAATAGAAAAAAAAATTTAAATTATTCAATTTCTGCATCTTCATATATTTCCAATAACACTTCCTCAACAACAAAATATTTATTAACTGATCAGGAGCCGGCGATAAAAGGTTTTCAATGGGTTCTAATCTATCATTGTTAATCGTACACCCTCAGTTTTCAGGATTTAACTCGTCAAGCCATTTTTGTACTTGGAGATTGACTCTAAATAAATGCTGTTGTGATGGACTGAATGTAGGTAGATTGGATAATTTTACTGGTTTATTAAGCCTAGTTGCCTTAACAAATGGATGATATGTGTATTTATAAATCTATTTTTCATTCAGTGGTGCATTGTACATTCCCAGAAGTAAGCGAATTCCATTTTTAGTAATAAATTTTCTTGAACTTTGTGGCATTTCGAAAACTTCGGCACAATCCTGTAAGTCCTCACGATATTGAAGCAATTTCTTTCCGATCTGAAATAGTGCAGATGTAGTATCATACCCGCTAGTAGCATGGACCAATAAATGTCCAAGTTTTTTGATGAATATAGCTTCGTTTCAGCTTTTCCTTTCCCTGGTTTTAAAATAGTTATTTACATGATAAGTGCGGGAACAGCAGTTTTGCATATGAGTGCGACAGCTTTTACACGAGTGCGCGGTAGCGCACGAGTTGAAGAATGTCGCACGAATAAAGCAAAACTGTTCCCGCACGTGTCTTGTATATTATTTTTTGCACGGATCCTCCACAATGCCGAAAAATGTCAATATAGAAATTATTCGCCTTTAATTTGTCGAAAAAAATCAAGTCGGTGCGTTGATGTCGATAATGTAGGTAACTATCTGATCATTTAAATAACTGTCAAGTTTTGGTCGACAAGCTTTTGAGTAAAAGAACAATTCAAGCATGTTTTCGGACGAAGAAGACTTGGAATGTACACCACCCGAAATTAGAAACACAGCAAATGTAGCTGTGAATAATTTATTGCCAATAAAATCACGACAGAGGTATGAAAATACATATAATTCATATGTTAAATGGTGTGAAGTGAAAAAAATAAAAAATCATACTGAAAATGTTTTACTGGCCTATTTTCAAGAAATAAGCGAACATAAGAAGTCGTTATGGTCAATATACAGCATGTTAAAGTCTTGTTTAAACATTAAAAATAATGTTGACATTTCAAAATATGCGAAATTAATAGCCCTTTTAAAAAGGAAAACCGAACATCGTTGTCCTAAGAAATCTCAAGTTCTTGATGATGAACATATCACAAAATTCTTAATAAATGCACCAAACAAAGAATATTTACTCATGAAGGTAATTATTTTTTATTTATTTGAACATGGTCCTCACATCTAACATTCATTTACAGACAGTGTTGGTTATTGGCATTTCTGGAGCCTGCCGCAGAGGAGAACTTTGCAAAATGTTGATTAAGGATATTGTTTTTAAAGATGATATCATTCTAGTTTCTGTTCCTGAAACAAAAACATATGTTAAAAGAGAATTTGCTATAACGAAAAATGAATGGGTTGAAATTATTACTCAGTTTTTAAAAATAAGGTTGTTAGTCAAAAATAATGACAGATTTTTCCTTACATACCGTTCTGGTAAATGTGTCAATTTACCTGTTGGTGTAAATACTATTGGGAAAGTGCCATCTTTCATTGCAACTTACTTAAAGTTGCAAAATCCTCACGAGTATACGGGGCACTGCTTTCGCAGAAGCAGCGCAACATTGTTGGCAAACAAAGGAAGTAACTTTCTTTCAATTAAACGTCATGGTGGATGGAAATCCTCCGCAGTTGCGGAAGGCTACATTCAAGAATCCTTAATAAATAAAATTCAAGTGGCAGAAACTTTGTCCGAGTCAGGTCCCTCAGGGTCAAATACTAGCCATGTCGCTAATGCATATATAAGTAACGCCCTTACAAATGAAAACACCATAAGATGTCCGGGCATTTCTATTTCTACCTGCGAAAATTGCACATTAAATATAAACATTTATAACCATGATAAAGAAAACAATAATTAATATGATATGATTTTGTATTTACCTGGGTACCTCGTTTGCACTTTTTTTTGGTTAGGTGGAAATCCGAGTGACAGGACTGTATTATAGAATTTCTCACAGATGGCGCTGACTTGGCTTGCAATGATTTTTAATTATTTTGACTATTCAATTCACCTGTCATCTGTCAAAAAGTGACCAATAAAAATCCAGAATTCTGACGTTTCTTGACCAATCAAAAAAATATCAGTGGATATATCTTCCTAGAAGGTATTCAAGTGACTATTTTTAACAAATGCGATTTTTATTAGAAAAAGTCAATATTAGTGTTCTGTTACTATAGAAATTGCGTAGTTTGTTGCTAGATTTACTGAAAACCAATTTGAAAAAGTAGTTTGGTTCATTAAATAGTCCCTCGAATACCATTCTTAATCAAAGTTAAGTAGATTATTTTTGCGGTAGTATCACTACTCATGTCCATTGCGCTTGGGATTAGGACTCGTGCTAGCGCACTCGTCCTAATCGTACCAAAGCGCAATGGACATTCGTGACACCACCGCAAAAATAGTCGACATAACTTTGACTACTCATGGTATTATAAGTGAGAGTATTTCTGCTGTATTATCTTAATAAAAGTTGTAAAATGCATTTTTTTATTATAAACTTCGGCTTTGATGT
Organism: Agriotes lineatus; assembly: GCA_940337035.1. Lineage (NCBI taxonomy): Eukaryota > Metazoa > Arthropoda > Insecta > Coleoptera > Elateridae > Agriotes > Agriotes lineatus. Next base: position 145,188,323 of record OW679196.1, on the reverse strand, counting down.
AATAATCTACTTTTAAACCATTTTTTAAACGAGAAAAATCTCTGTGCTCGTTGCAAGCATTAGTGCGGTAAAAAGCGAGAATGATTGTAAATTTGACGTTTCCGATCGTTGGTTCCGTGCGTAGTCACTTGATTTTTAATAGAGGAGTGCAAAAAAATTATTTCCTGATCAGGTGACGTTCTTCCAATTAAAAGAATCAACAAATCAATTCCTCACCAACCACTATTGTTTTAGTATTAGTATAATAGTGTTTCAATGCAATTTTTGTAAGTACATCAGCATCATCTTGGGCTTGTTTTACAGAGATGTTTGCAGCTTCCAATTTTTCGTTTAATATAGAAATTAATTTACTTTTGTTTTTTCATTGGTTAAAAACTTGTCTTGTCGAACGGTATTATAGTGCGTAATTTTTGATCAGACATAATTCAGTCTATACCTTTGAAACGATTGATTCTACGGAAAAAGTCTAGGGGCCTTTTTTGTGTAGAATTTTATAAACGGCAATTTTTTCCGAACTACTTTCCTCGAAAAATAGATGATTTTTGAGATATTTGCAAAAAACTAGAATTCATCCCCTAAAAAATCCATGGTTCAAATTAAGGGTACTTTTCAGGATATGTTTAGGACATCAAAATAGTAGAGTGCGCTGTACCACCGATCTGTATTGCCACCAATGTGGATTTGGATCCGACATTAATTGACTACTGACATGAACTACTACCGATTTGGTTTACCACCGACTTATTTTACTACCGACTTTTAAAGTTTGTAACAAATATATGGTATGTCACCGTATTGGTGTACAAATCGACTTGGATTACCACTGATGTTGATTTACATCCAACAGGAACTACTACCGACATGAACTATTGCCGATGTGGACTACCACCGTGCGTTTACTTCCAAACCGTTTCCAACAGTAGTTGCTGCACATCTCAAGCAAGCGACCGCAAAGTTGCAGTCCTGCCTATTAATAATTTAGCAGCAACTGCAGTATCTAATGAAGTAATTTATGAATGCAACTATAAGTCACTTAAAAATCAGCTGTCAAGTTTGAGATTTAAGTATTAACATAGTTGTATTCATAAATTAGGAAATATTCCATAGCCTAGCCATACTAGATGAAAACAATTTTTGATCATACTTTGTGTACTTAAATTAATTTGTCTTTTGTTTCTGTGTATCTTTACTTTATTTGGTTGTGTTTGTATATCTTTAGATTGTTTATCTAGTTTTAATCTACAAAATAGATGACACCGCCGGCCCATCAAACGCCGCCGGCCAAAGGTTGAGGTGCGAGCGACGAACGCACCTTGTAAAACAACAGTCTAGGAACCCCGATGGGAGGCCATGGACCCACGTGGACCGTAGCGCCAAGGAGTAAGTAAGTAAGTATATATTTTATTTGCTCAAATGTTACTATAGTATGATCAAAAATTATTTTCATCTAGTATGGCTATGGAATAGTTTAAAATTTATGAATGCAACTATAAGTCACTTAAAAATCAGATGTCAAGTTTGAGATTTAAGTATTAACATAGTTGTATTCATAAAATAGAAAGTATTCCATAGCCTAGCCATACTAGATGAAAACAATTTTTGATCATACTTTGTGTACTTAAAGTAATTTGTCTTTTGTTTCTGTGTATCTTTACTTTATTTGGTTGTGTTTGTATATCTTTAGATTGTTTATATAGTTTTAATCTACAAAATGGATGATACCGCCGGCCCCTCAAACTCCGCCGGCCCATCAAACGCCGCCGGCCAAAGGTTGAGGTGCGAGCGACGAACGCACCTTGTAAAACAACAGTCTAGGAACCCCGATGGGAGGCCATGGACCCACGTGGACCGTAGCGCCAAGGAGTAAGTAAGTAAGTATATATTTTATTTGCTCAAATGTTACTATAGTATGATCAAAAATTATTTTCATCTAGTATGGCTATGGAATAGTTTAAAATTTATGAATGCAACTATAAGTCACTTAAAAATCAGATGTCAAGTTTGAGATTTAAGTATTAACATAGTTGTATTCATAAAATAGAAAGTATTCCATAGCCTAGCCATACTAGATGAAAACAATTTTTGATCATACTTTGTGTACTTAAAGTAATTTGTCTTTTGTTTCTGTGTATCTTTACTTTATTTGGTTGTGTTTGTATATCTTTAGATTGTTTATATAGTTTTAATCTACAAAATGGATGATACCGCCGGCCCCTCAAACTCCGCCGGCCCATCAAACGCCGCCGGCCAAAGGTTGAGGTGCGAGCGACGAACGCACCTTGTAAAACAACAGTCTAGGAACCCCGATGGGAGGCCATGGACCCACGTGGACCGTAGCGCCAAGGAGTAAGTAAGTAAGTATATATTTTATTTGCTCAAATGTTACTATAGTATGATCAAAAATTATTTTCATCTAGTATGGCTATGGAATAGTTTAAAATTTATGAATGCAACTATAAGTCACTTAAAAATCAGATGTCAAGTTTGAGATTTAAGTTTTAACATAGTTGTATTCATAAAATAGAAAGTATTCCATAGCCTAGCCATACTAGATGAAAACAATTTTTGATCATACTTTGTGTACTTAAAGTAATTTGTCTTTTGTTTCTGTGTATCTTTACTTTATTTGGTTGTGTTTGTATATCTTTAGATTGTTTATATAGTTTTAATCTACAAAATGGATGATACCGCCGGCCCCTCAAACTCCGCCGGCCCATCAAACGCCGCCGGCCAAAGGTTGAGGTGCGAGCGACGAACGCACCTTGTAAAACAACAGTCTAGGAACCCCGATGGGAGGCCATGGACCCACGTGGACCGTAGCGCCAAGGAGTAAGTAAGTAAGTATATATTTTATTTGCTCAAATGTTACTATAGTATGATCAAAAATTATTTTCATCTAGTATGGCTATGGAATAGTTTAAAATTTATGAATGCAACTATAAGTCACTTAAAAATCAGATGTCAAGTTTGAGATTCAAGTATTAACATAGTTGTATTCATAAATTAGGAAGTATTCCATAGCCTAGCCATACTAGATGAAAACAATTTTTGATCACACTTTGTGTACTTAAATTAATTTGTCTTTTGTTTCTATGTATCTTTACTTTATTTGGTTGTGTTTGTATATCTTTAGATTGTTTATATAGTTTTAATCTACAAAATGGATGATACCGCCGGCCCCTCAAACTCCGCCGGCCCATCAAACGCCACCGGCCAAAGGTTGAGGTGCGAGCGACGAACGCACCTTGTAAAACAACAGTCTAGGAACCCCGATGGGAGGCCATGGACCCACGTGGACCGTAGCGCCAAGGAGTAAGTAAGTAAGTATATATTTTATTTGCTCAAATGTTACTATAGTATGATCAAAAATTATTTTCATCTAGTATGGCTATGGAATAGTTTAAAATTTATGAATGCAACTATAAGTCACTTAAAAATCAGATGTCAAGTTTGAGATTTAAGTATTAACATAGTTGTATTCATAAAATAGAAAGTATTCCATAGCCTAGCCATACTAGATGAAAACAATTTTTGATCATACTTTGTGTACTTAAAGTAATTTGTCTTTTGTTTATGTGTATCTTTACTTTATTTGGTTGTGTTTGTATATCTTTAGATTGTTTATATAGTTTTAATCTACAAAATGGATGATACCGCCGGCCCCTCAAACTCCGCCGGCCCATCAAACGCCGCCGGCCCATCAAACGCCGCCGGCCAAAGGTTGAGGTGCGAGCGACGAACGCACCTTGTAAAACAACAGTCTAGGTACCCCGATGTGAGGCCATGGACCCACGTGAACCGTAGCGGCAAGGACTAAGTAAGTAAGTATATATTTTATTTGCTGAAATGTTACTATAGTATGATCAAAAATTATTTTCATTTAGTATGGCTATGGAATAGTTTAAAATTTATGAATGCAACTATAAGTCACTTAAAAATCAGATGTCAAGTTTGAGATTCAAGTATTAACATAGTTGTATTCATAAAATAGAAAGTATTCCATAGCCTAGCCATACTAGATGAAAACAATTTTTGATCATACTTTGTGTACTTAAAGTAATTTGTCTTTTGTTTCTGTGTATCTTTACTTTATTTGGTTGTGTTTGTATATCTTTAGATTGTTTATATAGTTTTAATCTACAAAATGGATGATACCGCCGGCCCCTCAAACTCCGCCGGCCCATCAAACGCCGCCGGCCAAAGGTTGAGGTGCGAGCGACGAACGCACCTTGTAAAACAACAGTCTAGGAACCCCGATGGGAGGCCATGGACCCACGTGGACCGTAGCGCCAAGGAGTAAGTAAGTAAGTATATATTTTATTTGCTCAAATGTTACTATAGTATGATCAAAAATTATTTTCATCTAGTATGGCTATGGAATAGTTTAAAATTTATGAATGCAACTATAAGTCACTTAAAAATCAGATGTCAAGTTTGAGATTTAAGTATTAACATAGTTGTATTCATAAAATAGAAAGTATTCCATAGCCTAGCCATACTAGATGAAAACAATTTTTGATCATACTTTGTGTACTTAAAGTAATTTGTCTTTTGTTTCTGTGTATCTTTACTTTATTTGGTTGTGTTTGTATATCTTTAGATTGTTTATATAGTTTTAATCTACAAAATGGATGATACCGCCGGCCCCTCAAACTCCGCCGGCCCATCAAACGCCGCCGGCCAAAGGTTGAGGTGCGAGCGACGAACGCACCTTGTAAAACAACAGTCTAGGAACCCCGATGGGAGGCCATGGACCCACGTGGACCGTAGCGCCAAGGAGTAAGTAAGTAAGTATATATTTTATTTGCTCAAATGTTACTATAGTATGATCAAAAATTATTTTCATCTAGTATGGCTATGGAATAGTTTAAAATTTATGAATGCAACTATAAGTCACTTAAAAATCAGATGTCAAGTTTGAGATTTAAGTATTAACATAGTTGTATTCATAAAATAGAAAGTATTCCATAGCCTAGCCATACTAGATGAAAACAATTTTTGATCATACTTTGTGTACTTAAAGTAATTTGTCTTTTGTTTCTGTGTATCTTTACTTTATTTGGTTGTGTTTGTATATCTTTAGATTGTTTATATAGTTTTAATCTACAAAATGGATGATACCTCTGGCCCCTCAAACTCCGCCGGCCCATCAAACGCCGCCGGCCAAAGGTTGAGGTGCGAGCGACGAACGCACCTTGTAAAACAACAGTCTAGGAACCCCGATGGGAGGCCATGGACCCACGTGGACCGTAGCGCCAAGGAGTAAGTAAGTAAGTATATATTTTATTTGCTCAAATGTTACTATAGTATGATCAAAAATTATTTTCATCTAGTATGGCTATGGAATAGTTTAAAATTTATGAATGCAACTATAAGTCACTTAAAAATCAGATGTCAAGTTTGAGATTCAAGTATTAACATAGTTGTATTCATAAATTAGGAAGTATTCCATAGCCTAGCCATACTAGATGAAAACAATTTTTGATCACACTTTGTGTACTTAAATTAATTTGTCGTTTGTTTCTATGTATCTTTACTTTATTTGGTTGTGTTTGTATATCTTTAGATTGTTTATATAGTTTTAATCTACAAAATGGATGATACCGCCGTCAAACTCCGCCGGCCCATCAAACGCCGCCGGCCAAAGGTTGAGGTGCGAGCGACGAACGCACCTTGTAAAACAACAGTCTAGGAACCCCGATGGGAGGCCATGGACCCACGTGGACCGTAGCGCCAAGGAGTAAGTAAGTAAGTATATATTTTATTTGCTCAAATGTTACTATAGTATGATCAAAAATTATTTTCATCTAGTATGGCTATGGAATAGTTTAAAATTTATGAATGCAACTATAAGTCACTTAAAAATCAGATGTCAAGTTTGAGATTTAAGTATTAACATAGTTGTATTCATAAAATAGAAAGTATTCCATAGCCTAGCCATACTAGATGAAAACAATTTTTGATCATACTTTGTGTACTTAAAGTAATTTGTCTTTTGTTTATGTGTATCTTTACTTTATTTGGTTGTGTTTGTATATCTTTAGATTGTTTATATAGTTTTAATCTACAAAATGGATGATACCGCCGGCCCCTCAAACTCCGCCGGCCCATCAAACGCCGCCGGCCAAAGGTTGAGGTGCGAGCGACGAACGCACCTTGTAAAACAACAGTCTAGGAACCCCGATGGGAGGCGATGGACCCACGTGGACCGTAGCGCCAAGGAGTAAGTAAGTAAGTATATATTTTATTTGCTCAAATGTTACTATAGTATGATCAAAAATTATTTTCATCTAGTATGGCTATGGAATAGTTTAAAATTTATGAATGCAACTATAAGTCACTTAAAAATCAGATGTCAAGTTTGAGATTTAAGTATTAACATAGTTGTATTCATAAAATAGAAAGTATTCCATAGCCTAGCCATACTAGATGAAAACAATTTTTGATCATACTTTGTGTACTTAAAGTAATTTGTCTTTTGTTTATGTGTATCTTTACTTTATTTGGTTGTGTTTGTATATCTTTAGATTGTTTATATAGTTTTAATCTACAAAATGGATGATACCGCCGGCCCCTCAAACTCCGCCGGCCCATCAAACGCCGCCGGCCAAAGGTTGAGGTGCGAGCGACGAACGCACCTTGTAAAACAACAGTCTAGGAACCCCGATGGGAGGCGATGGACCCACGTGGACCGTAGCGCCAAGGAGTAAGTAAGTAAGTATATATTTTATTTGCTCAAATGTTACTATAGTATGATCAAAAATTATTTTCATCTAGTATGGCTATGGAATAGTTTAAAATTTATAAATGCAACTATAAGTCACTTAAAAATCAGATGTCAAGTTTGAGATTTAAGTATTAACATAGTTGTATTCATAAAATAGAAAGTATTCCATAGCCTAGCCATACTAGATGAAAACAATTTTTGATCATACTTTGTGTACTTAAAGTAATTTGTCTTTTGTTTATGTGTATCTTTACTTTATTTGGTTGTGTTTGTATATCTTTAGATTGTTTATATAGTTTTAATCTACAAAATGGATGATACCGCCGGCCCCTCAAACTCCGCCGGCCCATCAAACGCCGCCGGCCAAAGGTTGAGGTGCGAGCGACGAACGCACCTTGTAAAACAACAGTCTAGGAACCCCGATGGGAGGCCATGGACCCACGTGGACCGTAGCGCCAAGGAGTAAGTAAGTAAGTATATATTTTATTTGCTCAAATGTTACTATAGTATGATCAAAAATTATTTTCATCTAGTATGGCTATGGAATAGTTTAAAATTTATGAATGCAACTATAAGTCACTTAAAAATCAGATGTCAAGTTTGAGATTTAAGTATTAACATAGTTGTATTCATAAAATAGAAAGTATTCCATAGCCTAGCCATACTAGATGAAAACAATTTTTGATCATACTTTGTGTACTTAAAGTAATTTGTCTTTTGTTTATGTGTATCTTTACTTTATTTGGTTGTGTTTGTATATCTTTAGATTGTTTATATAGTTTTAATCTACAAAATGGATGATACCGCCGGCCCCTCAAACTCCGCCGGCCCATCAAACGCCGCCGGCCAAAGGTTGAGGTGCGAGCGACGAACGCACCTTGTAAAACAACAGTCTAGGAACCCCGATGGGAGGCGATGGACCCACGTGGACCGTAGCGCCAAGGAGTAAGTAAGTAAGTATATATTTTATTTGCTCAAATGTTACTATAGTATGATCAAAAATTATTTTCATCTAGTATGGCTATGGAATAGTTTAAAATTTATGAATGCAACTATAAGTCACTTAAAAATCAGATGTCAAGTTTGAGATTCAAGTATTAACATAGTTGTATTCATAAATTAGGAAGTATTCCATAGCCTAGCCATACTAGATGAAAACAATTTTTGATCACACTTTGTGTACTTAAATTAATTTGTCTTTTGTTTCTATGTATCTTTACTTTATTTGGTTGTGTTTGTATATCTTTAGATTGTTTATATAGTTTTAATCTACAAAATGGATGATACCGCCGGCCCATCAAACGCCGCCGGCCCATCAAACGCCGCCGGCCAAAGGTTGAGGTGCGAGCGACGAACGCACCTTGTAAAACAACAGTCTAGGAACCCCGATGGGAGGCGATGGACCCACGTGGACCGTAGCGCCAAGGAGTAAGTAAGTAAGTATATATTTTATTTGCTCAAATGTTACTATAGTATGATCAAAAATTATTTTCATCTAGTATGGCTATGGAATAGTTTAAAATTTATGAATGCAACTATAAGTCACTTAAAAATCAGATGTCAAGTTTGAGATTCAAGTATTAACATAGTTGTATTCATAAATTAGGAAGTATTCCATAGCCTAGCCATACTAGATGAAAACAATTTTTGATCACACTTTGTGTACTTAAATTAATTTGTCTTTTGTTTCTATGTATCTTTACTTTATTTGGTTGTGTTTGTATATCTTTAGATTGTTTATATAGTTTTAATCTACAAAATGGATGATACCGCCGGCCCCTCAAACTCCGCCGGCCCATCAAACGCCGCCGGCCCATCAAACGCCGCCGGCCAAAGGTTGAGGTGCGAGCGACGAACGCACCTTGTAAAACAACAGTCTAGGTACCCCGATGTGAGGCCATGGTCCCACGTGAACCGTAGCGGCAAGGACTAAGTAAGTAAGTATATATTTTATTTGCTGAAATGTTACTATAGTATGATCAAAAATTATTTTCATTTAGTATGGCTATGGAATAGTTTAAAATTTATGAATGCAACTATAAGTCACTTAAAAATCAGATGTCAAGTTTGAGATTCAAGTATTAACATAGTTGTATTCATAAAATAGAAAGTATTCCATAGCCTAGCCATACTAGATGAAAACAATTTTTGATCATACTTTGTGTACTTAAAGTAATTTGTCTTTTGTTTCTGTGTATCTTTACTTTATTTGGTTGTGTTTGTATATCTTTAGATTGTTTATATAGTTTTAATCTACAAAATGGATGATACCGCCGGCCCCTCAAACTCCGCCGGCCCATCAAACGCCGCCGGCCAAAGGTTGAGGTGCGAGCGACGAACGCACCTTGTAAAACAACAGTCTAGGAACCCCGATGGGAGGCCATGGACCCACGTGGACCGTAGCGCCAAGGAGTAAGTAAGTAAGTATATATTTTATTTGCTCAAATGTTACTATAGTATGATCAAAAATTATTTTCATCTAGTATGGCTATGGAATAGTTTAAAATTTATGAATGCAACTATAAGTCACTTAAAAATCAGATGTCAAGTTTGAGATTTAAGTATTAACATAGTTGTATTCATAAAATAGAAAGTATTCCATAGCCTAGCCATACTAGATGAAAACAATTTTTGATCATACTTTGTGTACTTAAAGTAATTTGTCTTTTGTTTCTGTGTATCTTTACTTTATTTGGTTGTGTTTGTATATCTTTAGATTGTTTATATAGTTTTAATCTACAAAATGGATGATACCGCCGGCCCCTCAAACTCCGCCGGCCCATCAAACGCCGCCGGCCAAAGGTTGAGGTGCGAGCGACGAACGCACCTTGTAAAACAACAGTCTAGGAACCCCGATGGGAGGCCATGGACCCACGTGGACCGTAGCGCCAAGGAGTAAGTAAGTAAGTATATATTTTATTTGCTCAAATGTTACTATAGTATGATCAAAAATTATTTTCATCTAGTATGGCTATGGAATAGTTTAAAATTTATGAATGCAACTATAAGTCACTTAAAAATCAGATGTCAAGTTTGAGATTTAAGTATTAACATAGTTGTATTCATAAAATAGAAAGTATTCCATAGCCTAGCCATACTAGATGAAAACAATTTTTGATCATACTTTGTGTACTTAAAGTAATTTGTCTTTTGTTTCTGTGTATCTTTACTTTATTTGGTTGTGTTTGTATATCTTTAGATTGTTTATATAGCTTTAATCTACAAAATGGATGATACCGCCGGCCCCTCAAACTCCGCCGGCCCATCAAACGCCGCCGGCCAAAGGTTGAGGTGCGAGCGACGAACGCACCTTGTAAAACAACAGTCTAGGAACCCCGATGGGAGGCCATGGACCCACGTGGACCGTAGCGCCAAGGAGTAAGTAAGTAAGTATATATTTTATTTGCTCAAATGTTACTATAGTATGATCAAAAATTATTTTCATCTAGTATGGCTATGGAATAGTTTAAAATTTATAAATGCAACTATAAGTCACTTAAAAATCAGATGTCAAGTTTGAGATTTAAGTATTAACATAGTTGTATTCATAAAATAGAAAGTATTCCATAGCCTAGCCATACTAGATGAAAACAATTTTTGATCATACTTTGTGTACTTAAAGTAATTTGTCTTTTGTTTATGTGTATCTTTACTTTATTTGGTTGTGTTTGTATATCTTTAGATTGTTTATATAGTTTTAATCTACAAAATGGATGATACCGCCGGCCCCTCAAACTCCGCCGGCCCATCAAACGCCGCCGGCCAAAGGTTGAGGTGCGAGCGACGAACGCACCTTGTAAAACAACAGTCTAGGAACCCCGATGGGAGGCGATGGACCCACGTGGACCGTAGCGCCAAGGAGTAAGTAAGTAAGTATATATTTTATTTGCTCAAATGTTACTATAGTATGATCAAAAATTATTTTCATCTAGTATGGCTATGGAATAGTTTAAAATTTATGAATGCAACTATAAGTCACTTAAAAATCAGATGTCAAGTTTGAGATTTAAGTATTAACATAGTTGTATTCATAAAATAGAAAGTATTCCATAGCCTAGCCATACTAGATGAAAACAATTTTTGATCATACTTTGTGTACTTAAAGTAATTTGTCTTTTGTTTCTGTGTATCTTTACTTTATTTGGTTGTGTTTGTATATCTTTAGATTGTTTATATAGTTTTAATCTACAAAATGGATGATACCGCCGGCCCCTCAAACTCCGCCGGCCCATCAAACGCCGCCGGCCAAAGGTTGAGGTGCGAGCGACGAACGCACCTTGTAAAACAACAGTCTAGGAACCCCGATGGGAGGCCATGGACCCACGTGGACCGTAGCGCCAAGGAGTAAGTAAGTAAGTATATATTTTATTTGCTCAAATGTTACTATAGTATGATCAAAAATTATTTTCATCTAGTATGGCTATGGAATAGTTTAAAATTTATGAATGCAACTATAAGTCACTTAAAAATCAGATGTCAAGTTTGAGATTCAAGTATTAACATAGTTGTATTCATAAATTAGGAAGTATTCCATAGCCTAGCCATACTAGATGAAAACAATTTTTGATCACACTTTGTGTACTTAAATTAATTTGTCTTTTGTTTCTATGTATCTTTACTTTATTTGGTTGTGTTTGTATATCTTTAGATTGTTTATATAGTTTTAATCTACAAAATGGATGATACCGCCGGCCCATCAAACGCCGCCGGCCCATCAAACGCCGCCTGCCAAAGGTTGAGGTGCGAGCGACGAACGCACCTTGTAAAACAACAGTCTAGGAACCCCGATGGGAGGCGATGGACCCACGTGGACCGTAGCGCCAAGGAGTAAGTAAGTAAGTATATATTTTATTTGCTCAAATGTTACTATAGTATGATCAAAAATTATTTTCATCTAGTATGGCTATGGAATAGTTTAAAATTTATGAATGCAACTATAAGTCACTTAAAAATCAGATGTCAAGTTTGAGATTCAAGTATTAACATAGTTGTATTCATAAATTAGGAAGTATTCCATAGCCTAGCCATACTAGATGAAAACAATTTTTGATCACACTTTGTGTACTTAAATTAATTTGTCTTTTGTTTCTATGTATCTTTACTTTATTTGGTTGTGTTTGTATATCTTTAGATTGTTTATATAGTTTTAATCTACAAAATGGATGATACCGCCGGCCCCTCAAACTCCGCCGGCCCATCAAACGCCGCCGGCCCATCAAACGCCGCCGGCCAAAGGTTGAGGTGCGAGCGACGAACGCACCTTGTAAAACAACAGTCTAGGTACCCCGATGTGAGGCCATGGACCCACGTGAACCGTAGCGGCAAGGACTAAGTAAGTAAGTATATATTTTATTTGCTGAAATGTTACTATAGTATGATCAAAAATTATTTTCATTTAGTATGGCTATGGAATAGTTTAAAATTTATGAATGCAACTATAAGTCACTTAAAAATCAGATGTCAAGTTTGAGATTCAAGTATTAACATAGTTGTATTCATAAAATAGAAAGTATTCCATAGCCTAGCCATACTAGATGAAAACAATTTTTGATCATACTTTGTGTACTTAAAGTAATTTGTCTTTTGTTTCTGTGTATCTTTACTTTATTTGGTTGTGTTTGTATATCTTTAGATTGTTTATATAGTTTTAATCTACAAAATGGATGATACCGCCGGCCCCTCAAACTCCGCCGGCCCATCAAACGCCGCCGGCCAAAGGTTGAGGTGCGAGCGACGAACGCACCTTGTAAAACAACAGTCTAGGAACCCCGATGGGAGGCCATGGACCCACGTGGACCGTAGCGCCAAGGAGTAAGTAAGTAAGTATATATTTTATTTGCTCAAATGTTGCATTCATAAATTTTAAACTATTCCATAGCCATACTAGATGAAAATAATTTTTGATCATACTATAGAGTATGATCAAAAATTATTTTCATCTAGTATGGCTATGGAATAGTTTAAAATTTATGAATGCAACTATAAGTCACTTAAAAATCAGATGTCAAGTTTGAGATTTAAGTATTAACATAGTTGTATTCATAAAATAGAAAGTATTCCATAGCCTAGCCATACTAGATGAAAACAATTTTTGATCATACTTTGTGTACTTAAAGTAATTTGTCTTTTGTTTCTGTGTATCTTTACTTTATTTGGTTGTGTTTGTATATCTTTAGATTGTTTATATAGTTTTAATCTACAAAATGGATGATACCGCCGGCCCCTCAAACTCCGCCGGCCCATCAAACGCCGCCGGCCAAAGGTTGAGGTGCGAGCGACGAACGCACCTTGTAAAACAACAGTCTAGGAACCCCGATGGGAGGCCATGGACCCACGTGGACCGTAGCGCCAAGGAGTAAGTAAGTAAGTATATATTTTATTTGCTCAAATGTTACTATAGTATGATCAAAAATTATTTTCATCTAGTATGGCTATGGAATAGTTTAAAATTTATGAATGCAACTATAAGTCACTTAAAAATCAGATGTCAAGTTTGAGATTTAAGTATTAACATAGTTGTATTCATAAAATAGAAAGTATTCCATAGCCTAGCCATACTAGATGAAAACAATTTTTGATCATACTTTGTGTACTTAAAGTAATTTGTCTTTTGTTTCTGTGTATCTTTACTTTATTTGGTTGTGTTTGTATATCTTTAGATTGTTTATATAGCTTTAATCTACAAAATGGATGATACCGCCGGCCCCTCAAACTCCGCCGGCCCATCAAACGCCGCCGGCCAAAGGTTGAGGTGCGAGCGACGAACGCACCTTGTAAAACAACAGTCTAGGAACCCCGATGGGAGGCCATGGACCCACGTGGACCGTAGCGCCAAGGAGTAAGTAAGTAAGTATATATTTTATTTGCTCAAATGTTACTATAGTATGATCAAAAATTATTTTCATCTAGTATGGCTATGGAATAGTTTAAAATTTATAAATGCAACTATAAGTCACTTAAAAATCAGATGTCAAGTTTGAGATTTAAGTATTAACATAGTTGTATTCATAAAATAGAAAGTATTCCATAGCCTAGCCATACTAGATGAAAACAATTTTTGATCATACTTTGTGTACTTAAAGTAATTTGTCTTTTGTTTATGTGTATCTTTACTTTATTTGGTTGTGTTTGTATATCTTTAGATTGTTTATATAGTTTTAATCTACAAAATGGATGATACCGCCGGCCCCTCAAACTCCGCCGGCCCATCAAACGCCGCCGGCCAAAGGTTGAGGTGCGAGCGACGAACGCACCTTGTAAAACAACAGTCTAGGAACCCCGATGGGAGGCGATGGACCCACGTGGACCGTAGCGCCAAGGAGTAAGTAAGTAAGTATATATTTTATTTGCTCAAATGTTACTATAGTATGATCAAAAATTATTTTCATCTAGTATGGCTATGGAATAGTTTAAAATTTATGAATGCAACTATAAGTCACTTAAAAATCAGATGTCAAGTTTGAGATTTAAGTATTAACATAGTTGTATTCATAAAATAGAAAGTATTCCATAGCCTAGCCATACTAGATGAAAACAATTTTTGATCATACTTTGTGTACTTAAAGTAATTTGTCTTTTGTTTCTGTGTATCTTTACTTTATTTGGTTGTGTTTGTATATCTTTAGATTGTTTATATAGTTTTAATCTACAAAATGGATGATACCGCCGGCCCCTCAAACTCCGCCGGCCCATCAAACGCCGCCGGCCAAAGGTTGAGGTGCGAGCGACGAACGCACCTTGTAAAACAACAGTCTAGGAACCCCGATGGGAGGCCATGGACCCACGTGGACCGTAGCGCCAAGGAGTAAGTAAGTAAGTATATATTTTATTTGCTCAAATGTTACTATAGTATGATCAAAAATTATTTTCATCTAGTATGGCTATGGAATAGTTTAAAATTTATGAATGCAACTATAAGTCACTTAAAAATCAGATGTCAAGTTTGAGATTTAAGTATTAACATAGTTGTATTCATAAAATAGAAAGTATTCCATAGCCTAGCCATACTAGATGAAAACAATTTTTGATCATACTTTGTGTACTTAAAGTAATTTGTCTTTTGTTTCTGTGTATCTTTACTTTATTTGGTTGTGTTTGTATATCTTTAGATTGTTTATATAGCTTTAATCTACAAAATGGATGATACCGCCGGCCCCTCAAACTCCGCCGGCCCATCAAACGCCGCCGGCCAAAGGTTGAGGTGCGAGCGACGAACGCACCTTGTAAAACAACAGTCTAGGAACCCCGATGGGAGGCCATGGACCCACGTGGACCGTAGCGCCAAGGAGTAAGTAAGTAAGTATATATTTTATTTGCTCAAATGTTACTATAGTATGATCAAAAATTATTTTCATCTAGTATGGCTATGGAATAGTTTAAAATTTATGAATGCAACTATAAGTCACTTAAAAATCAGATGTCAAGTTTGAGATTTTGTATTAACATAGTTGTATTCATAAAATAGAAAGTATTCCATAGCCTAGCCATACTAGATGAAAACAATTTTTGATCATACTTTGTGTACTTAAAGTAATTTGTCTTTTGTTTCTGTGTATCTTTACTTTATTTGGTTGTGTTTGTATATCTTTAGATTGTTTATATAGCTTTAATCTACAAAATGGATGATACCGCCGGCCCCTCAAACTCCGCCGGCCCATCAAACGCCGCCGGCCAAAGGTTGAGGTGCGAGCGACGAACGCACCTTGTAAAACAACAGTCTAGGAACCCCGATGGGAGGCGATGGACCCACGTGGACCGTAGCGCCAAGGAGTAAGTAAGTAAGTATATATTTTATTTGCTCAAATGTTACTATAGTATGATCAAAAATTATTTTCATCTAGTATGGCTATGGAATAGTTTAAAATTTATAAATGCAACTATAAGTCACTTAAAAATCAGATGTCAAGTTTGAGATTTAAGTATTAACATAGTTGTATTCATAAAATAGAAAGTATTCCATAGCCTAGCCATACTAGATGAAAACAATTTTTGATCATACTTTGTGTACTTAAAGTAATTTGTCTTTTGTTTATGTGTATCTTTACTTTATTTGGTTGTGTTTGTATATCTTTAGATTGTTTATATAGTTTTAATCTACAAAATGGATGATACCGCCGGCCCCTCAAACTCCGCCGGCCCATCAAACGCCGCCGGCCAAAGGTTGAGGTGCGAGCGACGAACGCACCTTGTAAAACAACAGTCTAGGAACCCCGATGGGAGGCGATGGACCCACGTGGACCGTAGCGCCAAGGAGTAAGTAAGTAAGTATATATTTTATTTGCTCAAATGTTACTATAGTATGATCAAAAATTATTTTCATCTAGTATGGCTATGGAATAGTTTAAAATTTATGAATGCAACTATAAGTCACTTAAAAATCAGATGTCAAGTTTGAGATTTAAGTATTAACATAGTTGTTTTCATAAAATAGAAAGTATTCCATAGCCTAGCCATACTAGATGAAAACAATTTTTGATCATACTTTGTGTACTTAAAGTAATTTGTCTTTTGTTTCTGTGTATCTTTACTTTATTTGGTTGTGTTTGTATATCTTTAGATTGTTTTAATCTACAAAATGGATGATACCGCCGGCCCCTCAAACTCCGCCGGCCCATCAAACGCCGCCGGCCAAAGGTTGAGGTGCGAGCGACGAACGCACCTTGTAAAACAACAGTCTAGGAACCCCGATGGGAGGCCATGGACCCACGTGGACCGTAGCGCCAAGGAGTAAGTAAGTAAGTATATATTTTATTTGCTCAAATGTTACTATAGTATGATCAAAAATTATTTTCATCTAGTATGGCTATGGAATAGTTTAAAATTTATGAATGCAACTATAAGTCACTTAAAAATCAGATGTCAAGTTTGAGATTTAAGTATTAACATAGTTGTATTCATAAAATAGAAAGTATTCCATAGCCTAGCCATACTAGATGAAAACAATTTTTGATCATACTTTGTGTACTTAAAGTAATTTGTCTTTTGTTTATGTGTATCTTTACTTTATTTGGTTGTGTTTGTATATCTTTAGATTGTTTATATAGTTTTAATCTACATAATGGATGATACCGCCGGCCCCTCAAACTCCGCCGGCCCATCAAACGCCGCCGGCCAAAGGTTGAGGTGCGAGCGACGAACGCACCTTGTAAAACAACAGTCTAGGAACCCCGATGGGAGGCGATGGACCCACGTGGACCGTAGCGCCAAGGAGTAAGTAAGTAAGTATATATTTTATTTGCTCAAATGTTATTATAGTATGATCAAAAATTATTTTCATCTAGTATGGCTATGGAATAGTTTAAAATTTATGAATGCAACTATAAGTCACTTAAAAATCAGATGTCAAGTTTGAGATTTAAGTATTAACATAGTTGTATTCATAAAATAGAAAGTATTCCATAGCCTAGCCATACTAGATGAAAACAATTTTTGATCATACTTTGTGTACTTAAAGTAATTTGTCTTTTGTTTCTGTGTATCTTTACTTTATTTGGTTGTGTTTGTATATCTTTAGATTGTTTATATAGTTTTAATCTACAAAATGGATGATACCGCCGGCCCCTCAAACTCCGCCGGCCCATCAAACGCCGCCGGCCAAAGGTTGAGGTGCGAGCGACGAACGCACCTTGTAAAACAACAGTCTAGGAACCCCGATGGGAGGCCATGGACCCACGTGGACCGTAGCGCCAAGGAGTAAGTAAGTAAGTATATATTTTATTTGCTCAAATGTTACTATAGTATGATCAAAAATTATTTTCATCTAGTATGGCTATGGAATAGTTTAAAATTTATGAATGCAACTATAAGTCACTTAAAAATCAGATGTCAAGTTTGAGATTTAAGTATTAACATAGTTGTATTCATAAAATAGAAAGTATTCCATAGCCTAGCCATACTAGATGAAAACAATTTTTGATCATACTTTGTGTACTTAAAGTAATTTGTCTTTTGTTTATGTGTATCTTTACTTTATTTGGTTGTGTTTGTATATCTTTAGATTGTTTATATAGTTTTAATCTACAAAATAGATGATACCGCCGGCCCCTCAAACTCCGCCGGCCCATCAAACGCCGCCGGCCCATCAAACGCCGCCGGCCAAAGGTTGAGGTGCGAGCGACGAACGCACCTTGTAAAACAACAGTCTAGGAACCCCGATGGGAGGCGATGGACCCACGTGGACCGTAGCGCCAAGGAGTAGGTAAGTAAGTATATATTTTATTTGCTCAAATGTTACTATAGTATGATCAAAAATTATTTTCATCTAGTATGGCTATGGAATAGTTTAAAATTTATGAATGCAACTATAAGTCACTTAAAAATCAGATGTCAAGTTTGAGATTCAAGTATTAACATAGTTGTATTCATAAATTAGGAAGTATTCCATAGCCTAGCCATACTAGATGAAAACAATTTTTGATCACACTTTGTGTACTTAAATTAATTTGTCTTTTGTTTCTATGTATCTTTACTTTATTTGGTTGTGTTTGTATATCTTTAGATTGTTTATATAGTTTTAATCTACAAAATGGATGATACCGCCGGCCCCTCAAACTCCGCCGGCCCATCAAACGCCGCCGGCCAAAGGTTGAGGTGCGAGCGACGAACGCACCTTGTAAAACAACAGTCTAGGAACCCCGATGGGAGGCGATGGACCCACGTGGACCGTAGCGCCAAGGAGTAAGTAAGTATTACACCACCCCTTTCGTAGGAGATTTTAATGTATAATAAAAAGTAGTGATATCTACCCTGTTTGCTTAATTCACAGAAGTAATATCAATAATAATGTATATAATTCTCACTTACCTTGTTGCTTTCAACTGAATCATATATTGACATATGTCATACTTTCATAATTGACTTTGAAATTATGTCATGTTTAAATATACCTCGGCTAGCCAGCTTATTTAGCAATTGAGACTCTTTGTACTTCCCAGCTGAATGAGTTAATGTCAAATATATATACTGTATTAATGAATTGTACTTTGAATGACCAAATAAATATTAATTTGATTATTTAAATCACACTCTTAGTACTTGAGTTTGAATCTAATTAACTATTATAGTGTATTAAACGTTTGAATTGACATTACAAATTAATAGTCAGATTAAAGTTGTCAAAATTGTTTAATTAAATGAAAGTTCCAATAAATGAGGTTAAATACTTTTTAAAATAACTAGACCCAAAATGAAAAATTTCTAATTATAAAGATCGAAACCGTCGAGTACTCAAATCACAATATTAATTTAGAAAACTTAATATTCTAAGATTCTCTAAATCTAAATACAAGTTTTAAATTCTAAATTTGCCGTATCCAAACTGTTACTATAATACACTAACCTTCATCAGCCGAACTCGTACTATCGATGTGGTTCTAATATCAGTTTCACACTGATCGAAGTCTTCAAACACCTACTTGGAGATGATGAGGACCCATAAAAGCTCGTTGTAGACAGACTTGACCGTTTAATATTTTCTTAAAACGGTATTGCAGCATGCCCAACACAAACACTCACTAAACTGATGGCTTGTAAACCAATGACCACTTGAAATGGCTTCTATAAATCTCCAACTCACTATGTGAAGAATAATATTGACCCCTTGGTCAGTATTTGATCATGCAGAAGGCTATTCTTACTAACACGTATCAAACTTGAATTATATCCTCACAATTAAAGGTATTATTAGACCTTTAATGTGAATATTTTGACTGATAATCTTTAAATTATAGAAACTTTTTTACTCTTGTCAACAACCTCTTGGTTGCTAATATTTACTGCCACCCGTTATTCTCTTACACTTGTTATCACATGATACCCTTTTGATATCTTGATATTAATTGAAAATAATTAAGCATGCTACATTACAGTTTATTCCCCCCAATTTTTTCATTTAAAAGATCTCTAACGAGCTTTTATGTAAAAATTGATATTTGTCTATTTTAAATTATTTACAATTAACCTTAACTCATTTCAAAAATATTAAAATTCTAAAATTAACTTTGGTAACCAAGTTACTCTGTATTTACATCATTATTAAGGTAACCCCATGACATAACTTCTTTCCAATTAACATTTTTATCTACATTATTGTGATATACTATAACCTGATTTACTACATTATTGATATTATTCTCATGATAATACTTCTTTAAATTATAAGCATTTTGGGTATACTTATACCTATTTTCCCCAGGATAATTTAGAACATAGGCATTTTCCCCTACTTCCTTGACCACTTCATATGGACCTTCATATAGTAAAAAGAACTACTTAATCGTTTTTTCTATTACTGACGATTGAACATGATTCCTAACTACATTATTAAAATTAATATAAGATACGTTAACCCATTTACGTCAATAAGTTATTTAAGTTTATTGGTAATACTTTTTTTTAATAATTGGCATATCATTACCGCTATATGAAACCAAAAGTCTCACAATACTGTATCGTATAAGACACAGTTATTAATTAATAATCAGCACCACATTGGATACTGATCCATAAATAGATCCCCTGTTCTTCTAAACAGAAGTCTTTTAAATACTGCACCACTTCGGATACAGTTCATATTTTTTCTTAAATAGCACCACATAGGATACTAATCATTTAGATCTTCCGTTATTCTAAACAGAAGTCTTTCAAATACTGCACCACATCGGATACAGTTCATAATTCTTCTTATTTGTAAATCACATTCTGTGAAACACATTCAGAACCTCCAACATCTACTCAACTAAGCTTCGATTGGTTAATTCTACAATTCCATGCTGTTATCCGGGTTTACGGCAACATGAACACGCTTAAAGCCGAGGAAAATCGCTTTGATTTACCGCAAAACTATTGACATAAGGAAATTATGTTTGAGGTTAAGTATCTAAAAAAAATTATTACAAAGTACCCATGGAAAGAAACTACGCTAAGACCCTACAATGAACTATTTACATATCTACAACAAAACAAATACATTAACCTATTTAAGTGAAATATCACGAGTAAGTACTTTACTTGTTAAAAACCCCAATTAACTAAACAAAATTAATCCAAACGATCCCAAAATTAATAAACCCTAAAGTTGAATTTCATCACATTGGCCAAAAATAAACTACTCAAAATTTATGTGATAAATCTTGATTCACCATTTCTTTTTCTTTTTCCGAAACATCACATGCCAAATCAACTACATTATGAACTTTTTGAATTTTGTTATTCCCCCCAGTGACACCTTGAATTGTTAAACCCACTGATGGTAAGATAGGTATTTTATTATTTTGTTCTAATATTCTTACGAACATTTCTTCCGACATTACACTCACCGAACTACCCGTATCTATTAACAAGTCTTGCTTAATACCTTCAATCTCTACATTTAAATAAGGTAAATCCTGATTTACTAATTCTTTTTCTTTTTCCGAAACATCGCATGCCAAATCAACTACATTATGAACTTTTTGAATTTTGTTATATTGTAGAAAATAATTTTTCACAAAATTTATATGCTCTTGTTGCTCCTTTGAAACCCGAATTTTAACAATTGGAGCTAATTGTACCGGGTCCTTTAGTTTTCCTGGTTTTGCGATGTATTTGGTGATCTATCCCTGGCTTTAACTGACACTGGTGAATCACCCCTTGCTTGAATCGTATAGCTATTCCTATTATTTTCCCTTCCCCTAACATTATTGTCAAATCTTAACATTTTATTTTGATTTTGGTCGTAATTGTTTGGGTTCATCCTATTTCTTGTTTCAAACTGGTTTGCATTGCGATTCCCAAATTTTGACGGATATGAAGTTTGAAAATTTGACGTTTTTTCTCTTACGTCAAATTTTGAATTGGTTTGTCTATTTTCCAAACCCTCCAAAACCTTTAGCATTCCTTCTACGTTTTGCACTTGCGAAGCTACTAATGCTGTTTGTACGTCTATTGGAAAGTGTTTGCTAAGAGCTTCTACCAGAATCTCGTCAGGTATCTTTGGTTCTAAATACTGCACTCTCGCAATCCAATACCACACGTGTTTCGTAAAACTTCCAAATCTACCGTTATACATTCTTGCCATATAAATTTCAGCCCTAGCTTTTTCCTGTATATTTCTCGACCAAAACTTGTTAATAAAATCAACTTTAAAAGATTCATAGCTGTCCCATTCAGTACAGTGACTTTCAGCCCAAAGGTTTACCTCATGTTCAAAATAATTTTCCAATTTCTTTAGAAACTTAATAGGGTGTAATACCTGCCTATTCCCGTTAAACTTTGGTCTCTCATGACTCGCTTGCATAACTATACCACCATTAAAACTGATATTCCCACTATTTGAACTATTTTGTAAACAGTTTGTGATATCTTTCACCTCGGTATTCAATGACTGAATTTGATTTTTGACGTTACCTTGATAACTGTCAAATTTGTTTTCAAAATTTTTAATATTATCCTTGTTCATTTCTACTTGTGACCTAATGGTATCTACCTCCTTTTCGATAGGTGTTACCTTCTGTACCAATTGTCGTTCTAATTGTACCCTTAACTTATTTATAAGATTTCCATTTTCTGTTTGGAACGTCTTTAATTTTGCTTCAATTGTATCGATTTTTTCTGACATTGCAGTTTCCACCTCAATCACCTTATTTACAATCTCTTGATTGCTGTCTTCAACTACAGATCTAATTTCCTGGTTATTATTTGACATTGTGTTTTCTACTGCAGATACTTTATTTAAAAGTTCCTGGTTATTATTCGACATTGTGTTTTCTACTGTAGATACTTTATTTAAAAGTTCCTGGTTATTATTTAAAATTTCTTGCATCATTCGCATCATATTGCTGTCATTTGATGCACTGACTAATGTACTAGCTTCTTGCATTTGACGTCCTTCCGTATTTACTACGTTATCACCCTGTTCTAATTGAAGTTCATCCATTTTCTTTAACTTCCTTGTTGGTTTTCTAAAACCCGACCGCAAATTCATATACGTATCCTCTCTTCTAAAAGCCTCGAACCCTCACTTTGATCGATACCAATTATTTTACAATCTTATTTGTTTATCTTTTGCGTCTCACTTTGTGGAGCTAAATTTATTACAACTTCCTTTCGAGCCTCACGTTGCGCGTCAATTTTATTACACCACCCCTTTCGTAGGAGATTTTAATGTATAATAAAAAGTAGTGATATCTACCCTGTTTGCTTAATTCACAGAAGTAATATCAATAATAATGTATATAATTCTCACTTACCTTGTTGCTTTCAACTGAATCATATATTGACATATGTCATACTTTCATAATTGACTTTGAAATTATGTCATGTTTAAATATACCTCGGCTAGCCAGCTTATTTAGCAATTGAGACTCTTTGTACTTCCCAGCTGAATGAGTTAATGTCAAATATATATACTGTATTAATGAATTGTACTTTGAATGACCAAATAAATATTAATTTGATTATTTAAATCACACTCTTAGTACTTGAGTTTGAATCTAATTAACTATTATAGTGTATTAAACGTTTGAATTGACATTACAAATTAATAGTCAGATTAAAGTTGTCAAAATTGTTTAATTAAATGAAAGTTCCAATAAATGAGGTTAAATACTTTTTAAAATAACTAGACCCAAAATGAAAAATTTCTAATTATAAAGATCGAAACCGTCGAGTACTCAAATCACAATATTAATTTAGAAAACTTAATATTCTAAGATTCTCTAAATCTAAATACAAGTTTTAAATTCTAAATTTGCCGTATCCAAACTGTTACTATAATACACTAACCTTCATCAGCCGAACTCGTACTATCGATGTGGTTATAATATCAGTTTCACACTGATCGAAGTCTTCAAACACCTACTTGGAGATGATGAGGACCCATAAAAGCTCGTTGTAGACAGACTTGACCGTTTAATATTTTCTTAAAACGGTATTGCAGCATGCCCAACACAAACACTCACTAAACTGATGGCTTGTAAACCAATGACCACTTGAAATGGCTTCTATAAATCTCCAACTCACTATGTGAAGAATAATATTGACCCCTTGGTCAGTATTTGATCATGCAGAAGGCTATTCTTACTAACACGTATCAAACTTGAATTATATCCTCACAATTAAAGGTATTATTAGACCTTTAATGTGAATATTTTGACTGATAATCTTTAAATTATAGAAACTTTTTTACTCTTGTCAACAACCTCTTGGTTGCTAATATTTACTGCCACCCGTTATTCTCTTACACTTGTTATCACATGATACCCTTTTGATATCTTGATATTAATTGAAAATAATTAAGCATTCTCACAGCATGCTACATTACAGTATATGTTTTATTTGCTCAAATGT
Source organism: Agriotes lineatus (assembly GCA_940337035.1). Classification (NCBI taxonomy): domain Eukaryota; kingdom Metazoa; phylum Arthropoda; class Insecta; order Coleoptera; family Elateridae; genus Agriotes; species Agriotes lineatus. Next base: position 145,164,271 of record OW679196.1, on the reverse strand, counting down.
TACTATAGTATGATCAAAAATTATTTTCATCTAGTATGGCTATGGAATAGTTTAAAATTTATGAATGCAACTATAAGTCACTTAAAAATCAGATGTCAAGTTTGAGATTCAAGTATTAACATAGTTGTATTCATAAATTAGGAAGTATTCCATAGCCTAGCCATACTAGATGAAAACAATTATTGATCACACTTTGTGTACTTAAATTAATTTGTCTTTTGTTTCTATGTATCTTTACTTTATTTGGTTGTGTTTGTATATCTTTAGATTGTTTATATAGTTTTAATCTACAAAATGGATGACACCGCCGGCCCCTCAAACTCCGCCGGCCCATCAAACGCCGCCGGCTCCACAGTTCCATCAGTTCTTGATGTCGTGTGCAACGACATACCTGTGCAGTTGCACACGGCACGGCTCGGATCGGGAGGCAAGGGCCATTGCACCCAACTCGGCAACCATTGGCTTACCCCCCGCGAATTCGAGGTGCACTGTGGCAAGAACAAGAGCAGGAAGTGGAAGCGCAGCATCAACATCCAGTTCGGTGGTGGAAGCCTGGATGAGTACTTCTCACACAATTCCATCGTCCCACATAATTCGCAGTGCAAATGTCCAGTTTGCGACGATGGGATCGACAATGACGATGCTGTGCTCGCTGCCCTGGTGGAAGCGCAGAAGGTATTATTATTATTGTTGTACGGGGCAGAAACTTGGTGCTTCACACATCATGGGCGCAATCAGCTGGACACGTGGGAACGTAAAATACTTAGAAGGATATACGGGCCAGTGAATGAGAACGGGTTGTGGCGGGTCCTAACTAACGAATAGCGAAATTAAGGCACGGTATGGAGAAGCTAGTATATCCAACGAGATCAAAAGTATGCGGGTAAGATGGTTGGGACACGTAGCGCGAATGCAATAAACAAGAGGACCAAAGGGAATTCTGCAAAACAAACCGGAAGGAAGGAGAAGCAGGGGTAGACCGAGGTTAAGATGGAAGGATGAAGTAGACAAGGACCTAAGAACAGCCGGAGTCACCCAGTGGAAGCGGAAGGCAGCTAATAGAAAAGAATGGAGAAAAATCGTGTCCCAAGTTAAAAAAAAGGAGAGTAGAACAATCCCCCCCTTTGGCATATATGCCAAAGGTTGAGGTGCGAGCGACGAACGCACTTTGTAAAACAACAGTCTAGGAACCCCAATGGGAGGCCATGGACCCACGTGGACCGTAGCGCCAAGGAGTAAGTAAGTATATATTTTATTTGCTGAAATGTTACTATAGTATGATCAAAAATTATTTTCATCTAGTATGGATAAGTCACTTAAAAATCAGATGTCAAGTTTGAGATTTAAGTATTAACATAGTTGTATTCATAAATTAGGAAGTATTCCACAGCCTATATATATATATATATATATATATATTCATCGTTTCCCACATACGACGATGCGAGTTTTAGCGGGAAATAAAATCGTTGTATGGGCGAATAGACATAATAAATGGTAGTTGTGAGCTGTCGGTAAAACAGTTGTTTAACTTGCATGAACCGAGCCAAAAATAATGGCGGGATGTAGTATTAAAAGCATTGAAAATCTTAGTTTTAAGTTTATTCATGAAATATGTGGAAAATGTTACTACAAATTGTTTATACATAACTAACAGGTGTTAAATATTATAAAATTTGTTATGTGAAGTGCAGAACTACATGAATGAATGAATTAATTTAGTCTCCACTCCCCCCTTTGTTTAATATATGTCACAATATGTATGTTGTCACAAAATTCGTTTTTTGGCAATTTTTGTTAATTTAAGGTTTAAAATTAATGATGCATAGGTAATGTTAGACAAATTATTATTGAAGAAACGTGTTTATCAACTTGTACAGGGTCCACCAACCTATTTTAAGTAGGTCTCACTAGTTCGTGGACCCTGCATTATTCATAAAACTTTTACAGCTTCTAATCAGTTTCACCATTGAATTAATAACAAATTCGCCAACAATAATTACCATTGCTTAAAGTTAACTAATTTTAAAGCTCCAAGTATTAGATGATTAAAATGTTCCAGATTTTATATAAAAATCAGTTGTATCCTTTTTATTCTAATAAATTTGAGTATTCCCTTCAACTAGATGCACTTCTCACAATTTCAAAGTGCTCTAACCCCTTAATTATTAAACAAATAACAAATACTATTGAAATCTCTCGAGTAGCATAATATACCAATTATTCAGAAAAAAACCAATATCAGCACATCGTATTAATAAATATCTAGATATAATGAAACAAGTAAATCCATTTTTATATTTTATTTAGTAAGCCATTTCCTATTTACATTCAAATACAAAATATAACAAAAGTACACTTCAACGTATTTTTACTTATAATCTAAAATATTACATGGAACACCTTTGGCAATGTTTACAATGGAAATATTAAAATACAGTGAAGAAACCATATAATTTAAATGGTAAAAAGTACACACATGCATTTTTAATTATCCAAACTAAAATCTAACAAAATCATATTTTAAAAGTGATACAATAAGAAAATAGCAATTTAAAAAAATAACAAAACTGCTAATCGTGTTGAAAACTTTTTGTTAAATAACAGAAAAGCATTTGGTAAAAATAATGGTCAGCCAAAAAACCAAAAGCAATAGTTAGTTACCAGTTGACAATTTCTAAAAAATATCTTAAAAAACATAATACCTTCATTAGATTAGCAGGCAAGTAGAATTGAAGTTCTATAGTAGTAATTTATGATACAAGCGCGTAAAGCTACTCTTTCGGCACGAATGGAGTAGAATTAAAACGCGAGTGAGGACTTTCAAAACGTATTGTACAGGTTGTTTTTTTTTCGTTGATATTATAGGGTACATACTAAAGGGTAAGAAATACAAAAAAACTAGTATACATGTCGTGTCCTCTTTTTTAGTGGTTAGGTTAATGGCATAATCAGAACTACGCTAACTAGATTTGTTTAGGAAATACAGGCTGTATTTTGTAATCTCTTGTAACTTCGTAATTAGCGGAGTTACAAAAAAAATTGTAAATATAAAAAACATGCAACGTTTTACGTAGAATCTAACGGTGTACTTGAAAAAATTATAAGGGTGGGTATTTTTGAGATATTTTGAAAATTATCATTTTTTTAATGGGACACCCTAATCTGGGTAGCTCATAAAATTACATTGTTTTTTACCATTGCAACGATATATAATACTTATTATTCTATTTTATCCTAAATAGCGAAAATACCAAAAAAACCCAAAATAATACGATCTTTTTAGTTGGCCATAGATTGAATCGTAATTGTTTTTGGTAATGACATTTCAACGTTTTTTTCGAAATAGGAAAGTGTCAACAAGCGAAAAAAGATTTTTGTAGATGTGGTATAAAACTCCAGTTTTTTCTAATTCATAATTAATATGGGACAAATATTCTTTTTTTTCCAAATCATAATTATGCAAAATTTTGATTTTAAGATATTCTTGCTTACGATTTTAGATTATAAAACTAGTATTAACTGTCATTAAAACAAAAACGTTGAAATGTCATTCTAAAACAAAAATAATGGTGACTCAATCTATGGACCACTAAAAAAAATCTTAATTGTTTTGGGTTTTTTGGTATTTTCGCTATTTACAATAAAATAAAATATTAAGCATTATATATCGTTGCAATGGTAAAAAGAAATGTAATTTTATGAGCTATCCAGATACAGATCTTATTAAAAAATGATAATTTTCTAAATGTCTCAAAAATCAAAACCCTTATAATTTTTTTAAGTACGCCGCTGGATCTACGTAAAAACTCGCATGTTTTTTGTATTTACAATTTTTTTTGTAACTCCGCTAATTAAAAAGTTACAAGAGATTACAAAAAACAGCAGATTTTGAGAATCACCCTGTATTTCCTAAACAAATCTAGTTAGCGTAGTTCTGATTACGCCATTAAACTAACCACTAAAAAAGAGGACGAGACACGTATACTACTTTTTTTGTATCTCTTAACCTTTAGTATGTACACTATAATATCAACGAAAAAAAAACACCCTGTACACGTAGTTTTTTTGGATAGTGATCTCTTGGTCGAAATTTAGTCGAAAAGGACTTCGGAATTGACAACCGTCAAATTGACATTTCAATAAAATAGTAAAAAAAGCGTACTTTTTTTCACGATTTTTGCATTAAAAAAAGTGGAACTTTCAATACGATTTTTCGTTAAAAAAAACGACTTTAACGATCACTATGCAAAAAAGACCTTTTACACACTATTGCATACTAGATTTCTTCTACAACCGAACATTTCACTTTTTTTATCATACGTAACCCAAAATACATCTTACTTTTACGCTCCAAGGTTTGTAAAGAATTTTTTATGCACTGCGTTTTAAAAATTGACACGTTACAAACTAACTAACGTGTTCAAAGTATCTACTTTAGACACGGTTGTAGAAAAAATCAGTTTACAAACATAAAAACATGATTTAGTAACTAACAGATAATAAACCACAAATAATGCAATAATTTAAAAATAGCAATATCGGTAAACCAAAATAAAACAACTTTCAAATAATAATGACCATGTGGATTACGAACGCTTGTTGTTTCGTATGATGTTGCACACGGCCGTTTTTATAACAGTCGAGGTTTCACACTGCAAAGAGGGGTACTGCAAGTTGGCTTCTCGTATCTCCGGGAACGATGGCACTTTTCGCAGTCGTATGGCATCTCTAAAAGGGGTTTTTAATGCCATTAAAGACTTCGGAGTGCAAAGTACCGTTATCAGTCGAACCTACAAATGTTTAAAGCTGTTAATAACATAAGTATTTAAGTAAGTAGTTATGGCTATGGAATAGTTCCTAATTTCTGAATGAAACTATAAGTCACTTAAAAATAAAATGTTAAACTTGACATAGTATAGTATAACGTTGTTGCATTCATAAATTAGGAACTATTTCATAGCCATGCTAGATGACATAATTTTTAATGGATACCTATTGGAACACATTTAGTCATTAAAAAATTCTGCATCCAAAAATTCGAAATTTCTAGTTTAATTTTTAAATACGTTCAAATGTCTAAAAAGCACGTTTTGCAGTAAATTTCACTACGCGGTGATACTACTTCTCAAGAGGTCCAGAGCATTAAGTAGATTACTATTATTACACACAACTGTCACATGATAAATATCATCCAATCAGAACCATGCATTTTTTTTAATCGACCAATCCCAAACTGATTACCTGATAAGCTGCCTAGGGAAACCGTTAAACTTCCTAGTGCTAATTATCGACCCCGTAGATGGTGTCATAATTTGAAATAGAAATGCAAGAAACAAGCAATTTGAGTTTTTTGGCATTATTAGATCAATTTTAAATCATAATTTGTATAGGCATTAGCAGCCGGTCTTATAAGGGCCACTAATCTGACGTTAACTTTAATTCGCTGTTAAAATAAACAAAAGCGCATCAAAATTTGTTTACTAATGAATAAAATGTCATAAGCACTGACGTTTTGATGCGCTTTTGTTTCTTTTAACAGCGAATTAAGTTAATGTCAGATTAGTGGTTTTTATAAGACCGGCAGTAGGTGTAATAATACATAGTAATTAATATAACAAGGGCGAGACATACTTACCGATAATTTTGCATACGCCAAGGGTCGAGTGCTGGTTGCAATGAAAATTGTCCCGAGGGCAGTTTTCTAAGGGCACCCAGCACGATGATTCTTGGCACGGGCAAAATTATATGCAAGTGTGTCACCCGCGGTTATATTTTGAAGATTATTACACAAAACGCGTATACGAATTATGATTTAAAATTGATCTAATAATGCCCAAAAAACTCAAATTACTTGTTACTTGCATTTCTATTTCTAATTATCACACCCATCTACGGGGTCGATAATTAGCACTAAGGAGCTCATCAGGAAATCAGTTCGAGATCGGTCGATTTAAAAAAAATGCATGGTTCTTATTGTATATTTGTCATGCGACAGCTGTGTGTAATAATCTTCAAAATATAAACGCAGGCGACACACTCACATATAATTTTGCCCGTGCCAAGAGTCTAGCCCTTGTTATATTACTATTGATTAGAAACGTTATTAATAAGATAATAAAATAATTAAATTATAGTACATACATCTGGTTTTAAATTTCCATAATCGATGTGATTCCTCAAATTAGCTCGAATACAATTTGAAAGTACTCCGTCATTGCGTTCTCTTGTTCTTCTGTCCAATCATCAAAGGTTATTTTCTGGTGTTTTTGGCGACACGTATTGACTACGGCGGGCTAAAGAAAGATATTCCATTAGCGAATGTACAATTTATTAGTAGGTTAACAAGTACGAAGAAATGAACACGTATGTGGCTCTACCCTTTATTTTTTGTTTCTTTCGGTGTGACACATTGGGATGGAAAAATGACGATTTACTTGAAACGCTGGAACCCTTCGGAACAGAAACTCTATTTCAAACTACATAGGGATTCAACTGCAACTTACTGGTTGATGGTCCATGTCTCTTTGTCCGAAGAGATTTTAAAACTTCTTGACGAACTTGATGACCTGCAAAAAGAAAACGTTAAATATACAGCTTCAGTTCGATATCAATAAATAAAAATTTAAAGAATTTTGCAAATACTACGTAGACGTAGCAGTCTGTGTTGATATATGATCAAAAATTAATCTTATCTAGCATGGCTATGAAAGAACAAATTGCTGCCTTTAAAACTGGGTCAACTATATTTTACTTTTAGGTTAGAGAAGATGAAGTGTCTATCCGATCGGCGCAGGCTTATTTGTTGGACAATTACACGACTTACGTGCAAATTTGTTTATTTAGTAACTAATTTAAAAAACAATTTTAGCGGTAATTAAAAAAAAAATTTAAATAATTGCTGATAATATTGTAAGTAAAACTTGTACACAACCTATCTTGTAAAATTGTTTCGTTAAGAAGATATGGCTACTAAAGTTCACACTAGAAATGTTTTTCTCCAGTGTCAACTTCTTAATGGGTTCATATACAGTTTTTTACTAAACATTAGGGATCGACTGATACAGGTGTTTTGGTCGATACCGATATATACCTAATTCAGCCAATATGGCCGATACCGATTATCGGTTGATCCCAACTAAAAATAGTGTTAGAAATCATCTGTCGAAGCTTGTGCCCAACCTTATAAATCACCCTGTGTAGTGTTCCAAAAAAACAATTTGACCGGATACTGTATAAGCATCACTTTTCTTTATTGAAATAAAAAACTAACAAACAACGGGAATAGACTGGCAGAAATTCCCCCTAATTTTCAAAAACTAAGTATAACTTTTTGCCGCTTAACTTTTTTGATTGAATCACTTTAAATATTTTATTGCAAGATTGTACAGCATTTTACTTTAATGTAGTAACCCTATGAATTTTTAAATCGACAATTCGATATATACTAGAAGATACTCCAGTAAGTTACTTTTTCTCAATAATACGTAGTATGTTTCAGGATTTTTCATTCAATGATCAAACTTAGAAATACGTCAATGTTATATAAAATATTAATATGTATTTTTCAACCGTAGAATCACGAGTGCTCAACTCTTGTTGGAAAGATTACAATTTTATAAACAATTGATTACTTAAATTAAACAAGAAGAAATTGACGTAAAGACATGAACGCTTAACGTTGAGGGTTCTTTTCCTAAGGGTTTAACCGAGTTTAATTGCTTTCTAGCAATCATAGCAAATAAAAAAAACCAAATCTGGTTAGACAAGTGTTTTGCACGAACGATCTTTGATTGAAGAATTAACTGAATAAATTATAGAGAAAAGTCAATACGTCAAATTTTACGTTTTTCAAAATGCCCAAGCATCGTGGTTAAATGTGAACAAATTAAGCTACTGCCGTAGACCTCTTTCGTTTGATACATTCCAGAAATTATCCAACCCAGTAGGGTTTTCTGTAAAACTGGCAGATTCTTGCCCAGGCTAATTTGGCCGATACACAATAGTTCATAGAAATGACCATCGCCGATTAACATGTCTACGGGCAAGGATTTATTAAAAGTAGTATCAGCTAATCCGATGTTTTTGAGTACGTTGAAATTTGATCGATCAAACGACACGAGAGGTAAATTTTCAGTAATTTTTAAAATAACTAAAGAGTTCATATTTATATTAAAATTACTGTGTAATGATGCTATCTGAATGTTACTACTGGAATTACACTGCGAAGCTTTAGAATTTAGTCCAACTACTGTAGTAGCAACCGTTTGTCTTTTTAATTGCAATTTATTTGCCAAATCTTCGGTAATGAAATTAGCGTGGGATGCAGAATCTAGTACTGCCCTAGCATTGTGCCAGTTATTGTTAATATCTGTGACTTTAACCCATAGTCCAGTTACATTAGACGGAAAACCGCAGCATCTGCCGAAAAAATCCAAGTGAACTGAAATTTTGCATACACCTTTATTTTGACATTAGAAATAATTGCTGCGTTCGGAAAGGTACCTCCGACAGCTCCGTTTCCGAAATAAGTTTTTCGCAAATATCTCGCTTTCTATGGGTCGTATGACTGTTTTAGTTATTACAAAAAGTGAAGGCTAGGAAATTCTCTACAAAAAATATTCTACAGGTTTTTTACGTACAACTAACCATTCAGTAAATAACACACTGTTAAGTTTTGTAGACGGGTTTTACTTCCTTTTACGATAAACGGAGTATTGGAGCGAGGGTCTGCTGGGTGACATTTCCCTTACTGTATGCAGTCTTACATCTCCGATGCCTAGATATCAAAACCATTATAAAATAGTTATTTTCATTACAAGCGTCGAAAGTAGCAAATATCGTGCGAGTGTTGATTACACAAACGAGGGCGTAGCGAAGCGAAGCCCGAGTGGATCTAAAACACGAGCACAGATATTTGCACTTTCGGGCGAGTTATGAACACTATTTTTTAGACAACCACTCAAAGGAAATTCAATTTTTAAGAATTGTTTTTATTTGGTTTTTGCAAAATTGATTGTTATATTATTATTGGTACAATTGGCAAAAGCGTCTCGATGATTTGAATCACGGTCTGCTGAATTGTGTGACAAACGTCAAAGTGACGTTTGTCACACAATTAAGCAGGCCATGTTTTGAATAACTTTGTGCCGTTACGATATGACTAGTACGATATAATATCGTGCTAGTGTTTGAAATTGTCAACTTTCTGTGTTAGACTGCTGTCGCGATAATGTTACTTTCATATATGGTCGTCTAAAAAAATATTTTACAATAAATAATTTTTTCTACATCTGCTTGGATAAAAACCTATTATCAAATTCATTTGAGTTAGTTACGCCATTATCTAACTCAGTTAGATAATGAAATCAGATCCATTTGCATTACGTAATGAAACTTATTACGTAACTCAAATTTGATTACCTAACTGAAATAGTGTTAATGAATGACATTTTTCTACTAAAATATTTTTGAAAATGACAGATCTGACATTTTCTTAATGCACTTTTCTCAATTTTGGGCAGTTGTAGATAAAAAAAATTAAAATTTATTATTATTATTATTATTATTTTACATTAGGGTAGACGGCATAGCCGATAAAACCCCTATCAAATTAAAGCAATACATTATAATAATACAGTTAAATTTAAGAAAATTAAAAACAAACTAACTAAAATCAAAATTCTTGATAGAATAATAACAAATTATACTTATACCTAATACCTATTAAATTAACACATGATGAACCCAATTATACAAATTCTCAATAAAATAATACTTATTACAATAAATAATAATATGCGCGCAATTTCAGAAAATTAGAAACTACTAATCAAAATCAAAATTTGTGATAGAATAATAAAAAATTATATACCTAACACCTATTAACTTAACACATGATAGACCAAAATACACAAATTCTCAATAAAATATATCCTTAATGCAACAAATAATAGTATAAAAACATGACACAAGAACAAGTGACACGCCCATTGGGGCTAGCGTTTTTTACTGTTATGCGCATCTAATCGGTTTTTGAAATTGTTCGTAGTGTCCGCTGATACGACCGAATTTGGCAAGATATTCCATGGTTCGGTCACTCGATTGCATAAAAAGTATTTTCGCACGTCCTTACGGTATCTCTCGTGCACTAGTTTGTACTCATGTGTATGTGTGAGAATGCATCATATCATTAATATACTTGTGTGCTTACATAACTGGTGCTACGCACTCGTTTGTAACTTACACACACGTATATTAATGATGCTCTTATCCCACTTTATAGTAAATAACTATTATTTACCACTTGTGCCAGGTTCTGTAGACACGTCAGACAGCTGTCGTCTGACAGATGGATATTGCCGTGGCACATCCTCCCTTACGATGTTTAGCTCCTCACTATTCCCCCTTGATGTAGATGGTATAGAAGCTTCGAACTGAGCTAGTATCCCTATAAATTACAAATATATACTAATCAGCAGAATGCATACATACTAAGAATTGATAACATACCCTTCACTTTTTCAGGAGTTTCATATTTCTCCTGTAAAGGGTAACAAAAGGAGTTTTCTTATGTTGAAGTTTCATGAAACCCTAAACAGTTTTTAAGAGTTACACTTCAGAACTTTTGAACACAGTAGATATCTTACCTGGCAAATTTATAGTTGGCAGAGAATACCGCAACAGTTTCCCATTGCTATCAATGCACATCTCCGAAAAATGTGTTTGGCATACAACATAGGAACCTAAAATGCGTTTACCTTCTATATTGCTTAATTTCAGGTTTCCTATACGTTGCAGCCAAACGACACGCACACGTTTTTCGCTGGGAAGTGAGTACCTTGGTGTTTCTTTATTGCTACAGCGGGGTACGCAGCATTTCCTTTTTCTCAAACCACTCATTTTAAACAATTTCAAGTTTTCAAGAGTTTTATCACAAATTTAAGGAGCACACAAGTATCAACTACCTGCAGCCTTGTTTCTAAGCACAAAGAATGAGCAAAACTGGGCAAACCTTTTTGGAGCACACAAAGGATGGAATGCATTTTGCACAGATGTTTTTAACAGAATTGCAATCCACAACTGGCAATTTTATTAGCTGTCGTAACGGTTGGCGTCAGGCTGTCGGGGACTCCCATACCCCTCCAATCAGCATAAATTGCCAGAGAGAGAATATGCTACCTTTGTCAGACAATTCTACCTTCTGCCACGCATTACTAACAATCTGTACGAGTCTGCGTATTCCAGTGACCATAACCTGATTACACCCACAAGACAAAACAATGCCCAGTGCAAATACGTTGGAAACGAAATGCGACGTTGCCATTTAAAATTCTAGGAATAGACTGTCAGCAGCATGGTTGCCGGACCTTACTTTGGATTGACATGTAATGGAAAATTTGTCTTAAAAGTCGCTTTACATATAATATACCGTGTTTGTGTAAAGTCTGGAACTATCCAAATAGAACTTTTATCAAATGTTTTTGAAAGAAATCCTTGGACACGTCAATTTTTATTTTAAATAAGACATATTTTACTGAAATTATAACTTTTAGATTGTCTTCTGTTTTGAGTTATGAGCGTATTTATGATAAAATCAATCGTCGCATGTATGTTACATCATGACTGGAGGAAGGCGTGACAGATTTGGCTCATTTTTGTTGTTGTGTTTCTAATTGTCAGAACAAGGTTTGTATGAAAGAAAATTTTGGGGAAGTCCACCGGAAAAGTCGGAAAATTCGAAAAATCAAAAAGATGATTTTCTATGGTATTTTTGTATGGGATTTCGAATGTTTTCGTTTTTGAAGGGCTTTTCGAAGAGAAAAATGGGAGTGGAAAACTCGGAAAATTAGGAAAAATCGATTTTTTTTCAGGATGTAAAAACCGAAATAAAACGATGGAAAAGTCATGTTTCAAAACATACACGCATAGTTTTACGTAATACTATGCCCTGGCAACGCCGGGTATGCACAGCTATGATGCATACAAGGAATAAGGAAGGATATTTCGAAATTCAAGCCCTAAATGGGTAGGGTGGCCATATGCCTTCTTTGGAAAAAGAGAACAGTTTGGACCAGCTAAAAAAATAACAAAAAGATGGCATCGCAAAATTTTTATTATAAAACAAATGAAAAAAAAACAGTAATTATTTCTAAAACAATAAATAAAAAACATTGCAGTTGCGATAATAATTTTTTCTTATAAAAATCAACATCAAATTCACATATAAAATACTGTATAAGTAAAATATATAAAATATACTGCTCCACAAATAAACTGTACCACCCATAAAAATTGTATTTATTACATTACGTCATAAAATATGCATATAAAAGCTTATGTTTTATAGTATACTCATATTAAGCATATTTAATTGGACTATCCTCAAATATCAACTGAAGAATTAACAAATCAGATTCATAAAATGACAAAATAATAAAATTATAAAAAAAACATATTTCACAAAAATAAGAGAAAATTGAAAATAACATTTTATATAAGATTTAAAACCGAAAACAGTCAAAATGGAGCAAAACTCTTCTCACACTAAATAAGAGAACAAAAGAGAACATTTTATTAGAAAAAAAGATAAAAAAAGATCCGTATTAAAAAAGAGAACATGTTCTCTTTAAAAGAGATGCTCTGGCCACCCTATAAATGGGTAAAATGAGGGTTCCAATTTTGTAAGGAAAAATAATATTAAATAGACGTTTCGACTTGAAACTTCGTTGGAGTACTCATAAAAACAAATAAGCAAACCCGTATTTCGTAATTTTACAAAAATCAACCCCTTAGGGGGTGAAATCGGGTCAATAAGCCTAAAAATCGTTATGGGTGTCGTTATTGAGGTATTTTGGGACGCTGATTGCGAAAATGGCATTTATTTTTAAGTCCAAGGCGGTGAACATGACATAAAATTAAAACTCTACCTTATAGTGGTGGAACGGGGTTTCAGAGACGAATTATTTTTGGACAGAACAGCGTTTGCCAGAGGTCCTCAAAAAATTGTACCAATTTACAAGTTTAAATTGTACCAAATTTTGAACTTTTTGTACAGACACCAAAAATTGCGTAGCTTTAATCTCAGAAGAAAAATATTAATATTTAGATTTTTCGTCCGCGTTTAAATAGGTTTAGGTTATTATTACAATAATTAAAGGAAAAAACTAAACACATTTTCGTGCGCAAGTTAAAATATCTTAATTTTAAAGCCAGGTGAATTATATATAATTCACTAGGTGGGTTTTTTGAAATTAGGAAATACATTTTCTTTGCTTTTTCCAAGTGAATTTGCAATAGTCGTCACAAAGCATTACTTTCGCTGTCAAATCAATTATGCCACCCAAACGACAAGCAATTGGTCGATCTACACTTCAAACACAAAAGCAAAGGGCATACGAGTTTCAGATACCGATGAGCAACGGGAAGAAAAACTGGAAACTATTCGAGTACGCACTGCTCAAGCGTGTCGTCGAGATATTTCGATAAATTGTATTTACGGTCCGATTTAGCTCATATTCGGAATATACGTTGGTTACGTAGAGAGAAATGTTTATACAAAAAATGAACCCGGTAGGTGGCGCTGGAGTCAAGATATTTACGAAAATGTGTATTTCAAATTTACGATTCGATTTGGCTCATATTCGGAATGTACGTTGGTTACGTGAAGAGAAATGTTTATACACAAAATAAACCCGGTAGGTGGCGCTGGAGTCAAGATATTTACCAAAATGTGTATTTACGGTCAGATTTAGCTCATATTCGGAATATACGTTGGTTACGTAGACAGAAATGTTTATACAAAAAATAAACCCGGTAGGTGGCGCTGGAGTCAAGATATTTACGAAAATGTGTATTTCAAATTTACGATTCGATTTGGCTCATATTCGGAATGTACGTTGGTTACGTGAAGAGAAATGTTTATACACAAAATAAACCCGGTCGGTGGCGCTGGAGTCAAGATATTTACCAAAATGTGTATTTACGGTCAGATTTAGCTCATATTCGGAATGTACGTTGGTTACTTAGAGAGAAATGCCTATACAAAAAATGAACCCGGTAGGTGGCGGTGGAGTCAAGATATTTACCAAAATGTGTATTTACCGTCCGATTTAGCTCATATTCGGAATGTACGTTGGTTACTTAGAGAGAAATGCCTATACAAAAAATTAACCCGGTAGGTGGCGGTGGAGTCAAGATATTTACCAAAATGTGTATTTACCGTCCGATTTAGCTCATATTCGGAATGTACGTTGGTTACTTAGAGAGAAATGCCTATACAAAAAATTAACCCGGTAGGTGGCGGTGGAGTCAAGATATTTACCAAAATGTGTATATACGGTCGTTAGACGTAAAACTTAATTTTTTTTTTCTATCCGGGGGGTGACTTTTAATGTTTCCAAACGGTTTTAAGTTGTTCGGGGCCTTTTTGGTTACAGCTGTTTAAAATTCCACGAAGATTGGGCGTTTATTACCAAAGTTAACTTCGATATGTTACCATATTTTAAATTTAAAGCTAGGTGAATTATATATAATTCACTGGGTGCGTTTTTCGAAATTAGAAAATGGGACAAATAATTTTGTGGCATCATACATGGGTATTAAAATAATATCGCGTAATATTTTTTTAGATTGGCCTCCAGCAGCAAGTTAAGCAAAAACGTAATGTCACTTCAAATAAATTAAACCAAAAGTGTTTTGAGGCGTATCAAATCCCGTCACATATATTTTCTCATTTTATATAAGCAACCGTATTGCACTGTAGTCCATTTACTAAGGAAAAAAAGTTCTAACTTCGTTGACTCAAAACCGATTTTGATATATTTTTTTTAATTTCGGAAATGTTTATAGAAAAGTTCCCCACGGGTGAGAAGGTGTGCTTTTTATTTTTTCAATTGTTATTAACAAGTAAGTGTTTTTTTAATACAGTCTTAATTAAAAAAATTACTCTTTTATTTATTTAAACAATTGCCTGACACTTGATAACATTCATTCGGTTTTTATTTCGTATACAGGGTTTTTTTGGGTCGCTGATCTCAAATTTTGTGTTAAAATTTATCAAAAATGGAAAATAACGTCTTTAACGTGGCAAAATAGCTGCATTTTTGAATTTCGCGCGTTGCCTCATATCTAGGGGTTTTGGACACGCTTATTATAAATATAGCATTAAGAGGTTAATTTTTATTCTGTACGATTATTATTATTATTTAATAAACATTATATACTAATAAAATTCTAAAATTGTTATATTAACTAAAAGTTAAATAGATTAAATACATTTAACTATAACATATAAATTCGAACGCCTAAAAATGTATTTTCTACGACCTCTTTGTACAATTACCAAAATATATTACTGAATTAAACGATTTGCTAGTTGTGACCGAAGGAGGAATGTTATTACATAAAAACAAATGGCAACTTGTTCAACAGTATGGTGCAATTTTAACTAGTTATATTAATTTTATTGTACGTAATTACGAAAAAAAGCAATTGTTTTTGTCGATCATCAGAAACATCGAATAAATCCCGATGGCTCAAGACGAAAACTGCACCTGATATTCGATTGGATAGAGACAGGTTTAGTTATAGTCTCAGAGAATATAGACGTATTAGTTATATTAACAGCTTTAGCTTCCCCTGATAATGATATATATTTTTTAAAACCTGCCAAATATAAAGAAATATCTTTCTCTAAGAGCCTGTAATTTGCGATATTAAGTAAACATCTAAGAATATAAATGTTTTGAAGTCTAACGACAAGTGGTCTTTTCATATTGGAAAATGTGTGCTACTAACAATTTTACATTTAAAATTAAGGCTTAACACACACAAAGAAATTAAAGATAGACCAGCAAATGCAGCGGAATTTGCATCCTGTTGTTGGGTCACTGTTTATATATACGTCACGTCGGATGGCATTCCGTTCTTGCACAAAAGTCTCAAGGTCGCCGTGTTATTTTATATCGTATTTCTTTGTACCAAGTCGTAGGTATTAGTTTTCTTTATATTAATATTATATTATTAATTGGTTTAATTATACCTTCGTGATTTTACCGATTTGGAACTAGTTGTCCCGCAACGAAATGCTTTCCCGAAATGTCCCGATTTTCCAAGAAAATATGCTTTCACAATTTCCAGTGATTTCTGCAAATTCTGGTTCAAAATTAGTTAAAATTACCCATAAATGCAAGCCACGGATAACAGAGACTATCAAGCTTCTAATAAACTTAAAGAATAAGGCATATTATAGGTATAAACATTCCAAATCATTAGCGCATTGGAAATATTGCAAATCGATACGAAATTCTGTGACTTTAGCTACAAAGGAGAAAAAAGCGTATTTTAACTTTGTATTTGATGAATATGATACTAAATCCATATGGAGGGAAATTAAATCTTTGTGTGTGAACAATATTAAAAGCAACAATACCATACCAGAACATTTAAGTACACCCGATTCATTAATAATTTTTTCATAAATAATGTACCAAACGTCAACAATGATAACAATAATGTATTAGATTTTTATAAAAACCACAAACTAAATGAACTCAGTGTTAATATTGCGGATATTGTCGGAATTATAAACTCGATTAAAAGTAAATCTAAAGGAATCGATGTACTTAATATTGACTTTAAAATGCGGGTTCCAATTTTGTACGGAAAAATAATATTAAATAGACGTTTCGACATGATACTTAGTACGAGTACTCCTAAAAACAAATAATCAAACACGTATTTCGTGATTTTCTGAAAAGCAACCTCTTAGAGGATGCAATGGGGTAAATAAGCCTAAAAATCGTTATGGGTGTCGTTATTGATGTTTTTTGGGACGTTGATTGCGAAAATGGCATTTATTTTTAAGTCAAAGACGGTAGACATAACATAAAATTAAAACTCCATAGTGGCGGTCACAGACCAATATTATTTTTGGGCAGAACAGCGTTTGCCGGGTCAGCTAATAACGTAATCATTGTCTCGACTACTTTTTTTGCTGCGCAGCACGAATCGGTTCGCCGCATGGCCTATTATAGATATATTGAATATGTACTACAGCACATATGACGCTCTTGGGAAGGCAAAATTACATATTATAGGTCATACAACGATCTTTGTTTTGCTGCGCAGCACGTCTTTGTGCTATATAGGCAATGGCACATATGACGCTCTTTGCTAAATTACATATTATAGGTCATACAACGCTCTTTGCTAAATTACATATAATCGGTCATACAACGCTCTTTGCTTTAACAACTCATATTGTTCCATTTAAAAAACATAGTTATCAATTGTTTTAGTACGTTTGGTGCTATAATTCGGTCATGAGGAATTTTTAGAGTCAATTGGAGTTTGTGTTGCATTTCTTGTTGGATTGCTATTGATTTTGCGTAATTCATGGCCTACTTTGACTAAAATTTTTTTTTAATTTTGAAAAATAATAAGTTCCTAAATTTAAATTTAAGAATGCTATTATAAAGCACTTTTAGTGCTGATTTCAAATATCTAAAAATATACAGGGTATTCCATTTAAAAAACCAAAGTTGTGTATCACCACGTAAAAATAGGAGGCTATGGCTTAAATTGGTTAACGTCAATTTTTAGGTTGTATACTGGCATTTAAAACAGAAGAAAGTTCTTTTCGATATCTCTATTATTAACAAAGTTACGAGCTGTCTAGCGATCTACAAACACACTGTATACTTTCGTTAATGTAGTTCGTAATATTTTCATCCCTGGATTTGGCTTTTACACTACTTTGAATATAGTTTATCTGCTGTATAATTAATTTTCTACTGTACGAACCTGAAATACAACGAAAAGCATTTTAATAATGTTTAGACCAAGTGATCGAGTATTTTGAAGATTATCTTTAATAATAAATATTCCCAACTTCCAAATCAAGTAGTTTACAATAATTTTTAGATCACCTAAAAACCAAATAAAGAGATTATTAGAAGGTAATAGGTGATCCCATAACCGCACAAACCTTTCCTATTTGTTTAAAAATTCTATTCTACTGAAATAATGCCACTACGACCTCGGTAAATACAAATAAATGTAATGTTTAAGGTAATAAAATGGTTAAATATTAAAGACATCAGAGGACAGAACTTGTAATTAATTCTTAAAACGTTTTTATTAATAGCGAATTCGGCTGACTGCACCGATGACGTCTTGCCTACGAGATTATCTTCACAAAACAGATTATGTTGCAGCCAGAGCGAGCGAAATTCACCATATATATAACAGGTAATAGGCAACCCTCAACGAATTTTGAAATTTTCCCAGCTTGAGTATAGGCAACCTTCAACGAATTTTGATATTTTCGGAGCTGTAGTATAGGCAACCGAGGCTAACTTCGCACAAAAATCGACCACGTAGTTCTTAAGAAACGGCGTTGGCGCATGCCGGTAGTGGGCGCGTTCATCGAGTCGTTGTACGTACCCTTACATGTGTAAGACTTCCGACGACGTCGTCGCAAGTCCGAAAACTCGCCGTTAGACCGGTTACATACACTAGAAAATCGTCGTATGTGGGAAACCAGGTATATATATATATATATATATATATAGCTACTTAATTTACAGCATTGGCCGTATGTCGCAATTCGAACGCCATTGTTTTTTGTTTTGCCATGATTCCTCTTCAATGTCTCTTCTAGCCATGGCTATTTTTATTCCTTTCTCCCAGGATTTCCTCGGTCTTCCTTTTTTTTCTTCTTCTCTTAGGAATCCATTTCCAAGTTTTTGTTGGTAATCTGTCGTCGGTCATACGTCTCATGTGACCGTACCAGGATAATTGCTTTCTCTCTATAGTGTCTGTTAGTGCAGTCTCAACTTTCATTATTTCTTTAATATCTTCTGTTCTTATATGGTCTTGTAACGTATATCTACAGCATCTTCGCCAAAAGCTATTTTCTACAGCGTTAATTCGTAATTGCATATTCTTATTTATTGTCCAAACCTCTGAACCGTATGTGACAGTACTCTCAACTAGTGTTTTAAATAAATGTTTTTTGGTTTTCTTTCGTATGTCTGTACACCACAGAAGGGAGTTCAGTTGGCTTGTAATAGCTTTCCCTCTACCTACTTTTTGTAATATATCTGCTTCGTCCTTTCCATCTTCCGTTAATAGTACTCCTAGATATTTATATTCCTTGGTGTTTTTAATTGTCTTCTCTCCTATATCCAGGTCTTGTTTTGTTCCGCCAACCGTCATATATTCAGTTTTTTCCATATTGATTTCCAGACCCCAATCTCTGAATTCCTCCACTAGTTTCCTAACCATATATGCCAAGTCTTCCGCATCTTCAGCCAATACCATCTGGTCGTCCGCAAATAACAGAGTAGTAATATGTTCTTCCCCAATCTGGACTCCCATTTTCTTACATTTCCTAAACCAAAGTTTCAAAGTTGAATTTAAATAAATTTTGAAGAGGGAAGGGGAAAGACAGCATCCTTGCCTCAGACCTTTGTCAACTTGGAAGTATTCTGAACATCCTTGTCTCGTCTTAACACAACCAATGTTTCCTTTATAAAATTGTTTTACCGCATTTATGTATTGAGGGTGTATACCATTATTTGATAGTGATTCCCACAGTTTATTCACGGGTACGCTGTCATACGCTTGTTTTAGGTCCACAAACACTAGATGTAGTTGACTTCCGTACTCTATTGACTTTTGCATTAGTTGTTTTATACAAAACAAGTTGTCAATACATGATCTCCCTGATCTGAAACCGCTTTGTTCCTCCCACTCCTCAAATTGACTTTCAATCCTATCTCGTAAGACCCTTCCATACAGTCTACCTATGGAGGCTATAACACTAAGTCCTCTATAATTTGAGCAATCTTTTCTATTTCCCTTTTTATATATAGAGCTAATGTATGCATGCTTTAATTCAAATGGTATGTCCTCTCCTTTCAGACATTTATTGAACATTAGTGTTAAATTTTCTAATACTATTTCTGGGGAAAACTTTAGGAGCTCCACAGGTATACCTCCCGGGCCAGGGGCTTTATTATCTTTCATTGTTAATAATGCTTTCCTTATTTCTCCAGTAGTGAAAGGTTCACATTCCGTCTGAAACGGTTGTGATTCATAATTTATGTTTCTACATTTATCTCTAGTTTCTGTTAATAATTTCTTATAATACTCTTTCCAAGTTTTTTGTCCAATTGGGTCTATCGTCACTCTTTCATTTTTATTAGTTTTTAATGTTCGTATCGTTTTCCAGGCTGCTCGAGACTTTGAGCTTCCTAGTAGTCCATCTATTTCTTGACATTTTCTCTCCCAGTATTTATTCTTTGCTTTAACTACTTGTTTCTTTACTAAATAGCAATATCTTTTATACATTTGTTTATCATCTGGGTCTTTTGTAGCTAGCCATTTATTCTATATCTCTTTTTTTTTGTTTTACTAAGTCCTCTATCTCGTCAATCCACAAGTATTTTTTGTTTATTTTTGTTGCCGTATTTTCTCCTAAAGCTTCTTTCGCTGCTTCGTGTATATATCTTTTGAGTGTTTCATACATTTCTTGTGGTGGTCCTCGTGGTTCATTTTGCATTTTTCCAGCTAATCTAAGCTTATAGAGGAAAACTGTGGAATCGTTATAGAAACTATCTAGATTATATTTGAGAGGTCTAGGTCTTGCATTTGTATCTATTTCTTTGTTTTGTGTTTCTGTAGTTTATAAACGCTACAGTTTTGAGTAAGTAGTGGTCCGACCCACAGACTGCTCCTCTTTTTACAACTACATCAATAATTTTTGTATGTGACTGTTGTCTGGTGATACAATAATCGATAATGGATTTCAGGTTTTTTGTTTTTTGTTCCCATGTGTATTTATGGATGTTTATATGTTTAAAAATCCATTTTGTATCTTAAGCAAGTGTTGCTGACACAACTCTATAAGACGGGTGCCATTGTCATTTGATACTTCTTCTCCATATTGTCCTATTATTGTATTTTGTTTTTTCCTTCCAGTTCTTCCATTAAAATTCCCCAGTAGGAATACATCTTTCCGGCTTCCTAATGTGTTTATTACCTCTCCTAATTCTTCAAAGAAGTGTTCTTTTACCTGAACGGTAGCGTCATCTGTCGGAGCGTATATTCCAACTATAACCAGTTCTTGTTGTTGCATGTTTAATTTTTTTGTAATTATTCTTTCATTTATGGCGGACCAGTTTTTGATGTGTTTTAAATATCTTTTCTTGATGGCTATAGAGACTCCCGCTTTTGCTCGTTTTTCCTTCTTGACTCCGCTCTAGAAATGCATGTAATCTCCTTTTATTTCGTTTCCTTCCCCTTTCTTTTTTGTTTCTGTAAGAACTGCAATATCTATATTATATGTTGATAGTTCTTTGAATACTTCAACATCTTTAGTTCTTATTTCCTGTACATTCCAACATCCTAAATTCGTATACCTTTTCCGTTGCCATTTTCGTCGTGAGTTTGGTCCAGTCGATGTCCGAGGCTTGTTCGAATTTTTTGCAAAAATAATCGTTTTTTCCAAAGAACGAGGTGCAGACCCGTCGCTTCAACCCCCAACTTGGAGGACCAGGAAAATTTCTGTAGGGGCTTTCTACCCTTAGTCGATACATCCAGTTTTAAGGCGCCAGAGCTTGCCCTCACCCTGTTCCATTATGGATCAGGATTTGCTGGTAGAGCGGACGGATCTATTTGTCAGTCGGCATTTCGAGGTATTTCATGAGAGTGTGTTTATCGACATCACACATTCCACCACGGCCTTACAAGCCATTTTTGGATAGGATGTAGGAGAGGATATATGAAAGTTGAAGGATGAATGAGGTTTGGGACCTGATCCCTCCTGGGGGTTTGGAGATGGGAGTTGATCAGTAGCTTACGTAGGGCAGGGTTCGCCAAACCTTGTAGCAGCCTATTCTCTACCGGGATCGTAGAGAAGTGCTACCCGCTACCCGCCCATACTAGATGAAAACAATTTTTAATCATACTTTGTGTACTTAAATTAATTTGTTTTTTGTTTCTGTGTATCTTTACTTTATTTGGTTGTGTTTGTATATCTTTAGATTGTTTATATAGTTTTAATCTACAAAATGGATGACACCGCCGGCCCATCAAACGCCACCGGCTCCACAGTTCCATCAGTTCTTGATGTCGTGTGCAACAACATACCTGCGCAGTTGCACACGGCACGGCTCGGGTCGGGGGGCAAGGGCCATTGCATCCAACTCGGCAACCATTGGCTTACCCCCTGCGAATTCGAGGTGCACTGTGGCAAGAACAAGAGCAGGAAGTGGAAGCGCAGCATCAACATCCAGTTCGGTGGCGGAAGCCTGGACGAGTACTTCTCACACAATTCCATCGTCCCACATAATCCGCAGTGCAAATGTCCAGTTTGCGACAATGGGATCGACAATGACGATGCTGTGCTCGCTGTCCTGGTGGATAATTATTACATATCAAAGTGAGATAACTGTTCGGTATGAATTAGTAGGAATCAGTGCATGTGAGAGGTGGGTTTTTAGAGAGTCTACAACTGAAAGACATGTAAACGATGTGAGAAAAGTTTTCCACTCTGTCGTGATAGTACACGTAAAAAGTACAAATGTGCTGTGAAACACGTAGCAATGGTATCGTTTTACCTTACAATTTTCATACAGATGTAGTTGAAACTGATAATGTTTCCCATTACGACAAAAATTAAGGCGCTATATCTATTTTTAGAGTGCCTGTGATAAGAGAGAGGCCGAAGTCCCGTATTAGCATGGTTCTATATAGTCTTGCAACGTGCAATTACGATTTCGACATTTGTTGTACGTACAGGTAAATAATGCATATACTTCAAACACACATGTCGGATGTGTAAAAGTTAGCTATAAGAGACCGATCGGTGTAACAATATATCGTATATGTGCAGATGTCCTAATGCACACACTTTAAGACATGCTATACGAAGGTGAATACATGCAAGATTTTGATACACATATTCGAAATTAGGTATAATGGATGTATGTTTCGTGATGGTACACGTAAAAAGTACAAATGTGCTGTGAACCACGTAGCAAAGGTACCGGTACAATTTTCATACAGATGTAGTCGAAACTGATAATGTTTCCAGTTAAGGTGCTATATCTATTTTTAGAGTGTCTGTGATAAGAGAGAGGTCGAAGTCCCGTATTAGCACTGTTCTATATATAAATAATGTCTTGCAACGTGCAACTACGATTTCGACATTTGCTGTACGTACAGGGGAAGGTTTGGTGCTTTTAATATCTCCCCTGTTAGACAAATTTGTTTTATCATTGTTAAAGTTCTTTGCCTTAATATGCATTGCTCGAGTTCACAATGAGCAATACATATTAAGCCGAGAATGCTGGGTGTTTATTTACAAATACTAGATGGTCTAAACTGAAATTCATAAAAAATATTAAACATGTGAGATTAAGCGTAAACACAGTCATTTACGCTTAATCCTACGTGTTTAATCTTATACTGGCTCGCTCAACGTACAATCACCGTTTTTCTAAAATTTTAGATCAAACACGGTGTCTACACCTGTCTTATCTAAATGCCTTTTAATATAAGGTGTTTCATTCCAAACAACTAACATCCTATTTATCTTATCGTATGAGGTCAAAGTACAACTCATAACAGATAGCAGCGACTATTATGTTCAACAGACCTGGTACATCCAAATTAGCATTGTTTCTTATGAAAAACTAGCACAAATCGGCTGGTTTTCCTGGTTATTGGAGGCCCCCGCAGGTAAGATTTTAATTAGCGGTACGTGTAAGCCACATTAGGTGATAGCGCACGTTGTTATCGTTTCATATAGGTAAGAAAGGGGGACAGCGCTGCTATTCAGCTACCTTGTTTCGCGAGCATGTAAGATTTCTGCATTTACTGCAAGTAATAGAGGGTGCATATGATGAAATACAAAGCGTAAAAAATGGATGTAAACACTACTAAAAAGGAGTATTTACAACTCGAGAGATAATGCCGATGTTCGACTTAACAAGGTACAAGACACGTTAAGCCAGGAAATGCTGGATGGTCTAGACGGTCTGAGTCGAAAATCTCTGCATCCGATACATGTGTTTCAATATTTTAATGCCCCCAAACAGTAAAAGTTAGTAAAGATATGACACCGAGTGCATGTCTGCATCACCGGAGGTCCTCACAAGTGTTTAATCAATCGTAAACGACAATCAAAGCCCACAAGTTCGATTACAATTCTTGTTTAATCTTACATTCAAAACACACAAGTTTGAATCAGTGATCAAGTTTAATCATTCCTATTAACTTTTAATCTTTATCGTACATTCAAACACAAGCTCGTGAGCAGCAGCAGCAATTTTCATGGTATGCGATAGTGACCCCAAGGTAGGGTTTCAATAGAGTCAATGGAAAAGAGATAAGTGCTGTGGAGGCGATGCTATAACATCCGTGGCACATCGTGGCACTTAAAAGTTTGCAAAAACGATATTTGTCAATCAACATGCGATGCAAGGAATGAGAAACTTACGTAAAATAGTAGACAGAAACGTATGTAGAATACAAATTTACGTAAATTTTAGCTAAAAAACATGCAATTTCGCTGACAAAATGTTATAAAACTATGTAGTCGCATGCAAAAATCGTACATCACATGCATTTTGTCCATTAAAAGAGCTGTTGTAAACAGGCTGGATTTAACTTTTCTTTACGAAGAAAACTGTTTTTAAAAAGTTAAACTTTTTATTACAGAAAATACGGAGCAGAGTTACAGCATTCGATACAGGTGCAAGCTACTACTGACTAAATTATTCCCACAGGGGCTTATAAATGAAAGATAACAGTCTGTATGCAATATTATGTCTAATCAAGCGGATGCAGTCCTATCTATAAAAGTACAGCAGAATAGATCACGTAATTCCTCCATCCCTAGCGATGAATATAATAGGAGATTATATTCAGACAAGTCTGCGAAATTAATTAAGAAGTTCAACTAACGGATGTTAGGCATTACGTTCACAATAAAATGATAACAATAATTTTTGTGATTACATATATAGCTTAATCTAAGTTGGCGTGCACTGGACCAAGGGTATTGAGTTAGAATTTATATTTTCAACTTCTCGATTCGGAGGTATAGTAATTAGTAAATTTACATAGGTTATTCATAATTGGTGTAGTAAATTAGTAAATTTACATAGGTTATTCATAATTGATACACGTTTATAATAAAAGTAAAGAGTTACGCATATTACAATAATTACCATTACAATAACAATAATTAGGGAGCTAAAACTTAAATATTCGTATTTAATAGAGTCTAGGTTTTCAAGTGTTGAGATTTCTTTAGTTAATTTTGCTTGGTTCTGAACAAGATTGTGGACATTAACTGGTGACAAGTCAATTTTGGCTATTTCAGGTTTATATGAAGGATTTGATCGTAGTTTTCCAATAGACATTAATTCAATTTGTTTTTCCTCATTGGGAGACGATTCAAAAGTAGTCAACAGTTCGTTTTGATTTATTAGAGCTGAGCAACCTTTTGTGACATGTAACACAATTGATCCGGTAATGAGTTTTCTATTTAGGGAATCGATACATTTTATATCAATGATAGTTTTGTTAGGAGAGCTAACGATCCAAGTTGATCGATTTATTTTTACTATCTTTGTGGAGTGTAAATGAAATATAAGAGGTTGGCATGTTTGATCATCTTTAAGTGTCAATAATTGTGTCTCGCACAGTTTTGAATTTGGTATTAGGAAGTGGTCGTTTTGAAGGCAAAAATAATGAGAAGGAGTGACTTCTATGCAGCGATCGTTATTAACAGGGGTGCTAAATTCTGTATTGAAAAGAATGGTGTTGTAAGTAGGTATAATCATTTGAAAATAATTGGTATTGAATGCAGGAAATGGAATCAATTGTATGTATTGGTACTCGAAATGTGGTTTTATCAAGGGAACCTCATATAAAAAGGTAAAAGTGGTATTTTTTTGATAAGCTTTAATTTGGATTAATGATTCATATAAATGTAGATTTTCATGAGTGACGGGATAAGGAATATCTAGAACTCTCTTAGCGGTTGTCTGTAAATTTTGTAGGGTTTTAGAAATTTGTCCTAGAGCAGATAGCAGATCATCATTATCGATTAAAAATAAATGTAACTGGTGTGTTTGAGCAAATGTTAGTGAACTCTCGAGGTCAGTACATGTTGAAATGAATAATTGCAGCGATTGGATTGATTGATCCAGGATAGCGAAAGTAGAGAGGGTTCCTAAAATTTCGTCAATTTCTAGTTTAGTATCGAGAATGAGTTTATTTAAATTTTCATTCAGAAGATTTTGGTTGTCTGCCAGATTTTTAATATTTGTGGCAAAAGTATTAATTGTATCGTTTAATATATGCGCTTGTTCTTGCAAAATAATTTTTTGTGTGTCAGTGGATTTAGTTAATTTGTCTATTAGCTCGTCATATCGTCTACCGTCGTCAGCATTAAGGTTTCCCGTGAGAAATTTTACTACGTTACCAAGTCCATCTATCAGTCCTCTTTTAGATCTACGTTTTATATAGATTCCAGGAAATAATTGATCTACTAGTCGATCAGCTTTACCTAAATATTGTTGTATTAACATTAGTTGGTTATTGTAATTAATATGAACGTCCATTGTTACATTAAAACGTGGGATTTGATAATCTTTATTGTTTAACAAGGATATGGTATTAAACAAATTAGTTTTGAATGATTCGTAATTGTGCAGCAAGGGAGAATAATCCAAGATTTTTATTAAGGTCCATGTGCTTTCTTTTAGGAGGGCTTTTTCTTTGACAAAAGGGTAAAGTCCGGGGTTGTCGTTCAGTGGGTGAATCGTTACGTCGCAGTGGACGAAGGTCCAGGTGAGGACGATGAGGGTGGTCGTCCTGAAAAGGGCATCAAGTCGTTAGCATGCCTTTTTATTAATATGTTTGTGGGTACGTTTCGCAAATCGTATGTGTCATGTTCATGGGCTTTTTCGACTACGTAAGGTCCCATGAAGCGTGTTTTTTTCTTATTTCGGGCATTTGTTTTAACGTATACTTGGTCACCTATTTTAAAAGTTTTTGATTTACGAGATTGGTTGATGTTAGCAGTACGGTTTTCTTTGGTTTGACGTTGTTTGTTTTGCAGGTTATTATAAAAGTATTTCATTTTTTCTCGATGGTCAATAACGTAATTTTCGAAAAATTGTTTATCATATTCGAGTTCAAAAGGGTTTCGGCTATCAGTATGACCAAATAGGATTTCGTAGGGGGTATATTTTAAATTAGAGTGAATAGAGTGATTGTAGGCCAAAATGCAAAAATGGATTTTTCTTTCTTCTGGGGTGTTTTCAGGTAGCCTATAGTGTTCTAGTAAGGTAGAGTGTAGCCTTTCTACTATTGAGTTTGATTGATGGTTGTAGGGGGTTGTTACGTGTATTTTGATTTTGTGTAATTCTAAGAAATGTTTAAAAGGTTGTTTATTAAATTCTCCGTCGACAACTAAAACATTTGGTGTCGTATAGGTTGTTATGAAATAAAACAATCTGTCTGTGATGTCTATAATGTTACTCGACACTAAAAAGTATGCTTGTGCGAACTTCGAAAATGCATCTATTAATGTGAGATATTTTCGTCCGTTAACTTGAAATACGTCCATATGCATAGTATGGAACGGTCTATTACAGGTGGGTGTTAAATTAAGAGGTTGTTTAATCGGGTGTCTATTGTATTTGCATTGTTTGCATATTTCACAAGAGTCTATATAGGTTTTGACGTCGCTATTAATTCCTTTCCAGTAAAATTTTCTTTTTAAATGTTCTACGGTTTCAGGGATTCCTCGATGATTAGTTTTTCCTTGGTGGTAATTTTGAATTTGGTTAATTCTCTCGTTTTTGTCTGTTATGTATGTAACTTGAGTTAGGCATTTATAAAATTTAGGGGTATTTTCGTTAGATACAGAAATAATAAAATGAGAAAAATCGTTGTATAAAGAGTCAGTGGGAAAGAAGCAGTGGTAACTGACTTTGGGTAGGCATTGTTCGATTAATAGTTCGTGGAATTTTTCGTTTTGATTTGACTGATTTAGGTAAACTTGTATTACTCGATTTCCATCGTTATTTGTGGATTTTATTTGTTTAGGTAGTGGTGTTTGTATAAATTCAATTTGATTAGGAAAGCATTGGAGAGGTTTTTCGCAAATGGGTATTGCCGGTGTTGAATCTTCTTGTGTGTGCATTGTGTTGTCGTCTGATTCTACATCATCGGGGTTGTGTGCAATTTGAACAGTTTGCGGTGTTGGATTTTCGTTGGTGGTGGTAATCGGGTTAATAGTTGGAATATCGAATAAGTCAGTAAGATTTGGTGTATCGGGTCTATTAGGAATCATGCTACAATTGTCAATGTTAAGTTCGGGAGTATTAATTCTTTCGGTGGTCTGTAAGATGTCGTCTATGTCGTTAATGACGTCTTCTGAGACAGTTAGGGGATGTAGTTGAATACGAGAGAGAGCGTCTGCCACTTTGTTGGTTTTTCCCGGGAGATATTTAATTTCGAAATAAAATTCTTCCAATTTTAGCGACCATCTGGTCAATTTTGAATTTGGCTCTTTGAGGTTTCTCTGCCAAACTAGGGGCCTGTAGTCAGTGTACAAGATGAATTTAGTTCCGTATAAGTAGGGGCGAAACTGTTTGGTAGCCCAAACGATAGCTAACAGTTCCCGCTCTATCGTGGAGTACTTTTGCTCGGTTTCATTGAGCGTTCTTGAAGCGTAACAAACTGGTTTTTGATTTTGGGATAAAACGGCTCCTAAAGCGATTTTTGAAGCGTCTGTAGTAAGTTCAAAGGTCTGAGTAAAGTCAGGGTATTGTAATATTGGTTCGTTAATAAGAATATTTTTGGTGTGATTGAAAGCGTTTACAAAGTCCGGGGTGTGTTGGACGAGATTATTATTTTTTAAACATTGTGTTAGGGGTTTAGTTAGTTTAGCAAAATCTTTGATACATTTTCGGTAATATCCTAATAGTCCTAAATAACTTTTGATTTCTGTTTTCGACTTGGGTATAGGAAAGTTTTTTATTGCATGAATTTTTGAGGGATCCGGTCGGATTCCTTCAGATGTTATGACGTGTCCTAGGTATTTTACGGATTTGTGTAGAAATTCGGACTTATCTAACTGAATCTTAAGATTGGTGGTGCGACATCGTTGAAATATGTTTTTTAGTCGAGAAATGTGTTCATGTAAGGAAGACGAGTAAACAATGACGTCATCCAAGTAGACGAGGCATTGTATAGGGGTTAAACCTTAGAGAGTTGTGTTAATCATTCTTTGAAAGCAGGCTGGACTATTTTTAAGCTCAAAAGCGAGTCTTTTAAACTGGTAATGACCTTCCTCTGTGGAAAACGCCGTTTTTTCCCTGTCCTCATTTTCAATTTCTATTTGATGGAAGCCCGAGGCTAAATCTAGGGTGGAAAAATAGTTAGCACGACCTAAGTGATCTAGTACTGTTTCGATGTTGGGTAATGGAAATTTGTCCTCGATGGTATTTTCGTTTAATTTGCGATAGTCGATTACTATGCGCCATTTTTGTTTATTTGAAGCATCAAGCTTCTTAGGAACAATCCATATAGGAAAATTGTATGGACTCTCGGATGGTTCGATTATTTCGTCTTGTAACATTTTTTCTATCTGCCTTTTGACTTCTGGACGATGTACATGGGGGTACCTATATGTTTTAGTAAAAATAGGAATTTCGGTTTTTGTCCTAATTCGGTGTTTTACGAGGTTTGTAGCTGATAAAGGAATTTCCGGATGATAGAAAATGTCTTTGAATTCAAGACATAAATTTGTAAGCAAAGATTTTTCTTCGGGATTTAAATGTTCCGATCGTAGGTTATTTTCTAAATTTTGTAGCAATAAATTTTTTGTGCGATTATTATGTGACGGTTGATTGGTAGTGTTATGGTTGTTAATTTGAACCTGATCGATATTTTGGTTGTCAACGTAGTCGGTTAAATAGAGTGGGTTGTTGATGGTTAATGTTTGTTCTTCATCAGAGGTATTAATTACAGTAGTGTAAAACCAATTGTTATGTAATCGAACTATAGCTGATGGCATAGCCAAATGTTGTGTAAAATTTAGTTTGGGTGAAATTTTGTTTCCATTTGTACCTACTGCGGGTAATTTGACGGTTTGTTCTGTTTTAGGTGGCACATGAATGCAAGTTAGTGTGTGTTGATTAATTTTGGAAAAGTTACATTGATTTCTTTTTTGTATTTCTTGCTTTACTCGGGACTCGTTATAAAAGAAAGGTACTGTGGTTTTTTCCGTTTGGATATGGTTCCAACGGTAATCGACATTTGCAGGTAGGTCTGCAAGAAGGTCAGATCCGATTAAACCAACATATTCTGAGTGAAAATTAAACAAATAAACTAAGTGATTTCCCTCTTCTTTAAATAGGCTGGGTATGGAAATTTCGGCTACTTGGTTATGGTGTGTTGTACCATGAGATGTTATTATTTCAAATGAATGTTCATAAATAGATTCGGGAAAATGTTTTTGTACATATTCGGGTGAGAGAATGGTTCTGGAGCTGCCAGTATCGATCAAAAGTTTTTCGTTAGTTTGGGGTATTATTATAAAAGGTAATGAAGATTTTGGATTTATAGAAAAAGATTCTAATTGTTCTCCGAGGCATCTATTTGAAAATTTACATTGTCATAGCATTCGGGATTGTCATTTTCGAAATATGTGGGCATTTCGTGCTCATTTTCATAATATTCTGAGTACATAACTTCCGGTTCGTAATTGTTAAATTCCGGGTTTTCTTGTGTATTTGGTTCTTGGAGGTCTGTCGAATATAGCTCTTCCGAATAAAAGTTGCGTGGTTGTGAACTTTGTCTGATGTAATTAGGTTGATTTGAAATTTGATTGAAAGTATGATTAAAAGGTCTCATAGGTGGATTAGGGCGTTGGGCCTGATGAGAAGCCGGTCTCTTTTGAATGGTACTTGTTTGCATCGGCTCTGGACGATTTTGGGGTTGGTAATTCCGTTTTGGAGCAAAGACGTTTTGATTGGATTTCGCAAATTTAGATTGGGCGACTGGGAATTGCTGAGGTGGCTGATTAAAATTAGACGGGTAAGTTGGATTGAAGGTTTGCCTAAACTGAGGGGCAATACGGCTTCCTATATATGCTGCATTGTGAGTTTGCGGACGATTTTGAAAATTAGGATGTAATTTATTTGGATTTTTAGCCTGGACTGAATATAGGCCATTAATGACAGGTTTATGTTGGTAACTATTATGATTAGAATTTTGGAAATATCGGACGTCTAATTCGTCTTTTATATATGCCAAAGCTAATTCAAGGGTGTTAGGTGCTCTGCTACGCAGAAAGCTACCAAGGGGTTCCATTAGTCCTTCTAAGTATGTTTTGAGTGCTAAGTCTTTTGCGTCTTGGGTCTTGTAATCTTTTATTGCTTGTTGTTCGTTCCCTAGTGAAATTTTAGAGTTAAGAATAGCTAATAGAGATCTGATTCCATTGTAAAACTCAATAGGGGATTCTTTCGCCATTTGTCTCATTCTAGTTAAATCGATTCTAATGTTAAGCTCGGATCGTTGGTCTCCGAAATTATTAATTAAAGTTAACTTTAATGATTCCCAACTATTATAAATTTGTCCTGTGACGACTTCTAAAGCGGCACCCTTTAGTCTATTTCGCGCTGATGAAAGTAAAAGTTTATTTATGTAAGCATTTGGATCCTGTCGTTGCCAAAATTGACTAAAAATATCCTCAACGGCCCTAATGTACTCGGCGAGTTCAGCAGGGTTTCCGTTGTACGTGAAGATTTCATTTAATAAACTGGTGTGAAAACCAGCGGGGTAGCCAGCAACAGGCGGTTGTTGTTGTTGCTGCTGCTGCTGTTGCTGTACAACAGGAGCTTGTACGGGTGGTACAATCCCTTGTTCGTTCGCCATTTGACCTAGTGTTAAATGAGGTGGGCGTAAGGAAATTTTTCCGATAAATGTCGATAAATTTGTATTTTGGTCGTATTCGTTTTCACTATCGGACGACGTGTCCGTGTCTATCATGAGCGATCACTTTCACTAATTTTTAAATTCGAGTTATGTTAGTAGGGGCCTATTCAAGGGTCCTACCCATTGCTCCAGAGTATCGCTAGTGATTAAGTATCGATAATCGATACGCTAGCGGGTCAGGCTTACCAAGAGCAACGTGAACTTATAACTAAATTGCAATGGTTAACAAACAGTCGATCGATCGGCTTATATTGTCTATCAATATCAAGGCGATCAAGTAACTGGTTTGGTAAATGCACTTAAATTAAAGTTAACTACTGTTAGTAGACGTTTAAGTTTTTAGTTTAAATATTTAAATTTTCTTACTCTATCCTCATGTCGAGGGCGGCTGCGATTAGCCCGGTGATCCCAATGATCAAGGTATCCTCGATGGATGGATTTGGTTCCAATAACCAGGAAACTGCAACCAGCGGTGCTATTGACCTGGGGCGATGCTTGTGCTCGTGGCTCGGCCTCGGCGGTGCGTATGCAGTTGGAGGAACAGCTCGTAGTTCCGGATGAACGAAGGATCGGGTTGTAGACAATTAAGAATTGATATTCAAAGAGCAATTACTTGATTTTGATTTTCGAAAATCTTGTAAAGCCCTTTTGTCTATCCGAAAGACTGCGCCATTTAACTTTTCTTTACGAAGAAAACTGTTTTTAAAAAGTTAAACTTTTTATTACAGAAAATACGGAGCAGAGTTACAGCATTCGATACAGGTGCAAGCTACTACTGACTAAATTATTCCCACAGGGGCTTATAAATGAAAGATAACAGTCTGTATGCAATATTATATCTAATCAAGCGGATGCAGTCCTATCTATAAAAGCACAGCAGAATAGATCACGTAATTCGCGCGAAACTTGTCAAAATTACAACAATTTACTGGATTATTAGTGCAAATGTGACATGAGAGGCAGGCGCTTAGGAGCCGCGGGGGCCACGGGGGCCAATGGCCCCCTCAAATAATTTTCAGAGGGGCCTGGCCCCCTCAAAAATATCTGTTTCTAGTTTCATCATAATTTATAATTTTACGCATTTCTTGCAACCACTAACATGAACATACATATATGAACTTAAATTGTAATTAAAACCCGCGTCTGTAAATCGCCTTATTTTTTATTGCCGCCGAGTGAGCGATATTAAATTTCACTATTCCAGAAAGTAATCGGTGTGGTCGGATATAATTGAAATGGGACTACTATAACAACACATTTCTTATCGGGTATTTGCCGTGCAACTGCAAGGTTTGTTTCCAAAAGATGCCTACTATTAAGATTTTAACCGCCTTTTTGAACAACCGATTGGCGCGGGTCTGATAAAATACATTTATTGATTTATTATGTGGAACATTAGTAGGTGCTTTACCAACTAGAATTTCTGTTTTTGGTACAGGTTTCTAAATGATAGTTTCTTAATTGAATTTATTTTTGTATTTGTGTTTTATTATTTTTAATCTTTATTTACACCCTTTTTATTTTTCTGAAACTCGTTTCTATATTTATTTAAGTTTTCTTATTCATGTGTATTCTTTGCTTATGTGAAAATCTGATAATAAACATTTTTCATTGTTTAATTATTTCTTTTATGGTAGTGTTTTTTTTAAAAATAAAATAGCACTTAGAAGTAACCAGTGACTACAATATACTATTATAGTATTAAACTAAAAATTGATAATCAGAAAATCAGAAATATTATAGCTCGTATTAATGGATCAAGTTAGAAGTATAAGTCTTTATTGAAAATAGAATGACCCCCGCAGTCTAGAAAACGCTCCTACGCGCCTGATGAGAGGTCTCACAAGTTTGAATAATTGATCAAGTTTAATCATATGCGAATAGCCCCTACATCGCAAGGTAAAATGAGGTTATCGATAATACAGACATGCATATATGCGAATAAACTAGATATTTGCGCTGAATTTCTAAATGCAACCGCACTTCATGTCAGTGGAAGGAAATAAGTGTGGAGGATGTGACAAAGCACCAGAGATATGATATCGTATAATCCCTGGCCTCCTGTCAATAGCGCAAACATTTGTCGTAAAAATGCTCAAAAAACCCCATTCGATTACGGAGAACTAAATTAAGTGTATGCATTTAGTGTAGATTGTTAAAATGTGCAAGACCTTCGTTATTATTATCAATAGGCATGCTGCGAGATAGCAAAAATTTTGATTGCGTATTAGCGGCTCGCGCTGTGGGTTCAAAGGTCGAAAAGTGATAAGGCATTAATTAGGTTCCTTAATTTAGATAAGAGAATGGTCTGTGAGAGGCGGTATGAGCGGCTACAGCTGAAATACATTTAAATGATTTGCGATAAGTTTTACGAGAGAGAGAGAGAGAGAATGCAGATACAAGGTCTTGCAGTGTGTAGAACCCAAATTTACATAAATTTTAGCTGGAAAACATGCAATTTCGCTGCCAAAATGCTGCATTTTTACATGTTACAGTATAAAACTATGTAGTCGCACGCACAAATATTTGAATTTCACGGATGTAACCACTGTACCATGACCTATCGAGTCGATAGCACCAGTAGAATATTGTAAATAGATGTACACAAAAGTTTATGTGTCTGAGCGCATAACTTAATGATGAGTTCAAACATATTGCTACACTTCGATTGGAATTCTATGTTTGAAGGTCATTGACCTCCACTGACAGGTAGTGCTCTGCACACCGTTTCTAACCTGTTCTCACTATCTACTAAATAAATCATCGCCTCCATGACCTAGGCCCCGCATCTATGTCATATGATCAAGGCGGTGGCCTACTTCCGGTGTACTGACCACACTCAAGGACGTGAACCAGTTACCTGGGACAGGAGGAGTCAACTGGTCCCTGGGGCAGGTAAGAGGTAAGTTACCTGATGACAGGTGCTCATTTTAAAACTACATAGGTATATGCTGCATATTTTAGAGAAATGTGTGAGTGTAAGAGAGATGACGCTAAACCCCAGTAACTCCTTTGAATTCGCGAAATCTCTTTTTCGGTACAGAGACATTATGGCACGAAGTGCAGAAAGAAGAAAATATTCGAGGGTTTCTGCAGTTTTTATCCGAGCATATACGACAAGTTCCCGATCTCTCATCGTACGATATATGTGGACGATGTGATCACCTCGTAATCCATTCTATATTATCGGTTAAGCTATTGTTTCCTCTCTGTCGCACATGTGTCTCTCTTATCTAAATTGAGGAACCTAATTAATGCCTTATCACTTTTCGACCTTTGAACCCACAGCGCGAGCCGCTAATAGGTAATCAGAATTTTTGCTAACTCGCCGCATGCCTATTGATAATAATAACGAAGGTCTTGCACATTTTAACAATCTACACTAAATGCATACACTTAATTTAGTTCTCCGTAATCGAATGGGGGTTTTTGAGCATTTTTACGACAATTTTTTGCGCTATTGACAGGAGGCCAGGGATTATACGATATCATATCTCTGGTGCTTTGTCACATCCTCCACACTTATTTCCTTCCGCTGATATGAAGTGCCGTTGCATTTAGAAATTCAGCGCAAATATGTAGTTTATTCGCATATATGCATGTCTGTATTATCGATAACCTCATTTTACCTTGCGATGTAGAGGCTATTCGCATATGATTAAACTTGATCAATGATTCAAACTTGTGAGACCTCTCATGTCACATTTGCACTAATAATCCAGTAAATTGTTGTAATTTTGACAAGTTTTATACTTCGCGCGCCTGTTTACAACAGCTCTTTTAATGGACAAAATTCATGTGATGTACTATTTTTGCATGCGACTACATAGTTTTATAACATTTTGTCAGCGAAATTGCATGTTTGTTAGCTAAAATTTACGTAAATTTGTATTCTACATACGTTTCTGTCTACTATTTTACGTAAGTTTCTCATTCCTTGCATCGCATGTTGATTGAAAAATATCGTTTTTGCAAACTTTTAAGTGCCACGATGTGCCACGGATGTTATAGCATCGCCTCCACAGCACTTATCTCTTTTCCATTGACTCTATTGAAACCCTACCTTGGGGTCACTATCGCATACCATGAAAATTGCTGCTGCTGCTCACGAGCTTGTGTTTGAATGTACGATAAAGATTAAAAGTTAATAGGAATGATTAAACTTGATCACTGATTCAAACTTGTGTGTTTTGAATGTAAGATTAAACGTATTTTTGTAGCAAAACAGGATTGATTAAGAAGAATGTAATCGAACTCGTGGTTTTGAATGTCGTTTTTGCACCAAAATACGATTGATTAAACACTTGTGAGGACCGGTGATGCAGATATGCACTCGGTGTCATATCTTTACTAACTTTTACTGTTTGTGGGCATTAAAATATTGAAACACATGTATCGGATGCAGGGAATTTCGACTTAGGCCGTGTAGTATTTGTACATGTACATCCATCATTTCCTGGCTTAATGTGTCTTGCACCTTGTTAAGTCGAGCATCTGCATTCTCTCTCGAGTTGTAAATACTTAAACATACATAATGTCCTTTTCAGTAGTGTTTACATCCATTTGTTACTCTTTCTATTCCATCATATGCACCCTCTATTACTTGCAGTAAATGCAGAAATTGTATAACAACCAGTCATTTCTATTATTTTGGGTTCTTTGTCATGCAAATGTTTGTTTTGTTCCTGACTTTTTGTTTGGATTTCGTTCCCAGAATTATGTGACTGTAGATCGCCCCTGCTGTTGGATCGGTAATGCAGGTTGCATTCATTACATTAGCCGCGATTCTTACCTCTTTGATATATATTGTGAGCTTCCAGTCGAAATGTTCGTTGATGAAAACCCACGACGAATTCATTGGACTTGCACTTTTACTTAGCAGACCTAATGCATCAGGTTTTCTCCGTTTGTGGACACATGTATCGAAACTTATCTCGCTTAAATATTCCGCGCCAAAACTCTATTACAGTGCAGTAGATTTTTTAGGGATCTTTTGCTGCTGTTCGCACATCAGTAACTCTAGGGACTTTTCTCTAGTTACACGTACTTTCTTATGGAACATGCTGTATGTTGGTAGAACTGCAAGACAGTGGAACCTTTGCGATCAGCAGCATTCGTCTAATTGTTTAAAATATCGATAGAGACATTACAGCTGCTGGATAATTTATTTTATGCAATTGCTGTGTACATATTCTTCGGACATGGTGCATTTTCTAGATTTGCTACTGCTGCTACTACAAATTCTTATTATATATATATAAAACAGCGCTACAGGCCAATTTGGCCTATGGCTTCTATTTTCTTTCTCCATGTCCTCCTATCTTGGATCTCTATTTTCCAATTTTTTAAATAGTCTTCTTGTAGGTCCTCTTCTATTTGCATCTTCCATGTTTTCTTTGGTCTTCCTACTTTTTGTCTTCCTGCTGGTACTTTTTCTAATACTTTCCGTATGGGTTCTTCTTTTCCTCTCCTCATTATATGGCCCAGCCACCTCAGCCTGTTTTGTTTTAGCGTGGTGGTGATGTTTGCTTCTTTAAATAACTCGTATAGTTCTTTGTTTGTCCTTCGACGCCACGTCTGATCTTCTTTCACTCCTCCAAAGATTCTTCTGAGTATTTTACGTTCCCACGTTTGTAGTCTATTTTCTTCTGCGCTTGTTATCACCCACGTTTCACTGCCATATGTCAGTACAGGTTTAATTATTGTTTTATATAAACGTAATTTTGCCGCTCTTGGTATATTTTTATTAACTATGAGGTTGTTTAGGGAACCTGCGCACTTAGATGCACTTAGGATTCTTTTTTGTATTTCTGCTTCCTGTTTTCCTTCACTGTTTATTTCCACTCCTAGGTAAGTCAAGCTGTTCATTATTTTAAATGTTAATTTTTCAGTTGTTGTTACATTTAGTTCCTGTTTTTCGTTTTGTTTTGTGTTACCCATTACCATGTAGTGTGATTTTTTTGTATTTATTTCGAGTCCTACTTCTTGGGCTTTTATTCCAAAACTTTTTACTAAGCCTTTTAATTGTTCTTTTGTTCTAGACATTATAACTACGTCGTCTGCAAACGCTAAAATTTGGTATGGACCACCTAAGACATCTTGGTTTGTAATAATTTGGGCTTTCCTCATGATGTGTTCTAAAATGATGTTAAAGAGGAAGGGTGAAAGTGGGTCTCCTTGTTTTAACCCTGTGTTGCTTTCAAATTCGTTGGAAAGGTAGCCTTTATATTTTACCTTGTTAGTTGTTTTCCTCAAGGTCATCTCCACTAGATCTATCGTATCTTGGCTGTATTGTAGTTCTTTCATTGCTTCTATTATTGCTTTTCTGTACACTTTGTCAAAAGCTTGCTTAAAATCTAGATACAGTGCATGTATTCTTATATTTTTTGCTCTACATTTTTCTTGGATTTGCCTTAATATAAAGATTGGTCTATTGTAGATTTCCCTTCTCTAAAGCCTGCCTGGTACTCTCCTATCTTGCCTTTGGATTCTTCTCTGACCTTTTGATTTATTAAGGATGCCAGGATTTTGTATGTGGTGTTAAGGAGAGATATTGGCCTGTAGTTTTCTACGTGCTGTTTATTTCCTTTTTTATAGATTGGGCTTATTAGTGCCGTTTTCCACTCCTTTGGTATTTCTTTCTTTGTTCATATTAATTTGATCAGATTGAAGATTCGTTGGGCTAAGTCTTCATTCCCATATTTTATTAATTCTATGTAGATATTATCTGATCCGGGACTTCTATTGTTCTTTGCTTTGTTTACTGATTGTTGGAAGTCTTTCCAGGTCGGTAAATTCACTTCTTCTCCTGTATTTTGTTCCCATTTTATTGTTTCAGCTTTTTCGTTGTTGAAGGTTTTCTTAAAGTATTGTTGGTAAATCTCTGCTATTTTATTCTCGTTCATACACAGTTCCCCTGCTTCGTTTCTTAAACCCATTGTTTGCTGTTGGAATCCTTCCTTTCTTTCTCTTGTTATTCTGTAGAATTCCTTTACTTTGTTTTTGTTGTATGAGTCCTCCAATTCTTTTATTTTTTCATTTATCTTTTCTTTTTTCTGCAAACTGTTTTTACTTTGTTTCTTAGTATCTTGTAATGGCTTTCTGACTCTTGTGTTTGCTGTTGTAGCCATTATAGTTTTGCTGCTTTGCTTTCCTCAATTGTTTCTTTACATTCTCGGTCAAACCAGTCCTCTTTTTTCATTTCTTCTGTTTCCGCAATTTTTCACATGCACTCTAATATTGTCGTTTTTGCACTGTTTGAGGCTTTCGCGGTTACTCGAATTATTTTCCTTAGCATAGAATTTCGGCTTAGACCGCGTAGTATTTGTATATGAACACCCAGCATTTTCTGGCTTAATGTGCCTTGCACCTTGTGAAGTCGAGCAAAAACCCGCGCGATGGCCATGCTCTTTGGTGGCTCGTGTTGTTTGAGTATCTTGAGAACGAGGATACTTAGGCAGATTTGGCCGTTTTGCTGTTTGTGCATCCATATTCACTAACGTTTCGCAAGACCTTGCAGCTTGCATCATCACAGTGAAAGTCGCACTAAGAACCGAAGGTCGGTGTGGAGCTATTTATAGTCCTTTGTGCCAGGCGCGCGGAGTGGCGTAACGCTGGTTGGTCATCCGAGTGCAACGTAATCCGTGGGGCGTGGCCGTATGACGCACAGTGGTTGTAATGCTTTAGATCGTGTATCACAGGGGTCCACGTTTTACTAAGCTTAAAGCCATCTTCCCTGTTGATATTATTTGGATGTTTTTCTATTTGTATGGCTTCACGTATCACTCGCGGGAAGTAATGAGGTATTCTGGCAAGTACTCTGGCATGCTCAAATTCACACGTGGACCCCTGTGATACACGATCTAAAGCATTACAACCACTGTGCGTCATACGGCCACGCCCCACGGATTACGTTGCACTCGGATGACCAACCAGCGTTACGCCACTCCGCGCGCCTGGCACAAAGGACTATAAATAGCTCCACAGCGACCTTCGGTTCTTAGTGCGACTTTCACTCTGATGATGCAAGCTGCAAGGTCTTGCGAAACGTTAGTGAATATGGATGCATAAACAGCAAAACGGCCAAATTTGCTTAAGTATCCTCGTTCTCAAGATACTCAAACAACACGAGCCACCAAAGAGCATGGCCATCGCGCGGGTTTTTGCTCGACTTCACAAGGTGCAAGGCACATTAAGCCAGAAAATGCTGGGTGTTCATATACAAATACTACGCGGTCTAAGCCGAAATTCTGTGCTAAGGAAAATAATTGTCGTTTTTATCTGTAGCCATTCATCTTCTATCTCTTTTTCAGTATTCATTTTTTTTTGGCTTTGTTCCAGTGTTTTTATGTATTTCTTTCTTGTCTCCTCCTTCTTTAAGGCTTCTGCAATACTTTGTTTGGTTGTTCGGCTTCTATTATTATACTGTGGTTTTTGCTGTTCAGTTTTAATTTCTTGCATAAAGTGGTCCGACCCTATCTCAGCTCCTTTGCACGATTTTACTTGCGTTACACATTCTGCTTGCCTTTTTGATACGAGTACATGGTCTATCTGGTTCATGGTGTTTCCATCGGGGCTGCGCCATGTTGCTTTGTGAATATTTCTTCTTTTTTTCATTGTACTCTTAATTATCAGGTTGTTTCTTGCAGCAAAATTTGCTAGGCGGTCACCATTGTCATTTGTTTTTTCGTGGAGACTTTATTTTCCTGCTATTGATTCTATTTGTCTTTCTTTCCCTATTTTTGAGTTCTGATCTCCTATTATTAGGATTATATCATATTTTGGTATTTTGCTGATTGTGTGTTCTAACTGATCGTAGAATTTCTCCTTTTGTTCAGATTCCGCTACCTCTGTTGGTGCGTATGTGTTGACTATACTAATTTTTCTGTATATTTCTCTTAATCTCAATACGCTTATTCTTTCATTTACTATTTTCCAGTCTATAATTTTACCTTTGACATTTTCATTTATTAGAAAGCCTGTTCCATATCTATTTCCTTCTCCATCTCCATTTACCCAAACATAGTCTTTTATCTTAATATTGGTTTCTTCTTTGATGTTTGTTTCTTGCACTCCTAAAATGTCTATTTTGTATCTTTTGGCTTCATCTACTAGTTGTCTTAGTTTTCCTTCCCTATTTAGCCCTTGTACGTTCCATGATGCAATTGTTAGGTTTTGTCTTTTAGCTCGGGTTGTAGTTTTCCCGTCCCAATATTCTCTTTTCGCTATTCTTGTTCTCAGCTCTAATTTTTCGATTCTTTCACGCCATCTACTTGCTTCGTTCTTTCCTTTTACTGTTTTTGCTAGTCGTTTCAGTTCCTCTAGCGAGTAAGTAATTCTTCTTTTGTTTTTTCCCTGTTTGTAGACCTTTGCACCTTTCTTGTTAAGTATTTTAGTTCTCTGTATAATTCTATTTTTTCGCTGTTTCGGTTTTCTTCCCTCTTTCTCATTTGTTGTTTTAGTTCTTCCACCTCCTTTATAACGTTTCCTAATTCAGTCGATAGCTTTTCCTTTTCCCTATGGAGGTTTTCTCGTTCTGCACTTAATGACTGTAAAAGTTCGGCGATGTTTTCCATTTTAAATCTTCAGCGCTTCCCTCTTTTGCGATGCACCAATCACGCGCCACTTTACTCCGAGACGTAAACAGTGACGTTTCATGACGTGTATAGGGCGTGTTGCTTCGCCGCGCCGTGCGCGATGCGATTTTCAGCCTTTATGGATTACCTTCCGTACTTCTTTGGATTCTACCGTTTTTATTTGACTTCTCCGTTTGTAACTCGATCACCAAGTTCACCACTACACTTTCGTTTCCCGGCTGCACTCTTTTTAGATTATCTAAAATTAATCCTGTAAGGTTATTCACTTAATTTTCACTTCGCGAGTCAGGGCTGCATTTCACAGCTTGCTGACGTCACAACCTTCTCACAAATTCTTATTATGCATTTTGCATTTAGTTTGTCATTGTACATGCATTTTTACTTATCTACGGTGCACCTGATTCGACGCAATGCAACGATGTACGGCGCCTCGCGGAATAAGTCACCTTCTCTCTTATCTCCCGAGTGATAACATATTTCTGCCGCGCCTGTTGTTGTTGTTGCTGTTGAAATTATTTTTTATAACAGAGCAGTGTGTCGGACATACACACAATGATGCGCACCTTTTGTTATCGAACTTGAATGCCGTTTTTGTAGCAAAAATACGATTGATTAAACACTCGCGAGGAACATATATGTAAAATATGCTATTATAAGAATTACTCTTAGTTAATGTGTTTCTAAATAAAGAACTTTTGCTAATTTCAATGTAAGATTACACTTATTTTGTAGCAAAAGCACGATTGATTAAGAATAATGTAGTCGAACTTGTGGCTTTGAATGTCGTTTTTGTGGCAAACTACATATCGTTTCTAAAAATTACATGCTTATCACAGTTGCCCCATCTGTTTATCGACAGAGACATTACAGCTGCTGGTATTGTATGCGGACATCTGCATCTACACACGATGCATGCACCTGTTGTTGGATCACAGCGTATTTGTTGTCGTAGGGCATTGCTGCTGCGCAAACTTTTGTAAATGTACCTGAAAAGAAGCTACCTTCTCTTATTTCTACCCCGAGTGCATTGTCTTCTGCTGCGTACATATTCGATACCGCGACTGTTGTTGAAACGGTCACCGAACCTTACAGCACATTCAAATCTAGGGACTTTTCACTAGTTACATGTACTTTCTTACGGCAGAACTGCGTGTTAGACACAAAAAGATTCCATATAAACCCATGTGCTAGAGAGAGTGCGGAAACCTTATCTTTTGATAAGAGAGCGTTTGATGCTACCTAATTTATAACACATGTCTGTCTCCGTTCAAATTACACACGAACTTTGTCTGTCTCATCTTGACGTATACCCATGCACTTGGAACATACTGTGCACATTCAAATCTAGGGACTTTTCTCACACGTATTTTCTTATGGCAGAACTGTGTGTTAGACAAAGACAGATTCCATATAAGCCCCGAGTGGTGTAGCTTGAACAAGCGTCCACGTTCGATCAGCAGAGTTAAGCAACGCTGTCTCTGGTCAGAACTTGGATGGGAGTTCCACGGCCGCATCTCTCGGCGCCTCGTGGTACGGCTATCACGGAAAAAAGTTGGTCCCGGCGGTCATACAACATCATGACAGTCGTTAGTGGGGTTGGAAGTCCTCATAACTGCACAGCGACGCCTATAATTGGCCTAACGGCTGTTGGCTGAGTGCGAATTAAATAAATAAATAAATGTGCTAGAGAGAGATAGTGCGGCCATCGAACCTTATCGTGTTTGTCTCCAACCGCCGCTTCATTTTCGACGAAAGGTTTTCACATTTTAAACACAGAATCACCATATGATCGAGTGGTCCAGAGGTTTTAGTCTTACATTTATGACACACATGAAGCAGGTTCGAATCCTGCCACGGACATTCCTTTTTCCTCCAAATTTTACCAAGTCCGTTATCTCCCACGTGCATCTCTCTACTCATTACCTATCGTAACTATAGGCACAAGTCCTTATCAGTCCGCCACACTCCATAGCTACCCATGACCTACGACTACGTCATACTATCAAGGACGTGACCTAAATTCCTGACCATTCTCTAAGACGTGACCTAGTTATTTATGTCAGGTGAGCCACCTGTTACCTGCACCTGAAGAGTTACCTGCACCTGAGGACAGGTGAGTTACCTAGAGGAGTTACGTGTACCTGAGGACAGGTGTACAGGTAACACAGGTGTACAGGTAAGGACTGGTGTACAGGTAAGGACAGGTGAGTTACCTGAGGACAGGTACACCTGCACACCTGGGGATTTAATTACCTGTGTCCCAGAACCGACATATACAGTGTGTCCAAGATAAGGAGGGCCAGTATGGGGATCTCGGTAATGGTAAGAGATACAAATTTGGTTAAATGAGAAGAAAGTTGCGCAATTAAAGGACTAA
Source organism: Agriotes lineatus (assembly GCA_940337035.1). NCBI lineage: Eukaryota > Metazoa > Arthropoda > Insecta > Coleoptera > Elateridae > Agriotes > Agriotes lineatus. Next base: position 145,120,264 of record OW679196.1, on the reverse strand, counting down.
AAAAATGACGTCTAGAAATCCTTGATATGATTTTTCGTTTTTGAATTATCTCAAAAAAACCGAATTTTTGGATTTTCTTTTTTATTTTTTTCTGGCGTTAATATTAAAGTTAGAGCGAAACTGATTATACTTCTTTATAGCAACTTTTAGTGGACTTAATGCTTACGTTATCAATTTTTTTATCCGACGTTTCGTCTTTGAGAAACCATCATCAACTTCATTTTTTTAAATACGGCCCTGGTTTTTTGATGCCAAATTTGCAAAGCCCTTGTTACTCTGAATTCAACAATGTGCCACATATTATGGTTTAATTACGTTTCGAGCTTTTTTCTGATCATCATCAGAAATTTTTTTAGATACGGACCTGCATTTCTCATAATTTTGTAAAAATAAGTTCATACAGTAAGTTAGGCCTTTTTACATGCCGTTAAAATATTAAAATGCACATCATAATGTCATAATTCTGATACATTAATTTAATAAGCAACCAATAACTATTAACAATAAACAACAAATAAATGAACAAAAGATAGGCAGAAATAATGAGAAAACGAGCATCGAAACAATGTAATAGGTATTTAACGTTTTGAATTAGAAGAAGAACTTAGAAGATTGGTTCTTGAAGCCTTTCAAAGTATAACGCCAGTATTGCTGAATAATGTTTTAGATTCTACAGTTAAATGTTATTTATGCATAGAGAATGATGGCAACCTTTTTAAATACCTTCTGTAAATTTAATACCTATTAAATGGTTTCGGTGTTCGTTTTGTTATTCTTTCTTTCTATCTTTTGTTCATTTATTTGTTGTTTATTGTTAATAGTTATTGGTTGGTTATTAAATTAATGTATCAGAATTATGACATTATGATGTGCATTTTAATATTTTAACGGCATGTAAAAAGGTCTAACTTACTGTATGAACTTATTTTTACAAAATTATGAGAAATGCAGGTCCGTATCTAAAAAAAATTCTGATGATGATCAGAAAAAAGCTCAAAACGTAATTAAACCATAATATCTGGCACATTGTTGAATTCAGAGTAACAAGGGCTTTGCAAATTTGGCATCAAAAAACCAGGACCGTATTTAAAAAAATGAAGTTGATGATGGTTTCTCGAAGACGAAACGTCGGATAAAAAAATTGATAACGTAATCATTAAGTCCACTAAAAGTTGCTATAAAGAAGTTTAATCAGTTTCGCTCTAACTTTAATATTAACGCCAGAAAAAAATAAAAAAGAAAATCCAAAAATTCGGTTTTTTTGAGATAATTCAAAAACGAAAAATCATATCAAGGATTTCTAGACGTCATTTTTTTAGTCCTTTAATTGCGCAACTTTCTTCCCATTTAACCAAATTTGTATCTCTTACCATTACCGAGATCCCCATACTGGCCCTCCTTATCTTGGACACACTGTATACACTACTCATGCTGATCGTGAAGAATCACTTTCAACGGGCGCGGCTTGTTAGTAGACTGGTTTGGTTTACCAAGACGGAATGTTTTGACATCCCTGGCAGATTCAGCGTAATTTTTAACCAATTCTGAAACGACAACATTGTCAACAGCCCTTCGGTCTTCGGCATCTTCTGACAATTGTTCCGGCACATAATAAATTATGATATTTTTACTTCTTCTTTGTCTTTCAGACACTTCCGTAATTATAGCGTCTGTTGGGTAAGGAGTGACAGAGGTTGGTGTTTTAGAGATAGTAGCTTTAAGTGATTCCACTTCTCGCTGCAGATCAGCAACAAGCTTACAGAGTGCTGGTACTTGGAGTAGATTCTCTTCGCAGTCATGGCAGAAAATTTTTACAATAGGCTTAACATTGAGTTCCAAGGCTTTTATTCTGTGGGCGATATCTCGGCACAGATGGTACAGATAACTCTTTTGCAACCATCACAGGGAAATTTTTTCGCCCCATTAGCAGCCAAGTTGCTAAAATCTTCTTCACACAAGGCACATTTGTTCATGATTTAGGTTATGCTAGACTTACCTAAAAGGAAATTTAACACCAGAAACTGGTAATTTGTGAGCCATACTACGGAGACTAATCACTTTTGCAGCAAAATATGTTATGTGATACAATGCAACGATTCTTTCATATACTACAATTTTGAAAAATTAAAGCAAAGATAAAAGCACATGTGCGACCTATTCTAACCTATCACTTATATATTATTATTATTAATATTAGCCATTTGGATGTCGGTAGAGGGCAAAGACCTCCCCCTTCTGTTTCCACTTAGTTTTGTTTTTTGTCTATAGCAACCATAACTGTCCTGCTATTTCTGATATGGTTTTCCTCTTTTTTTCGTCCATCTCTTGGCGTCCATTTTGTCGTTCTCAGGGCCCATCGTGTTATCGGCATCCGACCTACATGTCGCGCTCAATTCCATATTAGTTGCTTACATACTTTCACAACGTCTTTTATTCCCATTTCTTCTCTTATCACTGTATTTCTCACTTTGTCACTTAGCTTTAAGTTTAACATGGATCTCTCCAATTTTAGTTGTGTAACACCAAAGAGCATATTTGCTCTTTGGTAACACTTAATTTCTGCATTAGTTTATTATTTAAAGTCCATGTTTGAGCACCATAAGTTATAATCGGAATTACGCACTTGTTAAATACGTTTCTTTTTATACTTATGGAAATGTCACTATTTTTTAGAATGTTCGAGAGACCAGAAGCACTTCCAACTCTTATCAATTATTCTATTATTGATTTCCCGCTTGGTTCTGCTCTCAAATGAAATTGCTTGGCCCAGGTATACAATTTCTTGAACATATTTCACAGTTTCAGTTCCCAGTACTAAATCGTTTGGTTTTTTCGAAATTTATTTTTAGGCCTGTCTTATTGCTTTTCTCCTTTCATTCCTTTAGCATTAGCTTTAGTATTGCACTGCTTTCTGGTAGCAAAATTACATCATCAGCAAATCTCAGGTTTGATAACCTTTTACCACTTATATCGATGCCCTATTTCTCCTAGTTTAAGTTGCGGAAAATTTCTTCTAAAGTGGCTGTAAATAAGTTAGGAAACAGAGAGTCTCCTTACTTTACTCACCTTTCAATACTGAAATTCTCTCTACTTCTTTCTAATCTTTGTATAGTTCTTCAATTATTCTAACATATTTTGTCGGTACTCTCTGATTGATTCAGGCCTGGATCATAGAACCATGTTCTAAGCTGTCAAAGGCTTTGGAATAGTCCACAAATGCTATATGGATAGGTTTGTACAATTCTTGGCATTTTTAAATTATTTGAGTAATTGTCCATTGTTGAATATCCACTTCTGAATCCTGCCTGCTCAGGTGGTTGGTTTTCATTCAAAATGTTGGTTTTTCTTTCTTTAATAATGGTTGCAAATACTTTATATAAGGTTGGTATAAGACCAATAGGCCTGTAATTTTTAATATCAGCTGTACTTTCTTTCTTATGCAATAATATTATGGTGGCAGTTTCCCATTGCTTTGGTATTTCCTTGTCTTGTATTATTCTGTTGAAAAGGTCTTTTAATACTTCTATAGCTTCCTTGGGTAGCCATTTTAGTTGCTCGTTTGTTAACCTGTCATCCTCTGGAGCTTATCTTTCTTTAGTGTACTTGTGTTTTCTTTATTTTTTTTGCTTCTACTGCATGCCAGATTTCAATTTCATTTAGTTCGTTAGTTTCACCATTCCTGGATAGCTCGGCGTTTCTTCGGCTTCTGAATATTTCTTTGTAGGGCTCTGTTGCAATTTGGATTATCCTTTTTCTTGTTCTTTCTTCATCACCTTTCTTGTTGATTAACTTGCTGATCCATTCTTTCCCTTTACTAAGTTTTTTCCTCAATTTCTTGGTTGAACACGTTTCTTCCATTATCTCTTCTATTTTTTCTTTCTCATAACGTCATGATATCTTTGCGAATTTCTCTCTTAGTAACTTTATCGAGATCCACGTATTCTACCATGGATCTGGAATCCTTTCTTTTTGCTTCCTTTTACGATAAAGGAAGTATTGAATTCACCCCAAAAATTTGAAATTGAGTTTTCAACAGGTCTTCGCGTTTTAGAGTCCCCTAAACCCAAAAAACATGTTTTTGTTCATTGGTCTGTCTGTGGGTCTGTGAACAAAATATCTCAAAAACGAGAAGAGGTATGGCGTTGAAACTTCATATACCTATAAGTTTTGTGTACTATCTAGATGCGACAGCAAGCTTTTGAAGAAAATCGCATAACCGGAAGTATGGTGTTTACTCTTGTGATTTTACAGTTTGTTTTAGATTTTTTCAAAAACGGCTCTAACGTTTTTTTTTTCAAACTTTACATTTTTATTATTACTTTCCTCGTCTAAAAGACGAAGGAAGTATTGAAATCGCGAAAAATCACCTTCCGAGATTTCTTCAGATTTTTAGGTTTCAGGGTCTCTAGATGACGAAAAACAGGTTTTCTCAATTCCGTCTTTCTGCCTGCCTGTTGGCGGTATAACTCAAAAACTATTTGTTGAAAGATGACGATATTCTGCATGCAGATTATTATGTCTACCTGGCATGAAACCGAAAAAATTTTAGACAAATATATACAGGGCAAGCACCTTAAAAAAATAAGTTTTGTTTATTTTTGCGTCAACTTTGAAATAGATGGAATAATAATTTTCACATAGGTCAGGCTTTACACTTGCCGAAAATAGGACTCAACAGATACAGGATAATGTCACAAAAGAGTCAAAACGTTTTAACAATAAGACCGTTTCGTAAAATAAAAGCGCGGGTCACATTCATTTCAATAATGCTGAATGGAGCAGTACGATTTATCGATGCGATTACGATCGCTACGCAGATGCGGCGGAGTTCAAACCCCAATGAAAAGTCAGAATGATGCACAGTGCGGCGAACAAATGTAATTTAGCGGGCGTACTTAATTAGTTGCACACCAATAAAATGTCAGAATAAACGCACAGTGCTGCGAACAAATGTAATTTAGCGGGAGTACTTAATTAGTTGCACATCAATGAAATGCAGAAATACCTTGTTTTGAACAGCTCGGTCTCGGTGCGGAATGTCCAAGGTTGCAAGCGGCGGCGTCGTGTCACTACAGCTGTCATTTGATTTGGGATGAGAATCGAAAACGTCCAGAAAATTTCCCTTTATTTATTCGGGCATGGCGGTGTACCGCCACTCGGTGACCACCCGCCTAAAAAGCCGCTAAAATAGGCTGCTCGCAAGGAGGATCCCGTTACACCCAACGGACATATAAGCTAAACAAGCTTGCGTAAAAACTGTACGAGCGGCCACGGCAAATTTAGGAGCTCATCACATAGTCCCACAAAACACACACCACTCACTCTGCTTGTCGGGCACCGTCTGTCTCGAAAAAGAACACATAAACTCTGCTGAATCAGCACAAAAGGAATATCGGGCGCCTCCACTCCGGAAGCGCGAAGGCGCCCACCAAACACGCTATGTCGACTTTACTTTCCGACGGGCCCAGACTGAATGCCCTAAAAACCGTCGCCAGCCAAGCGCGACCCTCTGTCACTCAAGCAGATGTGTCCAATCAGAACGAAGGCCACGTCATACTCGGCAACAAGTTATCGATAGAAGGCGACAGCGGCAGAAATTATCCTGCTTGCTCTCACGGGCTAAATTTTTAATAACTTGAAAATAGACGTTCTTACAACCGATGGGACACACAGCTGCATGAAACAACGATGTAAAGATTGGCGCGGTAGCTAAACCTTTAAATGAAGCCAAAAGCCACGCTCGTATCTGAATTTTTGTTTGATGCGAAAAGCTGAAGCGTTATGCGATAAGCTATGACTGAAATGGCCCCGATATACAGGCAGGCTTGCCATCTCTGTCCCAAAACTATGCGAAATGGTGATGTAGCTATCGGAATTGCAGAGAAATGAAATGGCCTGACATTCTCTTTGCTTTATTAATTGTTTGGTTTTAATTTTGTCAGTTTACCAGCTTTTGAGGTTGCCTTTTCTTCTGCTTTTGTTTGTGTATTTTTTATTTTTTTAACTCATCGTATAAAGTTTGCACTCTGTGTTCTGCTGTTACTGTTACTGATATTTTTAATGCTTTAACTTTTTCTGACATTCTTTCCTGAAATTTACCACTATTAAAAACGCTTTCACTTTGTACTATCTTCTGCAGACTATTTGTGTTTTTCTTTGTTGTTATGGTTGATCTCAGCATCCTGTGATCTATTAGTTTGAATTGATTTATTACTTCTGTTTTAGTCACAAGATTTTTGTCAGTTAATAAAATGAAATTGATTTCATTGTGAAACTCTCTGTTCAGTGTTTTCTATGTCCATTTTCTTCCACTTCTTCCCTTAAAGAAGGTGCTAGTTACAAGTAATCCGAGAAGCTTCTTAATTCTCTTCTGCCATCGTTTCTTTTACTATGACAAAACTGTCTCGTGATGTCGCCATCTTCTTTATACTGCCCTATTTTGCTGTTAAATTTACCCATTACTACGATTTTGTTTGTTTGACTTATCGCTTCTTTTACTGCGTCATAAAAGTTTTGTTAGTCTTTTGCGTATACAACCTCGGTAGACGCATAGACTAGTATTATTACTAGTTTTTCTTTTGCATTTAGTTTTATTGTTAGAGTTGCTACCCTGTCTGAATATCCTTTTGCCTCTTCTACTAATTTTGTAATATTTTTATTTATATAGAAACTAACTCCATTTCGTTCTTTTATTTCTCCCTTAGAAAATAGTATGTTTCCGTTTCTTCTTTGTAGTATGTTGTCACTTAATCTTCCTGTTTCTGAAATCCCTATTACATCCCAGGAGATGTTTTGTGTTGCTTGTTCAAATTCTATTAATCTCTCCTGGGTTCTTAATGTTCTTACTTTAACAGTGCATATTTTTAACTTGTGTGTTTTCGTTTCTTTCTTAATGTGATTGTCTTCAATTGTGTTTGTGTGGGGGCGTCAGTCTTGCGATTCTCTGGTGACAAGCCTGCTGGGGAGTTTATAATAGTTTTTTCTCCTTTTCCTTTATTCGTGTCCTTAAGCATCGCCTGTGTTGCCTTCTTTATTTGACTGAGTGGATTTCTTTTTTCTAGCTTTTTGTTTGCTAGAGGTTACCAGAGTTATTATGACATTTTGTTATCATCAAAAGGTTTACCGTTGGCTAATCTCTCAAAATTCAAAACCTAACGTAGCTAGTTAGATCCAATTGCCTGCCGACGAGCTCAGTTACGGAGACGGCATGTACAGCTCTTTAAAATATGCAAAACTGGCGCCAAGGGTATCTTTAACAAATAAGCAAGTGTATCCAGGCATTGGAACGAGAATACGTAAACTCAAGTAGCACAATAGATATGAAAGAGAAGCTCAACTCAAGTACAGGTCGCAGTAACAAAGGCATAGTTTATATATGACAGTATAATTTCAGTAAAAGGTCATGATACAGAAAGTTACATAGCTCACAATATTTCCAAAGATTCAGCATCATAAATTATTATCCAAAGCAAATTACACAGACGCAATACAATTAGCAAAATACATGAACGCAATACTCACAGTTAATCACAATATTTCCGCAACACTAAAAAGATTGCCCATATCAATCGGTTTACTAAGTAGGCGGCGCTAACATCAGATGTTTGTGGCTCAGTGTGATTCGCGGTGTCAAGGGCAGAAATGTGACCAGGAGAAATAGCCCCCGTATCGGGCCCTATCTTGTGCACTAATTGAGCGCCTGCATCAAGAGGGAAGCGACCCCGGAAGATCCAACTATATGCCGGCTGCAATCGCCTGAAGCAGCGGCCATGGGAACGAGGACGACCATCGGCCGCGCCTGCCTGATATCGGCTTTTTCACATAAAATGCGTGACTCTCTAGCGATCGAATAACGGCACGAAATGCCGGGCACTACTTGCTTGAACGAGCTCCAGGCCATATGTGGCGACACGTGTTCGCATACCAAATCTGCCAAATGTGAAAGATCATAACTTCATAAAACGTGAGCTTGGGCTCCAAAACACCAGAAACATGAAGGCTTACATTACACAAATTAACGACACTAACATCAGCCTTACTAAAACCCCATCAAAGCTCTTCACACGGCTAAACTCCTATGTCGGTTGACAGCCGTGAGCGGAAAAGAAAGCTCTCGAATCAATTTTTAATCAGATAGAAGCAGAACGTGCGACCATAGAATGCGCGAAAACGGACGCGCCACATCGCGACTAAATACCATAGAATGCTCAATTGAACGGTTGCGCAAATGAACCGGAACAATGTGTCAATTAATTATGCCTACTAAAATAATTTTTCTGTATGACTATCTTTTTTTACTCAAGCATTATGTTTTTTTGTTCATGCTATCTCATTGCTGTTATATAATATTTGAGCAAACGAGAATGAAATCAAACTTGGCATTGAAAATTGACACATATGTCGATTATATTAATTCCCATCATGTTGATGTTTAAGAATGAAATACACATACATAACCTAAACCATTGCGCAACTGTCACCCACTGTCTTGTAAAAATTTTATTTGAAAATTAACATACAAACCATCACTTAAACAATGTTACACCTGCTACATCAATCATTTCGATTATAAAAACCTTTTGTTCTTGATTAAACATGTATAATTTAATATTTGATAATTGAAACAACTTGACACTTCTACTATTATAATAACTGTCACATTTAAATTAAAAACATCAGAAGTAATAGAGCACATGACTTAATTTTTTCAAAGCCAAGCTTGATTTCGTTTTCATTTGCTCACATGTTATAATTATGGCCCCATCCTCGGTATTTTACTGTGCTTAACAGAGTTGTCAGTTTTTCTCAGTGACCTCCATAAATTAGGGGGCGCTTGCACAAGCAGGTATCGACTTTAAGAGATTTGGGATTTAACGTCATTGTTTGTGTTGAATTTTGGATTTGCGATACCAGTAAAATAAAACATGAGTAACTTACACATTGTATTGTTGGTATACGTATATATAAACCGTTTAATAGTTATTTTCCCGATAGGAGGCCATGTTAGGGTGATGAATTTTACCCTGTAAATATGCTGTCAGTCATTAACAAAAGTTATGTTAGGCCCATTTTATACAAAATGATAATTTTATGTTAATGTACAAAACGTGGTTGCCAGATTTGGTTTTGGATTTTGAGCCACTTTTATTATTAGTTAAGATAAATTTCATGAAAGACAACTTGCTGATTCTGAATACGTTTCATACTTTATTGAGTAGGCATAATCGTATAATGGAAGTTGTTTAAACTTGATTTAAACACACATAAATTTTAATAACAAAATTTACGAAACCAGTCAGAAGTTCTAAATGTAATTCTGATTTCATACACAAGCAATTTTAACCTCCAGTTTTACTTCATAATTTCGCAAGTCAATATTCAATTGAGATCTATTTTAATCTTGAATTAAAATAGGCAAATTTCAGCTCCCATTTACGAAATATTAACAAACGAATATTGTTTCGCAAGCATTGAACTTAAAAACTGCAGCAAACTGCAACTTGGCATTTCACGCAGTCCACAACCTAGTGAACCCGAGTTTACCGCACCGTAATGCAAACACATGCGGAACTATAAAAGGCTTACTTGCTGAATTGTCGTTTGTACCTTTAAACGCGTTCCAGTAAACTACACAATTTTGAACTTTGATTTGTTACTTAGTTAAGCATTCTTGTTTTGTATAAATACACGTTTATTTTCGTAATAAAAACAATCTGCATTTAATGTTTGATTCACTCGTTACTACCCCTTCTAAGCCATAATATTTATGGGGCATGAGGCTGTGTCCCAGGGGTAGTTTACTGTCGTCCCTTTAAGTGCCATTGACTAAGCTGGCTTAAAGCATAAATGCAGTCTCATTTATGCGCTTAAAAATTAGGGATAGAACTAGCGCAAAGCAACGGAAACTTGATCAGCCTCCAGGCATTTCTTTTCATGGTCCTTCGAGCCGGATTCGTCCCCAACTAAAGAACAAACACATCCCTAGAAGAAGACAACATCTGCCAACCACCCAGTTCCCAGAAAATGGCCAACAACATGGAGGAATTCAACAAATTAGTTGTCGCCCAAGAAGAGCTCGCGCAGAAGATAAAGCAAGTATTATCTAACAGCAAAAAGGACCCTGCCAGCCGAAAAAACGAAGCTTACATCGCCAGTCGCAACAAAAAGCTGGACGAACTTTGGAACACTGCAACTAAAAATCATGCAGAAATGGGGCAGCTAAGTATTCCAACTCATAATTATTTTACAACAGGGTATTACGATCAAATTAAAGCCATATACGGCGACGCAAAAAGTTACTTGCAGAGCTGTTCAAAATCAACGGAAATTTCCAACCCTTCCGTAAGCAGAAATCAAGAGGAAATGGTGGCCAACCCCGAGCAAAAGGTTCGTATCCGAAAACTGCAGATTCGGATTCAGAATTTTATGCAAGCGATGGACGACGCCGAATTAACACAAGAATTAGGGAGGCCCGCCATCACGACAAGGGAATTAAGAGAAAAATGGGATCGTGTGGTCGAGATGGACGAAGAAGTTATGTCAAACGACACAGCTTCAGAACAAACTCACTTCAGTCCTGAATATACTACGTTGGAAGACAGGTATAGAAATTTAATTATTTTATTGCAATCACCGACAAGGAACGAGCAAGCAGCAGCCGTTTCGCTTCCTCAAGTCAAAATCCCCATATACGAGGGAAATTATGAGAAATGGGCCACTTTCAAGGACCTGTTCACCAAATTAGTAGATGACAACCAGAATATGGACGATGTCATCAAGATGCAATATTTAAAGACGCATGTTAAGGGAGAGCCAAGCCGACTGATCCAGCATCTAGCTGTTACCCAAGCAAACTACAACACCGCCTGGAATCTGCTGCAACAAAGGTATCAAAATAATCGCCTTATTTTAACTAAATTGCTAGATACCATATTCGATCTGCCGGTCCTCTCCAAAGAGTCAGCCCAAGGGTTAAAAAGATTGCACGACCATCAAGGAATGTGTGGAGGCAATCAAAAATTTAGGCATTTCCACCGACAGTTGGGGTCCGTGGATTAACAGAGCTATCGCTCGAAAATGGGATCCTGAAACCAACAAATTATATGAGCAGTCGCTTCAATGTCCAAACGAAGTTCAGGATCACCAAAATTTAATGGCTTTCCTGCAAGTGCGGTTCCAATTCCTGGAATCTATAGATGGAACTCGAAAGCCCACGCAGGAAAGACCACAGAAGAATTACGCTTCCGCATCCCTAAATTGCAAGCTGTGCCATGGAGATCATTACATCGACAACTGTAGTCAATTCCAGAAGCTACCTACCCATGAAAAACAAGAAGCAGTAAAAACCAATCGATTGTGCTATCGATGCTTGCGGCACGATTCAAATATACCATGCCGTGCCTATTTTAATTGTAGGATCTGTCGCTTCCCGCATCATACACTGCTTCATAAGGCGCAGCCACCATCAAGGCCGCTCCCTGTACAAAAGATGAGAACGTCAGCTCATGCAGCAGCCATGAAGACTTCCAACGCTCCAGAGAAGAAGCCGAAGTCGGACATCATCACCGCCAATGTAGGCGCACAGGAGAGCCAAGTTCTACTTGCCACAGCAATGGTTCAAGTAAAGGCAGCATCCGGGATGACTCATCTATTACGAGTATTAATAGATCTCGGGTCTCAGGGGTCATTTATCACGGAAGCATCAGCCGAATTATTGGCGTTACCCAGAACCAAAGTTCTAGCTGAAATCACAGGAATCGAGAACAGCGAGCCAAAAATTGCTAAATGGAAAATCCCAGGTTTGATCACACTTAGATTTTCAAGTAACTTTTTCTTACCTGTCAATTTACTAGTACTTCCTAAACTTACAAAAGCCATGCCTTCATCACCCATCCCAAATATAAATATTAATTCCTGGAGCAATATTTTCATCGCCGATCCAACCTTCAACCAACCTGGCCCTATAGATATAATTCTAGGCGCCGAAAAATATTCTAAAATAATTCTAGAAGGAATCACTAAAACAAAGGATGGCATCTTAGGACAAAATACCGAGCTGGGCTGGATTTTACTTGGAACCATTGGAAGACAACATAACGACAGCATTAAAGTCAACACCATGGTTGCCAAAATTGGAGAAGAATATCAGTTGCAGAAATTCTGGGAGATAGAAGAAGTGCCCACACAAAGAAAATTTTCTACAGAAGATCAGGTATGCAAGGAAAAAATTATTGAGACAGTCAAAGAGATTCATCCCGCATCAAAGGGATCCATCCCAGGAGTAACAATCCAGCAGGTGAATAAAATATCAACAACCGATCCTACAGCGGAAGAACGAACGATAGCAGCTGCCAATATAAAGACTACGAAAGTTCAATATCCTGTTATCATTGAATGTGAAAAAATAGCATCTTTTCATCCACAAGAAAATCACCAAGTGCATGGAGTTTCCAAAGTCCTCATTCACGAAGTCTCCATTCAGGAAGTTTCCATTCACAAAGTCGATGGACAGAAAGAAAAGGAAATTGCAGGCCACGAACAAATCGTTGGAACTCCTCCAAATGCTTCGACAGCAGCTCCTAGCGGTGGAAGCAGCCCAGAAACTACAGCAATCAAGAAACCCTCCCGAGTCCACGTGGAATACCGATGCGGCATCATCTAAAACAGCTAACCTCGGCAAGAGTGATATTAATTATCGTATTCACTCATATAATGTTCGTCTCCAAAGGAAGAGGCAGCAGATGGACATTGTCGGGATGTTCCAAACCAAGTGGCAACGTATTCAACGACACAATAACACAAAAGCTCTTTTACAGAAATAGCAAAGGAGCCAGTGTTGCAGCAGCCGAACCACTTCGAGGATTTACAAATCTCTCGATTAGACCTGCAACATCATTTGAAGGAAGAAGCATGGAGAGCCATCCGACATCGCTACTACCTATCCAGAAGAATCATCAACAGCGTCTAAAAGACGTAACATGGGAAACCATCCGACATCATTCCTATCTATCCAGCGGGATCACCGGCAGCATATTGGGAGCCGCCGCTCTAATAGGAGCTTTCTACTGTATTCGGAAAAAGATCAACCGAAGGAAGCATCAATCCAAACAACGCCAGTCAGCCGTAGAAGAATATCCTCTAAAAACTCTTAATGTGGAAGAAACAATATAGTTTTTTCTTTTTCTTTTTCTTCAGTCTAAAATTGGCAATATGTTTAAACTTGATTTAAACACACATAAATTTTAATAACAAAATTTACGAAACCAGTCAGAAGTTCTAAATGTAATTCTGATTTCATACACAAGCAATTTTAACCTCCAGTTTTACTTCATAATTTTGCAAGTTAATATTCAATTGAGATCTATTTTAATCTTGAATTAAAATAGGCAAATTTCAGCTCCCATTTACGAAATATTAACAAACGAATATTGTTTCGCAAGCATTGAATTTAAAAACTGCAGCAAACTGCAACTTGGCATTTCACGCAGTCCACAACCTAGTGAACCCGAGTTCACCGCACCGTAATGCAAACACATGCGGAACTATAAAAGGCTTACTTGCTGAATTGTCGTTTGTACCTTTAAACGCGTTCCAGTAAACTACACAATTTTGAACTTTGATTTGTTACTTAGTTAAGCATTCTTGTTTTGTATAAATACACGTTTATTTTCGTAATAAAAACAATCTGCATTTAATGTTTGATTCACTCGTTACTACCCCTTCTAAGCCATAATATTTATGGGGCATGAGGCTGTGTCCCAGGGGTAGTTTACTGTCGTCCCTTTAAGTGCCATTGACTAAGCTGGCTTAAAGCATAAATGCAGTCTCATTTATGCGCTTAAAAATTAGGGATAGAACTAGCGCAAAGCAACGGAAACCTGATCACACAGTCTCCAGGCATTTCTGTTCAGAAGTCGTTTTTTTTGTTGTACTTAATTATAAATTGTATACAAAAATATTTAAATATTACAATTTATATGTTTTTTTCAGTAGAAATAAATAAAGCTTTTACAGGCCACTTTAGGCCCATTGCTTAACAATATGTCTCCATTGTCCCTTCTCCATGATTTTATTTCTCCAGTCTTCTATTCCTTTCCTTGTTATGTCTTCCATTACTGTCTCCTCCCACCTATTCCTTAGCCGCCCTCTTCTTCTAGTTTCTTGCGCTCTGACTTCCAATACTATCTTAGTAGCTCTTCCATCTGGCATTCTCCATATATGCCCAAACCATCTTAACCTTTGAGCTTTAATGAAGTCTACTATACTTGGCTTCCCATACTTCTCTTGTACCTCTTCGTTTGTAAATCTTCTCCAACCATCTTCCGTCCGAGTCCCTCCAAATATTTTTCGTAGCATTTTTCTCTCCCACCTATTTATCATGTGTTGATCTGCCACATTCTACGTCCATGTTTCACATGCATACGTAGCTGTGGGTCGAATAACAGTCTTATAAGTCGTAGTTTTGCATTTCGCGACATTTGTTTTGAGGACATTAAACTATTTAACTCCACACATCTCGATGCTTTTATTAACCTTTATTTCTTGTGTGTAATTTAAGTTTTCAGAGATTAATGTTTCTAAGAAAGTAAACTCCTTAACTCGTTCTATTCTCAAATCGGCATTATTATTGATTTCTTCAATTTTTCTACTTCTTCTTTTTTGAAGTTGCTGAATATTCTCCAGTGGAAGTTGAAAAATGTAATTTTTTAAATATGGCCACGGAAAAAATCGCAGGGAGTGAAGTCACAAGACCTCGGGGGCCACACTGTAGGCATGTTTTGACTAATAACTCTGTTTTCGTAAGACTCTCCAAGTAAATTTATATCTTCTTGTGTTGTGTGAAATCTTGCCCCATCTTATTGAAAGTAACCCCTTTGTAATTCATTGTCATGTAACTCTTCAAAAGACGACAACAAAATTTCAGTACGATATCGTTGTACATTTAGCGAACCTAAAATTTGAATTATTAAACTAAGATTGAATCGTTTTGCTGCACTTAATTACCTTAAAAAAATATAGAACCTATAACTTTTCTTTCACGTGCATCCTTTAATAGTCTAGCCAACGTAAAGTGCTCATTTTTCGAGTGATAATTCCAAATCTGTCGTTGCAAATCTTCCCGAAATGCAAAATTTTTATAGTATGTATCATTTTTAGGTCGTGGGCCAAAAGGTTTCATTTCAAAATTGTCCCGCCCAATAATATTTCTAATAGTTTTTTCAGATACCTAAAACAGTACAAAGCCCAAAATTAAACCAACAGTCAAGTTTTATGCATAAATACTTACGTCCCAAATGTCACTAAGCCGGGCAAAGATTTCAGTTTCACTGAGGTCTGGCCTGTCGGCTTTATAATGCCTGCAGGCCTTTGTAATTTGTAGTTTTGTGTCACCTTTAATGACTTTCGGCATATTTGATTTAGTATTACAATTTGTTGACAGATAGGTATCCATGACGCCGATGTCCATAAATATTATGTCTAGTGGCAAACAAAGTATGAAAGCACTGGCAACATTGCACGTTTAACCTCAAAATCTCAAATTAGACACTTTCGTGAGCCTCCTGTACATAACAGCTCATTCTGACAAAGTGTCAGAAAGAGATTCTAGAGAGTTTTAATTTTATTAAACATAAAAACAAAATTCCATGTCTACCTACCTGGAAAATAACTCTTGAACGGTTTATACTTTTATAGTAAGATTTATTCTATGGAGATAGCTTGACCTTTGTACAACCAATGTTAGCTGCTTTGGATGACGATCTCTCTCTGTGTATTTACAGGGGGTTCTCCGGATTATATCATATTTTTGTTATGTTGTTTATTTGTCCTATTTAAGTGTTTGGACTCCATTGATTATTAACTAATGGAGCTTCAATTTTATAAATTGGTTTGTATTGCATGCTGTGACCATTTATATTTACACTTTACATTTCCTGTTATGCAGCCTTAGTTTTTTAAAAGTGTAATAAATCTCAATTGTTAAACTACATTTTTGTTTCCTTAAGTATTAAGACAATTCGCTCGAGTAATAAGGAAATGCGCGCTAAATTCAAAAGTTGTGTTTAGCAATTGATTGGACAATTGTTAAGCAAGTGTAAGGAAAAGTTGAACTCAATACAGCTAAACCAATTAGGTCTTTAGTTGAAAAGAAATTAAGCTTTCACAAAGGTATCCTTTGCACCAGAACCTGCTGCTTTAACCGCTGATGGAGCAGATTCATATAGCTACAGGTTGAATTTTTCATAGTGACGGCCTGGCAATCATAGAAAATTTCACTGTCCTAAGACAGGACCGGACTTTATGAGTAACGTGAATCTCACCCTCCCGCCGAGCTAGCTGCTGACGATTGGGGCTTAATACTATTGCCTCCCAACACAAACCAGCCTGTGGTAAGAGTGTTGTCGTAAAATCTCAATTATACCGTACTTAGGTGCCTGAATTGCCAGTTTAAGAAAGTGTTATGTAGGAATTACTTGATAAGTCACCTTTAACAACGGCATGCTAACATTCAAGGTGGAAGTTCAAAATTGCCAACAAAGCTATAAATTTTATCAGTAAATAAGTTTTGTAAGACTCGGTTATTTTTAAACTAAACGTTATATAATTGTAAACATGTTAAAAATGATTAACAAAGGTTAAAATGCATGCCAATTACACGAATAATTTCCTAAAATACAGGGTGGTGAAAAACTAGCGAATTATATTGTAACGATCCTGCTACCGGTCATTGGCCCGGAATTATGACCCAGTGCCCCGATTTTTCTAGAACCTCGAAAAACGACCTTGCAACCTTGGACCCCAGGTGCGGACGCATGACGGCAGCGCCTTTGAAGCCAGCTGCGATGGGTGCGTCATGCGGTTCTCAGAAAGGTCGAGCGAAGTCTGGATTGATCTCGAAGAAAATTACCCGAATATAAATACACGGCCGCCGGAGTTCTCAGTAGTTCTCTCATCAGACTCGAAGCGCGCGTGATATAATTAACCTTAGTGAAATAAATAACAGATAAATAACCATATAAATCGTTAGCGTTTAAGTCGTAAATAGCCAAATAAATAATGATGTTTAATCCAGCGCATATAAATAAATGTATCGTTGTTAGAAATAGTGCCTGTAGTTCGTTAGTTTAAGTAATTTGTGTTCTGCCTTGTTAATTCGTGTGTTTGTAAATAATAATAATTAATAGTTGTAAATAAATGTTTAATACAAGAAGCGTCGTATAATTTTTAAATAGCCCGAACGTAAAAACGTAACAATATCATTACTGCGCTCTTCCTGATGGTGGATAGTTATTTCTTATAAATAGTTCTCCGAGAATCAGTAAAATGAATTTTACTTCTGTAGAAAAAATGTGACAACGCTGTTTAAGTAAATACATGGTGTATTTGTAACGATTCGCCCAGTAGAAACGCGTTTTTCTGAATTGAAATCAATTCTCGCGTTCCAGCCTAGCGATTTCTACGTCACAACTTTGAATTTTTCGCACGCGCGGCCGGCTACGTCATCAAGAGATCCCTGCTCCACGTATCCCCCACTTAGGATGCCCGAGGTGGTTGTTTGATGCACGAAGCCCGAAGAAAAGCTATAAAAGCCGCTTCTCGTCCGTTCCAAGGAACAGACTTCATTGAGACTTCATTCACCCATTCATTCATTCCCTCCCTTCATTCCCTTCCTGATCCTTTCCGACCGTTTAAAGAGAATTATTATTCCTGCCTAAACTCCAGATCCCGATATCCACTAGTAGTTTCCCGTTGCTACAACCGAACCCGAGGCATTAGCGTTTTAATCATTTCTAAATTACATGCATGACATATTCGAGACGAAGGGTTCACAGCCAAACCGTTTCATATGTCGATCGCGTAATAATTAAATCACTAATCTCTGTTAACACCCGGTATTAATATTTATAATACAAATTTCCTGCAAGGCATATTCGAGACGACGGGTTAACAACCAAGCCGTTTCATATGCCGACTTCGTAAAAATAAATAAATTGCTAAACCTTGTTAAAAATCCGGTATAGAAAATATATTCAAAATTCTCCTGGGGGACGTTGGCCAATAACTATATCAAACTTCCCTGCAAGGCATATTCGAGACGAAGGGGTAATCACCAAGCCGTTTCATATGTCAATTAAATAATAACAATTCTACAAACCTATATAACATTTGTTCAGTCCGGATGTATTAGATTCCTTGTAGCCGACCTTCTGCAAGCCCCGATAAGATTGCATTTAATTTCTGTCTGACTGCAGAATTGCACTCACCGGGCGTGACAGTCCCGATCGCACCCTGGAGGATCCGCAACAACATCGTGGCCGTGGGCTGTCGTAAACTACGTCAACGAAGAAGGGCTCCAGCTGGGCCGTCACCGTCAACTGCCTCCTTCTGCCGCCACACACGCAAGCACTTCACTATATCTCCGGGAGCCGCAACGCTTTCACGGGGTTGTAAGGCGAAATACAAATATTAGAATTAACCTAAATATTTGCAGTTGCACGCGGTTTCTTTGCCGGACTTGACGTTTGAGCCCGGAAGTTGGTATCCCTGCAAATTGCGTTGGGCGAGCCGTCATCCCGACCAGTGGCGTCCACACGTTTTCTCCCGAGGGCGACCCACCGGACCTTCGACACCTGGATGCAGAACGGGTTGCCGAAACGTAAAGAACAGGCGACTGGATGCCCATCCTAATTAATTAAACGCATTGTAAAATACTTTTATTTGATTTCTTAAGAACAAAACCTATGTTTGTACATATTTAACATTATAATTAAACTGTTTAACATTCTCCTAGTGTTTGCTTGCTAATATTAGAGTGTATATCTGGTTGGACAAAATTATTCTCCGACTGACAAACTACCCGAAGGAAATCAATTAAATTCATTAGCCCTAATTAGCAGAGGGCTGGTACCGTTGCAAATGGCGCCCGAGCAGGCAACCTGAGCTCAGATATACATAGAAATTAGCAAGCAACCGCCGGAAGCTCCAGAACTAGAATTTGGCATCCGATACCTGAAAAATATTTGTTTAAAATTTTGTAATATGAATAATTTACAAAACCTGTTACAGCATAGCCGTCCAGCGAAATCTGCCGGAACCCAGAACCAGTGATGTCCAGTATAGAATTCCTAGATCCCTGTCCAAGTCCTCTCCTGTGTCCAGAAAAGATCTTTCCGAAATCCTGTGTAGTCCAGATAAGATCTTTCCGAAATCCAGTCTAGTCCGTAAATCCTCCTGCACCCTCAGGGGTCAGCCTCATCAGCTGACACGGGCCTAGCGTTCCCGAGGCACCCGAGCGAATCCCAGATGAAGATGATGGCCGGAATGCCAAAAGGTGGCCGAAGACAGGACAATCCAGATGTCCGCGAGTGGAAGTCTTCGTGTGCCAGTTCCGCAGTTGTATCCGAAATTTTTCAGCGCTAGAGCCGCAGGTATCCGCATGTAAGTGCCTGGTGAATCTGAAAAGTAAGATATGTAAGTTTGTGTGAATGCCGCCATAGTTAGCATGAATGCTTACCCTGAAAGATCATCCTTTTGAAGCGTGCTTCTGTCACCGTGAACCCGGGTGATGACAGGAGATGGTAGACTATATGTCGAAGCTTGGAGGTGAAAATGCGTTTTCAGTGACAGAATCCTGAGTCCAGTATGCCGTTTTCTGGAAAGTGTACGCTGGTTCCCGCAGCCTCTGCAATTTCCTCTAGTGAGATTGTTGTGTGAAAAAGGTTATCCTGCAACCTGAATCCTTTCGCATACTTAGAATCTCCCAGTATGAATGTAGGTCGATACCGCGTCCGATGCATTTACTCAGAGATGAATTCGCTCCAGAGAACCCTGCTAGTGTGATTACGTTGATACCGCAACTGTGTCCACTTCGTGAGTTTGAAACTCTTCGCTTAATCCAGATAAGCGTCAGAGAGTGTTCCAGACGAATGCATTTATAATGCGATTCCAGAATATGTTCCAGATGAATGCATTCGTTACAGTGCGATTCCAGAATGAATGCAACTGTGTATCCGTTCCTTGAGTATGAAGCTCTTCGCTTAGTCCAGATAAGCGTTAGGGACTATTCCAGTTGAGTGCACCTGTAACAGAGCGATCGATTTTAAAATGCGATCGATTTTTAAAAGTGTGATTGATAATACTGTTTTTTTCTCCTTCTGAAGCGTACTTTTACCCCCGTAGACCCGGCCAACAGTAAAAGTTTGTAGGTATACCGAAGCTTGAAGGAGATGTGGAAAAGAAATCGTTTTTTTTCTGTACCCGTGCCTGTAAGTTTAATCCTGTGCACCTGTTTCCTGGATATTGTACGCCGGTCTCCGCGGCCTATGCAATATCTCCCCAGTTGAAAAGTTGTGTGAAAGTGAATTGCCCTGAAACCAGAATACTTTCACATGTTTAAATATTCCCAGAATGTATACTGAAAGACATGAATGTTTTCTGTGTCGAGATCTCCAGGTATCTTCACGATGTCTTCTCCGCCGGTTGTCCTTCATTTTCCCGAGAGGAGGATCATGTGTAACGATTCGCCCAGTAGAAACGCGTTTTTCTGAATTGAAATCAATTCTCGCGTTCCAGCCTAGCGATTTCTACGTCACAACTTTGAATTTTTCGCACGCGCGGCCGGCTACGTCATCAAGAGATCCCTGCTCCACGTATCCCCCACTTAGGATGCCCGAGGTGGTTGTTTGATGCACGAAGCCCGAAGAAAAGCTATAAAAGCCGCTTCTCGTCCGTTCCAAGGAACAGACTTCATTGAGACTTCATTCACCCATTCATTCATTCCCTCCCTTCATTCCCTTCCTGATCCTTTCCGACCGTTTAAAGAGAATTATTATTCCTGCCTAAACTCCAGATCCCGATATCCACTAGTAGTTTCCCGTTGCTACAACCGAACCCGAGGCATTAGCGTTTTAATCATTTCTAAATTACATGCATGACATATTCGAGACGAAGGGTTCACAGCCAAACCGTTTCATATGTCGATCGCGTAATAATTAAATCACTAATCTCTGTTAACACCCGGTATTAATATTTATAATACAAATTTCCTGCAAGGCATATTCGAGACGACGGGTTAACAACCAAGCCGTTTCATATGCCGACTTCGTAAAAATAAATAAATTGCTAAACCTTGTTAAAAATCCGGTATAGAAAATATATTCAAAATTCTCCTGGGGGACGTTGGCCAATAACTATATCAAACTTCCCTGCAAGGCATATTCGAGACGAAGGGGTAATCACCAAGCCGTTTCATATGTCAATTAAATAATAACAATTCTACAAACCTATATAACATTTGTTCAGTCCGGATGTATTAGATTCCTTGTAGCCGACCTTCTGCAAGCCCCGATAAGATTGCATTTAATTTCTGTCTGACTGCAGAATTGCACTCACCGGGCGTGACAGTCCCGATCGCACCCTGGAGGATCCGCAACAACATCGTGGCCGTGGGCTGTCGTAAACTACGTCAACGAAGAAGGGCTCCAGCTGGGCCGTCACCGTCAACTGCCTCCTTCTGCCGCCACACACGCAAGCACTTCACTATATCTCCGGGAGCCGCAACGCTTTCACGGGGTTGTAAGGCGAAATACAAATATTAGAATTAACCTAAATATTTGCAGTTGCACGCGGTTTCTTTGCCGGACTTGACGTTTGAGCCCGGAAGTTGGTATCCCTGCAAATTGCGTTGGGCGAGCCGTCATCCCGACCAGTGGCGTCCACACGTTTTCTCCCGAGGGCGACCCACCGGACCTTCGACACCTGGATGCAGAACGGGTTGCCGAAACGTAAAGAACAGGCGACTGGATGCCCATCCTAATTAATTAAACGCATTGTAAAATACTTTTATTTGATTTCTTAAGAACAAAACCTATGTTTGTACATATTTAACATTATAATTAAACTGTTTAACATTCTCCTAGTGTTTGCTTGCTAATATTAGAGTGTATATCTGGTTGGACAAAATTATTCTCCGACTGACAAACTACCCGAAGGAAATCAATT
Source organism: Agriotes lineatus (assembly GCA_940337035.1). NCBI lineage: Eukaryota > Metazoa > Arthropoda > Insecta > Coleoptera > Elateridae > Agriotes > Agriotes lineatus. The sequence goes on along the minus strand of OW679196.1, from coordinate 145,098,265 downwards.
AAATTCATTAGCCCTAATTAGCAGAGGGCTGGTACCGTTGCATATTTACATAAACAGCGTTGTCACATTTCGTGTAGAATTCTGTCAGAATCCACCATTTTTGATAGAAAAGCGACACCTATCTATCTGTTGAAATTTGCTTGAACATGGGGTATGACTTCATTGCTTTTCTAGATAGAAAACTTATTTTCAACTTCGAAAGACTTGTTGAATATACAAATTCGAGTCGAATTGCTCATGTTCTTGACAGACGTCAACATAAATAGTGAAATAAGTTTACGTACCTCGGTACGTACGATTGAAAAGTTTTGGAATATCTATTTATTTATCGAAGAAATTATTGTTACTGTTAGGTAAGCAACTCTCTTATGTATTATTAATCACCTATTATTTTAATATATTTGAAAATAACTTAATAGTTTGATTATTTTTAGGTTAGTCATATTTATAAATTATGGCACTAAAACTAAAACGAACACTTGTTGCTACTTTTATGAAAACAAAAACAAACACCAGCTGATACTTTTGACGACCATGTAAACAACATGGATGCTAATCTACCAAGCGCCATACTGCCAACGTAGCAAATCACTTTTACCTAATTTTCATACTCTCGAAAACAATCTAGAATTGTATGAACTATTAATTACGTCATTACTGCTTTCTACTCGAATAGTTTTCGACAACGAGCTAGAATCGGCTTCCATGTATTGGTCTGTTGCTATGAAACATGGATCAAGTGCAATAGAATTTTTTTGTAATGTTGCAAGATCTAATGCAACCATTTTATTTGTATTTTTTACAAAAAGAATATAAATAGAATATTTGGTTTGCAAGTAATTAAGGAAGTATTTTTGGGTAGTAGGGGTGTAAGCCATGTACTTATTTCTACCTCAAATATAAAAAATAAAGTCTCAGCTGCTACATTTGAAGGGCAACTTGGTATTTGAACTGAAAAATTTAAATTCATATTCAAAATTATTAGTTGGAGAAGGCCTACAACGTAGCACACAAATAATCCGCTAAATTTTTATCACCCTGTATAAAATTACTAAATAAGTTGATTAGTGCAAAGGAAACCTTTATCTGAAATTAGCATTATTAATTATTATTATTATGCATAAATGAATGTATGTATCTGTGGCTTAACACTCCAAGTAGGAGTTGCGCCACTTCCTAGAAAGCTTTCTAGATCCATCCTTGGTTGGATCAGTCCCGATCCGGTTGTTTTCCAATTTCGTTGCATATCTTATACCATTGTTCCCTGTGTATAACTTTTTCTTCTATATTTTCCACCCCTATTGCTAACAGGTCATTCTTAACTTCATCTTCCCATCTTGCTTTTGGTCTGCCCTTTCTTCTTTTGCCCGTTGGTTTCCATTTCATTATTAGGTTCACTGTCTCTTGTTGTTCTGCCCTCAGTACGTGCCCCAACCATTTTGCTCTCTGTTGTTTTATTTTTCGTAGTATGTCGTCTTCTATTTCTCGCATTATGTCTTGATTCGTTCTTGGTCTGGATTCGGTTTCAGATATCTTTACTGGGCCTACTATTGCTCTCAAAAGCTTTCTACTATTCTCAGATGGTCTTTTCTTGTCATTGACATCGCCTCTGCTCCATACATTATAATTGGTCTGATTAGTGTATTATATATATTTATTTTTGTTTTCTTAGAAATTAATTTATTTTTTAGGATTTCTTTATTGGCATAGAAAGCTCTGTTAGCTGATATTACTTTATCTTTTACTTCTAGTTCCCTGTCTGCTTCACTTGTTATCATTACACCTATATACTTAAATTTGTTTACTTATTCGTATTCTTGATTACATATTTTTATCTTTTTTTCTTCCAATTTCTTCCCTATTCTCATAATTTTAGTTTTTTCACTATTTATTTTTAGTCCTATTTTGTTCCTTCTGCTATTATTTCTTCTAGCATTTTAGTTAATATGTCTCTTCTCTTCGTTATTAGTACAATGTCATCTGCGTACACTATTATTTGTCCTCCTCTTGTTTGTATTAAGACTTTATTTATTCTTTGTGTAATGTACTCTAGAACTATATTGAAGAGTATTGTGGATAGGGAGTCGCCCTGTTCGACTCCCTTGTTCGCAATGAATTCTTCTGTGTCACCTTTTTTCGTTTTTACGCTTGCACGAGTTGTTTCTGATGTCATCCTTATTAGTTTTCTTATTTTCATAGCTATTCCCAGTTTGCTCATTGCTATCATGAGTTTGTTTCTATCGATTGAATTGAATGCTAATTCAAAATCTATGAATAGCATCTCTATTTTCATATGGTATTCTAATGTTTTTTCTATTATTTGTTTCAGTGCAAATATCGCGTCTACTGTTGACTTTCCTTTTGTAAATCCAAATTGTTATTTTCTTATTACACTTCTTGTTGTTTCCCCAAGTCTTCAGAATCAGAATAGAAAGTATCTTAGGTATATGCCGTATTGAATAGGGCGATTACACGATAATTTTTCGTTTCCTGTTACGTGTAATTTATCATTTAGATGCAGTCAAGAATTGTTACGTATAATTTTTTGTTTAAATACATACAGATGCAGTTGAAAAAATGTTTCGAGTGTGACCTACCGTTCCTAAGTGTATATTTGGTTGCAGACTCATTTCTCATTTTTGGGATGTTTTGAAAAACCTTGAATTTTTAGGGGATTATAATAAATTTTCAAAATAGATTGAGAGTACGATTCCCGGCGGCCATTTTATGAGACTGATTTCGTGAGATTATTGTTCCTTCTGGGGCTGTGTAGGTAATCTGGAATTTTCACTTTATGTGGATAATGTAATTCCAAAGTTGTTGGGAATTCTGTCGTCAGCCTTAGGAAATGCTGTGTGAAATTGCTAGAATAAAGCCAGTTATACTGGGATAATAATTTATTTATGCAAGATTACTCACCAGAGGCCACCTCCCAGCTCTGGTATGTTCTTTGTAGTTCTGTGTGAACAGCGAATTCGATATTGTGTGCTTTTAGGCCTCCTTTTCCTTTTTCCTTTTACTCGTGCCATATTCTGCCCTTCAGCTGTGATGTCGTTTGTTAAAGCACCTTGAGGACCAGCCCCCACGCAGTTCTGAGCACCCTCAACTCATGTGGTAGCCTTTGAAACTTCGACCACACGACTTTTCCCCAGCGTTACAGTTCCGAAGTTTGGACCATAAGTTTTTTTTCCCAGTGCAATGGTCGGAGAAAAGCCTGTCGACATTCGTTGGACAGCATTCCCGAGTACAGCTGCTCTGACGACGCCACTGTGCCCTGCCATGCATCACCAGGTATCTGCTAGCGATTTAGCCACCTGATCGCTCAAACTAAAAATATCGTTAGTGCTGGTCTTATGAAATATCAAGCATTCTTCCTACGATTTGTCGTGGTGATATTCCTAACCGATTGTGCTGAGAAATCGAGAAAACTTAACGTTCACCTTATGAGGTTACTTATGCAAGATAGTTAATTTTACTGATTACCTATGTATTTAATATTTCCTAGATTGGCTACCCTGTCTGTTAGCATTTTGGTCGTGTTCAACGTTTCTTAAACTGATTAAAATTTAATTGCTTTTGCGAGGATCTCCGGAAGATAAAATATTAAAAACAACTCCTTTTTAGCGCTGAATATACACAGTTAAGTGTAGAACACCCTAGGCATAATGGTACCCATTTGATTAGGTTGCGTTTATAAAAATTAATTGATCGTTGAAGCGATTTGATGAGGCTCCCGTTTATCGATATCGCAGTACTTGATTTTCAAGTAACTATATCCTTATAGTTAAGATACGTGTACTCGAGCGAATTGCGAGTTAAAATCTAGACTTTTGTTTTTCACTTCAAATTTATTAACATTAAAACCTTGTACATTTTATAAGTAAAACTAAATTAAATCTACAATTCCAATTACAAACAAATATCCTATCACAGATTGATTTTGCCTTCTTCGAGTATGATGCAGAGTTTGTACGTGTACATACTGTAAATAAATAATTAGGTTATATCAAGCTATGGTGTTTTCTGTCTTTTATCATTTTTATGAAACAGTTAAGTGGCTTAGGAACTGTAGGTTTTCTGGTTTGGACCGTCTCGAACCAGTAGCGCTTCCGGACAACCCCCCCCCCTCCCAGTCTTGCTCAGGAACTAGCTGGCAAAAATTTGCTACACCACAAGACAATTCCTGAACCGCCGTGTTGTAAATTATATAATATTTTCTTTTTCTTTGTGTACAGTAAATTCCCCGTGTAGCAAGTAGCATGTTGGCATCCTTTTTTATCTAGTGTTACTATTTTTTGTATTAGTAGGAAAATATCAACTCCATGTTTACACCATCTTTACCTGGGGCTTTTGCGTTGCGGCTATTTTTAATAATTTGTGTCACTTCTTGGAGATTGGGTTCTTCTATTTTTCAAAATGTTTCCTCCAGATTTCTTTATATTCATTTTCTTTTTCTACTATTTTACCTTGGTCGTTTTTTATACTAGATAATTCAAGCTTATATATGTTGTTCCGACTGCTAATCCTTTGAGAAAACCTTTTTGTATTTGCTTTCTTGCTTTCTTTCTCTATTTCTTGAAATTGTTCCTCTATCCATTCGGTCTTGCTCCTTCTTATTATTTTATTGCATGCTTTCCTGTTTTCTTCATATTCTGTTGTTCTCTTCGTTTTTAGTTTTTATCCATTTTAGCCTTGTTTTTATTTTCTCGTCTTGTGCTGTTTTGCACTTTTCGTTATACCATTCTTTTTTTGTTTTCTTTTTGTATTTTATTACACTGTCTGCTGTTTCATTTATCACTTTCTTATATTATTCAGTGTCTCTTGTATCGAAGTATCGTTTGGTTTTATTTTAATTTTTCTTTCGAGTTCTGTCATGTATTGTTTCCTCGTTGCCTCATCCTTTAGTTTTTCCAGATTCTATTTTTTGTTCTGTTTTTCCTCTTGTTACTTTCCTTTGTTTTTGCTTAATTGTTGTAGTTACCATGTAATGGTCTGTGTCTGCACAAGCTCCTCGGTAGGTTCTTACATTAATTATAGATGACTGCCTTCTTCTGGATACTAATATGTGGTCTATTGGTGATTGTGTTTTTTGATCCGCTGACGTCCATGTTACTTTGTGTTTTATCGGATGTCTATATTTCGTGCTACTTATTATCATATTCGTTTTAGCAGCCAAGTAGTACAGTCTAAGCCCGTTGTCATTCGTTTTCTCATTGATTGTGTACCTCCCTGCTATCTGGCTTGTTATGTGTTTCTTTCCAATCTGTGCATTAAAATCTCCTAGTACTACTATCAGATCTTCCTGTGGTATTCTTTCAATTTCTTCCTCTTACTTTTTGTAAAAATGCTCCTTCTCAATAGGGTTGGTTTCTGTGGGGGTGTATACAGGGTGTCTCAAAAAGAATGGGACACCGATTAGTCAGAGATTCCTTAGGTTATAATAAATCGATTAAACTTAATATACCTTAGTACAAAGTCCCTTCAGTAAAAAGTTACAGGGCCTTGAAGTTCAATTTTTAATTTTTAATTTTTTTGTTAATTTCCGCAAATGTAGAGATATCGATTTGAATTTTGGTGTACATAGTTACTATTATATACTGCACTAATAGGAAAAATTTTATAAACTAGACTTGACTGTAAAGGGCACTTTACCTAACTTTCAAAACTTTTTTTAGCTCTAACTTCTTTATCTATAAATTTTTTTAAAATTTTAGGTTATTATCTGAAAGAGAATTAAAATATACAAAAATAATATACTCTTAGTTCATAAGCGTAGGAGCCACCGTTTACCTTAAAATGCCCATCAAATGTTTTTGGTTGTTATTAAGACTTGCAATTATCAAGTAGCCATGATCACTAAAACAATGGGTAATGATTGTAATCTAGTAAACAACAACAAGAAATCAATTAATGGCGTTGGTGACATCAGTTTTCTGTCTTTTGTGCTTACGAAAATGCTGCGACATAACGAACCTTTCAGCATTGGAGAATTCGTTATGTAGCAGCATTTTCTTAAACATAAGAGAACAAATTCTTATGCCACTAATATCATTAATTGATTTATCATTGTTTTTTACTAGATGACCATTGTTTTTGTGATCATGCCTACTAGATAATTACATGTCTTAGTGACAACCAAAAACATTTGATAGGCATTTTAAGGTAAACGGTGGCTCCTACGCTTATGAACTAAGAGTACATTATTTTTGTGTGTTTTAATTCTCTTTCAGATAGTAACATAAAATTTCAAAAAATGTTACAGATAACGAAGTTAGAGCTAAAAAAAGTTTTGAAAGTTGGGTAAAGTGCCCTTTACAGTCAAGTCTAGTTTATGAAATTTTTCCTGTTAGTGCAGTATATAATAGTAACTATTTATACCAAAATTCAAATTGATAGCTCTACATTTGTAGAAATTAACCTAAAAATAAGAAATAAAAAATTGAACTTCAAGGCCCTGTAACTTTTTACTGGAGGGACTTTGTACTAAGGTATATTATGTTTAATCGATTTATTATAACCTAAGGAATATCTGACTAATTGGTGTCCCATTCTTTTGAGACACCCTGTATATTCATTACGGATATCTTATTCGATTTTGCTAAGTTAATTTCTATTATATCTGGTCTCGTTTCTTTAGATACTATAAAACGAACACAGTGTTTCCCTTGTTTTTTCGCTCCTGAGTAAATCATTGTATATTCATCTTTGTCTATTCTTCCCTTTGCTTTTCATCTTGTTTCTTGTAATGCAGCTATCTGTATTTTGTATCTTTTTAATTCTGCTGCCACTTCCTCCATTTTACCCATTTTCAGTAACGTTCTTATGTTCCAGGTACTACTTATTTTAATTGCTTTTTTCTTTTTTCTTTTTCCTTTTTGTGTTTTTCTTTTTTATTGTTTTTGCTTTTCTTCTTAAGTTCTTAACCTTTTCATAGCCATTGCCGTCGTTATCTGTGTTCGTCCCTTTTTTGTGCTTTACTGTTCGTTTTTTGAATCGGTGTTTCTAATTGCATTTGCCTGTTGGTACTTATCTTTTATTAGTAGCTTCAGCGTACTTATGCGAACGTTTTGTCCGTCCGTCCGTCCGGATCGCCTGTAACTTTCGAACGGCTACAGATATCGAAATTTTGAAAGGGGGCAAAGTTGTTGCTAAGGTCCCGAGCACCTTCATGCGCTATTTGGTTTTGGCGAAAGGTGCCGATTTTCCACTTTGCAAAATTTCCAAGCATTGTCCACTTGGCGCCATCTACAGAACTTCGGTGGTCACGTTTTGAACTACACATTCTGGGTGCACTATAATTCCACTTGGCGCCATCTACAGAAGTTCGGTGGTCACGTTTTGAACTACACATTCTGGGTGCACTGAAGCTACTCTTTAGACCTGTACTTGAGCAGTTTATTTATTTCTAATGACTTATCTTCCCTTATAGTTTTATTTAATTGTGATTTTGTATTTATTGTTTTATTTGCATTCTGGTTATCTTTTGATGTTGCTGTATTTTTATCTTTCCTGTATGGCATAAACATGCTTGGCACCCAATATTTGTTCCTTTTTTGTGTTACTCCTTAATTTATTGCTTCCTTGATTATATTTTCTGTCTCTTCGTCTGTGGATCTTTCTCTTTTTTTTTGTTATTTTATCTGCTTCCTTGTTTGTATTTTTTCTCCTAGCCTTTCCTAGTCTGAGACTCTTCGATGTCTATTACTTCTGGGTTACCTTCTAGATTTTTTATCTTCCATTCATTTCCATTGATGATAAGTTTGTCGTCTACTATAAATGCTCTGTTTCTTTTTTTTCTTGCCTCAATCATGTACAGTATTAATTTTTTCCTTATTTGTCTTGTTTTTTTGTCTAGGTCCTCATTTGTACATATTTTTGTATCTTTTAGTTTCTTTATATTTTTCAATATTTCTCTCTTCTTCAATCTTGTTGTTAGTCTTACTTTAGGTGGCCTGTTTCTCTTCTTTCTTATATCGCCTACTCTGTTTAACATGTCTACGTCTTGTTCAGTTATCTTTACTTGTATTTTTTCCATTATCTTCGTAAAAGTATCTTTTAGCTTTTCTATGTTTTCGTTGTCTTCTTCTGGTATGCCAAAAATATTATATTTCTTTTGTTCGATTCTCTTTCTAGTATCTGTATTTTTGTTTCCTGCTGTTCTATTGTTTCTTTTAACTTATTAATTTCATCTTGTTATTGCTTGATGGTTGTATTTGTGTTGTTCATTTTATTATCCATCTGTATAAGTTTATTCATTATATCCGCGAGTGTGTATTCTTTCTTGCTTTCCTCCATGCCGCTTCTTCTGGTCTCTTCCGTTGCTTCTAAGTTATGTTTGTACCGTTACACTGTGCTGCATTTTATTCTATTACTTTGCATTATTTTCAATATGGTCCTGTTTTATTCGCGTGCGCTAACCTCCGCGTCAAGTAAAGATCGCGTGACTCAGCTTTTTCTGGCACTATCCACGCTGTTTTCACATTATGTGTTTATGTTTATATTGTTTCCTAGTTTAGTAGTCTTACCTTATTTCTACGTTACAATTGTTCTTACTTCCACTGTTCTCTATTACACCCACTTTTACTTATTTATTGTAACTTAGTTTAATTTAATTCGCAAATATTTCATAATCACAAAATTCGCACTGCAATCTTTATTTAGTTATAACTATTTTGAGATTTACAATTGTTTACATATTTACTTAACTAATATTTTTTCTTAACATAAACGCTTAGTTTTTTTTTAAACTCATAGATTTTTTAGTTCATTTAACTTCAATTGGAAGGTTATTATAAATTTTGAAGCCTTTATAAAAGAAACAATTTTGGGAACTGATTTTTGTAAGTTTGGGTAATCTAACATTCTGCCTATTTCTAGTACTATAATTATGACTATTCAATTGACTGTCATCTGTCAAAAAGTGACAAATGAAAATCCAGAATTCTGACGTTTCTTGACCAATCAAAAAAATATCAGTGGATATATCTTCCTAGAAGGTATTCAAGTGACTATTTTTAACAAATGCAATTTTTATTAGAAAAAGCCAATATTAGTGTTCTGTTACTATAGAAATTGCGTAGTTTGTTGCTAGATTTACTGAAAACTAATTTGAAAAAGTAGTTTGGTTCATTAAATAGTCAAGGGTAATACCACAAGTAGTGGATATATTTTTGACACATATTTTGCCGTTTTCATGTAAATTATTGCGTTTAAATTTCACGATACAAAATCACATCAAAAATGTCACGAGCCGAAGGCGAGTGACATTTAAATGTGATTTTGTTGAGTGAAATTTGCAATAATTTCTATGGAAATGGCAAAATATTTAAAACATATATATCCACTTCGAGTGGTATTTGGGACGACTATTTAACAATATTAATACATGACGATTTCCTTTATTGAAAAATAATCCAACAATGAATATTCATCCTCAATTAAATTCAGCGGAATACTTCCAAAACCCAACATATTAAAATTTTTAACGCAAGCCAAACTTTGTTCACACAGTTTGTTGGTGTTTAGTTTTACGTAACCTAGCGATATCGCTAAGGACAGAACATCGTTGCTAAGCGATATTTCGCAACAAGGCTATTTAGTTTTTGAGTACGTACATTGTTTTGTGAATATTTTTCATGGTGCCAAATATTCAGTGATATACTGCTGTTATTGGTTGAAAAAAGCAAATGTCTGCAATATGATTGGCCTATATGTTATAGTGTTGAATAGTCCCTCGAATACCATTCTTAGTCAAAGTTAAGTAGATTCTTTTTGCTGTGGTATCACTACTCATACCATTGCGCTTGGGATTAGGACTCATGCTAGCGCACTCGTTCTAATCGTACCAAGCGCAATGGACATTCATGACACCACCGCAAAAATAGTCGACATAACTTTGACTACTCATGGTATTATAAGTGAATATCACAACCATAAACTAAGTTTTGGGTCATGTTTTTTGTATGATTAACTTGATAAGAGGCTTCCACGAATGGGGCCCCCAATTAATCCACTGCGAATTCCGGTTCAATGGGATTGCCGGGAACTGCCACTTAATAACCCTTGACTTGGGTTCAGTTAGTTGTTGGAGTGAAACAAGACTTAACAAACACGAGTATATTGAGTAACAACGATTACAAACGTCACTGATGGACCGATGGTTTTTTACAAAAGCTTCAACTGTTGTGACACGCTTGGATTGGCCACGCGAAAATAGCGAATTGCGCGTAACCGTAACACAAAACAACCTGGAAACGTCTTTCCCAGGGAGTTAGACCGACCGCAACCCAGCACAAAGCATAGCTGAACTTGCTTACTCGAAATTCTGAATCTAACTAACTGTGAATTTACAACGAGCCGAACTCGCAAATTCATCAAGGAGGGGCAAGCTCAAACACTATTGGCTGAGGCGATCCTGCGTAGCCAATCGGAGCGTCGCACGTAGGAATAAATCTTATTCTAAGAATCTTAATGCTAAGCTCTCTCAATGAGGCAATTGAACGAAATCCATAAACCCATGATTCCCAAATATGCTAAGTCGGCTTAAGTTCTATTAGAAAATGTATCCATCCGCTTAAAAGCCATTAAGGGAAGCTTACAAATTCCTTTCCAATATTAACAGAGGCAAACAAATACGGCAAGATGCAAATTTGACTTTACCACGACCTTTGAATGAGATAGAACAGTTATGACTTGAATTACATGATTAATTATAATCAAAAAGGTTTTGATGCACGCATCTGTGTGAATCAAACAGGTCATATATTCAGGTAACAGGTTATTGACTGCTTTAAAAAGTAACAACAAAGAATTGAAATAAATACGTTGCTTCATACTTAACCATTGTATACAATCTAGGATCGCAGAAATTCTTGTATATTTCTATATATATTTTAATTTTATTAAGCGATTCTGCATTAGTACCTACCTGATAAAATTATTGCTTTCATTTTTGCCATATTCAGTTTCAGTTTATTACATTTTAACCACTTAGAAATAATTTCTAAATCTATATTCATTTTATTAATAGCATTTCTAACATCTTCATCAGTAACTGTCACTAATGTATCATCTGCAAACAGATTTATGGTGCAATGTTTTAGATTAAATTCCAAATCGTTTATATACAAAATAAACAATAATGGACACAAAACAGAGCCTTGTGGTACACCCAAGTTGTTTTCTATGTAGCTTGACTGGCACTGATCGAAGTGTGTAGTTTGTAGTCGATGAGTGAGATAACTTTGAAACCACATATTTTCGTTACCACATATTCCATATTTATGTAGTTTATTCACTAACCGCTGCCTGTCGATAGTCTGAAATGCACGTTTATAATATAGAAAAACAGTAACTACAATTTTATTTAATTCTAAGTCACTTTTCCAATTCATGAGAACCAAGTTTAACGCTGTTTCACACGAATGTTTAGTTCTAAATCCTGATTGGTTTTTACTTATAATGTCATGTTCATTTAAAAGGATTTGGAGTTGATCTTTCACAATAAGTTCGATAATTTGCTCGTATACCGGTAACACATTTATTGGTCTAAATTCTTCGCAGTTGTTAGTTAATTTAACTTTAGGTACTGGAACAACTCTAGATATTTTCCATGATTCTGGAAAGCACCCTGTTCCGAGACTAATTTATTAATTTAACAAATATCTCACTTAGAACTGGTAAGGCATCTGCAATTACAGCAACTAGAATATGGTCGAAAGAACCCTTTCTTTTAATTTTAGCTATTGATTTTTTAATATCATTTAATGTAATTGTTTTAAATTTAAAAGTACTGATATTATCCGGTAACGTAGCTTCTTCAAAGTGGTCGTTTATAATAATATACTTGTTTAGCTCTAATATACTATTTACAAAGTACTGTATAAATTTATTAGCAATATCCTAGGCATTGCTAATTTCTTCTCAGTCAAATAAAATGTTTGAAGAAGTATTTGTTTGTCTTTTCATTAAAGATTTGACAGTTTTCCACATCTTCGGATTTCCACGACAGTTTTCTATTCTATTTTCATAATATTGGATTTTCCTGTCCTTAATTTTATTGCTGTAAAAATTTCGAATACGTTTATATTTTTGCCAGTCCTGCGTGTTTTTTGTAAATTTAGCTGTCTTGTAGAGTTGATTGCGTTCCGCCTGGAGCTTTCGTAAATCACAGCTAAACCATGGGGTGTCAGTTTTAAGTGTAATTGCTTTGTTGTCAATGAGGACATTTACGGAATTTTGTATTCTGCTGACCATATGTGTGGCAAGATTGTTTACATCTTTACTATCTAATAATGTGACCCAGCTATATTTATTTAGTTTATCAAGCAGTTTTTGTGAGGAGTAATTAGCGAACGTTGTGATATTAATTTTTTCAAAATTGCTGTTATACCGCGCAACCTTTCGTAACATGACATCGATTGCATTATGTTCAGAAATTTGTGGAATCTGCACATTACATATTACATTGTCTTGATTTGTTAAAACGAGGTCAATGATTGTATTGGAATTTTTTGTTGAGCGCGTAAATTCGGTTACGAGTTGATTTAAACCCAACGTATTTATTAATTGTAGGAGCTTGCTTGTGTAGAATGAATCTTTAGAGATATCCTAGTTGAAATCGCCTAGAATTAAATGCTTGGTGTCGTCTGGGATTGTGTAGTCGTACCATTTTTCAAACTACTCTAAGAATCTTGCAATACTGGCACTTGGAGAACGATAAACAGCAGTGTACAATCCGTTATGAGATTCTTGCGTTATGTAAATGCATAGCAGCCAGAATTCATTGTTAAATGAAAAGTTTGACACTATTTTGAACTTAATATTATTACGCACAACGATTGCCACTCCTCCCATATGACGATTTACGGAATTACAACGAATGGTGACATAACCCCAAAAACTTATTTCACAATATATACTCTGATTCTTCGTAACTCGAGAAACGGGCACCACCTATTCTGAGTTGTTAGTGGTCTTTACCATCTTTTCTATCATCTAGTTTATTTTTTGTTCTCTGAATGATGTCATTTTTGGCATTGGTCTATTATGATATGTTTTATCGGACTTTTTCCACTGTCTAGGGTATTTATCAAACAACGTTTCGGGAGTTTTTGATCTACTCCCGTCTTCAGGTGTTCCTAGTTAGCCCTTCTCAGGACTAGCCAGGAACACCTGAAGACGGGAGTAGATCAAAAACTCTCGAAACGTCGTGTGATAAACACCCTAGACAGTGGAAAAAGTCTGATAAAACATATCACAGTTTATTTTTGTTTTAAAATGTTCAAATAACTAGGTGTAACTATTAAAGTGAGAATTAATTTATTTTTAATAATAAAACTGTAAAAGTAAAAGTAAAAAAATTGCTAATAAAAATCTACAAAATATAATAATAGCCTAAAATAAGAATATAAACTGTCAACATTTTCCTCTGGTAAGAGGAAAGAGTTGCATATGTTAGGTTTGGAATTCCCCTTAGTAACACATGTATGTTGGTATCAGGAATGGGAGGGTCTAATTTCTTTTTTATACAGGGGGCACCTAAATATCTAAAACAAGAAACAGAGCATGAAGTAAAGTGAAAACAGCATCACGATTTCCCCGTGAAATTTATTGCTGAACACAACCTAGTATAAATATAGCTCAACGTGTCCAAGAATATTTAATACTAAGCAACTCTTACGGTTTATTAAAAAAATACTGAATGTGTTTCTGAACTTAATACTAACATGTATCATCACAGAAGCAAATCAAACAATAAACATTCGAACAATACTTAATTAACAAAATATCACATATATAGATGATTTTTGAGGCTTTCACGGCCATTGTCATTAAGTAACAAACGACTTCCGGGATTGGACCGTGTCATGATTGAGATCGAAGAACTCAACGTTTCGCCCACTTTCGTAAGGGGCTTCATCAGGAGGAAAAACGCAAAAGAGCACGGTAACTCAACGTGTTAACCACACCAGAGGCGAAACTCTTTGCAAGGGAAAGGACAGAAGAGCACGGTAACTCAACGTATGAACCACGTCAGAGGTAAAACTCGACTGACTATCGGAAAGAAGAAAGGCGAGAATTTATAGGCAAGCGCCGTCGCGGTTCAGTGGCGGAGGGCGGGGCTTAGGATAGTCAGTCGAGTTTCGCCTCTGACGTGGTTCACACGTTGAGTTACCGTACTCTTCTGTCCCTTCCTTTGCAAAGAGTTTCGCCTCTAGCGTGGTTAACACGTTGAGTTACCGTGCTCTTTTGCTTTTTTTCCTCCTGATGAAGCCCCTTACGAAAGTGGGCGAAACGTTGAGTTCTTCGATTTCAATCATGACACGGTCCAATCCCGGAAGTCGTTTGCTACTTATCATATATATGATACTAATTTGACTAGTTTAAAACTGAGTGATTGCGCATGTGCACTCAAACGAAATTAGGAGGGTTGTTAAGAATCTAATGCCCACTGGGTTGGGCTGGCTTTGTTCCATGCAAGTTTTACTGAAATTAATAATTGCTGACAATCCATTACGATGCAATTGGGCAATATTACGAAGACTCCATCAGCCATTCAAATTGTAGGAGATATTTTCCAGTGGTGTAGGTAGCACTTCTGCAGAACAATGCACGTTCACAAAAACTAGATTTTGGGTGAAGATTTTTGGATTACCTAGTCTACAATCCATACCTACTTTCACTTGTTCCCTAATCTCAAGACTTTTTTTGATTGAAGCAATAATATGTAACGTATGCAATTAAGAAATGGTTAAATAGACAAAAAGTAGTAAAGACATATTATAATAAACAATAACATTAACTTTTTTTAAAGCTCAATGGGCATTACTTTCTCAACAACCGTCGTGTAATACTCAAAATGAAGCACAGCACAACTATAATAAAGCTTGTGCTGCCATTTGCGTCACCATACCAGCTTAAAACTTTAAGTATCGACTTGTGACAGCATCAACAGAAACAAAAGCTTACATCGAATATTTCAAACAATCTCTTGTAAAAATGCTTTGTTTAAAATCTAGATCTCTTAATCTACAAATTTTTTAAAAGATGTAAATAATTTCGCTAACTTGGTAACATTCCTTTAAGGCTATACGTTATTAATTTGGAATTAAACAATACAGTTATGGCAAACATTTTAAATTAGTAGGCAGGCTTTGCGGACTTTGGAACTGATCTAATTCTGGAAAGCAAAAATATTATTAAAATGCGCAGGTAAAGCAAATATTACACAAGGTCAGGCAAAAGCATGTAACTTTAGAAAAAAAATCCCGCTGTCGATCATGTAAGTCAGTGGTACAGCCTTAGTACCTAACAAAGCATGTAAGTCGGTGATAATATTTGTTTGCTGCTTTCCCTTGACAACGGAACTTAATATTATTATTAAGTTCCTAGGATTATGTAATTAACAACGCAAAATGCACACTTAAAACGTTTTGTTTATAATTGCAAGTGTTTATGTGACACTCACAGGTAACACGACTCACGAAAATTAATCCTGGTGACAGGTGACAAACCAAACGATTTTTTAAAATATCTAGGAAAATTTGAAGCGGCAGGCTTGTACTTGCCTACCTCAAATGTTAATAGGTCCTTACATTCTTTGTTACTTAAATAGCTATTAAGTAGAAGTAACTCCGTTGTAGGTGACCTAAGACACCAATGAAATACTTAAATATCTGTCCAGTGTTTACTGTTCTTTATGATGTTTAGCAGCTTACATTGGTACAGTTCGCCAGCTTAATTTCAGCGTTTTCCTCAGTAAATGCTATTTTAACAAGATCTCTTATTATTTTATTCAAATTGAAGAACTTTCTATTATAAAACATTTTTCCAGGAAGATCAACTAGTGGAATTTATTACTTTACATTATAAAATTCTGCTTCTTAAGTTATTTAACAGTGTAGATTACTTAAGTTTGGCTATATTATAGTTTACAATTCATTTTCACTTTCAGTGCCATTTTATTTTTGCTGCCTGACACTTTATAATCAGAACTATAGGCCATCTTCCTTTATGCTTTTTGATTCAGCAATTTTTCTCAACAGTTTTCTACCTGCAGCAATCTTAAACCCTCTACCACCACTTGGCCAAACCATGTCATTTTCGGCTTGCTTTTTCTGCTGGTGTTCTCTAATCTGTTAAACAAGATTTTTCGAAGAATTCTGGTTTCTGGTATTCCAACGACGTCCCTATCTCCCACTTCGGGGACACTGTTAGAGATGTGTCCCAAAATTAATTGAAACTTAGCACCTCTATGTTTGAAATGTAAAACCAGTTTAGTTTTACTAGACAGGAGTTGGAGTTTATTTTGTTGTTAAGAGATAGGGGGAAGTAGCTAGGCCTAACTACCTCGTTACAAAAAATTTTAGCCTATGTCTACCCCATCAATGAATACACATTCGTGGTTGAACGTATATTCAATTCTAGTACATATCACATTGCTTTTATACAATAAATGTATGCCATATTTACTTCCTACTATAAATAATTACAATCATATGTGCGTAACATTAAACGCTGAGTTTGTTATCTTGACCCACTAGTTACAGAATTGCTGCGCTATGCCTTTGACATGTGGTATAATACACAATTAAAAACTGCAATGTCTGTTTTGAAATATAAGGAACTGGCGGTTGTTGCGTGTGTCGTTTACACTTAGTTGTTATCGCGACACAGAAACTTGACCCATATCTTATCTGGCGCAACTTTATGCAGTTTTTTGCATGCTAATTGCGTGCACTTCTGTAATCACTTTATTTCACTTTTATTCACTAAATTCAAGTTCAAAATAGTTTAAACATTCTGGCGGAGTCACTTGTGAGCCATCGGGGTTGGTGTGATTAAGATGTCTGCTGCAGGGGCTGCTTCATGGACATTTCCCTTGGCGTGAGGTGTTGCGTATAAGGGTTCCAAACTGAAGTCGTCTTGGCCGGCGCTGAGCTTCTGTTGTCCCTTGATCCGGCAGTTGTGTTTCCATCTCCGACGTTCGGTCCACGGCATGCTTCGTAACTGGCGGGCGTCGCTTCCGACGTTGAGTGCAGCGGTTTGAGCTCGAGTTCGTCCTTGCGGGTGTCGGGTTTCTGCTGGCGTTGCTTGACCTTGCATGCGGTTCTCCATAAAATTGCTTATTTCGCACCATAAGCAAATGCCGAGGAGTGTAGTTATGTAGCTGATGGACCCTGTTGTAATTAATAGGTGTCCCCAGCTTGTATTGGGTAGGTCGTGGACATCTTGTTGCCATCGAAATGGTATCACGCCCCTGTGGTGTGATGCTTCTCGGATTGATTGCTCGGCTGACCTCGGGATATCTGTCCTTGTACTTCCTTTATTGTGGACGGATGTCAGCCTGCTTCCGTTGTAGTCTTGACCCTGTATGCATCGTCTGGTTCGGACTTCTCCCAGTGAATGCTTTGGATGCGGGACTGTTGACTACCCTTGGTTTGGTCGTTTTGCTGTTTTCATTTATGACAGCTGGGTGAGGAATGTAACGTCCTCTCCTAGGACCACCACTTTGGCCCTTCTTCTTCATGTGTCCTGGTAAAGGATACTTCTTCATGAAGTTGTTGTGTCTGGACTCCAAGTTCTTGTCAGGGTTGAATCCTTTCCCCAACTGCAGGTTCCTGGCGAGTGCCCTCCGTGGTTCTGCTACTCGACTTGGATCCTTTGTGAACGGTATGTTCACCACACATGTCCCATCTTGCGTCCTCCGATGGGTTGCTTCCAATTGTCCAGTTGTCCAATTGTCCACTTCACGTCCCTCCTGTGAGATAGATTTCTCCATCAGGAGCTCTTCCGCCTCCCAAAAATTGTTGAGGTGGTGCTCTTCTTTGACGTTAGACATCATGCTGACCACTCTCCTATTGGGTTGTTCTGCTGCTTCTCCTGCCCCAGATACGATCCATCCAAATTCCGTCTTTTGTGCCATCATCCCTTGCTCCGTCTTCTTAACTCCTTCTAGGAGTATATCCTTGTATAGGTCTGCTCCTATCAGGATATCTACTGGACCTGGCATGTCGTAGGTTGGATCGGCTAGCAGGCAATGTTCCCATGCGTCCTTTTCCTTCTCAATTATTTTATTTCTTGGCAATGTTCCTGTTAAATTTGCCAATATAAGCAATTTCCCAAAAATTCGGAAATTACTAGAGAATCGTGGTTTCATTTCCACCTCAATTTCTCCTCTGGATTTTCCAGCTTTGCTTTTTCCTAGCCCTGATATGTCAGCTTGGATTTTTACTCTCGGTAATGCCAACAATTGAGCTGCTTCTTCGGTTATAAATGATGCCTGTGACCCTGGATCGACCAATGCTCTCAACAATTCATAATAACCTCCAGCTGTTCTTATTTTCAAAAATGCCGTTGCTAGCAGAACTTCCTTCTGTTTGGGAAGCTTGACCTTTCTGCTAACTAAGCTGCTTACTTCCTCCACGCTTTGTCCGGTGGTGGTGGCGGCCACTTGGGATTTCCTATTTGGCTCCTGTCGTGGTTTTCTTACCGGAGTTTTACTGACGCTTGTTTGGTAACTTCTTACCGGCCACGGTTTTCTTGATGACTCCGATTTT
The DNA here is from genome assembly GCA_940337035.1 of Agriotes lineatus. NCBI lineage: Eukaryota > Metazoa > Arthropoda > Insecta > Coleoptera > Elateridae > Agriotes > Agriotes lineatus. Next base: position 145,079,705 of record OW679196.1, on the reverse strand, counting down.
ATTGGCTTTGCGACTTCCAGCTTCCTTTTGGACTCTTGACTTGCCTCAAGTGATTGGAATGTTTTTTCCAAAAACTTCAACATATCTGCCAGATCCTGGATTTCTCGAGGATTAGTCCGCGACTGTTCATATATCCTCTTTATTTCCTTGTCCAGCTTCTTGACTAGCAGATGTGTTATTATTGGTCCCCACGTATCTATATTTACGCCCATGTTGGACATGGCAAGTAAACTTTCCATTGTTGTATCATGCAGCTGTTTCAGACTAGCTGCTGATTCGTAGTTTAAATTGGGCAGCTCTAATATGTTGTCTAAACATTTGGAAAACAAAATTCTTTTGTTATTATACCTGCTTTTTAGTAGGTCCCATGCGGTTTCATAGTTAGCCTCCGATGCGTCGAGATGTTTTATTAATTTACTTGCCTCGCCTCTGAGGTAAGTTTTGAGGTACTGCATCTTCTCTGCATTGCCTAATGTGGCATTGTTGTGGATGAGTCGCCCAAAAATGTCGTGGAACGTGGTCCAATTTTCATAATTTCCTTCGAACATCGGCATCGTGATTTTGGGCAATGGGATGGCCAGTTCTTCTCGTGCTCGTGGTTGTTTACTTCTCGGGATGCTACTTATTTTGTTAAATATTTGAGCTATTACCTGGTTATAACGCTCTCGCATCTGATTGTAAACTTCGTGCGTGAAGTAGTCCTCCGCAAATTCTTGCTTACATCCGAGGATTTCCTTATGTATTTTCGTAATATTCTCCCACTGGTCGGAAATCTTGTTGGTTTTATACTCATAGAACATTTTTGTCTGGACTTGTTCCAATGCTAACCTTGCATCGTCAAGTACCTCGCTAAATAACTGCATTTCAATTTCTTGCTTCTTGAGTCTGCCTACTTGTTCGATGGGGTTTTTCAATTTCTCGGTTTCTAAGCCGTTACTCTCCTCACTGGCTGGATCTAGCTTTTCCTGCCATTCGTGTATGTAATCTGTAATTACTTGAAATCTTTCTTTCACCTGGCTGTAGAAATCCTTTTTTATGTATTCATGATCCGCTGGAAGTCGCTTCCGTAGGTCCATGTCACCGTTCTCGAACGCCTTCCACAATTCTTCTAATTCATCCTCTTTCTTGGCTAGGTACATCTGATTCGTTCTGCTTCCGGAATCCTTTTTCATATTTGTGAACAGTTGGCACATTTTGTCCCCCAGCTGTTTCTGCTCCTTTATAATTGACTCCATGTCGATGCTGCCTTTTTAATGGCTTTGGTACTAAAACTGGCTTAATAAGTAGTATCTTACCACTTTACGTATTTTCCAAGTTCTTAGCGGATCGATTGCCGCTGAAGATTCTTCTCGCTGCACGGCGGAAGCCCTTGGAAGTTACTAGCAGGACTTATGCTGCTATTACTAATTCTCGCCTTTTCCTTTGGCGGAATTCCTTTGATTGAGTCGTAGGACGTTTTCTCCTTAGCGACGGCTCAATTTGAACTTCTCCCTAATCTTTACACAGAAGAGTACATACCAATCTTGTTGCGAGTCCTCCCAATTTTCCTACGGATATGGCAAATCCGGTCCAGTTGCTTACTTGCCCAGAGCTTCGAATTTGTTCCGCGTGTCCAGGACTCTTGATTGTTGCACTAACTTCTTACAGCCTCCAATTGGTTGGCTTGAGGATTTTTACCCAAAAAATCTAGTTTCCTCTTGTCCGGGGAGTAGTTGGCTTGTAGGACCAATGTCTTCTCCAAATTCCGGCTTCTTCGTGATCGGGGAGTTGTTGGCTCGAAGGACCAATGTTAGAGATGTGTCCCAAAATTAATTGGAACTTAGCACCTCTATGTTTGAAATGCAAAACCAGTTTAGTTTTACTCGACAGGAGTTGGAGTTTATTTTGTTGTTAAGAGATAGGGGAAAGTAGCTAGGCCTAACTACCTCGTTACAAAAATTTTTAGCCTATGTCTACCCCATCAATGAATACACATTCGTGGTTGAACGTATATTCAATTCTAGTACATATCACATTGCTTTTATACAATAAATGTATGCCATATTTACTTCCTACTATAAATAATTACAATCATATGTGCATAACATTAAACGCTGAGTTTGTTATCTTGACCCACTAGTTACAGAATTGCTGCGCTATGCCTTTGACATGTGGTATAATACACAATTAAAAACTGCAATGTCTGTTTTGAAATATAAGGAACTGGCGGTTGTTGCGTGTGTCGTTTACACTTAGTTGTTATCGCGACACAGAAACTTGACCCATATCTTATCTGGCGCAACTTTATGCAGTTTTTTGCATGCTAATTGCGTGCACTTCTGTAATCACTTTATTTCACTTTCATTCACTAAATTCATGTTCAAAATAGTTTGAACAGACACCATGACCTAACCTTAACCGTAGTCCTATCCAAATCTATATTTTATCCTTCCCTATATCCTAACCTATTGGAGACAACCTTTATAGAAGGAAGGCAAAAGGAAACCACCTTCATTATTCTTCCCCAAGAGAATATCATGATGGCAGCATTCAATTCTGAATATTCTGGAGTAAAAAGTTCCCCAACCGTTAACCGTGGGGAACGGTCTTGAATGATGACATGTTAATAAGCGCGAATGTTAGAAAGAAAATAAGGATAGCCACTTACAATGTCAGAGGCCTTCTGCATACAGGAAAATTGTACATAGTAGAACAAGAAGCAAAAGCATACAACATTGCACTGTTAGGCTTGGCTGAAAAATCTAGCAAAAGAATTGATAAGCGAACACCTGCAGTATCGATCAACAATTGTTGCATTGTCTATTGACAGCCCCCTCAGCCCGAAACCGAAGAACCATCTCCTAAGCGTCAAACGGTGTCGGGAAGATGTCAAATTTGTCCTAGCACAAAGGACAGAAACACAAAAACGTGTTGCAGTGCTTGTGACAAATTAATTTGCCGTGAACATTCTATACCAGTTTGTCAAGCTTGTTTTAATAATAAGTTAGGAGTAATCCTGAAAGAAAGCGACTGAGATCAGTTTTCCTTATTTTGAATAAGTTATTTATTTTAATGTTCGTGTTAATGTTATAGCATAATACAATCAAGAAATGATAATTATATTTTCGTTCCTAATGTAGTTTACCATTTATTATAATAAAAAGTGGCGCAATTTTGGTTTTTAAATCGAAGAAACGATACTTTATATATGCCAGGTAAAAAATACTCAGCGCGCGTCCTCTTGTATCAGATCAAGGCGTGAGCACTTACGGGTTAACAGACGACACCGGAAATTGTTGCTTCTAATTCTCAGAACGAAGTAACCTCTTTTGTTGTTTGTTCAGTATTGGATTTTTCAAGTTAAAACTTAATGGTCAAAAAGTGCCGAAGGGTGGTACAACACAAAACTGTCAAATGTCTCTGGCCAAGCTTCATCCAAATTAATCGTGAATGGAATACTACAGCTCTCTGCTCTGAGTTGTACTTATACTCGATATCGAGTAGTAGCTTTATTATTTTTATTATTATTTATCACAAAACAAATGAAAGCATCAATTTGCCTTTCAAAACAATTTTTATCATATCCTTACAAGTCAATTTACGTACATTATTTAACTGTATTAAAGTTTTCGTATAAATAACTGCAATCATTTGTCCTGGGAAAATTCTTAACCACTAAACTAAATGGGAAATGGAAATGGTAAAAATTAAATCAACGCTAGTGTCCAAATTATTGTACAATCATTATTTATAAACTACTCATGCTGTAATATTAAATATAATACTAGAATTAACTTAGCTACTTACAATTTTTTTCATAATACATAAATACAGGGTGTCTAGTGATGTAAATTACCCGGATTTATTTTTAGGGGTAAATACCCGGGGTATTTACCTGGGTAAATACCCAAAATGGGTATCTAAACGAGTATGTATTTATAGCCTCATTTACAAATATTATAAAGCTAATCTAACCAGTATAATTGATTGGTAAGTGAAGGTGCTCTATTCGAATTTTATAAAAATGTAGAATAAAATAGCTGCACTGAGGACATTTACTGCCCAAAATACCGATGGGGACATAACAATACAGGTTGCCTAAAATTGCACAGAACATGGTAATTCCATGAGTTGGAAAAGGATAAAATGCTATTTTCCATAAGAGTAACCGAAATAGAAGACGTAATAATTACTTTGGTAGCTAGGCAGTAAGTAGCTATTGTGCCTACTTGTTGCATAGCTACCACGGTAATTTTTGCATTTTCTATTTCGGTTACTCTTACGGCACATAGTATATTCCGTTCACGTCTTTTTGACATGAAGGTTGGCCTTGGATTTTTGTTGTTAAGTTGCCCATGAAGCGAACCGTCATTTTTATTTTGTTGTATAATCCGCATAACCTCCAACAAATTTACTGTCACTTGACAGAACATAATATTGTTGCTAGATGGACTGCTTACTTTGATTATACTATTCATAATGCACAAAATCCCTATTCAGTCCAGGTATTAACAAGTGAAAAAACCGTGGTGTTATCGTTTTGGTGTTTTTAATTTTGAGCTGTCAACTGTCAATGTCACGCTATTTCCAACAATTTTTTTTAGGATACGCATTAAATACATTTTTAGTGTCATTCCCTTATTGATATTTATGGTATAATCTAATCGAATACTAACTCGACGATTTTAAGAACTATCAAATACTTTTGCTTGCAAACTCAATGGATAGCTTTGTAGAAACACCACTCGTCTGCGGCTCGTGTTGTTTGTAAGCAATCGGTTTCGTGGGAAAGCTAAAGTATTTTTGATAATTCAGTCGTCTCGTGGTATTATTACTGATTATACCACTCCCTATAACATCAACCAATAAAAAACGGCAAAAATGCAATGTGCGGTTACGGCCAAATAAGAACGACCACCATTTTGAAATTCTATGTTATTTTTATAAATTTTGGTAAATCAGGCTTTTACTTGACAGTACCTTGACAATTTGAATTCTTAATATGTAATTTTTAATGTTTATGTTTCTTAGGTAATTTAATACCAATTCACAATAGAGTAAAGTACTGCCCGGTTTTATTTGGCCGTAACACATAGAATTGGTGATAATCATATACTTTTTTGACTAATAACTGATAGTCAAATACTTTCACAAACATCGCGTTATCTGCTCAAAGTACAATCGTCATAGCAAGCACACTAACTGCTAGGGATATCGTACCCGGTCTAAAATCAAACCCGGATACCCGAAAACAGTACCTGGGTACTCTCGGGTACCCGTAGATTTTACATTTTGCCTTACTATTTTCTGGCAAATGAAAATATTTCCACAAGCGATTTTTTTATGACATTGTTTTCTTATCTGTTTGTACTTTTTTAGTTTCATACAATGTTCAAGCTCTATGCTCTACGCACTTTTACGCCGCGATTTTTAAACTGAATGAACTAACTACTCTCCAATTCAAGTACTTGACTTTTTATCTGAAATTGGTAGCAGCATCAACATCACACAGATGTTGTTTATATTACTTCAACCAATAGTGCTGCGATTTAATGGTATTATTGACGGGTTGAATATTTCCGTGAAGCAGATTCACTGCCTTATATGAAACAAAAAACAGCATTATGTGGTATGGGTGGGGGTGATTCTTGTTATTACTACATGGTTATGTTTTTCTAAAGCTTATTCCTATTGTTTTTAAGTTTTTGTCAGCTTCTCCGGAAAAGGCTGACTTTCTGGACATTACATAATTTACTAGTCGGGTACCCGGGTTCTGAAAATACACCCGTGTTGACTATTACCCGGGTCGGCCCTGGTACCTGGGTACCCACCGACATCTCTTCTAACTGCACTTTTAATATTTATAAATAAACTGTTCAAACGTGATTACCAAACAATATATCTCGTGTAAACAGAAATGATTATTTGATGATCAAGAAACCACTAGTTGCATTATATAGTACATGTGGAGAAATGTTTAAAAATATGGCAACTTTGCATTTGAAGGTGTTATGTCACGTTTTCTAACCTAAAAGTATTTGGTAACCATAACCTCAAATGTAAATCTCGTTTAAACACAACAAAGTAATTTTACACAGCTAAATTGGGGAAACTGTCGTGGCCAACCTTCATGCCAAAAAGATGTGAACGAAATATATTTGATCCTTTTCCTCATAGAATTGCCATGTTCCGTACAATTTTAGGCAACCTGTATATAACAGCAATAAGATAGCATGCATAAAAAACAGAATTCAATGCTTGAGTAAGAGCGAGATGAAGATAGAAATATTTGAGTAGACTTGAAGCTCTTTTTAATTATGGCATATGTCAACTAAATATGCTTATTAAAATAACTCTTTTGTACGGCTATCTCATTGCTGTTATACATAATTATTGTCCCATCGGTATACAACGTTGTTTATATAATTTTGTGATTTTCTTTGCTTTATTAAGATTGTTTCTTAATATGTATAAAGTATGTTTATTATAAAGTACCAACAATATAAATCATCCCAATCGGAGTCAGAGCCATCACAATTTTTTTTTGTTAATTCTGACTGGCGCACTTTATTGCATCTCTATTTATTTCCATAAACTTCGGCAGCGAATGTTTTTTCCGGATAAACGATTAATTTACCTGGATGAATGCTTATTCAATGTTCCATTTAAATTGTTATTTTACATAAAATATTCCAATGCATTTTTATGTAGTTTATTTATTAAGATAACATTATTATGTGAGTAAAAGTTAGCTTAGCTTTCTAATAAATATTACAAATTTGATAAATACCCAGTCTTTAGGTATTTACCCGAGGCAGGGGTAAATACCCAGGTAAATACCCATTTATAAATACCCTACCCACTGGGTATTTACCCGGCCCACATCACTAAGAGTGAAAAGACGTTAAAGTTAACCAATCAGGGCTTAGCACCATCAAAGTAGGATGACCCCAATTTTGCGTTGCCAGGGTTTTGCGATTATTGGTTTTATTAAAATCTCCTATCCATAAATCTAGTTTATCGTATTTGTTTCAAATCAAACATTACTTGTCAGTTTGACATTTGTTTATTTATTTTGTTACACTATCTTATTTAAGTGTCTCATTTGACATGTATTCTTCCTCTGAGTATGTCGATATGATCATTACTTTTGGAGAATGTGGGGGCAACGCTCGCGAAGCCGCAAGGTTGTATCGAGAGCACTTTCCGGGAAGAGCAAATCATCCCAATTATAAAACCATCCTCAATTTGATCGCTCACAGTAGGGAAACGTGACAGATACAACCAGTTCGAAAGGAAGTTGGTGGTGCTCCAAGAAATGCGAAGATTGTTGAGAATGAGGAAGCCGTGTTGGATGCCTTTGAAGAAGACGGTGCTCGGTCTGCTTGGGCAGTTACTCGAGAAATGGGTTTGTCCAAGAGTTTGGTGCAAAGAATTCTAGCCGAAAATAAGAGGCATCCATACCACTATACTCGAGTACGACAACTTCTGCCGGAGGATTACCCAATTAGGCGAGAATTCTGCTTCTTGTCACGAATACTGTTTACTGATGAGTCGCTATTTTGCCAGCAAGGTTGTTTCAATTTTCACAACCTTCATATCTGAGCAGAAGAAAATCCAAGAGAGTTATTTCCCAGATGTTTTCGACGCAGGTTTTCTGCCTTTTTGTGGGCTGGGCTATTGGGAAATCGTTTGGTAGGTATGAGGATAATGGATTTTTTCATTTGCTAAAATTCCGAATCTCCCACTCTAGGTCGGACTGTTTTAATTTCCTTCACGAGCGAAAGATATGCTCAGTTTATTGGCACTGAGCTATCGGACTTGCTTGAATATGTGTCTCTTGCTTATCGCATAAATGACTGATACCAGCATGATGGTACTCCACCCTATTATAGCAGAGACGTTTGTGAAATCTTGGATATCCAATATCCACAGCGCTGGATTGGACGAGGAGGCTTCCATCATTAGCCTGTCAGACTTCCCGATCTGAATCCGCTAGATTTCTTTCTATGGGGGCATTTGAAAGCCATCATTTATCGGCGGCCTATAAATTTCGAAGCAGATTTGAGTTCAAATTCAGGAGGCTGTTGGGTCAGTTAGTGTAGAAATGATCATTAACTCTACAAGAAATTTGTTACGTAGAGCATAATTATGCACACAAATGAATAGTCATTTCGAATATCTGCTTCAAAAAAATCTTTTCCACATATCTGTTATTTATGAAAATAAGTGTAGCAAACATATCAATAAAAAGAAGAAAAAAAGATCTTTTTAATGGTAAAATAGCCACCTTTGATGTGCATTTACAATAAGAAAATTAGTATCAATATCTCAACAATTATGAAAGCAAATGAAAATCTAAAATCAGATTTAAATTCTCATTTAAAAAATTTCCTAATAATGTCAAGATAGTTTTGTTCTAAGTAACGTATTATCCATTCACAAAACTCGTGAACTGTCAATGTCAAATTTTTTAAAATATTTTCTGAGTGTACCTGGAAATTACAGTTTTTTTGGGAATATAAATTTTTAAGGAAAAACAAAACGTGGTATAATCAGAAGTAATACTATAAGTACTTCGATATTATCGGGTTATATGTCGATAAATTGTTGCACAATGTCAGTGTCAGTTTGATAGATTCAATAGTCCGACCGCGTCAGCGGGAGGATTATTCTGTCAAACTGACACGATTTGTTATTGTGCAGAAAGTTTAAGACGTATAACCTGTTCGAAGTACGCATTGTATTCGATTTGATTATTTTTTGAGTAAATTTCAATATTAGGAACAAATAAATATTTTATTGGCAGCTGGATTTGTTTGTATTAACCTAGCTGAAAGTCATCTCCATGAAAAAAACATCAAGTTGACAAGAGTTATGTATTGCGCGTTGATTAGTGAAGTTACTATATAGTCTAGTCACTATGTCATTTTTGCTTGAAAGTGAAGCGAAATTTGAAATTTCTTTTTTTGGGTATTGGTGAGGTCCAGCAAAGCTTAACTTCAAGTTGTCGACCAAGATTTCCTATGTGCTATTTCCGCCATCTTGATAAATGACTGCGTTTGATTTTTTTGCGATAAATCGGTTCCCGTTAACATTGCATGAAAATAATTTAGACATCTTTTTTAGAATTTTTATTTTATTTATTTATTTAATCTTTAGTCCTTATACCGTTAGGTGTCGGACTTATATAAATTTTATAACAAACTTACAGGTACTTAAGTTACTTTAATTTAATTGGCTTTAGTTATACGTTTATATCTAATATTGTTTCTCTTATATTGTCGGGCTTTCTTTCGTTGACCTTTTCCATTTCTTCCTATCTTGTGCTAATTTTCCTACTTCTTCCCATTTAATTCTTCTTTTTAGTGCAGCTTGTCGTGTTTGTTCTTCCCATCTTAGTCGTGGTCGTCCTACTTTATTTCTGCCTTGTGCTTTTACTTCGTACACTTGCTTCGTCACTCTGTGGTCTTCCATTCTGTGAAGGTGTCCTAGCCAACCTAGCTGTCTCTCTTTTATTATTGTTGTTATTGGCTTTATATCTAGGTTTTTTATTACTGTCATATTTCTCACTCTATCTTTCCTCGTAATTCCTTCAATCTTTCTTAAAAATCGCATTTCTGTAGCTGTGATTCTTCCTTTGTCTCTGTCGGTCAAAGTCCATGATTCGCTCCCGTATATTAGCGCCGGTCTTACTACTTTTTTGTAGACTTCTGTTTTATTTTTTTTTTGAATTTCTCGTTTTCCTAGAAAGGTGTTTCTTAGTGTGTTATAGGTTTTCCCAGCTTTCCCTATTTTCTCATTTATTTCCGTATCGATCCTTCCGTTTTCTTCTATGTATGTTCCCAAGTATTTATAGCTTTTAACTTGTTCGAGCTGTTTTCCCTCTATTTCTATCTTATGTTTTTTTTCTTTTGTTGATATTATCATGGTTTTTGTTTTATCGATGTTTATTTCCATATTTATTTTTTCTAGTTCTTCTTTGTAGTTTGTTAGATTCCGTTGTAATTTTTCTTCCGACTCTGCTATCAGTAACATATCGTCTGCGAACATGAGTTCTTGTAGTACTACTTTTTCCATTTTTCGGTATCCTATTTGAATGCTATTACTTCTTTTTTTACTTTTCTTAATGGCTTTGTCTATGATTACAGAAAATAGCAGTGGACTTAACACGCATCCTTGTTTTAGTCCTATCTTCGTCTCGAATTCTGTAGATTCATTGTTGAGAGTTCTTACTTTATTTATTTTGTCTTTGTATAGTATTTTAATAATATTTATCATATCTCTTCCTATTCCTCTTCTTTCCAAACTTTCCCACACGTTTTTCCTTTTCACTTTGTCGAAAGCCTTTCTCAGGTCGATATAACAGATATGTAGTTCCTTCCCTTTCATGAGTAGTTTTTCTGTCAGTTGTCTCAATACGAATATTAGGTCTTGAGTGCTTCTGTTTCTTCTAAATCCATGTTGTGATTCCTCTAATGTTGGTTCTAGGTGTTCTCTCAATCTTTTCTCTATTATTCTTGTGAAGATTTTGCCTGGTATGCTTGTTAATGTTATGCCTCTGTAGTTCGAACATGTTTTCATATCGCCTTTTTTATGTACTGGCAGAATTAATCCTACTTTCCAGTCATTTGGTATTTCTTTTTTTCTCATGATGTCATTGATTAGGTCCCGTAATTTTTCTTTTCCGCTGTTTTCCATATATTTTACCATTTCTGCTGTGATGTCATCTTGTCCTGGAGCCTTTCCTAATTTCAACTTATTTATGGCTAGTGTAACTTCTTCCAGTGTTATTGGTTGTATATTTGTTTCTTCATTATGTTCTATTTGTTCTTCTTTGTTGTTTTCTTCTTCCAATTCTCCTTCTTTCTTTAACTCTGTTAGTTCTTCGAAATATTCTCTCCATCTTCTCATTATATCTTTCTCATCTGTTAATACGTTTCCACTTTTGTCTTTTATATTCATTTTTAATGTTCTACAATTTATATTTTATTACTTTTTCGCGTACGAGCGATATTTGTCGAGATATCGAACGCGAAAGGAGAGCGTGAAAGGATCGAGATTTTTTTTCGAGCTTCTGGGCTTGTGTCTTATTTCTCTTTCTATTTATCAAAAAACTAGCCATTATCAAACTTGTAGAGGTTGAAAATAGCTTCAATTTGACTTATTGTAAATTAATATGCCGCTAAAATTACGACTTGTAGAGCGTGCCAAAGTTGTCAAGTTGGTGCGTAATTTTTATTGCATGTATCGTACTATTACGTAGATGACATAACAAACTTCATTGCATTATTGGAATTATTATATTTTATCAAGTAGATAGTATACAACATTATATGATTGTATATTAATAATAATAATAATAATAATAATAATAAAGGTCTTTATTAAATTATTACAAAATTACACAGAAAAAGTGTTGACTAAAACGTAATATTGTCTTGGGCGAAGTTCAACTTGATAGAAAAACAGATCTATCCCCTGTTCTTCCACTTAACCCGGTGAAAAACAAAAGAAAAGAAAAAAATCCAACGATCTACGCTTTGGCGCCAGGCGAAATATTACGCACAAAACAGCTATGGCGGTGTTGAGTAATATAGCAATTTACTAAGTGTGTTATTTTGACCCTAATAATTATTTGATTCATGTTTATCCATAAAATTTTGAAAAATAGCTTTTTTAAATTTTGACGTACAATAGCCTTTTACTACATTTGGTAACGAATTATAGCATTTAGTTATTCTGTAAGAAAACGATCGCTTGAAAAATTCTGACTTACGTTGAGGTGGAGTCAGTGTTCCTTTAAATCTGATATTTAAAGTATGTACGTCGGTTTTTAAACTTTATTTTGTTGTATAAGTAACTCGGTGATTTACTCAAAATGATCTTGTGAAAAAAACATGCAGAATGAAAGAAGCGCCTTTCTTTCATATTAAGCCAGTTTGAATCTTTTAGCTTATATATAAGAAATTCTTTCATATTTTCGTATTCCAAATACGATATGAGGCGTAAATATGAGTTCTGAATTTTCTGAATTCTAGCAATATTAAAGCTATTTAAATGTGAATCATAAACAACGTCACAATAATCAAAACAGGACAAGATTAATGCATTACACAAAACGGTTTTCACATTCACACTTAAAAAATTGTCGATTTTGATAAATAAGTTTCAAGGAACTATATGGTTTTTCAGACATTTTGAAATATGTTTAGTAAATTTAAAATCATTATCAAGATAAAGACCCAGTTTTTGACAACATCAGAAACTGGGATTCTATCCTGGCTTACTAATAAATTTACTTCATTAGAAATTTCTAAACCGATCTTCTATAGCAGAATCGTCAAAAATTAACAATTTACGTACTAACTACTTGAAATATAACTATTCTCATAATGCAATAAAGTTTATCATGCCATGTATGTAGTAGTGCGATACATGAAATAAAAATTAAGCGCCGACTTGACAACTTTGGCCCGCTCTACAAGTCGTAATTTTAGTCGCATATCAATTTATAATAGGTCAAATTGAAGCTATTTTCAACCTCTACAAGTTCGATAATGACTACATCTTCGCTAAATAGAAAAAGAAATGAGACACAAGCCCAGAAGCTCGAAAAAAAATCTTGACCCTTTCACGCTCTCCTTTCGCGCTCGATATCTTGACAAATATCACTCGTACGCGAAAAAGTAATAGAACATAAATTGTAGACCATTCAAAATTCTAAAAACGATGTCTACATTATTTTCACGTAGTGTTAACGGGAACCGATTTATCGCAAAAAAATCAAACGCACTTATTTATCAAACACCAAACCCAGAGCAAAGCCGAGCGCCAAGCCATGCGCCAACCCCCATCTCCAAGCTAAGCGCTAAACCAAGCACTTAGCCAAGCGCCAAGCTAATAGCCAAGACAAGATCCAAGCCAAGCGATAAGCCAAGCGCCAAACCAAGCGCCAAACCAAGCGCAAAGCCAAGCGCCAAGCCATGCGCCAACCCCAGCTCCAAGCTAAGCGCTAAACCAAGCACTTAGCCAAGCGCCAAGCCAATAGCCAAGACAAGATCCAAGCCAAACGATAAGCCAAGCGCCAAACCAAGCGCCAAACCAAGCACCTAGCCAAGCGCCAAACCAAGCGCAAAGCCAAGTGCCAAGCCAAGCGCCAAGCCAAACGACAAACCAAGCGCCGCGCTACGCACCAAGCCAAGCGCCAACCCAATCGCTAAGTCAAGCGCCAAGCCAAGCGCCAAGCCAAGCGCCAAGTCAAGCGCCAAGCCGAGCGCCAAGCCAAGCGCCAAGTCAAGCGCAAGCCACCTGCTAAGCCAAGCGCAAAGCCAAGCGACAAGCCAAGCGCCAAGCCAAGCAACACGCCAAGCGCCAAGCTAAGCGCCAAGCCAAGAGCCAAGCCAACCGCTACACCAAACGCAATGCCGAGCGCCAAGCCAAGCGCCAAGGCAAACGCCAAGCCAAGCGCAAACCACGCGCCAAGCCAAGCGCAAAGCCAAGCGACAAGCCAAGCGCGAAGTTAAGCGCCAAGGCAAGCGCCAAACCAAGCACCAAGCCAAGCGCCAAGCCAAGCGCCAAGCTAAGCGCCAAGCCAAGCGCCAAGCCAAGCGCAAGCCTCCTGCTAAGCCAAGCGCCAAGCCAAGCGCCAAGCCAAACGCTAAAACAGGCGCCAAGCCAAGCGCCAAACCAAGCACCAAGTCAAGCGACAAGTCAAGCGCCAAGCCAAGCGCCAAACAAACCTGCAAACCGAGCGGCAAGCCAAGCGCCAAGCCAAGCGTCACACAAAGCGCTTCACCAAGCGCAAAGCCAAGCGCCAAGCCAAGCGCCAAGGCAAGCGCTAAACCAGGCGCCAAGCTAGGCGCCAAGCCGAGCTCTAGGTCAAGAGCCAAAGCAAGCGCAAGGTTAAGCGCCAAGCCAAGCACCAAGCCAAGCGCCAAGCCAATCGCCTAGCCACGCGCCAAGCCAAGCGCAATGCCAAGCGCCAAGCCAAGCGCCAAGCCAAGCGCCAAGCCAAGCGCCAAACCAAGCGCCAAGCGCCAAGATACGTGCCAAGCCAAGCGCCAAGCCAAGCGCCCAGCCAAGCGCCAAACCAAGCGCTAAGTTAAATGCCAAACCCAGCTCCAAGCCAAGCACCAACCCAAGCGCAAAGTCAAGCGCCAAGCCACGTGCCAAGCCAGGCGCCAAACCAAGCGCCCAGCCAATCGCCAAACCAAGCGCCAAGTCAAGCGCCAAAATAAGCGCCAAGTCAAGCGCCTAGCCAAGCGCAAAGCCAAGCCCCAAGCTAGGCGCCAAGCCAAGTGCAAACCCAGGCGTTAAACTAAGCGCTAAACCAAGCGCAAACCCAAGCGCCAAGCCAAGCGTTAAGCTAAGCGCCAAGCCAAGCGCCAAACCAAGCGCAAAGCCAAGCGCCAAGCCAAGCGTTAAGCCAAGCGTAAAGCCAAGCGCCAAGCCAAGCGCTAAGCCAAGCGCCAAACCAAGCGCCAAGCTAAGTGCCAAGCCATGCGACAAGCCAAGCGCCAAGCCAAGCGCCAAGCCAAGCGCCAGGCCAAACGCCCAGCCTAACGCCATGCTAAGCGCCAAACCAAGCACCAAGCCAAGCGCCAAGCCATGCGTCAAGCCAAGCGTTAAGCCAAGCCACAAGCCAAGCGCTAAGCCAAGCGCCAAGCTAAGTGCCAAGCCATGCGACAAACCAAGCGCCAAGCCAAGCGCCAAGCCAAGCTTTAAACCAAGCGCCAAGCCAAGCGGAAAGCCAAGCGCCGAACCAAGCGCCAAGCCAAGTGCCAAACCAAGCGCAAAGTCAAGCGGTAAGACAAGCGCCAAGCCATGCGTCAAGCCAAGCGTTAAGCCAAGCGCCAAGTCAAACGCTAAGCCAAGAGCCAAACCAAGCCCCAAGCTAAGTGCCAAGCTATGCGACAAGCCAAGCGATAAGCCAAGCTGTAAACCGAGCGCAAAGATAAGCGCCAAGGCAAGCGCTAAGCCAAGCGCCAAGCCAAGCGCCAAGCCAAGCGCCAAGCCAAGCGCCAAGCCAAGCGCCAAGCCAAGCGCTACACCAAACGCAAAGCCGAGCGCCAAGGCAAGCGCCAAGGCAAGCGCCAAGCCAAGCGCAAGCCACGCGCCAAGCCAAGCGCAAAGCCAAGCGACAAGCCAAGCGCGAAGTTAATCGTTAAGGCAAGCGCCAAACCAAGCACCAAGCCAAGCGCCAAGCCAAGCGCCAAGCTAAGCGCCAAGCCAAGCGCCAAGCCAAGCGCCAAGCCAAGCGCAAGCCACCTGCTAAGCCAAGCGCCAAGCCAAGTGCTAAACCAAACGCCAAAACAAGCGCCAAGCCAAGCGCCAAACCAAGCACCCAGTCAAGCGACAAGTCAAGCGCTTTGCCAAGCGACAAGCAAAGCTGCAAACCGAGCGCCAAGCCAAGCGCCAAGCCAAGCGTCAAACCAAGCGCTTTACCAAGCGCAAAGCTAAGCGCCAAGCTATGCGCCAAACCAAGCGCTAAGCCAGGCGCCCAGCCAAGCGCCAAACCAAGCGCTAAGTTAAAAGCCAAACCAAGCTCCAAGCCAAGTGCCAACCCAAGCGCCCAGCCAATCGCCAAACCAAGCGCCAAACCAAGCCCAAAGCCAAGCGCCCAGCCAAGCGCCAAACCAAGCGCTAAGTTAAAAGCCAAACCAAGCTCCAAGCCAAGTGCCAACCCAAGCGCCTAGCCAATCGCCAAACCAAGCGCCTAACCAAGCCCAAAGCCAAGCGCCTACCCAGGCTGCAAGCTAAGCGCCAAGCCAAGCGCCAAGCCAAGCACCAAGCGAAACGCCAAGCCAAGCGCTAAGCCAAGCGCCAAACAAAGCGCCAAGCTAAGTGCCAAGCCATGCGACAAGCAAAGCGCTAAGCCAAGCGCCAAGCCAAGCTGTAAACCGAGCGCAAAGATAAGCGCCAAGGCATGCGCTAAGCCAAGCGCCAAGTCAAGCGCCTAGCCAAGCGCTAAGCCAAGCGTAAAGCTAAGCGCCAAGCCAAGCGCTAAGCCAAGCGCCAAACAGAGCGCCAAGCTAAGTGCCAAGCCATGCGACAAGCAAAGCGCTAAGCCAAGCGCCAAGCCAAGCGCCAAGCCAAGCGCAAAGAAAAGCGACAAGCCAAGCGCCTACCCAGGCTGCAAGCTAAGCGCCAAGCCAAGCGCCAAGCCAAGCGCCAAGCCAAGCACCAAGCCAAACGCCAAGCCAAGCGCCAAACCAAGCGCAAAAACCAAGCACCAAGCCAGGCGCCAAGCCTGGCGCCAAGTCAAGTTGCAATCCAAGCGCCAAAACAAGCGGCAAGCCAAGCGATAAGTGAAGGTCCACGCTAAGCGCCAAACCAAGCGCAAAGCCGATCGCCAAGCCAAGCGCCAACCCCAGCTCCAAGCCAAGCGCTAAGCCAAGCGCTAAACCAAGCACTTAGACAAGCGCCAAGCTAATAGCCAAGACAAGATCCAAGCCAAACGATAAGCCAAGCGCCAAACCAAGCGCCAAACCAAGCACCTGGCCAAGCGCCAAGCCAAGCGCAAAGCCAAGCGCCAAGCCAAGCACCAAGACCCAACCCGCGTGCCAAGCCAAGCGCCAAGCCAAGCTCCCAGGCAAGCGCCAAAGCAAGCGCCAAGCCAAGCGCCAAGCCACACGCCAAGCCAAGCGCCAAACCAAACGCCAAGCCAAGCGCCAAGCCACGCGCTAACCCAAACGCCAAACCAAGCGCCAAACCACGCGCCAACCCAAACGCCAAGCCAAGCGCCAAACAAGCGCCAAGCCAAGCGCCAAGCCAAGAGCCAAGTAAAGCGCCAACGCAAGCGCTAAGTCAAGCGCCAAGCCAAGAGCCAAGCCAAGCGCCATGCCAAGCGCTAAGTCAAGCGCCAAGCCAAGCGCCAAGTCAAGCGCTAGGCAAAGCGCCAAGTCAGGCGCCAAGCCAAGCGCTAAACCAAGCGCCAAGCCAAGCGCCAAAACTAGCGCCAAGTCAAGCGCCAAGCCAAACACCAATTAAAGCGCCAAACCAAGCACCAAGCCAAGCGCCAACCCAAGGCAAAGTAAAGCACCAAACCAAGCACCAAGTCAAGCGCCAACCCAAGCGCCAAGTCAAGCGCCAGGCCAAGCGCCAAGTAAAGCGCCAAACCTAGCACCAAGCCAAGCGCCAACCCAAGCGCCAAGTAAAGCGCCAAACCAAGCACCAAGCCAAGCGCCAACCCAAGCGTCAAGTCAAGCGCCAAGCCAAACGCCAATTAAAGCGCCAAGTAAAGCGCGAAACCAAGCACCAAGCCAAGCGCTCACCCAAGCGCCAAGTCAAGCGCCAAGCCAAGCGTTAAGTAAAGCGCCAAACCAATCACCACGCCAAGCGCCAACAAAAGCGCCAAATCAAGTGCCAAGCCATGCGACAAGCCATGCGACAAGCCAAGCGCCAAGCCAAGCCCAAGCCAAGCTTTAAACCAAGCGCCAAGCCAAGCGCCAAGCCATGCGCCAACCCCAGCTTCAAGCTAAGCGCTAAACCAAGCACTTAGCCAAGCGCCAAGCCAATAGCCAAGACAAGATCCAAGCCAAACGATAAGCCAAGCGCAAAACCAAGCGCCAAACCAAGCGCCGAGCTACGCACCAAGCCAAGCGCCAGCCCAAGCGCTAAGTCAAACGCCAAGCAAAGCGCCAAGCCAAGCGCCAAGCCAAACGACAAACCAAGCGCCAAGCTACGCACCAAGCCAAGCGCCCACCCAAGCGCTAAGTCAAGCGCCAAGCAAAGCGCCAAGCCAAGCGCCAAGCTAAGCGCCAAGTCAAGCGCAAGCCACCTGCTAAGCCAAGCGCAAAGCCAAGCGACGAGCCAAGCGCCAAGCCAAGCAACACGCCAAGCGCCAAGCTAAGCGCCAAGCCAAAAGCCAAGCCAACCGCTACACCAAACGCAAAGCTGAGCGCCAAGCCAAGCGCCAAGGCAAGCGCCAAGCCAAGCGCAAGCCACGCGCCAAGCCAAGCGCAAAGCCAAGCGACAAGCCAAGCGCGAAGTTAAGCGCCAAGGCAAGCGCCAAACCAAGCACCAAGCCAAGCGCCAACCCAAGCGCCAAGCCAAGCGCCAAGCCAAGCGCCAAGCCAAGCGTCACACAAAGCGCTTCACCAAGCGCCAAGTCAAGCGTCACACAAAGCGCTTCACCAAGCGCAAAGCCAAGCGCCAAGCCATGCGCCAAGGCAAGCGCTAAGCCAGGCGCCAAGCTAGGCGCCAAGCCGAGCTCTAGGTCAAGCGCCAAAGCAAGCGCAAGGTTAAGCGCCAAGCCAAGCGCCAAGCCAAGCGCCAAGCCAAGCGCCTAGCCAAGCGCCAAGCCAAGCGCAATGCCAAGAGCTAAGCCAAGCGCCAAGCCAAGCGCCAGCCAAGCGCCAAACCAAGCGCTAAATCAAATGCCAAACCCAGCTCCAAGCCAAGCACCAACCCAAGCGCCAAGTCAAGCGCCAAGCCATGTGCCAAGCCAGGCGCCAAACCAAGCGCCCATCCAATCGCCAAACCACGCGCCAAGTCAAGCGCCAAAATAAGCGCCAAGTCAAGCGCCTAGCCAAGCGCAAAGCCAAGCCCTAAGCTAGGCGCCAAGCCAAGTGCAAAGTTAAGCGACAAGCCAAGCGCCAAACCAAGCGCAAAACCAAGTGCCAACCCAGGCTGCAAGCTAAGCGCCAAGCCAAGCGCCAAGCCAAGCACCAAGCCAAACGCCAAGCCAAACGCCAAACCAAGCGCAAAAACCAAGCACCAAGCCAGGCGCCAAGCCTGGCGCCAAGTCAAGTTGCAATCCAAGCGCCAAAACAAGCGGCAAGCCAAGCGATAAGTGAAGGTCCACGCTAAGCGCCAAGGTAATAGCCAAGACAAGATCCAAGCCAAACGATAAGCCAAGCGCCAAACCAAGCGCCAAACCAAGCACCTGGCCAAGCGCCAAGCCAAGCGCAAAGCCAAGCGCCAAGCCAAGCACCAAGACCCAACCCACGTGCCAAGCCAAGCGCCAAGCCAAGCTCCCAGGCAAGCGCCAATGCAAGCGCCAAGCCAAGCGCCAAGCCACACGCCAAGCCAAGCGCCAAACCAAACGCCAAGCCAAGCGCCAAGCCACGCGCTAAGCCAAACGCCAAACCAAGCGCCAAACCACGCGCCAACCCAAACGCCAAGCCAAGCGCCAAACAAGCGCCAAGCCAAGCGCCAAGCCAAGAGCCAAGCCAAGCGCCAAAACAAGCGCCAAGTCAAGCGCCAAGCCAAGCACCAATTAAAGCGCCAAACCAAGCACCAAGCCAAGCGCCAACCCAAGGCAAAGTAAAGCACCAAACCAAGCACCAAGTCAAGCGCCAACCCAAGCGCCAAGTCAAGCGCCAGGCCAAGCGCCAAGTAAAGCGCCAAACCTAGCACCAAGCCAAGCGCCAACCCAAGCGCCAAGCAAAGCGCCAAACCAAGCACCAAGCCAAGCGCCAACCCAAGCGTCAAGTCAAGCGCCAAGCCAAACGTCAATTAAAGCGCCAAGTAAAGCGCGAAACCAAGCACCAAGCCAAGCGCCAAGCCAAGCGCCAAGCCAAGCGCCAAGCCAAGCGCCAAGCCAATTGCCAAGCCATGCGTCAAGCCAAGCGTTAAGCCAAGCCACAAGCCAAGCGCTAAGCCAAGCGCGATGCCCAGCACCAAGGCAAGCGCCAAGCCAAACGTTAAGTAAAGCGCCAAACCAATCACCACGCCAAGCGCCAACAAAAGCGCCAAAGCAAGTGTCAAGCCATGCGACAAGCCAAGCGCCAAGCCAAGCGCAAAGCCAAGCTTTAAACCAAGCGCCAAGCCAAGCGCCAAGCCAAGCGCCAAGCCAAGCGCCAAGCCAATTGCCAAGCCATGCGTCAAGCCAAGCCTTAAGCCAAGCCACAAGCCAAGCGCTAAGCCAAGCGCGATGCCCAGCACCAAGGCAAGCGCCAAGCCAAACGCCAAGCCAAGTGCCAAACCAAGCTTAAAGCCAAGCGGCAAGACAAGCGCCAAGCTAAGTGCCAAGCCATGCGACAAGCCAAGCGCCAAGCCAAGCGCAAAGCCAAGCTTTAAACCAAGCGCCAAGCCAAGCGCCAAGCCAAGCGCCAAGCCAAGCGCCAAGCCAAGTGCCAAGCCATGCGTCAAGCCAAGCGTTAAGCCAAGCCACAAGCCAAGCGCTAAGCCAAGCGCAAAACCAAGCGCCAAGCTAAGTGCCAAGCCATGCGAACAAACCAAGCGTTAAGCCAAGCGCCAAGCCAAGCTTTAAACCAAGCGCCAAGAGAAGCGCTAAGCCAAGCGCCAAGCTAAGTGCCAAGCCATGCGACAAACCAAGCGCCAAGCCAAGCGCCAAGCCAAGCTTTAAACCAAGCGCCAACCCAAGCGGAAAGCCAGGCGCCAAACCAAGCGCCAAGCCAAGTGCCAAACCAAGCGCAAAGTCAAGCGGTAAGACAAGCGCCAAGACCCAACCCACGTGCCAAGCCAAGCGCCAAGCCAAGCTCCCAGGCAAGCGCCAATGCAAGCGCCAAGCCAAGCGCCAAGCCACACGCCAAGCCAAGCGCCAAACCAAACGCCAAGCCAAGCGCCAAGTCAAACGCTAAGCCAAGAGCCAAACCAAGCCCCAAGCTAAGTGCCAAGCTATGCGACAAGCCAAGCGCCAAACCAAGCTGTAAACCGAGCGCAAAGATAAGCGCCAAGGTAAGCGCTAAGCCAAGCGCCAAGCCAAGCGCCAAGCCAAGCGCCAAGCCAAGCGCTACACCAAACGCAAAACCGAGCGCCAAACCAAGCGCCAAGGCAAGCGCTAAACCAAGCGCAAGCCACGCGCCAAGCCAAGCGCTAAGCCAAGCGCTAAAGCAAGCACTTAGACAAGCGCCAAGCTAATAGCCAAGACAAGATCCAAGCCAAACGATAAGCCAAGCGCCAAACCAAGCGCCAACCCAAGCACCTGGCCAAGCGCCAAGCCAAGCGCAAAACCAAGCGCCAAGCCAAGCATCAAGACCCAACCCACGTGCCAAGCCAAGCGCCAAGCCAAGCTCCCAGTCAAGCGCCAAAGCAAGTGCCAAGCCAAGCGACAAGCCACACGCCAAGCCAAGCGCCAAACCAAACGCCAAGTTAAGCGCCAAGCCACGCGCTAAGCCAAACGCCAAGCCAAGCGCCAAACCACGCGCCAACCCAAACGCCAAGCCAAGCGCCAAACAAGCGCCAAGCCAAGCGCCAAGCCAAGAGCCAAGTAAAGCGCCAACGCAAGCGCTAAGTCAAGCGCCAAGCCAAAAGCCAAGCCAAGCGCCATGCCAAGCGCTAAGTCAAGCGCCAAGCCGAGCGCCAAGTCAAGCGCTAGGCCAAGCGCCAAGTCAAGCGCCAAGCCAAGCGCTAAACCAAGCGCCAAGCCAAGCGCCAAAACAAGCACCAAGTCAAGCGCCAAGCCAAGCACCAATTAAAGCGCCAAACCAAGCACCAAACCAAGCGCCAACCCAAGGCAAAGTAAAGCACCAAACCAAGCACCAAGTCAAGCGCCAACCCAAGCGCCAAGTAACGCGCCAAACCAAGCACAAAGCCAAGCGCCAACCCAAGCGTCAAGTCAAGCGCCAAGCCAAACGCCAATTAAAGCGCCAAGTAAAGCGCGAAACCAAGCACCAAGCCAAGCGCCCACCCAAACGCCAAGTCAAGGGCCAAGCCAAGCGTTAAGTAAAGCGCCAAATTAATCACCACGCCAAGCGCCAACAAAAGCGCCAAATCAAGCGACAAGCCTAGCGCCAAGTGAAGCACTAAACCAAGCACCAAGCCAAGCGCCAACCAAGCGCCAAGTCAAGCGCCAAACCAAGCGCGAAGTAAAGCGCAAAACCAATCACCACGCCAAGCGCCAACTTAAGCGCTAAGCCAAGCGCTAGGCCAAGCGCCAAAAAAGGCGCAAAGCCAATCGCCAAGCCAAGCGCAAAGCCAAGCGCGAATTCAAGCGCGAAGCCCAGCACCAAGCCAAGCGCCAAGCCAAACGCCAAGCCAAGTGCCAAACCAAGCTCAAAGCCAAGCGGCAAGACAAGCGTCAAGCTAAGTGCCAAGGCATGCGACAAGCCAAGCGCCAAGCCAAGCGCAAAGCCAAGCTTTAAACCAGGCCACGGGTCATTTAAAACATATACCCACCGAATCGGTAAATCAGAAACGGAGAATTGCATATACTGCGGTCAAATTGATACAGCGGAGCATACGGTGATGACTTGTGATAAGTGGCACAGAGAGCGGTCACAGCTATACATAGAACTTGGAAGGAACTTAACCGTACATAACATAATTGAGACAATGACACAAACACTAGAAAACTGGAGGAAAATACATCAATTTATAAGAACGGTTATGAGTAAAAAAGAGGCAAAAGAACGTAGACTCCAGGGCCTTTAGCGAAGAAATCAAAGAATGTATGAAAGCTACTGATAGTTGAAACTGAGTTACCTGACTGCCAGATGCACCTGATGTATGGTACACACAACCTTTCCGGGTGCCTTATACGTGGCAAAATGGGGGAGTTTTAGCAGGTAAGAATCCTGCACGCCAACACGTACGGGCGTATTGGTGTCTTAAGAAGATTTCTCCTCCGAAAAAAAAAAAAAAGCTTTAAACTAAGCGCCAAGCCAAGCTCCCAGCCAAGCGCCAAGCCAAGCGCCAAGCCAAGCGCCAAGCCATGCGTCAAGCCAAGCGTTAAGCCAAGCCACAAGCCAAGCGCTAAGCCAAGCGCCAAACTAAGCGCCAAGCTAAGTGCCAAGCCATGCGACAAACCAAACGTTAAGCCAAGCGCCAAGCCAAGCTTTAAGCCAAGCGCCAAGCCAAGCACCAAGCCGAGCGCCAAACCAAGCGCCAAGCCAAGTGCCAAACCAAGCGCAAAGTCAAGCCTTAAACCAAGCGCCAAGCTAAGTGCCAAGCCATGCGACAAACCAAGCGCCAAGCCAAGCGCAAAGCCAAGCCTTAAACCAAGCGCCAAGCCAAGCGCCAAACCAAGCGCCAAGCCAAGTGCCAAACCAAGTGCAAAGTCAAGTGGCAAGACAAGCGACAAGCCATGCGTCATGGCCAAGCGCGAATCCGAGCGCGAAGCCCAGCACCAAGCCAAGCGCCAAGCCAAACGCCAAGCCAACTGCCAAACCAAGCTCAAAGCCAAGCGGCAAGACAAGCGCCAAGCTAAGTGCCAAGCCATGCGACAAGCCAAGCGTTAAGCCAAGCGCAAAGCCAAGCTTTAAACCAAGCGCCAAGCCAAGCGCCAAGCCAAGCGCCAAGCCAAGCGCCAAGCCATGCGTCAAGCCAAGCGTTAAACCAAGCCACTAGCCAAGCGCCAAACCAAACTTTAAACCAAGCGCCAAGCCAAGCGCCAAGCCAAGCGCCAAGCCAAGCGCCAAACCAAGCGCCAAGCCAAGTGTCAAACCAAGCGCAAAGTCAAGCGGCAGGACAAGCGCCAAGCTAAGTCCCAAGCCATGCGACAAACCAAGCGCCATGCCAAGCGCAAAGCCAAGCTTCAAACCAAGCGCCAAGCCAAGCGCCAAGCCAAGCGCCAAACCAAGCGCCAAGCCAAGTGCCAAACCAAGCGCAAGATCAAGCGGCAAGACAAGCGCCAAACCAAGCGCCAAGCTAAGTGCCAAGCCATGCGACAAACCAAGCGTTAAGCCAAGCGCCAAGCCAAGCTTTAAAGCAAGCGCTAAGCCAAGCGCCAAGCCAAGCGCCAAACCAAGCGCCAAGCCAAGTGCCAAACCAAGCGCAAAGTTAAGCGGCGGGACAAGCGCCAAGCTAAGTGCCAAGCCAAGCGCCAAGCCAAGCGCCAAACCAAGTGCCAAGCCAAGTGCCAAACCAAGCGCCAAGCCAAGCGCTAAGCCAAGCGCCAAACCAAGCGCCAAGCTAAGTGCCAAGCCATGCGGCAAGCCAAGCGCCAAGCCAAGCACCAAGCCAAGAGCAAAGCCAAGCTTTAAACCAAGCGCCAAGCCAAGCGATAAGCCAAGCGCCAAGCCAAGCGCCAAACCAAGCGCCAAGCCAAGTGCCAAACCAAGCGCCAAGACAAGCGCTAAGCCAAGCGCCAAACCAAGCGAAAAGCTAAGTGCCAAGCCATCCGACAAGCCAAGCGCCAAGCCAAGCGCCAAGCCAAGCGCCCAGCTAAGCGCCAAACCAAGCGCTAAGTCAAATGCCAAACTAAGCTCCAAGCCAAGCGCCAACCCAAGCGCCAAGTCAAGCGCCAAGCCACGTGCCAAGCCAAGCGCCAAACCAAGCGCCAAGCCAATCGCCAAGCCAAGCGCCAAGCCAAGCTGTAAACCGAGCGCAAAGATAAGCGCCAAGGCAAGCGCTAAGCCGAGCGCCAAGCCAAGCGCCAAGCCAAGCGCCAAGATAAGCGCCATGCCAAGCGCCAGGCTAAACGCCTAGCCTAACGCCATGCTAAGCGCCAAACCAAGCACCAAGCCAAGCGCCAAGCCAAGCGCCAGGCCAAACGCCAAGCCAAGTGCCAAACCATGCGCAAAGTCAAGCGGCAATACAAGCGCCAAGCCAAGCGCTAAGCCAAGCGCCAAACCAAGCGCCAAGCTCAGTGCCAAGCCAAGCGCTAAGCCAAGCGCCAAGGCAAGCGCCAACCCAAGCGCCAAGTCAAGCGCCAAGCCACGTGCCAAGCCAAGCGCCAAACCAAGCGCCCAGCCAATCGCCAAGCCAAGCGCCAAGCCAAGCTGTAAACCGAGCGCAAAGATAAGCGCCAAGGCAAGCGCTAAGCCGAGCGCCAAGCCAAGCGCCAAACCAAGCGCCAAGCCAATCGCCAAGCCAAGCGCCAAGCCAAGCTGTAAACCGAGCGCAAAGATAAGCGCCAAGGCAAGCGCTAAGCCGAGCGCCAAGCCAAGCGCCAAGCCAAGCGCCAAGATAAGCGCCATGCCAAGCGCCAGGCCAAACGCCTAGCCTAACGCCATGCTAAGCGCCAAACCAAGCACCAAGCCAAGCGCCAAGCCAAGCTCCAAGCCAAGCGCCAGGCCAAACGCCAAGCCAAGTGCCAAACCATGCGCAAAGTCAAGCGGCAAGACAAGCGCCAAGCCATGCGTCAAGCCAAGCGTTAAACCAAGCGCCAAGCCAAGCGCTAAGCCAATCGCCAAACCAAGCGCCAAGCTAAGTGCCAAGCCATGCGACAAACCAAGCGCCAAGCCAAGCCCCAAGCCAAGCTTTAAACCAAGCGCCAAGCCAAGCGCCAAACCAAGCGCCAAACCAAGCCCCAAGCCACGTGCCAAACCAACCGCAAAGTCAAGCGGCAAGACATGCGCCAAGTTAAGTGCCAAGCCATGCGACAAGCTAAGCGCCAAGCCAAGCGCAAAGCCAAGCTTTAAACGAAGCGCCAAGCCAAGCGCCAAGCCAAGCGCCAAATTAAACGCCAAGTCAAGTGCCAAGCCAAGTGCCCAGCGCAGCGCCAAGCCACATGCCCAAACAGTGCCAAGCCATGCGACAAGCTAAGCGCCAAGCCAAGCGCAAAGCCAAGCTTTAAACGAAGCGCCAAGCCAAGCGCCAAGCCAAGCGCCAAATTAAACGCCAAGTCAAGTGCCAAGACAAGCGCCCAGCCAAGCGCCAACCCACGCGCCAAGTAAGGCGCCAAGCCATGCGCCAAGCCAAGCGTCAAGACAAGCGCCAAAGCAAACGCCCAGCCAAGCGCCAATCCAGGCTTAAAACCACGCGCCAAGAAAAGCGCCAAGCAAAACGCCAAGCCAAGCGCCAAGCCAAGCGCCAAAAATAAACGCCCAGCCAAGCGCCAAGCCACGCGCCAAGGAGAACGCCAAGCCATGCGCCAAGCCAAGCGCCAAACCAAACGCCAAGCCAAGCGCCAAGCCAAGCGCCCAGCCAAGCGCCACGCCAGGCTTAAAACCACCCGCCAAGAAAAGCGCCAAGCAAAACGCCAAGCCAAGCGCCAAGCCAAGCGCCAAAAATAAACGCCCAGCCAAGCGCCAAGCCACGCGCCAAGGAGAACGCCAAGCCATGTACCAAGCCAAGCGCCAAACCAAACGCCAAGCCAAGCGCCAAGTTATGCGCCAGGCCAAGCGCCAATCCAAGCGATAAGATAAGTGCCAAGCCACGCGCCAAAAAAAGCGCGAAGCTAAGCGATAAGCCACGTGCCAAGAAAAGCGCCAAGCCAAGCGCCAAGCCAAGCGCCAAACCAAACGCCCAGCCAAGCGCCAAGAGAGGCGCAAAACCACGCGCCAAGAAAAGCGCCAAGCCGTGCGCCAAGCCAAGCCCCAAGTTAAGCGCCAAGCCAAGTGCCAAGCCACATGCCAAGAAAAGCTCCAAGCCAAGCGGCAAACCACGCGATAAGAAAAGCGCCAAGCCAAGCGCCAAGCCAATCGCCAAACCAAGCGCCAAACCAAACGCCCATCCAAGCGCCAAGCCAGGCGCAAAACCACGCGCCAAGAAAAGCGCCAAGCCGTGCGCCAAGCCGAGCGCCAAGTTAAGAGCCAAGCCAAGTGCCAAGCCACATGCCAAGAAAAGCTCCAAGCCAAGCGACAAACCACGCGATAAGAAAAGCGCCAAACCAAGCGCCAAGCCAAGCGCCAAGCCAAATGCCAAGCCACGCGCCAAGAAAAACGCCAAGCCAAACGCCAAGCCAAGCGCCAAGCCACGCTTTAAGCCACGCGCCAAGCCAAGCGCTAAGCCAAGCTCCAAAAAGATCGCCAAACCAAGCGCCAATCCAAACGCCAAGCCAAGCGCTCAGCCAAGCGCCAAGCAACGCGCCAACAAAAACGCCAAGCCAAGCGCCAAGCCAAGCGCCAAACCAAGTGCCAAGCCACGCTCCAAGAAAGCGCCAGGTTAAACCACAAGCCACGCGCCAAGAAAGCGCAAAGCCAAGCGTCTAGCCAAGCGCCAAGCTAAGCGCCAAGCCAAGCGCTAAGCTAAGCCCCAAACCAAGCGCCAAGCTAAGTGCCAAGCCATGCGACAAACCAAGCGCCAAGCCAAGCCCCAAGCCAAGCTTTAAACCAAGCGCTAAGCCAAGCGCCAAGCCAAGCATCAAGCCAAGTGCCAAACCAACCGCAAAGTCAAGCGGCAAGACATGCGCCAAGCTAGGTGCCAAGCCAAGCTCAAAGCCAAGCTTTAAACGAAGCGCCAAGCCAAGCTCCAAGCCAAGCGCCAAACCAAGCGCCAAGCCAAGTGCCAAACCAAGCGCAAAGTCAAGCGGCAAGACATGCGCCAAGCTAAGTGCCAAGCCAAGCGCAAAGCCAAGCTTTAAACGACGCGCCAAGCCAAGCGCCAAGCCAAGCGCCAAACCAAGCGCCAAACCAAGCGCCAAGCCAAGTGCCAAACCAAGCGCAAAGTCAAGCGGCAAGACAAGCGCCAAGCTAAGTGCCAAGCCAAGCGCAAAGCCAAGCTTTAAACGAAGCGCCAAGCCAAGCGCCAAGCCAAGCGCCAAACCAAGCGCCAAGCCAAGTGCCAAACCAAGCGCAAAGTCAAGCGGCAAGACATGCGCCAAGCTAAGTGCCAAGCCAAGCGCAAAGCCAAGCTTTAAACGACGCGCCAAGCCAAGCGCCAAGCCAAGCGCCAAACCAAGCGCCAAACCAAGCGCCAAGCCAAGTGCCAAACCAAGCGCAAAGTCAAGCGGCAAGACAAGCGCCAAGCTAAGTGCCAAGCCAAGCGCAAAGCCAAGCTTTAAACGAAGCGCCAAGCCAAGCGCCAAGCCAAGCGCCAAACCAGGCGCCAAGCCAAGTGCCAAACCAACCGCAAAGTCAAGCGGCAAGACATGCGCCAAACCAAGCGCCAAGCTAAGTGCCAAGCCATGCGACAAACCAAGCGCCAAGCCAAGCCCCAAGCCAAGCTTTAAACCAAGCGCTAAGCCAAGCGCCAAGCCAAGCGCCAAACCAAGCCCCAAGCCAAGTGCCAAACCAACCGCAAAGTCAAGCGGCAAGACATGCGCCAAGCTAGGTGCCAAGCCAAGCTCAAAGCCAAGCTTTAAACGAAGCGCCAAGCCAAGCGCCAAGCCAAGCGCCAAACCAAGCGCTAAGCCAAGTGCCAAACCAAGCGCAAAGTCAAGCGGCAAGACATGCGCCAAGCTAAGTGCCAAGCCAAGCGCAAAGCCAAGCTTTAAACGACGCGCCAAGCCAAGCGCCAAGCCAAGCGCCAAACCAAGCGCCAAACCAAGCGCCAAGCCAAGTGCCAAACCAAGCGCAAAGTCAAGCGGCAAGACAAGCGCCTAGCTAAGTGCCAAGCCAAGCGCAAAGCCAAGCTTTAAACGAAGCGCCAAGCCAAGCGCCAAGCCAAGCGCCAAACCAAGCGCCAAGCCAAGTGCCAAACCAAGCGCAAAGTTAAGCGGCATGACATGCGCCAAGCTAAGTGCCAAGCCAAGCGCAAAGCCAAGCTTTGAAACGACGCGCCAAGCCAAGCGCCAAGCCAAGCGCCAAACCAAGCGCCAAACCAGGCGCCAAGCCAAGTGCCAAACCAACCGCAAAGTCAACCGGCAAGACATGCGCCAAGCTAAGTGCCAAGCCAAGCGCAAAGCCAAGCTTTAAACGAAGCGCCAAGCCAAGCGCCAAGCCAAGCGCCAAACCAAGCGCCAAGCCAAGTGCCAAACCAAGCGCAAAGTCAAGCGGCAAGACATGCGCCAAGCTAAGTGCCAAGCCAAGCGCAAAGCCAAGCTTTAAACGAAGCGCCAAGCCAAGCGCCAAGCCAAACGCCAAACCAAGAGCCAAGCCAAGTGCCAAACCAAGCGCAAAGTCAAGCGGCAAGACAAGCGCCAAGCCATGCGTCAAGCCAAGCGTTAAGCCAAGCGCCAAGCCAAGCTCTAAGCCAAGCGCCAAACCAAGCGCCAAGCTAAGTGCCAAGCCATGCGACAAGCCAAGCGCCAAGCCAAGCGCCAAGCCAAGCTGTAAACCAAGCGCAAAGATAAGCGCCATGGCAAGCGCCAAGCCAAGTGCCAAACCAAACCCCAAGCCAAGTGCCAAGCCAAGCGCTACACGAAACGCAATGCCAAGCGCCAAGCCAAGCGCCAAGGCAAACGCCAAGCCAAGAGCAAGCCACGCGCCAAGCCAAGCGCAAAGCCAAGCGACAAG
Source organism: Agriotes lineatus (assembly GCA_940337035.1). Lineage (NCBI taxonomy): Eukaryota > Metazoa > Arthropoda > Insecta > Coleoptera > Elateridae > Agriotes > Agriotes lineatus. Next base: position 145,050,759 of record OW679196.1, on the reverse strand, counting down.
CCAAGCGCGAAGTTAAGCGCCAAGGCAAGCGCCTAACCAAGCACCAAGCCAAGCGCCAAGCCAAGCGCCAAGCCAAGCGCCAAGCCAAGCGCCAAGCCAAGCGCAAGCCACCTGCTAAGCCAAGCGCCAAGCCAAGCGCTAAGCCAAAAGCCAAAACAAGCGCCAAAAAAAGCGCCAAGCCGAGCGCCAAACTAAACGCCAAGTCAAGTGCCAAGCCAAGTGCCCAGCGCAGCGCCAAGCCACATGCCCAAACAGCGCCAAGCCAAGCGCCAAGCCAAGCGCCAAGCCAAGCACCAAACCACGCGTCCAGCCAAGCGCCAAGCCACGCGCCAAGGAGAACGTCAAGCTATGCGCCAGGCCAGGCGCCAAGCTAAGCGCCAAGCCAAGTGCCAAGCCACGCGCCAAGAAAAGCGCCAAGCTAAGCGATAAGCCATGCGCCAAGCCAAGCGCCAAGACAAGCGCCAAACCAAACGCCCAGCCAAGCGCCAATCCAGGCTTAAAACCACGCGCCAAGAAAAGCGCCAAGCAAAACGCCAAGCCAAGCGCCAAGCCAAGCGCCAAAAATAAACGCCCAGCCAAGCGCCAAGCCACGCGCCAAGGAGAACGCCAAGCCATGCGCCAAGCCAAGCGCCAAACCAAACGCCAAGCCAAGCGCCAAGCCAAGCGCCCAGCCAAGCGCCACGCCAGGCTTAAAACCACGCGCCAAGAAAAGCGCCAAGCAAAACGCCAAGCCAAGCGCCAAGCCAAGCGCCAACGCAAGCGCCAAGCCAAGCGCCAAGCCAAGCGTCAAACCAAGCGCTTTACCAAGCGCAAAGCCAAGCGCCAAGCCAAGCGCTAAGCCAAGCGCCAATTCAGGCACCAAGCCAAGCGCCAAGCCAAACGCCAAGCCAACTGCCAAACCAAGCTCAAAGCCAAGCGGCAAGACAAGCGCCAAGCTAAGTGCCAAGCCATGCGACAAGCCAAGCGTTAAGCCAAGCGCAAAGCCAAGCTTTAAACCAAGCGCCAAGCCAAGCGCCAAGCCAAGCGCCAAGCCAAGCGCCAAGCCAAGCGCCAAGCCATGCGTCAAGCCAAGCGTTAAACCAAGCCACTAGCCAAGCGCCAAACCAAACTTTAAACCAAGCGCCAAGCCAAGCGCCAAGCCAAGCGCCAAGCCAAGCGCCAAACCAAGCGCCAAGCCAAGTGCCAAACCAAGCGCAAAGTCAAGCGGCAGGACAAGCGCCAAGCTAAGTGCCAAGCCATGCGACAAACCAAGCGCCATGCCAAGCGCAAAGCCAAGCTTCAAACCAAGCGCCAAGCCAAGCGCCAAGCCAAGCGCCAAACCAAGCGCCAAGCCAAGTGCCAAACCAAGCGCAAGATCAAGCGGCAAGACAAGCGCCAAACCAAGCGCCAAGCTAAGTGCCAAGCCATGCGACAAACCAAGCGTTAAGCCAAGCGCCAAGCCAAGCTTTAAAGCAAGCGCTAAGCCAAGCGCCAAGCCAAGCGCCAAACCAAGCGCCAAGCCAAGTGCCAAACCAAGCGCAAAGTCAAGCGGCGGGACAAGCGCCAAGCTAAGTGCCAAGCCAAGCGCCAAGCCAAGCGCCAAACCAAGTGCCAAGCCAAGTGCCAAACCAAGCGCCAAGCCAAGCGCTAAGCCAAGCGCCAAACCAAGCGCCAAGCTAAGTGCCAAGCCATGCGGCAAGCCAAGCGCCAAGCCAAGCACCAAGCCAAGAGCAAAGCCAAGCTTTAAACCAAGCGCCAAGCCAAGCGATAAGCCAAGCGCCAAGCCAAGCGCCAAACCAAGCGCCAAGCCAAGTGCCAAACCAAGCGCCAAGACAAGCGCTAAGCCAAGCGCCAAACCAAGCGAAAAGCTAAGTGCCAAGCCATCCGACAAGCCAAGCGCCAAGCCAAGCGCCAAGCCAAGCGCCCAGCTAAGCGCCAAACCAAGCGCTAAGTCAAATGCCAAACTAAGCTCCAAGCCAAGCGCCAACCCAAGCGCCAAGTCAAGCGCCAAGCCACGTGCCAAGCCAAGCGCCAAACCAAGCGCCAAGCCAATCGCCAAGCCAAGCGCCAAGCCAAGCTGTAAACCGAGCGCAAAGATAAGCGCCAAGGCAAGCGCTAAGCCGAGCGCCAAGCCAAGCGCCAAGCCAAGCGCCAAGATAAGCGCCATGCCAAGCGCCAGGCTAAACGCCTAGCCTAACGCCATGCTAAGCGCCAAACCAAGCACCAAGCCAAGCGCCAAGCCAAGCGCCAGGCCAAACGCCAAGCCAAGTGCCAAACCATGCGCAAAGTCAAGCGGCAATACAAGCGCCAAGCCAAGCGCTAAGCCAAGCGCCAAACCAAGCGCCAAGCTCAGTGCCAAGCCAAGCGCTAAGCCAAGCGCCAAGGCAAGCGCCAACCCAAGCGCCAAGTCAAGCGCCAAGCCACGTGCCAAGCCAAGCGCCAAACCAAGCGCCCAGCCAATCGCCAAGCCAAGCGCCAAGCCAAGCTGTAAACCGAGCGCAAAGATAAGCGCCAAGGCAAGCGCTAAGCCGAGCGCCAAGCCAAGCGCCAAACCAAGCGCCAAGCCAATCGCCAAGCCAAGCGCCAAGCCAAGCTGTAAACCGAGCGCAAAGATAAGCGCCAAGGCAAGCGCTAAGCCGAGCGCCAAGCCAAGCGCCAAGCCAAGCGCCAAGATAAGCGCCATGCCAAGCGCCAGGCCAAACGCCTAGCCTAACGCCATGCTAAGCGCCAAACCAAGCACCAAGCCAAGCGCCAAGCCAAGCTCCAAGCCAAGCGCCAGGCCAAACGCCAAGCCAAGTGCCAAACCATGCGCAAAGTCAAGCGGCAAGACAAGCGCCAAGCCATGCGTCAAGCCAAGCGTTAAACCAAGCGCCAAGCCAAGCGCTAAGCCAATCGCCAAACCAAGCGCCAAGCTAAGTGCCAAGCCATGCGACAAACCAAGCGCCAAGCCAAGCCCCAAGCCAAGCTTTAAACCAAGCGCCAAGCCAAGCGCCAAACCAAGCGCCAAACCAAGCCCCAAGCCACGTGCCAAACCAACCGCAAAGTCAAGCGGCAAGACATGCGCCAAGTTAAGTGCCAAGCCATGCGACAAGCTAAGCGCCAAGCCAAGCGCAAAGCCAAGCTTTAAACGAAGCGCCAAGCCAAGCGCCAAGCCAAGCGCCAAATTAAACGCCAAGTCAAGTGCCAAGCCAAGTGCCCAGCGCAGCGCCAAGCCACATGCCCAAACAGTGCCAAGCCATGCGACAAGCTAAGCGCCAAGCCAAGCGCAAAGCCAAGCTTTAAACGAAGCGCCAAGCCAAGCGCCAAGCCAAGCGCCAAATTAAACGCCAAGTCAAGTGCCAAGACAAGCGCCCAGCCAAGCGCCAACCCACGCGCCAAGTAAGGCGCCAAGCCATGCGCCAAGCCAAGCGTCAAGACAAGCGCCAAAGCAAACGCCCAGCCAAGCGCCAATCCAGGCTTAAAACCACGCGCCAAGAAAAGCGCCAAGCAAAACGCCAAGCCAAGCGCCAAGCCAAGCGCCAAAAATAAACGCCCAGCCAAGCGCCAAGCCACGCGCCAAGGAGAACGCCAAGCCATGCGCCAAGCCAAGCGCCAAACCAAACGCCAAGCCAAGCGCCAAGCCAAGCGCCCAGCCAAGCGCCACGCCAGGCTTAAAACCACCCGCCAAGAAAAGCGCCAAGCAAAACGCCAAGCCAAGCGCCAAGCCAAGCGCCAAAAATAAACGCCCAGCCAAGCGCCAAGCCACGCGCCAAGGAGAACGCCAAGCCATGTACCAAGCCAAGCGCCAAACCAAACGCCAAGCCAAGCGCCAAGTTATGCGCCAGGCCAAGCGCCAATCCAAGCGATAAGATAAGTGCCAAGCCACGCGCCAAAAAAAGCGCGAAGCTAAGCGATAAGCCACGTGCCAAGAAAAGCGCCAAGCCAAGCGCCAAGCCAAGCGCCAAACCAAACGCCCAGCCAAGCGCCAAGAGAGGCGCAAAACCACGCGCCAAGAAAAGCGCCAAGCCGTGCGCCAAGCCAAGCCCCAAGTTAAGCGCCAAGCCAAGTGCCAAGCCACATGCCAAGAAAAGCTCCAAGCCAAGCGGCAAACCACGCGATAAGAAAAGCGCCAAGCCAAGCGCCAAGCCAATCGCCAAACCAAGCGCCAAACCAAACGCCCATCCAAGCGCCAAGCCAGGCGCAAAACCACGCGCCAAGAAAAGCGCCAAGCCGTGCGCCAAGCCGAGCGCCAAGTTAAGAGCCAAGCCAAGTGCCAAGCCACATGCCAAGAAAAGCTCCAAGCCAAGCGACAAACCACGCGATAAGAAAAGCGCCAAACCAAGCGCCAAGCCAAGCGCCAAGCCAAATGCCAAGCCACGCGCCAAGAAAAACGCTAAGCCAAACGCCAAGCCAAGCGCCAAGCCACGCTTTAAGCCACGCGCCAAGCCAAGCGCTAAGCCAAGCTCCAAAAAGATCGCCAAACCAAGCGCCAATCCAAACGCCAAGCCAAGCGCTCAGCCAAGCGCCAAGCAACGCGCCAACAAAAACGCCAAGCCAAGCGCCAAGCCAAGCGCCAAACCAAGTGCCAAGCCACGCTCCAAGAAAGCGCCAGGTTAAACCACAAGCCACGCGCCAAGAAAGCGCAAAGCCAAGCGTCTAGCCAAGCGCCAAGCTAAGCGCCAAGCCAAGCGCTAAGCTAAGCCCCAAACCAAGCGCCAAGCTAAGTGCCAAGCCATGCGACAAACCAAGCGCCAAGCCAAGCCCCAAGCCAAGCTTTAAACCAAGCGCTAAGCCAAGCGCCAAGCCAAGCATCAAGCCAAGTGCCAAACCAACCGCAAAGTCAAGCGGCAAGACATGCGCCAAGCTAGGTGCCAAGCCAAGCTCAAAGCCAAGCTTTAAACGAAGCGCCAAGCCAAGCTCCAAGCCAAGCGCCAAACCAAGCGCCAAGCCAAGTGCCAAACCAAGCGCAAAGTCAAGCGGCAAGACATGCGCCAAGCTAAGTGCCAAGCCAAGCGCAAAGCCAAGCTTTAAACGACGCGCCAAGCCAAGCGCCAAGCCAAGCGCCAAACCAAGCGCCAAACCAAGCGCCAAGCCAAGTGCCAAACCAAGCGCAAAGTCAAGCGGCAAGACAAGCGCCAAGCTAAGTGCCAAGCCAAGCGCAAAGCCAAGCTTTAAACGAAGCGCCAAGCCAAGCGCCAAGCCAAGCGCCAAACCAAGCGCCAAGCCAAGTGCCAAACCAAGCGCAAAGTCAAGCGGCAAGACATGCGCCAAGCTAAGTGCCAAGCCAAGCGCAAAGCCAAGCTTTAAACGACGCGCCAAGCCAAGCGCCAAGCCAAGCGCCAAACCAAGCGCCAAACCAAGCGCCAAGCCAAGTGCCAAACCAAGCGCAAAGTCAAGCGGCAAGACAAGCGCCAAGCTAAGTGCCAAGCCAAGCGCAAAGCCAAGCTTTAAACGAAGCGCCAAGCCAAGCGCCAAGCCAAGCGCCAAACCAGGCGCCAAGCCAAGTGCCAAACCAACCGCAAAGTCAAGCGGCAAGACATGCGCCAAACCAAGCGCCAAGCTAAGTGCCAAGCCATGCGACAAACCAAGCGCCAAGCCAAGCCCCAAGCCAAGCTTTAAACCAAGCGCTAAGCCAAGCGCCAAGCCAAGCGCCAAACCAAGCCCCAAGCCAAGTGCCAAACCAACCGCAAAGTCAAGCGGCAAGACATGCGCCAAGCTAGGTGCCAAGCCAAGCTCAAAGCCAAGCTTTAAACGAAGCGCCAAGCCAAGCGCCAAGCCAAGCGCCAAACCAAGCGCTAAGCCAAGTGCCAAACCAAGCGCAAAGTCAAGCGGCAAGACATGCGCCAAGCTAAGTGCCAAGCCAAGCGCAAAGCCAAGCTTTAAACGACGCGCCAAGCCAAGCGCCAAGCCAAGCGCCAAACCAAGCGCCAAACCAAGCGCCAAGCCAAGTGCCAAACCAAGCGCAAAGTCAAGCGGCAAGACAAGCGCCTAGCTAAGTGCCAAGCCAAGCGCAAAGCCAAGCTTTAAACGAAGCGCCAAGCCAAGCGCCAAGCCAAGCGCCAAACCAAGCGCCAAGCCAAGTGCCAAACCAAGCGCAAAGTTAAGCGGCATGACATGCGCCAAGCTAAGTGCCAAGCCAAGCGCAAAGCCAAGCTTTGAAACGACGCGCCAAGCCAAGCGCCAAGCCAAGCGCCAAACCAAGCGCCAAACCAGGCGCCAAGCCAAGTGCCAAACCAACCGCAAAGTCAACCGGCAAGACATGCGCCAAGCTAAGTGCCAAGCCAAGCGCAAAGCCAAGCTTTAAACGAAGCGCCAAGCCAAGCGCCAAGCCAAGCGCCAAACCAAGCGCCAAGCCAAGTGCCAAACCAAGCGCAAAGTCAAGCGGCAAGACATGCGCCAAGCTAAGTGCCAAGCCAAGCGCAAAGCCAAGCTTTAAACGAAGCGCCAAGCCAAGCGCCAAGCCAAACGCCAAACCAAGAGCCAAGCCAAGTGCCAAACCAAGCGCAAAGTCAAGCGGCAAGACAAGCGCCAAGCCATGCGTCAAGCCAAGCGTTAAGCCAAGCGCCAAGCCAAGCTCTAAGCCAAGCGCCAAACCAAGCGCCAAGCTAAGTGCCAAGCCATGCGACAAGCCAAGCGCCAAGCCAAGCGCCAAGCCAAGCTGTAAACCAAGCGCAAAGATAAGCGCCATGGCAAGCGCCAAGCCAAGTGCCAAACCAAACCCCAAGCCAAGTGCCAAGCCAAGCGCTACACGAAACGCAATGCCAAGCGCCAAGCCAAGCGCCAAGGCAAACGCCAAGCCAAGAGCAAGCCACGCGCCAAGCCAAGCGCAAAGCCAAGCGACAAGCCAAGCGCGAAGTTAAGCGCCAAGGCAAGCGCCTAACCAAGCACCAAGCCAAGCGCCAAGCCAAGCGCCAAGCCAAGCGCCAAGCCAAGCGCCAAGCCAAGCGCAAGCCACCTGCTAAGCCAAGCGCCAAGCCAAGCGCTAAGCCAAAAGCCAAAACAAGCGCCAAAAAAAGCGCCAAGCCGAGCGCCAAACTAAACGCCAAGTCAAGTGCCAAGCCAAGTGCCCAGCGCAGCGCCAAGCCACATGCCCAAACAGCGCCAAGCCAAGCGCCAAGCCAAGCGCCAAGCCAAGCACCAAACCACGCGTCCAGCCAAGCGCCAAGCCACGCGCCAAGGAGAACGTCAAGCTATGCGCCAGGCCAGGCGCCAAGCTAAGCGCCAAGCCAAGTGCCAAGCCACGCGCCAAGAAAAGCGCCAAGCTAAGCGATAAGCCATGCGCCAAGCCAAGCGCCAAGACAAGCGCCAAACCAAACGCCCAGCCAAGCGCCAATCCAGGCTTAAAACCACGCGCCAAGAAAAGCGCCAAGCAAAACGCCAAGCCAAGCGCCAAGCCAAGCGCCAAAAATAAACGCCCAGCCAAGCGCCAAGCCACGCGCCAAGGAGAACGCCAAGCCATGCGCCAAGCCAAGCGCCAAACCAAACGCCAAGCCAAGCGCCAAGCCAAGCGCCCAGCCAAGCGCCACGCCAGGCTTAAAACCACGCGCCAAGAAAAGCGCCAAGCAAAACGCCAAGCCAAGCGCCAAGCCAAGCGCCAAAATTAAACGCCCAGCCAAGCGCCAAGCCACGCGCCAAGGAGAACGTCAAGCTATGCGCCAGGCCAGGCGCCAAGCCAAGCGCCAAGCCAAGTGCCAAGCCACGCGCCAAGAAAAACGCCAAGCTAAGCGCCAAGCCAAGCGCCCAGCCAAGCGACAACCCACGCGCCAAGTAAGGCGCCAAGCCATGCGCCAAGCCAAGCGCCAAGACAAGCGCCAAACCAAACGCCCAGCCAAGCGCCAATCCAGGCTTAAAACCACGCGCCAAGAAAAGCGCCAAGCAAAACGCCAAGCCAAGCGCCAAGCCAAGCGCCAAAAATAAACGCCCAGCCAAGCGCTAAGCCACGCGCCAAGAAGAACGCCAAGCCATGCGCCAAGTCAAGCGCCAAACCAAACGCCAAGCCAAGCGCCAAGCCAAGCGCCCAGCCAAGCGCCACGCCAGGCTTAAAACCACGCGCCAAGAAAAGCGCCAAGCAAAACGCCAAGCCAAGCGCCAAGCCAAGCGCCAAAAATAAACGCCCAGCCAAGCGCCAAGCCACGCGCCAAGGAGAACGCCAAGCCATGCGCCAAACCAGGCGCCAAGCCAAACGCCAAGCCAAGCGCCAAGTTATGCGCCATTCCAAGCACCAATCCAAGCGATAAGATAAGTGGCAAGCCACGCGCCAAAAAAAGCGGGAAGCTAAGCGATAAGCCACGCGCCAAGCTAAGCGCCAAGTTAAGAGCCAAGCCACATGCCAAGAAAAGCTCCAAGCCAAGCGACAAACCACGCGATAAGAAAAGCGCCAAACCAAGCGCCAAGCCAAGCGCCAAGCCAAATGCCAAGCCACGCGCCAAGAAAAACGCTAAGCCAAGCGCCAAGCCAAGCGCCAAGCCACGCTTTAAGCCACGCGCCAAGCCAAGCGCTAAGCCAAGCTCCAAGGAGATCGCCAAACCAAGCGCCAATCCAAACGCCAAGCCAAGCGCTCAGCCAAGCGCCAAGCAACGCGCCAACAAAAGCGCCAAACCAAGCGCCAAGCCAAGCGCCAAACCAAGTGCCAAGCCACGTTCCAAGAAAGCGCCAAGTTAAACGACAAGCCACGCGCTAAGAAAGCGCCAAGCCAAGCGTCTAGCCAAGCGCCAAGCTAAGCGCCAAGCTAAGCAGCAAGCCAACCGCCAAGCCACGCGCCAAGAAAAGCACTAAGCCAAGCGCCAAACCACGCGCCAAGCCACGCTCTAAAAAAAGCGTCAAGCCAAGCGCTAAGCCAAGCACCAACCCAATCGCCCACCCAAGCGCCAAGGAGAGCGCCAAGCCATGCGCCAAGCCAAGCGCCAAGCCAAGCACCAAGCCAAGCGCAAAGCCAAGCGCCATGCCAAGTGCCAAGCCACGCGCCAAGAAAAGCACCAAGCCAAGCGACAAGCTACGCTCCAAGAAAAACGCCAAGCCAATCGCCAAGCCAAGCGCCCAGCCAAGCGCCAAGCCACGCGCCAAGAAGAGCGTTAAGCCATGCGCTAAGACAAGCACCAAGCCAAGCGCCAAGCCAAGCGCCAAGTCACGCGCCAAGGAAAGCGCCAAGCCAAGCGTCAAGCCAAGCGCCAAGTCACGCGCCAAGGAAAGCGCCAAGCCAAGCGTCAAGCCAAGCGCCAAGCCAAGCGCCAAGTCACGCGCCAAGGAAAGCGCCCAGCCAAGCGCCAAGCCACGCGCCAAGAAGAGCGTTAAGCCATGCGCTAAGACAAGCACCAAGCCAAGCGCCAAGCCAAGCGCCAAGTCACGCGCCAAGGAAAGCGCCAAGCCAAGCGTCAAGCCAAGCGCTAAGCCAAGCGCCCAGCCAGCCAAGCGCCAAGCTAAACGCCAAGTCACGCGCCAAGGAAAGCGCCAAGCCAAGCGTCAAGCCAAGCGCTAAGCCAAGCGCCCAGCCAGCCAAGCGCCAAGCTAAACGCCAAGTCACGCGCCAAGAAAAGCGCCAAGTCACGCGCCAAGCCAAGCGCCAAGCCAAGTGCTAAGCCACCCGCCAAGCTAAGCGCCAAGCCAAAACCCAAGCCAAGCGTCAAGCCAAGCGACGAGACAAACGCCAAGCCACGCGCCAAGAAGAGCGACATGCCATGCGCCAAGCCAAACGCCAAGCCACGCGCCAAGAAAAGCGCCAAGCCAAGCGACAAGCCACGCGCCAAAAAAAGCGCCAAGCCAAGCGCCAAGCCACGCGCCAAGTCAAGCGCCAAGCCACGCGCCAAAAAGAGCGCCAAACCAATCGACAAACCACGCGCCAAGCCACGCGCCAAGAAAAGCGCAAAGCCCAGCGCCAAGCCAAGCAACTAGTCACTCGCCAAGAAAAGCGCCAAGCCAAGCGCCAAGACAAGCGCCAAGCCAAGCGTTAAAGAAATCACCAAGCCAAGCGCCAGGGCAAGCGCCAAGCTAAGCGCCAAGCAAGCGCCAAACCAAGGCTAAGCGCCAAACCAAGCGCCAACCCAAGCGCCAAAAAAATCACTAAGCCAAACGCCATGGCAAGCGCCAAGCCAAGCGCCAAGCCAAGCGCCAAGCCAAGCGCCAAACCAAGCGCTAAGCCAAGCGAAAATCGAGCACCAAGCCAAACGCCAAAGAAATCACCAAGCCAAGCGCCAGGGCAAGCTCCAAGCCAAGCGCCAAGTTAAGCGCCAAGCCAAGCGCCAAGCCAAGCGCCAAGCCAAGCGCCAAACCAAGCGTCAAACTAAGCACCAAGCCAAGCGCCAAGAAAATCACCAAGCCAAGCGCCAGGGCAAGCGTTAAGCCAAGCGCCAAGCCAAGCGCCAAACCAAGCGCCAAACCAAGCGCCAAGCCAAGCGCCAAATCGAGCACCAAGTCAAGCGCCAAAGAAGTCACCAAGCCAAGCGCCAGGGCAAGCGCTAAGCCAAGCGCCAAGCGAAGCGCCAAACCAATCGCCAAAGAAATCACCAAGCCAAGCGCCAGGGCAAGCGCTAAGCCAAGCGCCAAGCCAAGCGCCAAACCAAGCGCCAAGCCAAGCGCAAAATCAAGCGCCAAACCAAGCGCCAAGTCAAGCGCCAAGCCAATCGCCAAAGCAAGCACCAT
>OW679196.1:144859705-145040066 GCA_940337035.1 Agriotes lineatus | reverse complement strand
TCATATTTTTTGTTATTCACTTATTTGATTTAATATTATGTTCAAAACAGGTTTATTTTCTAACTTAATGGTTTTTGTAGCAAGATTCCACAATTTATAGTAATCCCAACTAGTAGGCGACTTAGATTTTTTAATTGTAACATGAGCTTTGTCTCTAAGTTTTATTAGTTTTATTAAAATTTGTGAAGGTCTTAATGGGATCATGTTTGTCAATTACAGTTGTAATATTGTTATTAAGAAAATACATTTTTTAATTCAAATAATCAATATAAAATATGTTTTGACACGCAATTCGTGCAACATCATTAAGAAACTCGTTCATCTAGTAGTTTTATGATACACGCTGTTTTGTCTTACTTGTATTGATAACTCATAGAAATAGTTTCATGATAAAAAAATTGTGGCCCAATAACTCCTGAGTTCGTAACATTACTAGTATTAGATACAATAATGTGATCTAAGAGTGATCTCCTAAATATTGTCGATTTCTCGATAATTTGTGTAAGACTCAAAGACTTCGGCATATTTGTATAGTATATAGAATCAGGTGAAGTAGATGCCATGATATTGATATTCAAGTCCCCAAAACAAATAAAATTATCCGTAGCCAGAGATAGCTGAGTGCATAACTGCTCAAATGCATGCTTCATTACGATGTTATAGATATTAACGATACAAGTTTGATTATGAGCATCTTAACGATACGAGTTTGATTGCCAAAAACGAGGCGGTGAGCCGAGTTTTGCGGCAATCAAACGAGTCTCGTTAAGTGCCATAAGCAAACGTGTATTGTTCAATATTTTATCTTCATCAATAAATTCTGGTTTAATGTATTTCTTGATACAAAAAGAGTGCGGTAATATTCATTACCGCACTGAGTGCGGTAATATCTATCCATTACCGCACTGAGTGCGGTAATGAATCTCTTAACGATACTAAAATTAATTTGGTTAAGAGTCTATAACAACACTGATGAAGATAAATTATAATTACAATCTTCATCTAAGTGTGGTTAAGTGGTAAGTTTTTTAAAATGTTACAAAGCCATATCTCGAAAACGGTTTCACATATGTTCATTAAATTTTGAAGAGTTAATAGGTAGAGGGAAAACATATTTATGTGTATCTTCTATTTTACCCCTCTTCTCTATTTTGAGGGATAGGGAATAACTTTGGAATTTTAAATAGGATGATGTACCTTTGTTTATAAAATTCGAATCTACGTAAAAAAATACGTATGTGTACAAAAAATTTTTGGATTTGCTGTTTTTGTTACGGAATTATGTTTAACTACAGTACGCATGACATGTTGGAAAGCGCACTTAGCTTGAAAGAACCCCTAAAATTGCTATATTGCAATGCAGAATAAGTCGAAAAATTCAAACTTTCCGATGGTGAGTGGGAGCTTATGGCCACAATTTATAAATACTTTAGACCTTTGAGACAATGTTCACAGATTTTATGTGGACAACACTATGCGACTATTCCTCTTATAATCGTGGAATTTAACATGCTATTAGACGGAATTGACAATATAATAACAGATCTTTCTGAAAAGCAAAGGACTAATGTTGAAGAAGTTATATTATCAGCTTGCTTGGCCGGGGAAAACAAATTGATGAAACATTATAATAAGAGTAACTGGATTTATTGTGTAATTTAGATTTTAGATCCACGTCACAAATTGGAAACATTTAATTTAACGATTTGGGATAAAAATGAAGGATTTTTCGAATTCCATGTTTGAAAATATTTTTAAAACGAAATATCACGTATAATTCTATGAAAATAGTGAAATAAATATTTTGATAGTTAGCTATGAAATTTTAGGAGGCATGTGTATTATTAAATCAGAAAACCAAAATATTATAACCTGACAAGACACCAGTGACAAATAGAACCTAACCTTAAATATTTGGTCTGTTATTTTGCGCTTGCAAATATAAACATTTTTAATTATTAAAAACTGAATAAATACAAAATATACGAGAAAATACTACATTGGCACTTGGCAGTATATAATACGTATTTATGTAACATATAATTAAATAAAATTAATGCATATGAAAATAGTAATAAACACTTCAGAAAAAAGAAATTCTATTAAAAATAGGTTAGTCGTCACTGTATTCGGCAAAGTATCGCTTTCGTCATTAGATTAGATTAGATTAGATTTAGATTCCACGACTGCCTTTTGCTGGCATGCGCACGTCAGCCCTTTGAGCTCTTTGTACTGTCGGGAGTTTTCAAGTTAGCAGGCCGACATCTGTATCTTTTACTAGATTTGCAATGTCCCCTACTAGCTTGCGGTTGTCAATAGAGTTAAGGCTCCAATCGAGTTGGTGTCTTTTACGCTCTAATACTGGGCATTCAAAGAGGATATGATAGGCTGTTTCATCATCCTCTTGGCATAGTCTGCAAACAGGTTCATCTCTATAGATATTGATCCTGTGCATAAATTCTCTGAATGCTCCAGTGCCTGTGACTGACTACTTGCTTGATTCGAGTTCTGTTCAGTCTCAACAGGGTTTTGGTGGCTTGTGGATTTGGAGTTGTTAGCAATCTTTTGCAGTGTGTTGCTTGATTGTAGTTTCTCCACTTTAGTTGGTGTGTGGTGTTGACCCATTCATTAATAGCTGAGCGGGCTTGGTTTTTATGAATGCTTAGACCAGGTTCTGGACCGGTTATTGCATTACGGGCTGCTTCTTTTGCGAGCTTGTCCGCCTTTTCGTTTCCTTCAATACCTTGGTGACCTGGGATCCAGCATAATTTTACTGTATTTCCCTGGCTTAAGGTTTGAAGTTTGGATTTGCATTCCTTGACCAGTCTCGATGAAGTACTGAAAGCGTTTAGCGCTTTCAGTGCTGCCTGACGTCATTAACATTTATAATTAATGCGGAAACTTCTACGTTGCTCGAATAAGAATTTTTAATATCAGTAACGTGTTGTACACATTTATTTCAAAAGCAAGTATCAATTTGATTTATTGCTAGCATAATATGATCTAAAACCGTATTGCTCAAATGTGGTGAAGTATTTAAAGCTCGAACTTTGTGCTTTAACTGGCTCCAGACAAGTTCAATGGGATTTAGTATGCAGTAATACGGTGGCAGTATTAATACCGTATGTCCATGTTTTTGAACAAAATTATCTATAACCTAAGATTTTTCGAATACCGTTTTTCAGAAATTGTTTTTAAACACAATAATGTTGGAATCTTCTCTTCTTGACGGCTGTGATACGAAGCATTATCTATAACTATTACTGATTTTTTTGGTAATTTTGGTATCAATGTATTTTTAAACCAGCTTTCAAACAATTCTGCATTCATATCACAGTGGCAATCTGCAGAACTATTTTTAATATTTCTAGCAGAGAGTAGCAGTGCTCCATCAACCCATCCATTTTTACTTCCAGCATGCTACATTATAACACGTTTGCCATCAGAAACCGGAGTATCCAAACAATATTTTTTTGTTGAATTCACCCATCGTCTCTGTGTAATATCATGGGTATCGTACCAGGTTTCGTCTAAATAAAAAATCTCCTCCCCTTCTGATCTAAATTTTCTTATAGAAGCAATAAATTTGATTCTGTGAGTAGTAAGTCTTTTATTGATGTTTTTATGAGTAAAACCCATATCCTTAAGAACAGACCGTAAAGTACCACTTGTATATAAAAAAATCAATTAACTAATTTTGTTTGAATCTGGTTTAGAGTAGGTACTTCTTTATTTTCGTACATTATGTAAATCACATTCCTGATGGCTAATTTTTCCGTGTCAGTTGTTTGGAAACTATATTAGCAACAGTAGATATAGGAATTTTTGTTAGTTCTGCAGTTAACGTTAAATGATTCTTACATTTTTTATATAAAAGAGAATCATACACATTTTTCACTATTAACTTTGCATCTTCCGAAAGATAAATTCGTTTTGCTGACAATTTTAAACCTTTTTCCATGTGTAACAGAATTTGTTACTGATTAGCAAATGTCACTGTCATTAGCGTATTGTCACTATATAATATTTTGGTTTTCTGATTTAATAATACACATGCCTCCTAAAATTCCATAGTTAACTATTAAAATATTATTTTACTATGAAGACAAAGGAGCAGAAGTTGCTGAAGGAAAACAAAAAACATTCACGAAAAAAACTCATCACGATGATGATCTGGATTTCACGTTTCTATTTGAAGAAGAAACTTCAGAAAACAACTGGAAATTGGAAGTTGATGAATATTTAGCACTAAAAAGAGCACCAAACGATCAAAGTATTTTGGCATACTGGAAAAAATATAGCGATACTTATCCTAATTTGACATGAATGGCGAGAGTTCGTCTCTCAATAAATGCTACTGCAGCTCCCTTTGAAAGATTGTTTTCTCAAGCTTCACTAATCATCAGAAAACACAGATACACGATAACTCAAGTAAATATCTTTGCTTAAATTTTTGGGATAAATGTGATCTGAAAGATCGAATTTGGGTTTAATATGTAATATTATCTTGTGTTTCTAATTATTTCATTATTAGTTATTTAATCCTTAATTATTTAATCGTATTATTTTATTTCGTTTTCCTGTAAATAATAAAATACATTAAAATATCTTTTGTCCACTTTTGTATTTTTTAAACCGAGAGCGAGAGCGAGAGTTACCATAAAATTCTCGCTCTCGGTCACCTTACTTCTCGTTCTCGGCTTATATTTTCGCTCTCGTTCTCGATGCGAGAACGGGAGTGAGAGCGAGAAAACTCTCGTTTTTCGCGAAACACTAGCTTTTAAGGGAAATTATCACTTTCGTGAGCGTTCTTTCTGGCGTTCGCATATCGTATTAGTGCTTTGGCTTGTATTTGGCCAATTTATGCACCTGAATGAGCTACGGGCAAGACGGGTTTTCACCTTTAAAGGCAGTTTGCTCATGGACGCGAAAACTTGATTTATGATTTTTGTGACCCCGCAGGAGGCTAAGAATTTGCCTAGAGAAGCTATAAGACCTGCCTCTTCGAAAGAAAGAACGCTTCCTCGTCAAGTAAGTTAAGTTTTTATCTATTTATGTTGTCGGCGACAAGCCAAGGCTTTCCTTTGCTTTGACTACAGATGACGAGTAGAAACGGAGGGCTGCAAGTGTTACGGAGCCGCTCCCCACGGGATTAAGGTGGCGTCGGTGTGGACCACCAGGTGCGTTTTCACGTTGTAGAAGGCGAAGGAGCCGCAAAAGAAATGGGCAGCTGAGTGAATAGGCCCTTTAAGAAAAGCTCATCTCCGATTACCGGCTTGATGAGCGAGCAGGTACTTTAGTGAAAGGAAGCTCATCACAAATTAACGGCTAGGCATGGTAAGGCTAACCAGGTTGCTAAGACCAGGTGTGGTATTGAAACTCAAACTCAACTCTCGAATGGGCACCTACAACGGCGGGCGGCTTCAGGCTAGCAGAGCTCCGGTTGACTCTGTAGGCACTGGATGCTAAACTCGAAGTTAGCAGTATTATCTAAAGATTGTTTCTGTTATAGGTAAATAGATAGATACTAACGCTGGGTAATGCGTTTTTGAATTAGTTGTTATTAAACCCTGAGTAAAACATTGTTACATATATTTTCTTAATAATTACAACAATTAGTAGGCGTACACAGTATGATAACGTAACGCTTCAATTAGTGGATAATAAAAATATAATACACAATTATTTTACTCCATGGATAGTCCAGTTCCTTGAAGATTCTCTTCAGTCCACGCCCTAAATTTTTCGATCATATCAGGGGTCATAACTTCCTTGTAGCCTCCAACTTTTCCCGATCTGACAAATTCCGTATACTCAGTGTTCAGTCCAAGTTTCTGTAGATGTTTAAAATAGGTCTCGTCCGGTTTGAAGTTGATCGCTTCGTTCTTTTTCATGGAATCGAAGCTTAGATGTTTAGTTAGACTGTCGACTTGCTCCTGGGTCAAGGTTTTGCCGAGAAACTCGGCCACTCGTTTTATCACTCCGGCCAAGTCGTTCTTCATTTCTTTGTACTTTAGAATGAGGACGTTGGGCTTGTCCCTTTGCTCCCAGCAGCTCAAGACTTGCTTCCAAAACGGGCCGAAACATACTAAAAATTAAGTATTAAATTATGAAAACAATTAAAGTAGCATGAACCAAAGAATAATATAGCATAATCACAACAGACAAGAAAAAACACATGAACAATTTGAAAAATTAGTGTGCATCCGTAACTAAGTATACATGATGAGTTTTTTCATTGTATCCAGCTCGTGAGCCACCATTTTTTTCCTGCTCCATTTCTCGTTTTTGAGGGCCGACACAATGAAAAACTCACCTCATATATTCACTACCTTACCCCTCCCACCCACAAACAGCTTGCAGAAATCTTCAAACGTGCCTTTATAGCCATCCACAGACTTGCTGTGATGATAAAGCGACACACAAGTATCTTCGGCATTTCTTAAAATGCACACGACCTAAAAAATGAAGAAACTGTATTTCATATTCCAAGATTCGCCAGATATAATTATGTCACCTTAGCGTTCTTAGAACCATTTCTGATTTGTTCGGGCAGCAGAGACCAATGCAAATGCGATTTTATAATTCGAGGGCTGGGAACGTTTTCTAGCGTAGCAAAGGGATCAAATAAAGGCCCGAATGTTTTTTCCGTGTCGAAAAGAGCAGTCAGTCTAAAAATTATCACTACGTTAGACTCTCTACAGGAGAAATGTTAGAATATCTACTCTAATTGCGGAGACCGGTAAAATATTCCTTTCTTGGCACCTTCGTAGTCTAAGTCGTTCACGATTAACCACAGCATTTCTTGTAGCCAAGTTGTTCCTGTACGTGGATGGAAAAATACTTTACTACATGGGAAATAATTGTACAACAAGATAACAATCTTTCTAACCAAAAGTTATAAGTCATACCTGTTTTAGGATGCGCTACTAGAAAAACGTCGTCATCTTTTACTTCAAATTTCCGAAACCTTTCTTCCCAATCTTCGTAATAAACTGGAAGACAAAATTTGTCATCTCCTACCTCGACGTAGCCAGTTCTTCCCTCGCACACGAAGTCTGTATTTAAGAGGCGATCCAGTTCTGTATCGTTTCCAATTCTCTTCATTTTTGCGGCCATGATTAGCGATGTGTGTTTACAGTGCAACGTGAGTTTTGACTGATTCTATCTATTAGTCTTAACAAACTTTATATACATTTATGAGAATAGAGATTAGATAAAATTTATAAACATCATGCCAATGTAGCTAAAACATTACCTAATCATTATCACCGTATATGGTTTTCAAGCTATAGCACCCTATATAAGTTTTTGTCTTGATAACCTGTTTTTTCTCAGAAGCAGCATGAGGCTTGCACTATAGTCGAAAATTCCAATTATGCGCAAACTTTTATTGTAGGCATACGGTTTACATGATTCATCTGCAACTGTGCTATGTTTGTACAAACTTTAACTGTAGATAGGTACAACTTTGTACGAGTATATCGTTGGACACACAATTTTATCAATGTTAGAAACCCGTGGTCATTTTAGAATCATCAGTGACTTACTCCTGGTTAATAATATAATGTTATTTACTTTTATCCTCGTGATTAAGTTTACTGACACTGCAATAATAGTTAACTTATGAAATTACATTTATCTGGCATTGTAATTAGTCAGATGTACTGATTGCTATCGGGTGGTTGAAGGCCAGTGCAGAAAAGGTTCTAAGAGTGAATGAATTCTTTATCCTAGTAAAACTCGTTTGATTGTTTAGGACAATACTGTTGCGGAAAAATTAGTATGACCATTCGATGCTATCAACTACCAATGCGTTTATTTTTAAGTTACGAAACTTCCTTTCATAGATTATTTTTAGGTATTTACAATACGCCTTGTAATCATTACGAATATTCAAGCCACAGTATTTACTCGTATAAATTTATATTTGAAGTACAGGTATGGATTACTTCGACAAATTAGTGCCACCGGTTAATTTTGTAACGTCCTTACTGTTCTCCATTGGATTTCCCACAAAAAGACAAGCTTGATTTAAATCCCCAAGAGGTGTCCTTTTCGAGATTTTTTGAGTTTTTGTGCTATTTTAGTAGGAGAATAATAACATCTTGGTGCAGGTAGAAAAATTTCAAAAACAATCTAGCGAAATAAGAAGTATTGCACCGCGTGGAAAAGAGATGGTAATGTTTTATTAAACAGTTCAATACTCTTAAATATTTTAAATTTTTCTTGAAATTTTACCACGCACACCAATATATTATTATTTTCCTACGAAAATATCACAGAAACTCAAAAAATCTCGAAAAGGCGATCTCTTAGCGCTCAAGAGGCTAAACTGACCCAATTACTTTAACCAGCTTCAAATCGCAGCAAACAAACTTTCATGCTTTATGGGCAGCAGACTAGCTACAGTGAAGACGGCGTGAGGATCTTTTTTATAATCAGCAAAGAGTATTTAAATTACCATGAAGTGCCAAAAACCTTTTTCGACGCAACCATTAAGTCCCTTAATTTAAGAGTACCCTTAAACTCGCCAAGATTTGCGTAGCTAAATGCTACGATCCAAAACAGACTTCCAAAGCATTTGTTACACAAGTTTGTAACGTTTCGACCTCCCGAATTTAACTTTAGTCCTGGTAATTCATTTTGGCCATTGACGACTTTCATTAATTCCGGAAAAGCTCAAACTTTTATGAATTTTCTACTTCGGTTTAGCTCAAATCTGAGAAAGATGTTTACTGATTCTCAAAGAAACAATATATGTAATTACCAAAAATATATTATTGTTAGCTATAATTACAAAGTAAGCGGTAACTCTAAGTAGCTGAATTATACATTACTAAAATTATAACAAATTCTTCTGGGGCCATGTTTCTTTGCTCCTTGGTAAACTGCAACCCACTTAGCAGGTAAATACGGAAGGCGGCTGCATCCGGCCTGGAACCAAGCATATATTTTGGCCCGGTATAATGGCTGCCCAAAGCGGGGCCTCTCAGATAGCGGCAGTTATGTTTACAAATTGTGCGTTGCAAACATACGCCTAAATTAATAAGTTAATCTGTGGTTCCGAGGGTGCAAAAATGTTAAGGCGGTCCTAGTGCCTCAGGATGGCCATTCGTTCTTCCAGGAGTATGAGTGCCGTGGAATTGGGCCTGCTGCAGTTTGCACGTTGTAACGGGCAAATTGGGTTTGACAGCTCGGCATTCGATTCCAGCCAGAACCTCCAGGCCGGATATGCTGTACCTTGGAGCCTCAGGAGGACGTCGGTGGACATACAATGCGGTCTTTCCAAGTTTATTAGAGGCAGCTATATTGCTTGAGCCGCCGCCAGGAGGAACGAACAAAAATTAGTCCTACAGGTCAGGTAATAGATTATAAGGTTTTTTGGCGTCTTTAATAGCGCCGGAGCCGGTGCGCTGAATTAGCAAGAATGTACTTTAGGAGACCGATAGACGCAGGTTACATTCTAAGGTACCAATTATTAATAAAGCAATGTACTTTAGGAGACCGACACATGCAGGTCACATTCTCAGATACTAAATATTAATACAGGGTGCCTTAGGAGACCGATAGACGCAGGTCACATTCTAAGGTAGAAAATGGATGGATGAAGGTAAGCCCAGAGACTCAAGTTTGACGGACAGGATCAAGGTTTAAGCCCAAGAGGGCTTAGAGCGGTAAGCTCTTTCAGGTTAGAGCAGTTGATGGTCAAGATCGGTGGACTCAAGAGAAATAAACTGATCGCGGAGTCTTCTTTTATATCCTTCGAACTGCTTATCAACACAGCCACCTCAGGCATCGTTGAGTGGGAGACGGAGCTGGGGTTGATTCTTCGTGTGTTCGCGCATAGCTGGCGCTCGAGTTGTTATCACCAGTTTGAGCTTCGGATAGATGTAACACGCAATTAAGGGATGTAGACATTTAAATACATTTTTCATGTTTAATTAAAATGTATGCAGAAGCTAACGTTACAAATTTCTTGCATTAGCTATACACAAAACCAAATTTAATATGAATAGGTTTATATTTTAACAAATCACAAAAATTTGCGCTTATAATAAACCCCATAAGACTTTAATTAAACTAAATTGTAAGGAAGAGAGACATACATAGTAGCAATCAAAATTCACATTATCAGAACGCAAAACGTTAAAGTGAAACAATCACTAAGTATTCAATTGGATCCCGCACGTGAACGAAGTCAAAGAAATTCGATCTTAATTTGCTAGCAAAAGATTTCAAAGAAGCAAGCTGAAACAACAAATTTGCAAATTTTAAAGGTGAAACACGGACGGTGTTAAACGAAAGAGGTTTTTTTAAATTTTCCTGAGGTGCGTTCGAACAACAGCCGGCAGTTCTCTTCGGAATCTGAATCGTTAATTAATGAAAGCTGCGTGCGGCATCTTGCATGAAAAATTAACTTATTCAAAATTGAATTCTCTTTAAAACAATGTAACAAGTGCCAGCCAACAACGAGTAATAGAGAAGGAGGCCCAGAGGTTCCCAAAATTCAGCATAACCATTTCAATTCCTTAATATATTCGCGTTGACGCATAAAATATAAAATTCATCACCCTGCGATTCGTCGGCACGGGCTTACAGGTCAGAAAAATGGATTTTATTAAAAACTTAATACAGGGGTTGCTTTATGTATTGCTATGATATGTTGTAATAGCTCCGCTAACAATTGCCTGTTTGTAATGAATTGCCTGACTGCAAAGGCTATTTTTAATTTAGAAAATTAATATAAGTTAAAATTAGGGCAAATCCATACACACAATTCGCAGATTATATTTTTATACTGTGCTCAAACTTGTCTGTCAGTAAATTAAGGCTAGTTAAAATAAAATGTAATTATTAATTACACAAATAAATGGTTGAATTTTTCTATTTTATTTAACTGCAATATTTATTACGCTAGCTCTCGGCGAACACAAAACTGCTTATCCCAGGTTGAGTCTGTAATGGACTATATTCAAATTTTAGGTTATTTGTCTCAACGTAGTTCATTTGCTCGTTCTTAGTAGATAATTCACCACCTCGTAAATTGACAGATAAACACAAAATGGTTTGTGCGTACAGCTTGTAATACGTTTAAAATCGTGAAATACTGTAAGAAAGCGTCAGGTAAATAATTCGAATATTTCTGCTTGGCAACAGATGAAACATTGCCTTCATTATTAGGATGACGTAGATCCTCACCTTCGTTGTTCTCAGGATGACGTAGAACCCACGCCGGCCTTTCAACTGTTTATGATGCTTGGAACTCCACCAATTTTGCAAAACCGGATGACGCCGTTCGATTTTTGAAAATTACGGCGTAGCAGGACCCTTGAAAAAACGCTATGCCTCTTCAGTAAGGTTCAATCTCGAATTTACATAGCTTTCCGAACAGAAACTGTTAAAATTACATATGGATCCTACCTCGTGAAGTTCGCTTAGATGCTGCTCGCAGATGACGCTCCCGGTTTTCTGCCTCTGGCTCTGCTGGAGTCGCTCCCCTGGGTGCAGATATTGAAAGTGACATTCTTGCAGACCCCGCTGACGTCCTTGATTGCTAACCTCTGAGTTACGCTGCAAATTTTGGTCGTAGTCGAAGATCGTAAAGTCCAGCTGATCGGCTCCCGATGCCCACTCGAGGATGAGATTGGAAAATTTAACTTTTACGTCGTGGAAACTGCTGCAAACGTTCCCACAGGTACATTGACACTTGGGAAATAAATTTGATTACTTTTTATAATTGGAAAAACACGTTTATTCTCATAAAACATTAGCTAAATATGGAGCACAAATTCGACAAGCTACATTAATTTTTGTTTTCAATTGTTCTCCCCGTTAATAACAAAAAAGCATCCGGTTGCTATGATACGGTGTTTTTCTACTATTAATTGGAAATTAGTTTTGATAATATTAACCAGAAATAGAATAAAGTTTGATTACATAAATTACAAATCTAACATTTTCTTAAAACTAAAATATTGTTTTTGCTTATAACTAGTATTGTTCTTGTTGCACTCACAAACGTTTTTAACTTCGCTGTTCTGCTCTTTTGCACTTTGTTTTTAATTACTAAAGCACTGACATTTGAGTCCACTTTTTACGTCGCTTGTTTCTCTTCTGGTGCCTACATTCAGAATTGCTCTTTGCAATTATCTAGATTATCCTTATCTTCAATCTACCCGTCACATTGCTCACAATTTTTACTGTTATTTGCTTTTTTAATAACTACGCTCATTTATGTGCACATAACAACCTTCTGTGTCAATTACTTTCATTTGGTCTGGCTTTACATATGCACAAACCTATCATTTTAATTATATTACTTTATTCAAAAGCCAAATTCAAACCGTCTGAAATATGCTTTGCTATTGCGTGATTTTATCTGACTAATTACTGTTTCTCGCATCTCATTACCAATGCATTTAATACTTTTATTATTGTTTCAAATTGTAATTATATAAAATATCCTAACTCTGTTCTTTATTGACTTGGTTAAACATTTTGCACTGCAAACAGAGCCAAATTGTGGGGTTACTACCATTTCAGTATATCTGTCTTCCAGGGTGCAACAATATTGTAAAATTAAGCGTAACAGTTTAGACTTTAGACCATTCTCATGCAGTTTAATACACAATAAGACCGTAAGCAATTTGGGTTGAAGTACATGTAATACGTTTCTTTTTTGGTTTCCTTTAAAATACGATAATTTTTAACATTGTTGGGTTGTTTTATTTTCTTAAAAACTAGTAGCTCAAGGGCTTATGCTATAAATGGTGGCGGCAGCGAACAGCGAAAAAACCCTTAAAAACAGCCCATAACTAAATTTTACAACCCCTAAATGGTTCAACGCGTATACATTTTTAGTTCTAAAATTTAAACACCTAACTCAAATAAACATATGCTAACCATTCGTTACAAAGGGCAGCCAACTACCCTAGCTTTCTGAATTAAATCCTACAATCCCTAATAAATTAATGTTTATTAAAAAAATTACATTTCTGGAAGAACTAGAGCAAACACCGGCAATAATTGATGTGTGCCCAGTGCTTGTAACAAATTCCGCTTACAGGTTAGGTAAATATTTCCTTTTTTTGTGATTTTGTGTATTTTTACTTGGTATTTCCCTTAGAAGCTATATTTTGGTATGTCTCTGTGTAAAAGAAAATTAAAAGTGGTTTACTTACGTCATCAGGAACAATACGGTAACAATAATTCCAGAATTTAAGCATTGATTCTGGTAATTAAAACAGCATTTTAAAATCCGCACAAAGGGGTGCAGATTTCAAATGTATACGCAACTTGAGCATTTTTTAAGTAGCAGGTAACAAGACAAGGTAGAATAAATCTATAATTAATTATAAAAGCCTTACTCTTACACAATTAAACATAAATTGGTTTGAAAATATTTACACCAGTTTAGGGTTGACATAAAAGACCGTCAAAATATATACCAGGTTCACAGAAAAACTCGGTAAGGTACTTTTCCAGGAACAACAACAGTACGTTTACAATTTTCAGCATTAAATTTGTTAATTACATTTTTTAGAACACTTTTAAGTTGGACATCTGGGCGTGCATACAAAAAAAAAATAAACAAAAGCTGGTACATCGTAATTGTGATAGTACAAGACAAAATTAACAACCGGGTGATTCATAAAGGCCATTATTTTACACGTTTTAAGTCACAGTTTGCAACATTTCAAGTTTTCAAGTTTAGGTGCATATTGTTACATTTTTAACGTTCGGGCTATTTAAAATTATACGACAAACATAGGTTCAAAAATTTATTTACAACTATTGGATTAATTATTGTTATTTACAAACACACGAGAATTATCAAGCAGAACACAAATTACTTTTAAACTACGGCACTATTTCTAACAACTATTATTACTTATTTATATCACTCTTAAACACTAACGATGTATTTCTATTTATCGGGTCATCTATTTATTTATTTCACGCGTTTTATTTATCTGGGAGCTCGCCGCTCTGATGCTGAATTCGAACTGCCCGCTATTCATGCGGGCGTGTATTTATATTTCAGGTAATCCCTTTCTAGACTAACCGCGCGTTCGCTAGACTCTTCTAGAAACCGCATGACGCATCCGCGTTTGTTGCCCTCGAGCGCGTCCCTGGAAGCGTGAGTGTCCGTTGTACCTGGCTGTAAGGGCGCTTCCCGAGCATTCGACCGCTGTGACTCATATTTCTGCAGCCGCTTCGAGAAGCACTGGAACGCTCGCGTATTAATCGCCAAGGCTGCTGACTCATCCATTCCTCGGCCCTCAGGATCGTAACACTGCCCCCGCCTTAGGTCGTTCTGTCCCAGAACGAGTTGCGTCGGGTGCCTGTCACTCGCTCTTGTGGGGATTCGATGACGGTATTTACAGGCGGTGCCCTTCTTGCACACGGACTGGTTGAAGAAGTAGCAGTCCACCGTGGGCTCAATGCTTCGCGCCGGGCTGCAACAGCAGACCTCGATCTGGATGCCGGTCTGGTCGAAGACTACTTCCAGCATGCTGCGAACGACCCCCCAGTCCAACGAATCCAGGCCGCATGCTAATTTCGGCATCGCTAGCCGGGTTTCGCCGTTCTTCACCATCTGCTCCTTAAGGTCCAAAAGAGCAGACCAGAGCTCCTGGTAACTAGGTTTTTCGTGAGACAACCTTTTCGTCACCAAGTAATAAATGGAGCTGTTGCCTTCCTTCAGCTGCAAGGTTCTGCCAACCTGAGGTGCCTGCTCTCGCAGCTGGTTGAACCGGCCAAACTGCTCCCGGAAGGCAGCGGCGATCCCCCTAGACATCCGGAGGTCCTGGGCGACGCAGTGTGCCAGGGAATACTGCCGCAGGGTGTCGAACAGGTCACGCTGCACCTCTGTAGTAACTCCGAATCGCGCAGTCTTCGTACCCCCATAAGCGGCCATAAACTCCTGGAAGGAGGTTCCTCCGGTCCCTAGTCGTCTCAGGGGTTGTTCAGTGACAGCCTCCACTTCCTCATTCGTTCCGGCATATGGGGCCAACCGATTGAAGTGCACCACCCTGCACTTTCCTCGAGGAGGTTTCTGGATTCGGTATACCACGTCATTCAGTCGAGCAACTACAGTGTAGGGGCCTTCCCAGTTTCCTTGGAGTTTGGGGGAGAGGCCACGACGCCTCTGACGCCTCTGGGGGTTATGAAGCCATACCAAATCGCCAGGCTGGAAACCACCGGCCTCAGCGCGGGCATCATATCGGTCCTTCATTCGGTCGCTGGCACCCTGAATGTTTCGGCGTACGGCGTCGTGGATCTCTTCCATCCTCTTCAGGTTCCCCACGTAGTCCTCCCCGGCCGTTTCTTCGCCAGGCTTTCTTCCAAACTTGAGGTCACATGGCAATCGCAGCTCGCGCCCAAAGAGTACCGTAGCTGGGGTGTGGTTGGTTGTCTCTTGTACTGCCGATCGGTAGGCCATTAGGAATAGGTGAATGTACTGGTCCCAGTCACGCTGATGTTCGGAAACCACCTTGGACAGATGCTTCCCCATGGTTCGGTTCATCCTTTCCACCATGCCGTCCGATTGAGGATGGAGGGCAGTGGTCCGGGTCTTGTGTATCCCCAGCAGCTTGCAAACGTTCTGGAACAGTCCAGACTCGAAATTCCGGCCCTGGTCGGAATGTAATTCCAGGGGGACTCCAAAACGGCTGAAGCACTCCTCCACCAGAACATCAGCTACAGTACCGGCCTCTTGATTCGGAAGGGCATATGCTTCAGGCCACTTGGTGAAGTAGTCCATGCACACCAAGATGTATTTATTTCCCGCTTCGGTTTCGGGGAATGGTCCAGCGATGTCGATGGCTATCCTCTCGAACGGACCACCGACGTTGTACTGCCGCATCGGAGCTCTACGTCTACCAACCGGTCCGTTTCCTGTAGAGCAGGCTTCGCACCTTCGGCACCACTCTCGGACATCATCTTTGCAACTCGCCCAGTAGAACCGGTCTCGGACCTTCTGCAACGTCTTCTTCAATCCAAAGTGTCCCCCAGAGGTGCCATCATGCAGAACCTCGGCCACTCTACTCCTTGGAACCATCAATTGTGATCTCGTTGCCCTACCGTCCTCGTCTTCCAAGATTCTAGTCAGGACGTCGTTCTCGAGCTGCAAGGAGTCCCATTGCGCCCAATAGGTCTTCACCGTTGGGTTGGTGGCGGAGACCTCCTGCCAGGTAGGTCGACGGCCATCTCGTTTCCAGGCTATAACTGTGCCTAAGTCGGGGTCGTTCTCCTGGCTGTTCTGCAACTCGTCTAGCTCCCACGAGTCGTCGACTACAGTGGTACGATTGATGGGTACCGCACGACTCTCCAGTCTCGAACAGTGGCTGCAGTCCGCAGGGCAGGGCCTCCTGGACAACGCATCGGCGTTGCGGTGGGCTGTGCCAGGTCGATGATTTATTTCAAAGTCGTACTCTTGTAGGCGCTCGATCCACCTAGCCACCTGCCCTTCAGGGTTCTTGAACTGCAGCAGCCATCTTAGAGCAGCATGGTCGGTCCTCA
This sequence comes from Agriotes lineatus, assembly GCA_940337035.1. Taxonomy (NCBI): domain Eukaryota; kingdom Metazoa; phylum Arthropoda; class Insecta; order Coleoptera; family Elateridae; genus Agriotes; species Agriotes lineatus. Next base: position 145,023,539 of record OW679196.1, on the reverse strand, counting down.
GTAAGAATCTTCTGCCATACAGGTATTTATAAAAATGCTCCACGGACTTGACTACTGCCAGAAGCTCCCTCCTGGTTACGCAATAGTTACGCTCTGGTTTGGACAGGACCATGCTGAAATATGCCAGGACTTTCTCTTGCCCATCTTGGACCTGGGACAAAACACCACCTATTCCGACATTGCTAGCGTCAGTGTCGAGGATAAACTGCCCTTCCTGACGTGGATAGCAAAGTACAGGTGAACTGGTTAAGGCAGTCGTGAGCGTCTCGAAGGCCTCCGCGCACTCAGCACTCCATTCGAACTGTCGTCCCTCTTCCGTTAGACGGGTTAACGGTTTTGCGATGTTGGCGAAGCCCAGCACAAACCGTCGGTAGTAAGTACAGAGGCCCAGGAAGCTTCGCAGTTCATGCTTATCCTTCGGGATTGGCCAATCCTGCACTGCCTTCACCTTACTCGGGTCTACTGCTACTCCCTGGCGGGATACGACGTGCCCCAGGTACTGTACCTCCTTCTGGAAGATGTGGCACTTCTTTGGACTCAATCGCAGGTTGGCACCTCGCAGTCTACCGAACACTTCCTCCAGGTTTTTCAGATGCTCGTTGAAGGATTTGCCCACCACTATGATGTCGTCCAAGTAAATCAGGCATGTCTGCCAAGATAGACCCTTTAGGACGGTGTCCATCAGCCTCTCAAACGTGGCGGGGGCATTGCACAAACCGAACGGAATGACGGAGAACTGCCAGAGCCCAGTTCCGATAGTAAATGCAGTCTTCTCCCTGTCCGCGGGTTCCATTCCGACTTGCCAATAACCGCTCTTCAAGTCTAGCGTCGAGAACCATCGAGAACCGGAGAGTGTATCCAGGGTATCATCAATTCGTGGCAGAGGGTAGCTGTCTTTCTTGGTCACATGGTTCAGCTGTCGGTAGTCAACACAGAACCTCGTTGAGCCATCCTTCTTCTTGACAAGAACCACAGGGGAGGCCCACGGGCTGCTGGACGGTTCGATGATCCCTTGGTTTCGCATATCTTGGACAATCTTCTCAGCTTCTTCCCGTTTGGCGAGGGGCAACCTTCTTGGATGTTGGCGTATCGGTTGAGCATCCCCCGTATTGATTTTATGTTTAACTACGTCCGTACGGCCGCTGGGATGATCTCCGCACTCGAAGACGTCTTGGTACCGGGCCACCAGATCTTCGATCTTCTTCCGTTCTTGCTGGCTCACGCCCTTGCACGTAGACATCACGGTGTTAATTAATGCCTCTGGGCAGTCCTTCGCCTTGCGGCCGCCGCCACTAGTGATCGTTCTCACAACGGCGGAGACCGGTGTGCACCTTCCCAGGATTGTGTCTCTCCTGACGGTTGCTGGTTCCCTGTTGACGTTCATCATCCTTACTGGGACCTTAAGCCCAGTCTTTACCAACGTCTTCCCAACCAGGATACCATGAGCTCTCCTTGTCATAGTCGGGTTCAATCATGCGCACTACGTTGCCCCGGAGATCGCCATCCAGGTATGCATCCACGACTCTCTCGGTTCGTCCAGGCAGAGTAACATCTTCCGCCAATACCACTTGTACTGCGATCTCTTCTCTTGGGTGTAGGGAAAGCTCCTCCCCACCCACGTGCAACACGCCGCGTCCCAGGTCCAAAGTGAACCCACACTTATTCATGACATCCATTCCCAGGATGAACTCGTCCGCAATGTCAGCAATCAGGACCCGATGCTTGAGGGTTTGATTACCAATCTTCAATTTCACATCCATCTCCCCATGTGTGGTCACTGCGCCTCCCGTGGCAGTGCGAAGGCGTGTCCTGGTGGGCAGCAGCTCACCCTCGTCTCGTATTACGTCAGACCTGGCGATGGACTTCGTCGCTCCAGTATCCAACAGCAGAGACCGAACTCTTCCATTTATTTTCCCATCAATGAAGAGGCTATCAGGCTGGTGTTGCACGGACGACACATGTATGGGAATCTCCGGGGCATGGCAATCACGAGTCGACTCTCGCCCCTTCTTGTCGACCCGCATTAGTTTTCCGACGGCTCGTCAGACACTCGGGCTCCTTTCTTCGGACAGCGAGCCCTAAGATGACCCATCTCTCCGCAGCTCCAGCAACGGGGCCCCTTCTCCCTCGTCTCCTGCCTTATAAGTCGTCGCAACATGTCCTCCATGGATTCAGGCGCCATCTCCGTCGTGGCGACACCGCGGACACGACCATGTCCTCTGGAAGCACTCCTTGCCGCTTCAAATTCCAATGCATGGGCTAAGGCCTCTCCCAGTGTCCTATGGCGCCCCAGACGTACCGCTTGCTGAGTATCGGCGTCTTTAACTCCATCTACGAATGTTTGGACGGCTAGCTGCTCCAGGAAGTCCTCCGGCGCCGATGGATACGCGAGCCGAACCAATCGAGCAACATCGGCCTCCAGTTCTTGCAGAGTCTCCCCCGACTTCTGAATTCTGTTCTTCAACTGGGCACAATGCACATGCTGAAGATGACCATTGCCATAACGCCGTTCCAGACGATTCACCAATTGCTGGAAGTCCCTCTGCTGATTTTCTGGAATCATTTGCAAAACATTCAGAGCATCCCCTCGCAATGTCAGGATCAATGCGGTCGCTTTGTCTGCCATTCCCCAACCATTAGCAACGGCTGCGGCTTCAAATTGCTTCAGGTATGTTGACCATGGCGTTTTCCCATCGTAAGAGGGCAGTTTCATGTGCAAGCCAGATGTTGCGGGCCTCACTGGGGCAGTATCTTGGGACAGAGCAACCTGAGGGGCAGCAACTCGCGATAAGGTAGGCTGATTCACTGCAATTGGAGAAGAGCAGCCAGCAGATTCAGAGAGAGCTGGTTGGCCTTGGCCACTTCGTGACTGCAGCTCCAGTATGTCACTCCGAACTCCGGCCAACGCTCTCTCCATATCTTCCCGAAGTTCATCCTTGAGGTCTTCTTGAGTGACTCTCAGTTTTTCCTCAAGTTTTTCTCTAAGATCCTCTTGCGCGGCTCTCAACTGTTCCTTCAGTACTTCCTGTGCCCTTTCTGCATTCTCTTCTGCCTTCTTTTGGCCGGCTTTCAATTCTTCCTGGCCAACTTGGATCTCTTTCTTAAGTTCCTCCGCCTTGTCCTGGCTAACTTGCATCAGTTGCAAAAGTTGGCTTAATTGGGCTTCCATTTTGTTGCTTTGAGATCTCGTCAAAGGCATCCACACTATACACTTAAATTTATTTATCTGACCGTCGTTTTATAGGCACTTGTTAACAATTTATTTATTTAATGTTTGTTCAATAATTTTCTTATAGCCCCCGGTACAAAACCCCACACCTGACACCACTGTTACGTTTTTAACGTTCGGGCTATTTAAAATTATACGACAAACATGGGTTCAAACATTTATTTACAACTATTGGATTAATTATTGTTATTTACAAACACACGAGAATTATCAAGCAGAACACAAATTACTTTTAAACTACGGCACTATTTCTAACAACTATTATTACTTATTTATATCACTCTTAAACACTAACGATGTATTTCTATTTATCGGGTCATCTATTTATTTATTTCACGCGTTTTATTTATCTGGGAGCTCGCCGCTCTGATGCTGAATTCGAACTGCCCGCTATTCATGCGGGCGTGTATTTATATTTCAGGTAATCCCTTTCTAGACTAACCGCGCGTTCGCTAGACTCTTCTAGAAACCGCATGACGCATCCGCGTTTGTTGCCCTCGAGCGCGTCCCTGGAACCGTGAGTGTCCGTTGCACCTGGCTGTAAGGGCGCTTCCCGAGCATTCGACCGCTGTGACTCATATTTCTGCAGCCGCTTCGAGAAGCTCTGGAACGCTCGCGTATTGATCGCCAAGGCTGCTGACTCATCCATCCCTCGGCCCTCAGGATCGTAACAATATATAAACAAAATTTAAACACACAGGAATAATTAGTGGAAAAATTCTAAAGTTCACTATAAACAACATACACTGACCAAATTTTTAAAGCATTTGAAACGATAAATAATTAAAAACCTTATAGAATGGAAACAAATACAACGACTACGGATTTATTACCTGGAATTTGTAGCCCTATTCAACCTTTTGTTACGTTAGGGATGATAGCTTCAACAGTAGAAAGTTTCAGCGAAAAAAATAACATTAAGCAATATATTGAAAAATTGGACCAACGAGGTATTTTAGATAATTGGTCAAATATACAAAACGAAACATTTTAAAATATAGGCTAACTGGGGATGCTTACAGCTACTTTAGAACAAATCAAAACCTCTATGCTTTGAAATATAACGAACTCAAAGAAAAGTTAATAAATAAATTCACACCGGCGAAAATTAATGTATTACGATTAAAAACGGATGATTTAAAACAAGCAGCGGGCAATAAAAAGGAAAGGATTTAAGGAAAAAGAACGCGGAGCTACTTTTGCATCAATTTCGAACAGGGGTAAACAAAAATATTATAAAGCAATTTGGGTCTTTACTTATGCGTACGCAAAATGTTAACATAGATAAAGTCGAAGAATTCGTGATTCAAATAGAATTGTCGGAAAAAATGTGCACAAATAAATTCCAAAGTAATTCAGTGTTTACAGTGCGTAGAACACAAAACAAAGCTTGTTTCAATTGTCGTCGTAATAATCATGTAGCACAAAACTGTTTAGGCAACATTCACAACCAAGAAACAACAATTTCGGAAAATTTTACTCGGAGCAGAACAATCAGCAAAATTATTATAGGTCACAAACCAATTCTAATCATGCTAGGGCACAAAATGTTTATAGGCCGCAAGTAAGTTTTCACAATAATAGGGAACAACATTTTCAGACGAATTTAAACAGAAACCGCGGATATAATCAAAATAAGCAAATTAAACTGCGGCAGACGTCCAATTATAACAGTTACCCGGGAAATAAGGAAGGGAATTTGCAAGACCAGAATAATTTTCAAAATTATAAAGGTGCACACAATAAGGGAGAAAGCAATTATAACAGTAGGCAACAAACGGTAAAATATGAAGGAAATAACGTTAACAATAATAGAAACTTTAACACTAGAGGGAACTCAAGAAATACAAAGGTAATTTTAAAAATCAGAACCAGGGAAGAACTCAGATTAATGTAAATTCAGTAAGCAATTTAAACTTTCCAGGACTCCGTTTGTCACCCTAAAACGCATGAGGACAATGCCAAGCGTGGTCAACAAAAAAACCCATGGAGGAAGGTACCTCCAAGATCTAAGGGTCAGGCGGAACCAAAAAGAAAGGGTACGGAAAGCGAGAAATCGCTAAAAATATAACACAAGGTGCGGAAGGTAGGGATTGAAGATCGGTACCTCCCACGAAAGAGCTCCTCCGTCGCTCAATCTTTGTGACTACCGCTCCCGGTAAATAAAACTGTACCATCATAGGGCGATGAGTCCAATGAGCACCAACAGCTAATACAACCGGTAGAGTTGCGCCCCCAAAAGAATTACGCGCTCTGGCTACTAGCTAGGGTGCGAAAGGTGTGAAGAGAGAAGAGGAAGAAGAAAGACCGAATACATCGGTAGAAAATACGTAAATTTGAGTCGGACCTGGTTGTTCGCAGAAGTACTTGATATTGACATGTTTAAAAAATTCGTTATTTATAACCGAGACAACATCAACGACAGGTACAGCGCTGGATAGCGCATCAGGGACGACATGGTCTTTTCCCGTTCGATATTTGATAGTAAAATCGTAAAATGGCTTTCGGGGTTCAGTCAGACGCGGGTTTAAATACCAAATTTCGTGGCGCCCTAGTATTCTGTAACATCCTGTATATGTCGTCACACTTGTTCCTACGGCGTCCCGTTCATAAGACCACGCCCATCTCCCTGAGTGTATTTTGCAGTGGCTATTAGTCTGTTTTCGAGAATTCTAGGGCGAGTGGTGACGTTTCTCGGACGTGATAAATTAGGTGTCACTCTCGTACCCCGAGGTGTCGTAAAAACAGTTTTATAACGTAACAAGATTACAGTGTGCGGTACATCTGTGACGATTAAAATGTCAATAGTTATAATCTTATTATTTAATTGGATTGGCAAGTACTCCTGAAAATCCAAACCACCAGGGTACCATAACTATAAAGCAACATCATCTGCTGCAGGTAAATTTTTTAAATTACCGAATCACAGTTGTAAACAACAAACGAGATCACGATACTAAAATTCGCGATCGCATGAATTTTTCAGGAAACTATTAACCACGATCTAACCATGGCCGTAAAACGAACTGTCTACCTGACAGTAGTGATTCCAATAAAGTATCAAAAATAGTAAATATTTATTTCAAAAAGTTGAAATTTTAGAAAAAATTTCACCAGTAATATTAAAAATCACACAGCACAAATACAAAAGACAAAGTAATCTGATGAAAACGACGGGCACAAAGCAAATAAGTGGAACGTAGGTATCCGAAGTGCATTGAAGGGAAGGGGAAGAGCGCGGGGTTGTTGTTGACGAGTGGACGTAACGGGATACTTACCTATCCCCGCCACGGGTCATCGACCTTAGTACCTGGCACTTACCAAAACTTCTGCATGTCTATTTTGGAATTTGTGAGCCCTTTTGTTGTGAATTAGCCAAATAATATTGATTTGATTGAAATATAGCATTAAAATATGGCATTTTTTCAAAATATAGTATTTATCACGAAAAAGGGCATTTTATAGCATTTATGGCACCAACAAATGTGGTTCATTCCACCCCTTACTACGTGAAACGCCTAAATACGAAATCTGGCCCTAAAGGAGCCTACAGTAAGAAACATGGCAAAATGGCATTTGACGGACTCTAGTAATAACACACGCATGCCATACAAAATTATATCCAACAACTTAATAAGTATCTAAAAAACAAATTTTGCATTGACAACGGTGAAAAGTCAAAGTACCAAATTAATAGGGAAGTAGCAAGAGGTCAAACAAATTTCTAATTAGACTCATCTGTGATTCGTGGTATACGTTTGGCAGTACTGAAGTGTATTGTCAAAATTGATCTAGTACTAGCCTAATAACTAGGAGGAGTTCGATAAACTATTTTTTCGTTATGGGCATAGACAAAGTTCGGTTTAGCCAAGAGTGAAAATAGAATAAGTACCTATTAAACGGAAAGTATCTATTGTCTCTTAAATTAAAATTATTTATATAAAGTATGCACATTATTAAGCAAAAAAAATGAATTTGGGCGGATGCTGCAAAACCCGACCTGGTAGAAGCTGCAACCAACGATCTTTGAAATATACTTGGCAGCCCTTGGTACGGTTGCCACAGAATATTCGTCTGAGGCTGCACGCTGTATATCGTCGGAATAGGGGTTTCTGAAATGCAACTGTTAAACATGACAGCATATGTAATGGCTGTGTTGTTTATGTTTGCGATCAAACTAATGTTGTCAAATTTCGACAAATAACGCTGTGTATGAATCGTGTAGTGCAAGTGTTAAATTTGCTTTTTTTTTGCGGCCCTCAGAGCGATGTAATTAGTCAAAGCCTGCTGTAGAGGCGCTTTCAGGGCATAAGCTGCAGGTCGGAGCGGAATCTGTGATTTTCTCTGGCGTTGCTCTTAGACGTCGCCGTAAAACGAAAGGCGACCTGGTGAATATTGCTCTCGCCGTAAGTCTGCGGCTTTGGCGTTGATACTTTGCAGGAATATTGTCGCCATTTAAGTGGTGCAGTATTGGAGCCCTGACCTTTAGAGGCGCAGGAAAGGGTAGTTGAACCTCGCGTTCGGGTTCCAATAAGCTGAAAATACGACAGAAAGTGGTTTCGATGATATATTTTGAGGTGATGGCTCCAACAAGCCACACAAATACGCTATTAGGTTTGGAGTTTAGGTTCGGGAGTTCTAGAAAGGGCTTTTAGGTAGGTCCAGCAACTCAAGTGCATCTTACGACTTTGGACGGCTTTTTCAGGGAGATCTCGGACTAGCGTAAACTCGTCTTTTCGGGCAAGGCATAGTCCGAATCGGTGCGGAGGGCCTATTTTGCTTGCTACGGCCAACCGGCGGCGTTGGGCTCAGTAGGAAAAGCCCAGAGGGCCTAGAAGTTTGTGAGTCTTCCGGTTAGAGCTGGCTGAACGGGTCGCTTAATCCAAGAATTTTTAGTTGCCTAGGTGCTTTAATTTAATACCTTTCTGGGCCTTTCTGCCTAAACTATTTTCTAGGGAATTTAAGAAGGGTTCAGCAAGACTTGGTTTTGCGAGTAGCTCCGCATCGCTGGGCCGTTTTGTATATTGAAGTCTTCGAGTTCTGGAGATTTAAGCGCTGGTTGTAACTTAACAAGGGCGTATAAATTCTAGGCATTTTATTTATGCGTAAATTAAATTTTGCGCAAGTGCTAACGTCACACGTTGGTTACCGCTTTACAGTATCAAGAAGTTTGAATTGTTCTCATGTATCGATGTTCCTTTGCCAGTCTTTGAGTGATCATTTTCAGAATTAGTGTTGCTGTCTAAAGAAAACAACACAGGCTTTGCAAAATCTTGTTTTGCCATCAAATTTTTAGACAAAGCTTGATAGGTCTAAGTTTAGATTAAAAAGTCTTATTATCTGAAAATCAGGACTTGAGATAGTTTAACGACTTTTCATTGATAAAGTAATTAATTTTTGTGTTTATAAGTTAAGAGAAATTGCGGCTTTATTTTTTAGTGCTATTTATTCCTGTATTTTGATCATAGTTATGAGCCAGGACGAAATTGTTTTAACTGTAACACACACGCAGAGTCGGAGTAAAGATATGTGAGGCCCAGGGCTAAATTTTTTTAGAGGCCCCATTCCCATTTATGCAACGGGTACAAATGGATCTAAATTATTAGAAACCGCACTAGATTATAACCTTCGAATCTTTTCGAGGCCCCCGAAATTCGGTGGCCCGGGGCTGCAGCCCCCTTAGCCCACCCCTTAATCCGGCTCTGCACACACGAATGATAATCGTATACTTAGTAATAAGAAATGGTTTTATTTTTTCAAATTGTATACTGTTGCTCTAATGTTTTGTGTTAGCATGACAAGGCAAGAGTCTAGAAAGTCTAGATCTAGACGACATCACTACTTAGAATGTTCCGTTTTTATTTTGTATTATCTCTTTGTGGACGACGTATAATCTATATTTCGCCTCGTCATAATGGGGCTGATGCTCAAGTTATAAATGCGTGATGGATGAACTCTTCAATATCTTTTCTAATGGTATTCAACTTGTAGGAATATGCCTTTGTTTCTATGAAATTAAAATTCCAAGTGATTAGTGAGTGCGACGAGTGACCACACTCTTTATGGAACTCCAATATCATGCAAAGCATGCATCTATTCAGCAAAATTGTGTAGATGTTGATAAATTCTATATCAGATTGTTTCCAGGTTGTTGTCCTTGACTGGAAAGCTATCTATTTAATCGTAAAAATAGTTCGAGAAATGATATGATTCTGATGTAATATTTTTGCCTAAGCATTGCGTTCTCCTTGTTTTGCAAATAAACTTATAATTGTGAACAGACTATTTTATCATTATTTTTCCGTATGTAGCTTGTATAACATACAGGATGTAACAGACTTGATGGAAAAAATATAGACCGTCTCATTTCAGAATGCAACTTTCTATTTGCCTGCTTATTGAAATATAGGCTTCTAAAGAAGTTTTAGATTTGTAACGATGTCATAGACTACGGTTGTTTTCTCTATTAAAAGCAGAGATACTGATTACCGACTTCCAATAAGAACACTTTCTAGAACAATAAGAAGACATTTGTAACAATATGCGCCACTTTGTATATTCTAAAACATCTTTACGTTGTTTCCTTTACTTATTTGGGATTTTTTATGTATGTTCATGTTATTAATGGTTTGATATGCTCAACTGATTTTGGCGGCTATCTCAAGTATTTAGTACTTGATAGTGTAATTTATATTGCAAAACTACGCGTCCGAAAAGTTTGAAATAGATAATCTTAAGTAACAAAGTAGAGGCATTTTGCTTATCACCAGATGAATTTGCAAGGATTTTTGTCTACTTCTCGTTTAGCAACGTCACTGCCATATATTGTATACATAGCAAGAAAAGTAGAAGCCAATATTAGTCCTTGTAAAAATTTTGGAATCAAAAGATGTTATAAAGATATTAAAAAGTTTAAGACAACAAAGGAAGCAGTCATCGGGAAAAGATGAAGAATGTATGAACCGAAACAAGAAGCATAATAGAGAGATAATTGCGACATTATTGTAAAATTGCTTGAACGTGCAGATCCAAAAGAAAATCAATGAAGGATTGAAGAAAAGAGAGAAAGATGACTATCGCAACCTATAAGAATATACAATAGCAGAAGAAGAATTACAAGAAGCAATTAGTAAGATGAAATTGGAGGAGGCATATGAATACGATAGAACTAATCTGGAAATGTGTTGCTGTTGCTCAAAATCATAAAATGTGAATGAAGACGTCTCCGCGGATTGCGAAAAAATATAAACATTAGTTATATAGGTGATAAACAACAAAAGTGCTGTAGCTCCATATAATTTAAATGGAGCCACAGCACTCTAGAAGTGAAATTTTATTGATCGCTGATATTGTACCACAAAAGCTCGTTATCAATGGAATTTTATAAAAATAGTTTTGCTAAAACAAAAAGCTTTAAGAGGCAATTGAGAAATTTTATTAAGATAGTGATCGATTATATCTGGAGAGATTATTTCAATAATCCGAATTATTTCAATGTAACCACTCTTATCTGTTTAATTGTCATCATGATCATTTAGGGCTAGAGCCCATTACAACCATGGCTAACTAAAAACTTTCTTTATTTTTTCACGTGCTCTAGTAGCCTTCAGTTACATACTCTGATAAGATTTTGGTCTTTTTGCAAGGCATTCAGATACAGTGTTCGTGGACGGCCTATCGATCTTATTCCTTCAGGTTGTTCTACGTATTTTTGCTTCTGTATTATTTCCTACTAGCTGAAACCCGCGGCATATGCCGCATTTAAAATGTACGACGAATTTAATAACTTTTGTTGCACTAAAGAAAGTTTTAAAAGCACGCTAGAAATTGGCAGTAAGGAAAAGTTCCAAAAAATATATTTTCAAATGGAAAGTCTCTGGAAAGGAAACGCTCGCCTATGGAAGGCGTCCTAATTAATACGACGTTGTTGGAACGCAGTAAAAAAAATTGCTGAAAGAATTGTTCTACAAGTTAAGAAGAGTGACGCCCGTATTCATAGTCGTTCGCCAGCGGATCTCCGGCGACTCGCCAGAGTTTCGTTATGAATAGTATGTTGGCGGCACTGTACGTCTATGTCAAATTCGAGGTTAGCGGGTTAGATTTTATGTGAGTTTCTGTCAAAACTGACTGAAAACCTAACCTGATCACCTCGAATTTGACATAGACGTACAGTGCCGCCAACATACTATTCATAACGAAACTCCGGCGAGTCGCCGGCGATCCGCTGGCGAACGACTATGAATACGGGTGTAAGAGTTTTCCAGTGAATGTAAAAGTTTTACGTGCGCATGGAAGAATGACGTTGTAGCCCACGGCACATGCTGCATTTAAAGTTTGCGCGTTAGATAGATATACTTTGTTTGTGACATTACAAAAAAAAATCTTTTACACACGTCTACTATGGCAAATGCTGCACCAAATACATACAATATATACAGTTCACATTTAATTATATATATTTATTCCTAATTCAGTACGTAAAACATGCTTAGAGTCATGTTTTTGATAACGGTGATAAAACTTAGATTACATTTAGATTTTAGTTTATTGGCATACATGTTTAACGTCAGCGTACAAACAATTTCCAGAATATTTTATACCACATTGAATATTATGTACCATCGGATGAAAAATTTTATTATTTGGCCTGAACGAGATCAGCTGATTAAATCAATGCCAGAATGCTACAAGGTAGCATTTGGCAACAAGATTTCAGTAATAATCGACTGTTTTGAGATGAGAGTGAAAAAATCAAGTAGCCTTGAAGTACAATGTACTACATAGTCTACGTACAAACAACATAATACGGTAAATGTACTAATAGGCATCACTCCTCCTGGATCAATATCATTTATATCACATGGATATGGTGGCAGAATAAGCGATAAAGGTCTAACAGAGGATTGTGGGATTTTCAACAATCTCTTGCCAGAAGATTTTGTATTGGCAGATCGTGGCTTTTTAATAAAAGACTCGGTAGGACTACATATGGCTACAGTGATTACGCCTGCTTTTCTAAAGGGAAACGGCAGCTCGATCCAAGGGATATAGAATCAACCAGGAATATAGCAAGCCTGAGGTAGTGCAAGTATATTGTTACAATAATTATCTTAATTATATCTTTTTTTCAGAATACACGTCAAACGCGTTATTGGAGTTCTTCGTCAAAAAAATACAGTTCTTCACGAAACGATGCCCATGCTCCTGGTGAAAAAGAAAACTGACGATGTTGCTGTGGTAGATCAGAACAGTTTCTTGTGCACTCGTAAATTTATGCCCTCCTATAATTGTATAATTATGAAATAAATTGTATTAACAAAGTAATCTAATTATTTTTACTTTAATAATAATAATATCTACAAAATTATTAAAATTAGTTAATTAAGGTTCTAACGTTAATACTATCCACCACCATTTATTATATAATGTAAAATTATTTGATTATCTTTTTCTGCATGTGGCCAATAAATAAAAAGCAAAATTACAATATCACATAGCAAAAATTATTAAATAGTACCTATACGATAAGAAACATAAGGATAATTCGAAACTATGTAAGCTACATTAACAATCAATAAAATTACACATGCTGTCTACACAACATAAAAGAATAATTAATGTCTAAATTAAGTATGAAAAATAATTTTTCCGTTGATCGCTTCTTAATTTCAATATTAATAAATTATTTTTCCAAAAAAGGATGGATTAATAGAAGTCATTAATACACTGTTTTTGATTAATCCACTCTTTTTAATTAATTAACTGTTTTTGTGATTTTGAGGTTTTGATATTTTGCATGGAGGTTAGTTGTATTAATCAAATTTTTCGCAACAAAAAAAGATTTTGCGGTCAACGAAAAAATTTTGTAATCAACTCGTTTTTTAATGGGCGATTAATAATCTCAACTATTAAAGGCACTCACTCGCTGTCGCTCGTTCGTGCTTTAAACAATTTTGATTATTAATCGCCTTTATTAACACACTTGTTGGTTAAATAACTATTAATGCATAAAGCATAACGGATATTTTGAAGCTATTTAATATTTATTTATTGTGACATCTCTAACAGGTGTTACCCTTATTACAAGAGATGCAGTGTAGATATATTCTGCTATATGCAGGTATTAGCGTTATAGCATGTAAATTAAAATTAAAATAATCATCCTAACTAAAATAAACTTTAATCATGGTTGCAGGAGATGAATCGACGCCGTAACTTGCTACTATGACTTCCCGTACTGATTGGTAAATTTAAGTCTTAAAAATTTGTTACATCAATAGTTCATTTTGTTTCATTTTAGTTATAATAATACTTTTTTACAACAGATGCAAACATACTGTATGGAGCTGACAAATCAATGTTGAGCAGTATGTAAATTTGATTCACAAGCTTTAATATATCAGTAATCGGAATTCTGGTATAAAAAGAAGGTACAAAGAATAACAGTGAGAAACGAACAGGCCTAGCGGGTACTCTTAAAGTTAATAGCGAAAGCAGATTGCTATCGTTAATTTTATTATTCCATAATTTATAACAAAGTTTTAATGAATTTAAGGTACATACATAAACAATCAAAATATTTACATAACAGTACAAAATAACAGAAGAACTAATGTCTAAATTAAGTATGAAAAAGAATTGCAATGGATAAAGTATAAAGAATATTTCGAAGCAATTTATGCTAAATAAACAATCAACATATTTACAAAGTCTATTAACACAGAATAACAAAATAATTCTAATTTAGTCCAGAGAAATTAAACATTGCTCTTCGGAAAAATTCCCGGAAAGCTGGATTTTGGTATGAGCCTTGATATTGTGGTTCTAAACAAAATGTCAAAAGTCCTCATCGATCCGAGTGCCGCTAAAAATTTTAAGGGGGGGCAAAGGTCACCAAAAACGGTATTTCGTCAATATCTAGTTAACGGTCACTTTTACAGAAAAAATATTTATTATCAGATTTGTAGCTTATGAAATTTCCAACAATAAAGATATCATGACTTTTATTCGTAAAAGTAACCGTTTCGGAGATAATTCGATTTACAGAGTTGTAACGAATAGATGCACTCCTCAATGGCATGTATATCTCATTGGAGTTGCGACTTGCGTTTTAGAGCCCGTAAAAATAGAAAGAAACACATATATAGTACACTGTAGTCTAGATAGAGAAGGAATGTGCTCCGAAAAGTTCCCCTCCGTTGTCATAAAACCTCAAGAGACATCTGCTTGCTATTCGTGTAGGAGCATAATAGTATATTTTGTTATTAGGAGCAAAAATTATACTTTATTTGGCGTGGAAACTGATTCTCTTCAAGTTGTTTGAAAAAATAAGAAATTCATAAATTATGCAGACATTTTTACTAAGACAGAATATTCTCCAGACTTGATTTTCAACAATGGAATTCGTTTTCTCCCTGCTATGTATAGGGCTCCAGTAAAAGAGGCATCTATTGATACTCACAAATATTCAACTTTTGTGAAATCTACACAGCTCAAAAAACCTGTTCAGTTATCTATTCTTCCGCCAACATCTAGTGCTGATCGGCAACATTTATATCGGGTCTATTACCAGGTTCAAATATGGCTAGGTAAGGAGCTTACTCCTGAAGACTTGGGATGGAAGTTAAGGGATAACATTTTGGAACCAATTCAAACTCTGCTTCCACCTGCTCCAGACATTCTGCTGAATACTAATTTTTGCAATTGCACCAAGGGGTGTAGCTTAAACTGCGGCTACAGAAAAGTTGGTATATATTGTTCACCAGTTTGTGGTAATTGCCAAGGTCAGTCTTGCTTAAATGTAACACCCGATATAAATGACGTCGATACTTGCGACTCCACTGAAGATGTAGAACCATCACGTTTCCTGACTGAATCTATGGAAATAGAGAAGACAGCAGAAGAACAAGAAGAAGAAGAAGATGATGATGAAGAGGAAAGCATACCGATTGAAATAGAGTCTGAAGATGAATATTAATAACTCCTGTTTTGAATCCAAAATTGATTAATGAACAAGTTCATAATAATTTTTTTTTAAATAAACATTTTTCAAACAATAATAAACGTGGAATATGTCTACTGAGAACACCACATGAAAAAAACGCACCTTGTGCTCTACCTCGAAGGTGGTGTGGAAAAGAGTGCACTTTTCAACTCTGTAAATCGAATTATCTCCAAAACGGTTACTTTACGAATAAAAGTCATGATATCTTTATTGTTAGGAATTTCATAAGCTACAAATTTGATAATCAATATTTTTTCTGTCAAAGTGACCGTTAACGAGATATTCACGAAATACCGTTTTTGATGACCTTTGACTCGGATCGATGAGGACTTTTGACATTTTGTTTAGAACTACAATATCAAGGCTCATACCAAAATCCAGCTTTCCGGGAATTTTTCCGAAGTTTTGCTTTTATTTTGTCTAATTTCTCTGGACTAAATTATATACTGCCCCACAAATGTACTGGACCACCCATAAACAATGTATTTATTACATTACGTCACAATATATATATATATATATATATATATATATATATATATATATACGCTTTTGATATAGTATACTCATATTAAGCATATTTAATTTCACTATTCTCAAATATCAACTGAAGAATTAACAAAATCGTATTAATAAAATTAAAAAATTATGAAACTATAAAAAACTATATTTCACAAAAATAAGAGGAATCACAAAAAAGATTAATTAATAGTTCTTTGAGTCTCTCCAGAACGTTTAAAAATCTTTGGCAACAATTCGGCATACTTTGTATGCAATGTGCTATCAATATTTAGGCAAAATTTAAAATTTTAAATGATATTTTATTAATGGACTTAGTTTTCTTTAAACAGAATTATGAAAAGAAATGCTTTTTTGCACTACTAGTCTCAGAACGCATTGTTATTGGCCTATTTTTAGGTCGTGAAGTTGATTTTCTCCGCCAAGGGAGAGAAAGTAAAATAAACAATTTTCACCGTGGTAACTAATAAATTGCTAAGTTACCAAATATGACTATTTTAATTTTGAAGTTTTAAAGAGCTGTATTGTCAGGTTGACAGTTAAATATTTTCGAAATTTGTTGGAAATTTAGGTATTAAGCCGTTTGGTAGTGCAAAAAATAGTATATACACCACGGTAGCGAATCGTCTTATAACCTTCGAGCTTTAGATACTTCGCGCTGCGCGCTCAGTATCTAATATGCGCTCAGGTTATAATACTGCGCTTCGCTACCTTGATGTATAATATACTATTTATAGTGACACAATCACACAATCATGAAAGGTTACCAAAAATTTCATGACTGCCCTTTTGGAAAATATTTTTAAAAATTGCACCAATATATGCAAATGGTCCAGTTCATTTGTGGAGCAGTATATTTACAGAGTTCACATAACCACTTTCCTTTAGGAATTTTTTTAATTGTAGGCATGCTGAATGGTACCATTTTATTCTACATTTTCTGTCATAACATTTTACCATTTGTTCGCCGTCGTCTGGTTTCCTATAGTGACACCATAGCTGCAATCCATAATTAAAATAGGTACATAACATTGTAACATATAATTCACAAAAATACAAACCTCTTCATCATATGTGCCTATTACGATGTCACTGGAAATTGAACCAACACCTATAGCTCGCATGTCCATGGGGATGTCGTCTGAACTTGGACCAGCACTCGTAGATGGCATATCCATGGCGATGTCACTACAACTTGAATCCAAACCAGTGGTCATAGATAGCAGAACTAATGTTAGAATCTAGTAATTTCCAAGTTTTGTATTGGTAACACTTTTGACATCTATCATATTGACATTAAATTGTTAACCTTATTTAAGCTAAACGACACAATAAATCGGAGGCGTAAGTACTCAACATTGTGGTATGGCGCATTTCAAAACAGAATTAACAACACACACAAAAATAGCAACAATAGCAATAACAAAATTAACAAAATCAACAGCAATTTTCACACTTGGACTTGCACAATATCACAAGATAGTCCAGTTACATTAGACGGACAACCGCAGCATCTGCCGAAAAAATCCAACTGAGCTGAAATTTTGCATACACCTTTATTTTGACATTACAAATAATGTCTCAAAAGTCCCCATCGATATCGAGCTTGCGTTTTCAGTTATTCAAGGTCAAATGTCACAGAAATAAGTTTTTCGCAAATATCTCGCTTTCTATGGGTCGTATGACTTTTTTAGTTATTACAAAAAATGAAGGCTAGGAAATTCTCTACAAAAAAGAATATAAAGCTTTTTTACATACAACTAACCGTTCAGTAAATAACACACTATTAAGTTTTGCAGACGGGTTTTACTTCTTTTTACGATAAAGAAAGTATTGGATTCACCTCAAAAATTCGGAAATTGGGTTTTCAACATATCTTCACGTTTTAGAGTCCCCTGAACCCAAAAAACATGTTTTTGCTCATTGGTCTGTGTGTCCGTCCGTCGGTCTGTCTGTGAACAGAATAGCTCATAAATGAAAAGAGGTATGGCGTTGAAACTTAATATATAAGTTTTTTGTACTATCTAAATGCGACAGCAAGCTTCTGAAGAAAATCGCATAACCGGTGTGTATTGATGTGAGATAAGTGATTTTTCAGTTGAATACCTCTAAAATTCAACTTGAAAATCACTCATCTCAATCAATCCACATTAAAAATGTAATAAAAATGTAAAGTTTCAAAAAAATCGTTGGAGCCGTTTTTGAAACACAAGAGTAAACATCAAACTTCCGGTTATGCGATTTTCTTCAATAGATAGCTGTCGCATTTAGATAGTACACAAAACTTATATATAAAGTTTCAACAACATACTTTTTTCATTTTTGAGATATTCTGTTCGCAGACAGACAGACACACAGACAGACAGACCAATGAACAAAAACACGTTTTTTTGGGTTCAGGGGACTCTAAAACGTGAAGATCTGTTGAAAATTCAATTTAGAATTTTTGGGGTGAATGCAATACTTCCTTTATCGTAAAAGGAAGTAAAACCCGTCTGCAAAACTTAACAGTGTGTTATTTACTGAATGGTTAGTTGTACGTAAAGCACCTGTATAATCTTTTTTGTAGAGAATTTCCTAGCCTTCATTTTTTGTAATAACTAAAAAAGTCATACGACCCATAGAAAGCGAGATATTTGCGAAAGACTTATTTCTGTGACCTTTGACGTTGAATAACTCAAATCGCAAGCGCCATATCGATGGGGACTTTTGAGACATTATTTGTAATGTCAAAGGTGTATGCAAAATCTCAGCTCACTTTGGGGGGGATTTTTTCGGCAGGCCGATCCTACTGTAGCTGGGCTAAGAGATTTTGTAGCTATAGATTATAGTACAAAACGCCACCATAACGATGCAATAAGCGTAAAATTGTGGGTTAAAGAAACGAAAAGTCTATGTGACGAGTGTCCAGTATTGTTATAACGGGTGGCCATAAATATCTGAGATCTCGGTAGCCATGGAATTAGCTACTTACAAATGTTGGGTTAGTACTATATTTCAATTACAAAAAGTATTGGTACCTATGTAATGTAATAAAATGCAAGAGGAGGAGAATGTGCCCTGGATTCTGCAGTTTAGCCTACGACTCGATTATAAAAATCTCCTGTTCTAACTTCATTACTTATTGCAATCTGTAATAATTTTTGACAGATAGGAATTTTAGTTGTCATGACATTAATGCCATTTAGTTTAGTTGTATTCATCGCTTTAATAAAGCGGTGTTGATTCCAAAGGTAATGTGATATCAGATATTTATGGCCACCCGGTATAAAGAACAAGGTGTTGAAAGTGATTTAGGGCTTCTTGATATCAACGATTTTGCTTTGATAATAATGACGTCTTTTCAAATTCAACAGTTGCTACAATTTGGTTACAACAAAATAGAAGCAAATTAAAGACGTATCAAAATTTGAATAAACCAACAATTGTTGAAGAAAAAATATAATGGATGACCTTTTGAATAAAACCGATGCTACTGAAAACATTAGCACGAGGTTTGACCACACATACACTTCGTAATTCGTTTTTATTAAAATTTGTGATAACTTGTAATTTGTTTTATATAATAATAATAAATCCATTTATTGAATACCAAAGAGACATACCAAAAACTATTGTGCAGCTAAACCCAGGTGCGTAAAGTGCAATCAAGACCATCATACCAAAGACTGCAAAAAAGAAATCAGCACAAAACCAATCTGCGTTAATTGCCAGGGGGAACATCCTGCCAGCTATCGAGGATGCCCACACCATGTAATGCTTCAAAAACAACGAACACCATTCAACAAACCAAGGCAAGCAACAAATCAAAACTTTACTCGATCAAACACAACCTACTCACAAGCTACAACCCAAAAATCTCAACCTCAAAATCAATCCTTCTACATAGATAACGCATCCCCTCTAACCGACAACATAAGTAAGATTATCATTCAACTTATAACCCCAATCATTGAGCAAATTAAAACTTATATTATCAACAATCTCCTCCCTAACATCCTCAATGGCAAATAATACGACAAATACATATAAAAATATCACATTTTTAAATTTTAATGCTAATGGGATAAAATCCCAGCGATCACAGCTCATAGCCTTTTTGGCAAGATATAAAATAGACATTGCGTGTATAACTGAAACTCACCTATGTGAAGGTGAGATATTCAAAATAAGCGGCTATCACGTAGTACGTAATGATAGATCAGCTCGCGTTGCTTCAGGGGGAGTGGCCATTTTAATAAAAAACAAATACCAATTCAACTTACTCGACAACCCTACCTGTAATAGTATTGAAGCTGTATCCATATATGCAACAATCGATAGCGCCAGGCAGATAAAAATCACGTCAGCCTATAAACAACCAAATGTAAAACTAAACGCAGCCGATTTTAACATCATCTTCGATGACCAAATGCCCACGCTGCTACTAGGCGACCTAAATAGCAAAAGCACGTACTGGGGCTGTAGTAGGAACAATCCTAGCGGCACCCAACTCAATAATATAGCAGTAAACCAACAACTTCAGATACTCGCCCCTAACGGATACACTTACTTTCCATATCGACGCGATCACCAGCCAGACATATTAGATATAGCGGTGACAAGGAACTGGGCTTATCCATTGCAACAAACGATAATTAATGAGCTAGATTCAGACCATCTACCGATATTAATCACCCTAAATGATGTAAACATTTCAAAAACAACTCAGCCAAGGTTAATAAACGGAACAGTGACCTGGATAAAATTTAAAGCAATTTTAAACGACCAGTTAGTCAATCCCTATCCAGTAAATAATACACGAGACATAGATACTAACATCGAAACATTTACATCAATCGTGACCAGTGCAGTGCGCACCGCAACAAAAACAAGACCCAACAACCGCAAACCAAATCCAAATATACCGCCAACGCACATTATAGATCTTATCAACGAAAAGAGTAGACTACGCAGACTATGGCAGCAAATACGAGACCTCCTTGTAAAGAACCAATTAAACAACATTTCTCACAGGATAAAAAAAGAATTAGACAGTCACAGGATCAACAGTTACAGAAGGCACATAGAGAACCTAGAAAAGAATGACCCAGGAATGTGGAAAACAACAAAAGCGATTACAAGACAACAAACCATTATACCAACATTGGTGGACAACAATATCAGATACAGCACAGACGAAGAAAAAAGCATACTATTTGCTGATCACTTAGAAAGAACTTTTACTCCATCAATCTTAGAAAAAAACAGGCATTTTTACAACACGGTGATTGCATACAACGAAACACACATGCCAATAAGCAATAATTTTGACCTTCCCGCCACCCCAAAAGAACTCATGGCGTATATTAAGCAATTGCCGCTAAAAAAAGCCCCAGGAAACGACTTAATACCCAATGTGGTATTAAAAAACCTACCCAAAAAAGGCATTGTTTACCTAGTAACCCTATTTAATGCATGCCTGAGAACTGGCTACTTCCCGAACAGATGGAAACATGCACATATTTTGATGTTTGTGAAATCAGGAAAAAATGGCAAGGACAAAAGTAGCTACCGGCCAATTAGTCTACTCAGTACATTATCAAAGCTACTAGAAAAAGTAATTAGTCACCGACTAAATCAAGCAATTGAAAACAACAACATAATCCCCAAAACCCAGTTCGGATTTCGCAAAACCCACTCGACAACACTCCAATTACAAAGGGTCTCAGAGCTAATAGAGCAAGGATTCGAAAATAAGCAATTTACTGTCATAGCTTTTCTCAACATCTCAAAGGCCTTCGATAAAGTATGGATTGACGGGTTAAAACACAAAATACTACACATAGACATACCTAGCTACTTAAAGGCCATTCTATTTTCCTTCATGAACAACCGAACCTTTGCAGTAAAAGTCAACGGCTCGTTATCTACCACAAAAGACGCTTGGGCAGGAGTCCCGCAGGGAAGCGTACTCGGACCCATACTCTACAACATCTATACTCACGACATCCCACATCAAACTATCTGTGAGATAGCAACATTCGCCGATGATACGGCAATCGTCGTCCAACATAACAACCTCACAGAAGCCGCCGAACAACTCCAAAGCGCCCTTAACATCACAGCAAAATGGTTCACAAAATGGGGACTAACGATTAACTCTTCAAAATGTGCTAATAAAATTTTCACATTAAAGCGTATTATAAACGTACCAAACATAACTATAAACGGAGAAAACATACCCTGGACCGATAAAACTCAAAGCGTTAAGTACCTGGGCATGTTACTGGACACACGCCTCACTTGGAGTGAGCACATAAACAAGAAACTAAATGAAGGATATGTAAGACTAACCCAACTTATCCCTCTAGTCAACAGAAAATCCCCTCTACGAACAGAATGTACGCTACTCTTGTATAAAGCCTTGCTAAGATCTCTTATCACGTACGCTTGCCCTGTATGGAGCTCAGCCTCAGATACCAACATCAAAAAAATTCAGGTATTCCAGAACAAGGTACTTAGAATAGCAGTTAATGCTCCGTGGTTTGTCACCAACACCCAAATCCACAATGAACTCGGAATTGAACCAATAAAGACATTCATCCAAAGACTAACCAAAAAGTTCTTCGATAATATAAACTTCTGTGAAAGTGCAGTGAATCTACAGCTCGGTCGCCGTAATATTCACACTAGACTTAAAAGGAAACTCCCCCAAGATGTAATAGACAACATTTAAGATAGTTTAACAATTAAACTTCGAGGAGACACTATTAGATTGCCTCAAAGCTAAGATAATTAAGTTACCAAATTGTAATTAATATCAAAACCATGTATAGCAATGTATATTGTTGATCTGGTTAAAATTAAAATTATAAAAAAAAAAAACCTTATAGAATGGAAACGAACATAACCATTACGGATTTATTACCTGGAAGTTGTAACCCTATTCAACCTTTTGTTACGTTAGGGATGGTAGCTTCAACAGTAGAAAGTTTCAGCGGAAAAAATAACATTAAGCAATATATTGAAAAATTGGACCAACGAGGCATTTTAGATAATTGGTCGAATATACAAAACTAAACATTTTAAAATATAGGCTAACTTAGGATGCTTACAGCTACTTTAGAACAAATCAAAACCTCGATGCTTTGAAATATAAAGAACTCAAAGAGAAGTTAATAAATAAATTCACACCGACGAAAATTCCAGGCGAAGCATTGATACGGCTAGGTAAATGTTTCAAGAAATACGACGAATCAATTGCAAATTGTGTATTACGATTAAAAACGTTAGGCACAGAAATTTTAGCGGGTGATTTAAAACCAGCGGCGGATAAAAAAAGGAAAAGACTTAAGGAAAAAGAACGCGGAGCTACTTTTGAATCAATTTCGAACAGGGGTAAAGCAATTTGAGTCTCTACTTATGCGTACGCAAAATGTAAACATAGATAAAGTCCAAAATAACCCAGGTTTTACAGTGCGTACAACACAAAACAAAGCCTGTTTTACTTGTCGTCGTAATAATCATGTAGCACAAAACTGTTTAGGCAACATCCACAACCAAGAAACAACAATTTCGGAAAATTTTACTCGGAGCGGAACAATCAGCAAAATTATTATATGTCACAAACCAATTCTAATCATGTTAGGGCACAAAATGTTTATAGGCCTCAAGTAAGTTTTAACAATAATAGGGTACAACATTTTCAGACGAATTTAAACAAAAACGGTGGATATAATCAAAATAACCATATTAAACTGCGGCAGACGTCCAATTAAAACAGTTATCCTGGAAACAAGGAAAGGAATTCGCAAGACCAGAATAATTTTCAAAATTATAAAGGTCACTCAATAATGGAGAAAGTAATTATAACAGTAGGCAACACACGGCAAAATATGAAGGAAATAACGTTAACAATAATAGAAACTTTAACACTAGGGTAAACTCAAGAAATACAACGGTAATTTTAAAAAACAGAACCAGTTCAGAACTCACAATAATGTAAATTCAGTAAGCAATTTAAACTTTCCAGGACTCCGTTTGCCACCCCAAAACGCCTGAGAACAATTCCAAGCGGGGTCAACAAGAAAACCCATGGAGGAAGGTACCTCCAAGATCTATGGGTCAGGCGGAACCAAAAAGAAAGGGCACGGGAAGCGAGAAATCGCTAAAAATATAACACAAGGTGCAGATGATTGAAGATCGGTACCTCCCACGAAAGAGCTTCTCCGTCAGTCAATCGTCGAATCGTCGTGACTACCGCCCCCGGTAAATAAAACTATACCAGCATAGGGCGATGAGTCCAATGAGCACCAACAGCTAATACAACCGATAGAGTTGCACCCCCAAAAGAATTACTCGCTCTGGCTACTAGATAGGGTGCGAAAGGTGTGAAGAGAGAAGAGGAAGAAGAAAGACCGAATACATCGGTAGAAAATACGTAAATTTGAGTCGGACCTGGTTTTTCGCAGAAGTACTTGATATTGACATGTTTAAAAAATTCGTTATTTATTACTTTCCAATTCGGGAACGCTAAAGGTTTGACCAACAGGCGGTATGGAATCGATAGAGTCGGTATCGTCGCGATCGGGAACCGAGACAATATCAACGACAGATACAGCGCGGGATAGCGCGTCAGGGACGACATGGTCTTTTCCCTTTCGATATTTGATAGTAAAATCGTATTGCTGAATACGGACGGCCCAACGGGCAAGTCTACCCGTAGGTTCTTTAAGATTGTTGACCCATATCAACGAATTGTGGTCGGTAATTACCGTAAAATGGGTGCTTTCTAGATAAGGTCGAAGTTTTTCGATTGCCAAAAGGACAGCTAGGCATTCATGTTCTGTAACCGAAAAGTTTCATACAGGCTCCGATGCCAATATTAGAGGCATCCGTCTGAACAGTGAAGACTAAAATCAGAGCACGTTGAAATGGGTGCTGATACCAGATACTTCTTAATAGTAGTGAACGCGAACTCACACGATTCGGTCCACTTGAATTTCTGATACTTTTTTAATAAAGATGTTAAGGGTGCGATAATCGATGAAAAATTTGGGATGACCTTGCCGTACCAAGAAGCCATACCAACTACTCGTCGGATCTCGGAAAAGTTTTTAGGCTGGGGTAAATTTAAAATGGCGGATATCTTGTCGGGGTCGACCAAAAGTCCTTGGGCGTTAACGACATAACCAAGCATCGTAACTCTGGTTGCCAAAAGTGACATTTCTCGCATGCCAACGTTAAGCTTGCTTCTTGTAGTCGCCGTAAAACATCATCTACAATTTCCAGATGCTTTGTACACCAACTGGTCGACAAACCGTTGCTAACTAGCCGCTGCGTTATGCAAACTGAACGGCATTAGTGTAAACTGGAACAACCACGTCCAGGTACCGTAAAGGCTGTCAACTGCTTGGACTCATCACTCATTTTGATTTGCCAATAGGCAGATTTAATATCCAAATAGGTAATAAAACGGGCGTCACGTAGACTGTCTAAAATCGACGCGACATACAGTAATGGGTAACCGTCCTTATTAGTGACACTATCCAGTTTCCGAAAATCAGCACAAATTCGATAGAAACCATCTATTTCTTTACCAACAAAATAAGGCTCGACCAAACCGATCGAGATCGTTCTACAACACCTGCTTTAAGCATATTGTCTAGTTCGTTATTGTTATGTCCTTGCATGGCGGGAGAAACTGGATAGTACCTCTGCTTAATAGGTGCTGCCTTTGTCGTAATTTTGTGCTGCAAGTATTTGGCACACCCAAGTTCCGAGTTGGTGTTTGAAAATTGCTGACTAATCAGAGTATCTAATTGAATTTGTTGTTCTTTACTCAAATCTAAATTTGACTGCAAAGTCTCGGTAGGAGTACCAATAGTGGCTAAGCTTAGTTTCGAGAATTTCAATTCTCCTCGAAACACATCAGGTACGATACCCACGGATTTCCAAAAATCTATCCCTAAGATTGTCAGGACATTTTAAAACTGTAGGAATGTACGGCTATTATACAGTGTGGTCCATTAGGTGTGCAACAAATGGGTCATTTTTTTATTAGTTGTACAACCAAAATTTAAATACCGCCAAAAGTTAGTGCATGTTCAATAACCATATCAGATGCCCTTAGAATGGCTTCAACTCAAACAGAATACAGGGCCGGACAAAAAATATGAAATTGGTGAAAGAGTAAAGTTCCCTTATTTCCAAAAATATAGCAAAATGTTATTGAGAAAAGTTGTTTAGCATAAAAAATTATGCCCAAATGCAAAGTCACGGCCTCCTATTCGAATTTTTATTATTTTTTGGAAAATTTTGTATTACCCCCGTATGATACATATTTTTATTATTCTGATTGTATATGTATTTAAAGTAGCCAAAACCACATCACTTTTAAATAATTTTTAGCAACTTGAAGCATATTTGTAAAATTTAGTTGGATTTATATTTTTTTAGGTAACCCTTCACTTCATGTTTGTTGCAACGATATTTAACAGAATTTTAGAATTTCGCAAATATTCTTTTTAATAAGGAAAATGCTTTACTAATAATAATTTATAAGTGAAAAAACTCACAATTAAAGCCTACAATTTTATTTCTAATTCTTATGAAAATACGGGGCTAATATAAAATTTTCCAGAAAAGAATAAGAATTCGAATAGGAAGCCCGGACTTTGTATTTAAGCATAACTTGTGATTCTAAACAAGTTTTCTTAATAAAATTTTGTCATATTCTTTTAAATATGGTAACTTTATTCTTGAACAAATTTCATATTTTTTGTCCTGCCCTGTATGCTGTTTGACTTGGAGCCATTCTAAATGCACCTGATATGGTTATCGAACATGCACTAACTTGTGACGGTATTTGAATTTTGGTTGTACTACTAATAAAAAATGTCCCATTTGTTGCACACTTAATGGACCACACTGTATATATAAAAGTTATTTTTGTAAATTACGTCCCCGTATGTATACAGGTTTTTCATATTTTTCCGCTCGAATTTAAGCCTATTAAATTGTATGCAAGATTTCAGTGACTTTTAGCACACACTGTATAGGCCGCTTTAGTTGGCTTGTGCAATCCCGGCCAGAATTCGTGGAAGCAAGTGTGCAGGGGTCGACCCTATCGCTGCGAGCGAGTTTTGAATATCGATTTTGTCTGCAAACGCGTTCTAGAATATTCCACGAGTTGTATTTAACGAAAAACTCCCATGAGTGTGAGAGAGAAAGAATGAATGGTTTAGCTCGGTTTTCGTCTGGCCTGTAAACAGCTGCAGTAACCCTTTCCCGTTTTTGTTTCTCGGCTGCAGCATGGGGGGCCTGGACACAACGCCCACTTTTAAATTTGGTCATACCGTCCACCCTGGTCACAACGTCCACCGCCACAACGCCCACTCTGGTCACAACGTCCACCTTCGCATTTGGTCATAACGTTCACCTTGGACACAACGTCCACCGCCATAACGCCCACTCTGGTCACAACGTCCACCGACGCCTCTTGAGAATAACAGTTTACGGCGTCGGTCGTAACGTCCACTCTGGACACAACGTCCACCGCCATATCGCCCACTCTGGTTACAACGTCCACTTTCAAATTTGGTCACAACGTCCACCTTGGACACAACGTCCACCGCCATAACGCCCACTCTGGTCACAACGTCCACCTTCGCATTTGGTCATAACGTGCACCTTGGACACAACGTCCACCGCCATATCGCCCACTCTGGTCACAACGTCCACTTTCAAATTTGGTCACAACGTCCACCTTGGACACAACGTCCACCGCCATATCGCCCACGCTGGTCACAACGTCCACTTTTAAATTTGGTCACAACGTCCACCTTGGACACAACGTCCACCGCCATAACGCCCACTCTGGTCACAACGTCCACCTTCGCATTTGGTCATAACGTCCACCTTGGACACAACGCCCACTTTTGTTTTACTGGTTATTTATTAATGAATGTTTAACTGCCTTGCTTTTTGGGTATACTAATGTTTTTTAGAATTTTAAAAAATATTGGTTTTAGGCTATTTTATGTATTTTTTAATCAATGTATAGTTTCAACTATTTCTTTCCCGTGTCTCTCTTTTCTGCTAGTTTTTGTCTAGTGTATGTATTTCCAGCTCATTTCTCATATAAATCGGTATACGAAGCATAAGGGTCATACCGGGTGTCTTAAAATGAATTACATCTAGTATGCTTTGAAATTCCCATAATGCAATCTAAAATTTTACTTGAAATTGGCAAGACTGTAAGTCTATGTGAAATTCGAGGTTAGAAGGTTAGGTTTTGTGTCAGTTTGTGTCAAAAGTGACGCAAAACCTAACCTACTAACCTCGAATTTCAAAGCATACTAGATGTAATTCATTTTAAGACACCCTATATTATAACACTAAATATACCTAAAGATTCATTGGTTTGCGTTACACCTCATTCGAAAAAAACTTTTCCTTATTGTACCAGTAGGTAAGTATTTACAAGTCCCTAAAAACTAAAAATAAAAGAGAAGGTTGACGTCACTGAAAAACCGTGGTTTTACGTGTTATCATTAGTAATATAACAAGGGCGATCCATACCGATAATTTTGCACACGCCAAGGGTCGAGCGCTGGTTGTAATGAAAACTGCCCTGACGGCAGTTTTCTAAGAGCAATCAGCACGATGACTCTTGGGATGAGTACTCCTAGGAAGTGTCAAGTCGAAATGTCTATTTAATATTATTTTTCCATACAAAATTGGAACCCCCATTTTACCCCTTTAGGGGTTGAATTTCGAAATATCCTTCCTTCTTCCTTGTATACATCATACCTGCAAAATTTCAGTTTTCTAGGTCTGAATATTAAAAGCAGGAAAAGGATTTCTGAAAATGTTTACGAATTGCAGGAAATTGAAGTACCGGGTGATTATAAAGTCTCGATCCATTGCTAATTTGTACTTACTTTTAAGTTGCCAGTTTGCATTTATTTTCGGCCTAATTCATTTCGTAATCGAATATTTCAATCTGGTTCGTTTGCCAACACATTTTTTGCTTGCATGCAGTTAGACTGGCTTAAAAATGCAGTCAGTGCAGTGGTTTTCTGAGAATTCCTAAAAAACTCGGGTATCCCCTTGAATTATTTTGGTTAACTAACACACACGCAGAAAACTCGGTCACTCCTCGTTTTGTATGATTTTAATTCAAAATACAAACAAGAGCAATACGACAGATCTGGGGATAGTTATACGCCTATCATCCTTTGTGTCAGAGACCATAATGAATGAAAATATAAAAACAATTAATTAATTTGTAAAGCTTGTATTAAGATGGTAAGAGTTTACAAACTTCTGTAAAATTATTTAAGTACTAAAATTCTAGATTCAGTGCGACAAAAAATAGGCCATTCCACATGTAAAAACCACTTTGCATCAAAAACAATTAAAGAAGTATAAAAATTAGCCAAAACAACAGACAATTGTGACTTCGTTTGCATCTACTTCAGGGCACAAGCACAGTTTAATTTCGATCTTTGTAAAACCTAACATACCACTGAAAAAATGACAAAATAGTTCCTTCAAAATGTTCCTGGATAAATATTTTCACATGCACGTTCCCGATCAAAGCACCTTGCGAAAAAAGTTTTTGTTAATAATTTCAAAGATGCTGTTTGTGCAGTACCTGGGCGAATTGGTCAAATAGTTCTTTCTAAATGTAAGAAGGTTCTTTTCCAAAAAAGAAGGCCATAAAATTTCCACAATTTTGGCAGGCGAAATTGCAGAAGACTTTGAGATTGATCCGACTATTGTAGTAAATTTAAAATATGCTTCAATAACTAATGTTGACATAGAAAGAAGTTTTTTTTACATATAAGAACATTTTAAGTGAAAGGCGACTAAATTTAACAATGGAGCATTTAGAACAATATTTAATAACTAATAGTTTTCTGAAAGACTAATTTTTTAGTTCCCAAGTTTTCTATTTTATTTTTTGTGTTACATTTACAGTTTTTCTATGAATTGTGTTTGCATTTGATATTTTTAGTGTCACATTACATGCTTGTTCTTCAGAATTACTGTTATTAGTTAAATGAATGAATAGTCTTTTTTCATTTATGACGTTTTTTATAATAAAGCTTTTTTGTAAGAGTTTATGCTTTTTTGCTTAAGTTAACGCTTTTTTAAACGTTTTTGAGGCTTTTTTAATAGCTTAACTCGTACTACTCACTCGTTTGTAACTTATACACACGTATATTAATGATCCTCTTATCCCACTTGTATAGTAAATAACTATTAAAATAATGTGAAATATATTCGGCTAAACTTTTCAACAGAAGGCATGTAAAAATCCAGTTTTCCGGCGAATCTGTTGCTCAGGCTGCACATTCGGTATATCGCTGAATTTAGTAGAATATTTGTTTTAGGGCGGGATAAATAAAATATTAATTTATGTATTATATGTGTTTTTATTGTTCTTGAACTAGCTTTGGCTAGTTTGAGAACAATAAAGAATGTAGCGGCACAGATGTACATACTTCTTCTTTGATCACTCTGCATGCCTGATGTTGATTATAACTCCAATCACTGTCAATGTAAATACATAGTAGATCTATAAATAATAGTCTTCTTAATGAAATACTATACACAAATAGATATACACAATAGATTAAAGAATCAATATTAAAGAACTTTTTTAGCGGTTATGTAATTTATTTACAATTTTTATATTACACAATGAGATCATATTAATAACGAATATCACAGATCATTATGCTACACTATCAACTGTTTCTGTTAGGAAAGGAGGAAGCATTGAAGGTAACACACAGGCAAATAGGACTATTAAAATCTTTGACAAGGATAACTGGATAAGTATATTGAACATGTTACTCTAGTTAGTTGTGGTCAGTTGTGTTCTGAACCAAATCATTATTTAGCAACTGAAAAATATATCGTTTATTAAATAACTAAAAATCGATTATTAAAAGACGAAACAGTTAAAACAAATTAAAAAAAAAACCGAAAAAATGGATTACGAAAAAAAATATCAATGCAATATATGTTATGCACAAATTAAAGCAAAAGGTTTTAAAAATCTCAAGGACGTTGACTTAAAATACTACATTAAGCAACTAGTTTAGAACAGTGATGTTTTATTGAACAAGTATGGCTGGTTTGAGTAGGAGCATCAGCGAACAATGAGCAATAAAATCGCTTTTCTAAGGTGTTCCGTATATTTTATCGCATTTGATAAAAAATGTGAAATATTATATTATAAAAGTGACACTAAATGTCTAAACATAACCAAGCTAAGCAGAACTACTTTCTATGCACTGAAGCACATCAGCAGCTCCAGTAGTTTGGCAGCAAGGTCCATAAATATAGCAAACTTGGAAATACAGGTCATCCCATGTATTTCCACTATGCAGTGGGTACGAAAATATCGCCAAATGGCGGGAAATCTAAACCTTGAATTTTGAACCCAGAATTCTCTCCCTTTTTAGTCAGCGGGAAAACCAAATAAACGAAAACTAGGTCTTGAATGGTTAGAGCAGTTCAAAGATGCACATCCTGGTACTCTCAAACCATCTAACCTTAATCTTTTAAATGATAAGCTGTGACGTTTCTTACTCTAATCGCGACGGCTTTGTCAAAAATTCATTGTTAGTGGGCACGAAAATGGCGGTTACTGAGATGACATATATTTCCACGCTTGCTATATTTAAGGACCTTCTTTGGCAGTACAGGGCTGTGTTCGACAATGTCCCACCATCGCACTGGTGTGTCGGTTAACTCTCTCATTCTCACAATAAAAAACAACGATGTTCAACGGACCAGTGTGATCAGTCGTGATCACTGTAAGTTTGTGTCAAATTTGAGGTTAGCAGGTCAAGTTTTGCGGCAGTCTGTGTCAAAAACTTACGCAAAACCTAACTTGACAACTTCGAGTATTATGTATAATATATAGACTGACAGTACCAAACGTAAAACGAATCGTCGTTGCTATGCTGTAATGGTTGCTATGGTGAAAAATATCACGTTACTCAACGGTTTTTAATGTAGAAATGTAGTGCACTACTTTATGAAATTCGATAAACTTATAAAAATTACTACAATATATTACCAACTTGAATAAAAACAGCTAAGTGTAATTATTATACTGAACCAGTAAGTAAAACTTCTGATCCGAAAGGCCTCTGGAAAACTGCAAACTACAGTATGAATGTTCGTGCTTGTTTGTAAATCTACCATAAAACAAATATATCAAAATATGGTACACAACTCCAGAATGAAAAGGAAATCGCTGATGAATTCAATGGATATTTCAGTGAGGTAGGTAAAGATATGGCTGATGTACCTACTTAGGGTAAAATAGTATATTACATACCGAGGTGGGAAGTGTTTCATTACTGTCGAGAGATTAGGTAGTTTACCGAGACGCGTAGCGTCGAGGTTAACTTTATCTCGAGACAGGGATGAATCTTTCCACCGTGGTATGTATACTATTTTATTTGCAATCATCTAATTTTAAAAATAACTACAATTGAATTCTGAATAATAGATATCTTGATGTAGCTAATATTTGTGTTACCAAGAAAACAACCCACTCAATGTTTTGTTACCATGGAAACACCCCACTCTTCAGGTATGTAATATTTTTCGGGGTATGTAATAATTTCCTGGCTAGTTTCAAGTAATCATCTAGTTCCCAGCTGTTGTTATGTCATGAAATTGACACATTACAATGTGATTGCGAATAAAATTAATTAAACAATCAATACATTAATAATAAAAATGTTTCCGCAGGTAATTCGACCTTATTTTTATCCCTAGTAACTAAGGAAGAAATAGATAATTTAATGAACACCACATCATCAGAAATAGAGAACTTGACTGACGAAAACTTAAAATCAATAAAAAGAAGAAAACAGTATTTTATCGAACCAATGCAGTTTGTATTAAATCAAGTCCTAAACACTGATATATTTCCAGATGTACTGACAACTGCCATTGTACATTCCGTACAAATATTCAAAATAATAGGAAGGATGTTGTTGAAAATTATGGGCCAATATTGTTGCTACCATCTCTAGCTAAAATAGTAGCAAAATTAATTAAAAAATGACTTATTGATTTTTTACAACGCACAAAGTAGTTTCATCTACACTGTTTGGCTAAAAAAACGTTTACACTATCTAATTTCAAGAATTTACGCAAGTTATACAGTATAAAATCCTTTGACAGTGTATACCATGACTTTTTAATAAAGAAATTGGTGAAATGGCATAACTTCCTCACTTTAAATATTGAAAAAACTAAATGTATACCATTTATTTTATACAAAAATTAATTTTCTGAATATACTTCCGATAAAATTCAAAATTCAACTGTCCAAATAAATTCGATAACGAACATAAAAGTATTTAGTAATAATTACAGATAACCATTTAAGATGGAAAAAATGATTGTTTTATTGGTTTCCTGACAACTTATGTTATTTATACACATAAACAGTTAAGACGTAATTGTGTATGATGCAATATTGTTTTATTGGCTACTCTAGCACACTTATTAATATTTTAAGTTGTGATTACAAGTACAAATTGTTTAATTTCGACTCTGTCAACTGGACATAAATGCACACAAGTGTCTTCGTCAGGCCTTTCAGAATATTGACAGCCCTACGAGGAATTTTTTAAACTCGCCTTATGAGATGTAAAATTTATAATAAAAAATATTATTATTTCTAAACTTCCCAATGTAGAAATGTTTTAAGAGTATATTTTACTATGTCGATTTGTAATGCTTCTAGAAAAATATGTCTCACTTTTAAAACTTAAAAATTATATCTACCAAACTGTATTGGGCAGAGCTTTAACGTTATCTATAATTCAGATAGAAGCAGAAGCAATGCGGTCTTTGAATTATGACGAGATATTAAACGATTTCACTGAATTAAATTCTAGACAAAAAACGATATTTTCTTTATTAGTTAGGTATTGTTTATTACTTGTAATTTATTTTCATTTTGTTACTTTTTACTTCCATCGTCTGAAAGACGAAGGAAGTATTGTAATCACGAAAAAATTACCTTCCGAGATTTCTTCAGGTTTCAGGGTCTCTAGATGACGAAAAACAGGCGTCTGTCTATTTGTCGGAGGAAGATGATATTTTGCATACACATTATATATATATACCTGGAATGAAACCGGGAAAATATCAGACAAACATATACAAGGTGAGCACCTTAAAAAATAACGCTTTGTTTATTTTTGCGTTTATTTTAAAATAGAAAAAAGTAATAATTTTCACATAGGACAGGCTTTACACTTGTCGAAAATAGGACTCAACAGATACAGGATAATGTCACAAAAGGGTCAAAACGTTTCAACAGTAAGACCGTTCCCTTAAATAGAAGCTCACGTCGCACTCATTTCAATTAGGCTCAATGGCGCAGTTCGACTTTTCGATGCAGTCGATTGCTACGCAGGTGCGGTTACGATCGCTATGCAGATGCGGCGGGTTCAAACCCCAGCGGGATACATTTTTTAAAATTTGTAAATTGATCTAATTCGCGCGAGGGAAGTTCGGTGTAAACCCATTTAGAATTTTTAGTACTGTTCCTATTAAAATGAATTTTTTAAACAATTACATAGTACATTATACAGAAAAAAAGAGTAAAGCATGATTTTGTTCGAAGTGTAAGTTTAAAGCCCAAGGGCGAAGCCCGCGTTCACTCCTGCCTTGTATATATTATTTTGTCCACGACCTATAGTAGAAACAATTATTTTCATAAAGCGTTCCAGTCAATTGGAATTATGCTGCAATATTTAGTAGGCTTTGAATTGTATTATAAGTAACAACATACATGTTATATATTTTTTCTACAGCACATGTTAAAGTGTGCTTTTATCAACTCAAAACAAAAACGTCAAGTTTTACTTTAACAGCAAGGGTAGATAAAGTAGCACTTTAACATCAAGGATAGATAAAGTAATTTAATTTTCTAACTTTTGT
This sequence comes from Agriotes lineatus, assembly GCA_940337035.1. NCBI lineage: Eukaryota > Metazoa > Arthropoda > Insecta > Coleoptera > Elateridae > Agriotes > Agriotes lineatus. The sequence continues at coordinate 144,988,809 of OW679196.1, read as the reverse complement.
TTAAATTTAATATGACAGCTTCGTATTATCGTAGCAACCCAATCTAGCTACTGACATTTTGAAATGTGATTGACTGTCCCTATTTTCTTTTGAAATTGTTAAAATTCTCTTGCTATAGAAAAAAATATTGTATTATACACGACGATAAAGCTATTTCTATCTACTCTTGAATCATTAACGTCTCGACTTCGTCTCGACGTTAAATGATTCACTCGTGGATAAAATTTAACTTTATCGTCTTGTATAATAAATTACTATTTTTATAATGAATATATGCTTTAAAATGAAAATTCTGCTACAATTTTTATAACCAATCTAGAAACTGATTTTTACTCCCAATCGTGGAAAAATATATGTATTTTCTTCAGCTGGCTTTTATCTTTATTTGCTTCGGGAATTCACGTGTAATATATGTTTGGTGAAAGTGAAATGGGCCGCGCTGTCATTTAAAATCATGCCACCACTAAACCCCATGTTTGACTCTCTCGTCTAGGGTCCGCAAATATCTAAAATCGGCCCTGAAGGTCCTCTATCTGACCCAGTTAACTAACAGAGCTGCCTAATTTGTCAATGTCATTTAGAGACCCTAGGTAACATTAAGAAACTACATTACTATAAGCATTAAAATATTCTAAAGTATGTGGTAAAACACTAAAAGCAAATAGGGGATTTGTACTTAGTAGGACAGCACCGACAATCACGTTTTATTTTAGCGACGGTATCTCTTTCTCGTTTATAGTTACAAAACCAAAATTTGGAAATTTCTAAGTAAAACGTTGAAAATAAAAATATTTTTGACAGGGAAGGTTTGAACACTTTCCGATACAATAAGACAACAGTTATTCATGTAAACCAACGAATCGTTATATTTAGTGTTATGACAGGACCATTATTCTTCGTATACCGATTTATATGATAAACGAGCTGGAAATACATACACTAGACAAAATCCAGCAGAAAATAGAACCAAAATCGTCAAGCATGGGGAGGAAATGGTTGAAACTATACATTGGTTCAAAAAATACATTAGCCTAAAACCAACATTTTTTAAAATTCTAAAGAACATTAGTCCACTCAAAAAGCATTAACGAAGGCAGTTAAAAATTTATTAATAAATAACCAGTAAAACAAAAGTGGACGTTGTGTCCAAGGTGGACGTTATGACCAAATGCGAAGGTGGGCGTTGTGACCAGAGTAGGCGTTACGGCGGTGGACGTTGTGTCCAAGGTGGACGTTGTGACCAAATTTGAAAGTGGACGTTGTGACAAGAGTGGGCGATATGGCGATGGACGTTGTGTCCAAGGTGGGCGTTATGACTAAATGCGAAGGTGGACGTTGTGACCAGAGTGGGCGTTATGGCGGTGGACGTTGTGTCCAAGGTGGACGTTGTGACCAAATTTGAAAGTGGACGTTGTGACCAGAGTGGGCGATATGGCGGTGGACGTTGTGTCCAAGGTGGACGTTCTGGCCAAATTTGAAAGTGGACGTTGTGACCAGAGTGGGCGATATGGCGGTGGACGTTGTGTCCAAGGTGGACGTTGTGGCCAAATTTGAAAGTGGACGTTGTGACCAGAGTGGGCGATATGGCGGTGGACGTTGTGTCCAAGGTGGGCGTTATGACTAAATGCGAAGGTGGACGTTGTGACCAGAGTGGGCGTTATGGCGGTGGACGTTGTGTTCAAGGTGGACGTTGTGACCAGAGTGGGCGTTATGGCGATGGACGTTGTGTCCAAGGTGGACGTTGTGACCAAATTTGAAAGTGGACGTTGTGACCAGAGTGGGCGATATGGCGGTGGACGTTGTGTCCAAGGTGGACGTTATGACCAAATGCGAAGGTGGACGTTGTGACCAGAGTGGGCGTTGTGGCGGTGGACGTTGTGACCAAGGTGGACGTTGTGACCAGAGTGGGCGTTATGGCGGTGGACGTTGTGTCCAAGGTGGACGTTGTGACCAAATTTGAAAGTGGACGTTGTGACCAGAGTGGGCGATATGGCGGTGGACGTTGTGTCCAAGGTGGACGTTATGACCAAATGCGAAGGTGGACGTTGTGACCAGAGTGGGCGTTGTGGCGGTGGACGTTGTGACCAAGGTGGACGTTATGACCAAATGCGAAGGTGGACGTTGTGACCAGAGTGGGCGTTGTGGCGGTGGACGTTGTGACCAGGGTGAGCGTTATGGCGGTGGACGTTGTGTCCAAGGTGGACGTTATGACCAAATGCGAAGGTGGACGTTGTGACCAGAGTGGGCGTTGTGGCGGTGGACGTTGTGGCGGTGGACGTTGTGACCAGGGTGGACGTTATGACCAAATTTAAAAGTGGACGTTGTGTCCAACATGGCGGCCATACTAGGTGGTGGACGTTGTGACCAGTGGGCGTTGTGTCCAAGACCCCAGCATGGTGGGAATTGGCAGTTAGCATCCGGCTCGTAAAGAGAGCAGTTCAGTTTTGAGGTGTGCGGCCAGCGTTCGCTTGTCTCTTCGGGGATGGGCATCCGCTTGACGCTTTCGAGGATGTGTTTCCCGTCATTAATACTTGAGAGTGTGTTGCAGCTTGAAGGAACTCGGGTGGATGGTGGTGGTTCTTTGATGTTATGCCAGCCGCTTCTCTTGTTATGGGTCGTCGAGCCATTAACCCCTGGTTTAAAGGTGTGATTATTCTGAGAGCGACTATTGGGATCCTTGAGGGACGGCACCATCTTCGGCCCCGTTTCGAGCTTGTTGGAGCCAACCGTTTCACACCGCGACTTTGGAATACGAGCCGTTGGTTGGATGTCGCTTGCGAACACCGCAGGCGAAGCTATGTGATGAGGTATTGTACTAGTCGTAAGACGCTCACGCTAAATTAACATTTGTTGTGTCACCCCCTTTGTGCATTAAATAGTGCGAGCACCATTGCTATATACAGGGCATTCTGCCGACACACTTTCTTTGCGCTAGATTTATTGTCGCTAAGCATGAGCGGGCGCTAGATTAACATTTGTTGTGTACCCTTTTTGTGTATTAAACAGTGCGAGCAGTATTGCTATATACAGGGCTTTCTGCCAACTTATTTTCTTTGTGCTAGATTTATTGTCGCGGGCGCTAACTTAATAGTTGTTGTGTTAACATCCTCCATTTCTGTCACGCCTTGCGTACTAACCATTATTGGTGCACGATCTTTAAGTAACCTATTTGTGTACCTTATTTATGGACTGCATTTGTGTACCGTATGTGTGTTTGAAAGACAATAAACTCACTTGTCAAACGTCCCCGTTGCATTATTTTTGTGTTGCATGTTGATTTTCAGTGTAAGCCATCTGTAGTGTCGTCGCCCTATTGGCGGCTAGTGTAAGATTGATGTAAAGCGGACCCTGGACGATCCGGTGAGCGTCAAGGTAGGTTCAAGTGCTCCGGTTGCCGGCTTCAAGGATTCTCAAAGTTTCACCCATACTCTCCCCCGTTTGGCTTTCGGGGTTCAGTCAGACGCGGGTTTAAATACCAAATTTCGTGGCGCTCTAGTATTTTGTAACATCCTGTATATGTCGTCACACTTGTTCCTACGGCGTCCCGTTCATAAGACCACGCCCATCTCCCTGAGTGTATTTTGCCGTGGCTATTAGTCTGTTTTCGAGAATTCCAGGGCGAGCGGTGACGTTTCTCGGACGTGATAAATTAGGTGGCACTCTCGTACCCCGAGGTGTCGTAAAAACAATTTTATAACGTAACAAGATTAAAGTGTGCGGTACATCTGTGACGATTAAAATGTCAATAGTTATAATCTTATTATTTAATTGGATTGGCAAGTACTCCTGAAAATCCAAACCACCAGGGTACCATAACTATAAAGCAACATCATCTGCTGCAGGTAGATTTTTTAAATTACCGAATCACAGTTTTAAACAACAAACGAAATCACGATACTAAAATTAGCGATTGCATGAATTTTTCAGGAAACTATTAACCACGATCTAACCATGGCCGTAAAACGAACTGTCTACCTGACAGCAGTATTCCGATGCTCGCAAACAAATGCAAATCGTGGATACCTTATTCCAAACACCTTAAGACCCTTAACCGATTACAATGGGGATTCGTTTACATAATCACATATACAACGAAGAGGTGCTAAGACAAGCAAATTGTCGCACAATAAAGATCTTGGTTACTAGGTCCAGTCTCCGATAGGTTCGCCACCTAATTTAATTAGATGACCATTGCTTGGGGAAAAACATAGTGAATAGAAAACTCTGTGAATGGTTCGGAAAATAGGAGGTTAAGAAAATGTCCTTCATTGATCACTAAAAAGCGTCAACATTATCTACAAATGGAAGAGCTTACAACAGACAAAACACATGGAGGACGAATAGTTAATCAACACAACTGCGCAAAGGCAAGTAAGAGAAAACACCCTTCAAAATTGTACTCGTGCTACACAGCCACCATATGACCTAAATATTGTAATATTTTGAATTTGTAGCTTCTGCTCTGGTCAGGATATTAGCTTAATTGCTTCTCATATACTATAGTTCCTTATGGGACAAGTGAGTTATATTAAAAATAATTCATGGTAGAGATAGAGAATAAAGTTGAACCCTTGAGACATCCAGATCGAGAGGAGTTTTTTATCGAGTGAACTATTTGTAATAACTAGCGTCCGTCAAAATATTCCCTTATTTTTTTCAAAATATAGCATAGCAAAATGGCATTTATTTTTTCGAAATATGGCATATAAAATGGAATTTATTTCAAAATAAAGCATAAAAATGGTAAGCATTTATTTCAAAAAGTTGAAATTTTAGAAAAAATGTTACCAGTAATATTAAAAATCACACAGCACAAATACAAAAGATAAAGTAATCTGATGAAAACGACGGGCACAAGGCAAATAAGTGGAACGTAGGTATCCGAGGTGCATTGAAGGGAAGGGGAAGAGCGCGGGGTTGTTGTTGATGAGTGGACGTAACGGTATACTTACCTAAGCGCTGAGGCGCGCGACGAGCGGTCAGCCCCGCCACGGGTCATCGACCTTAGTACCTGGCACTTACCAAAACTTCTGCATGTCTATTTTGAAATTTGTGAGCCCTTTTGTTGTGAATTAGCCACATAATATTGATTTGATTGAAATATAGCATTAAAATATGGCATTTATTCAAAATATAGTATTTATTACGAAAAAGGGCATTTTATAGCATTTATGGCGCCAACAAATGTGGTTCATTCCACCCCTTACTACGTGAAACGCCTAAATACGAAATATGGCCCTACAAGAGCCTACAGTAAGAAACATGGCAAAATGGCATTTGACGGACTCTAGTAATAACACACGCATGCCATACAAAATTATATCCAACAACTTAATAAGTATCTAAAAAACAAATTTTGCATTGACAACCGTGAAAAGTCAAAGTGACAAATTAATAGGGAAGTAGCAAGAGGTCAAACAAATTTCTAATTAGACTCATCTGTGATTCGTGGTATATGTTTGGCAGTACTGAAGTGTATTGTCAAAATCGATCTAGTACTAGCCTAATAACTAGGAGGAGTTCGATAAACTATTTTTTCGTTATGGGCATAGCCAAAGTTCGGTTTAGCCAAGAGTGAAAATAGAATAAGTACCTATTAAACGGAAAGTATCTATTGTTTTGTATACTACAAGTCAAATTTTCTTAAATTAAAATTATGTATATATAGTATGCACAATATTAAGAAAAACAAATGAATTTGGGCGGATGCTGCAGAACCCGACCTGGTAGAAGCTGCAACCAACGATCTTTGAAATATACTTGGCAGCACTTGATACGGTTGCCACAGAATATTCGTCTGAGGCTGCACGCTGTATATCGTCGGAATAGGGGTTTCTGAAATGCAACTGTTAAACATGACAGCACATGTAATGGCTGTGTTGTTTATGTTTGCGATCAAACTAATGTTGTCAAATTTCGACAAATAACTCTGTGTATGAATCGTGTAGTGCAAGTGTTAAATTTGCTCTGGACTTTTTTTTGCGGCCCTCAGAGCGATGTAATTAGTCAAAGCCTGCTGGAGAGGCGCTTCCAGGGCATAAGCTGCAGGTCGGAGCGGAATCTGTGATTTTCTCTGGCGTTGCTCTTAGTCGTCGCCATAAAACGAGAGGTGACCTGGTGAATATTGCTCTCGCCGTAAGTCTACGACTTTGGCGTTGATACTTTGCAGGCGTATTGTCGCCATTTTTGTGGTGCAGTATTGAAGCCCTGACCTTTAGAGGCGCAGGGAAGGGTAGTTGAACCTCACGTTGGGGTTCCAACAAGCTGCGAATACGACAGAAAATGGTTTCGAGGATATATTTTGAGGTGATGGCTCCAACAAGCCACACAAATACGCTATTAGGTTTGGAGTTTAGCTTCGGGAGTTCTAGAAAGGGCTTTTAGGTAGGTCCAGCAACTCAAGTGCATCTTACGGCTTTGGACGGCTTTTTCAGGGAGATCTCCGACTAGCGTAAACTCGTCTTTTCGGGCAAGGCAAAGTCCGAATCGGTGAGGAGGGCCTATTTCGCTTGCTACGACCGGCGGCCTTGGGCTCGGTAGAAAAAGCACAGAGGGCCTAGAAGTTTGTGCCTTAATTTAATACCTTTCTGGGCCTTTCTGCCTAAACTATTTTCTGGGGAATCTAAGAAGGATTGAGCAAAACTTGGTTTTACGAGTAGCTCCGCATCGCTGGGCCGTTTTGTAATTTGAAGTCTTCGAGTTCTGAAGATTCAAGCGCTGGTTGTAACTTAACAAGGGCGTATAAATTCTAGGCATTTTATTTATGCGTAAATTAAATTTTGCGCAAGTGCTAACGTCACCATATACGCTGACTTTGAATGTTCCATACTCGAAATGTTCATATCATTACCTTCCACGACTCGTTGGTTACCGCTTTACAGTATCAAGAAGTTTGAATTGTTCTCATGTATCGATGTTCCTTTGCCAGTCTTTGAGTGATCATTTTCAGAATTAGTGTTGCTGTCTAAAGAAAACAACACAGGCTTTGCAAAATCTTGTTTTGCCATCAAATTTTTAGACAAAGCTTGATAGGTCTAAGTTTAGATTAAAAAGTCTTATTATCTGAAAATCAGGACTTGAGATAGTTTAACCACTTTTCATTGATGAAGTAATTAATTTTTGTGTTTATAAGTTAAGAGAAATTGCAGCTTTATTTTTTAGTGCTATTTATTCCTGTATTTTGATCATAGTTATGAGCCAAGACGAAATTGTTTTAACTGTAACACATACGCAGAGTCGGAGTAAAGATATTTGAGGCCCAGGGCTAAATTTTTTTAGAGGCCCCATTCCCATTTATGCAACGGGTACAAATGGATCTAAATTATTAGAAACTGCACTAGATTATAACCTTCGAATCTTTTCGAGGCCCCCGAAATTCGGTGGCCCGGGGCTGCAACCCCCTTAGCCCACCCCTTAATCCGGCTCTGCACACACGAATGATAATCGTATACTTAGTAATAAGAAATGGTTTTATTTTTTCAAATTGTATACTGTTGCTCTAATGTTTTGTGTTAGCATGACAAGGCAAGAGTCTAGAAAGTCTAGATCTAGACGACATCTCTACTTAGAATGTTCCGTTTTTATTTTGTATTATCTCTTTGTGGACGACGTATAACCTATATTTCGCCTCGTCATAATGGGGCTGATGCTCAAGTTATAAATGTGCGATGGATGAACTCTTCAATATCTTTTCTAATGGTATTCAACTTGTAGGAATATGCCTTTGTTTCTATGAAATTAAAATTCCAAGTGATTAGTGAGTGCGACGAGTGACCACACTCTTTATGGAACTCCAATATCATGCAAAGCATGCATCTATTCAGCAAAATTGTGTAGATGTTGATAAATTCTATATCAGATTGTTTCCAGGTTGTTGTCCTTGACTGGAAAGCTATCTATTTAATCGTAAAAATAGTTCGAGAAATGATATGATTCTGATGTAATATTTTTGCCTAAGCATTGCGTTCTCCTTGTTTTGCAAATAAACTTATAATTGTGAACAGACTATCTTATCATTATTTTTCCGTATGTAGCTTGTATAACATACAGGATGTAACAGACTTGATGGAAAAAATATAGACCGTCTCATTTCAGAATGCAACTTTCTATTTGCCTGCTTATTGAAATATAGGCTTCTAAAGAAGTTTTAGATTTGTAACGATGTCATAGACTACGGTTGTTTTCTCTATTAAAAGCAGAGATACTGATTACTGACTTCCAATAAGAACACTCTCTAGAACAATAAGAAGACATTTGTAACAATATGCGCCACTTTGTATATTCTAAAACATCTTTATGTTGTTTCCTTTACTTATTTGGGATTTTTTATGTATGTTCATGTTATTAATGGTTTGATATGCTCAACTGATTTTGGCGGCTATCTCAAGTATTTAGTACTTGATAGTGTAATTTATATTGCAAAACTACGCGTCCGATGGGTTTGAAATAGATAATCTTAAGTAACAAAGTAGAGGCATTTTGCTTATCACCAGATGAATTTGCAAGGATTTTTCTCTACTTCTCGTTTAGCAACGTCACTGCCATATATTGTATAGTACGGTTCGAGCGCTCAAGCTGAGCACATGCTTAAGTCGTGCGCGCTGCATGTTATCGTTATCGTACAGTGAACCTCGAGCAGTGATAAGCCAGTGCATTAACTGGAATAATTGTTTTCACTGTTTTGCTTACTACAAAATTAAGTGCATGTATGTAAGTAAAACTAATAATAAGCATGATGCCATTTGGCAATGGCCAAAACCTCATGCAACAATTAAACCCAACAATAACGCAACAAAATGCATCCTTTTACCAACACCCATTTATCCCAAATAAAAACCCACAACAAATAATACCTGAGCAATGCCAGCAAATGCCCAACAGCTACATAATGTCGCCACAAATACAAACATTTCAACCTTATCAATATGGTCATCCTTCAATGTCTCAATTTGTAATGCCGCCTCAAGTCCAACCATTGCCCCAACAGAAAACGTCACAAAAATCAATGGAAATTATTAGCGACACAGAGGAAGGGGATAACAATGAAGAAAAAAAAAACGCTTGGCAAAGTGTTAGTAACCTAAAAAGAAAGAGAAGGAAATTACTAAACACACAAAATCCGCCACAATCATTTAATCTAACACAAGCTAACAAATACTCAATTTTACCAGAAGTTTCAGACGCAACAAACAGTAATCAAGATAACGGGGATAACAACAATTCCAATTCAGACGCAACAAACAGTAATCAAGATAACGGGGATAACAACAATTCCAAAAAAATTTCCAAACCTCCTCCAATCTACGTACATGGAGTTGATAATTACCAGGAAATGATAAACAGCTTGAAGGATATTATGGAACAGGAACAGTACACCACCAAAACTATGGCTGACAAAGTAGTCAAATTTAATGTGCATAACCCGGATGTGTACAGAAAACTTGTCAAGCACTTCCAGGAAAACGATGTCGTTCACCACACATATCAAATCAAGCAAGATCGTGCATACAGAGTGGTCCTACGCCACATACATCCTACAATTCCAGTAGATGAGATTGCAGCCGAACTAGCTACCCATAATCACAAGGTTCGGAACATTACTAACATAAAGCATAGGAAAACTAAACAAGCACTACCGCTATTCTTTGTAGATTTGGAGCCAGCTAGCAACAACAAAGACATATATAACGTAAATTACTTACAAAACCTAAAAATTTCTGTAGAACCGCCCCACAGAAATATGAACTTGGTACAGTGCACAAGATGCCAAAACTATAATCATACCAAGTCATATTGTAATCGACCATACGCCTGTGTCAAATGTGGTGGACCGCACAATTCTATTACATGCAAAAAAACAAGAGATACCCCTGCTACTTGCGCGCTGTGCAATGGTGCTCACCCCGCAAACTACAAGGGCTGCTCGATCTACCAAGACCTGCAAAACAAAATAAAACCGAACACACAATCACAAAACACCCATGCCTCTTACAAGCCAAAACCACATAACTTTCCTCCTCTGCCAGTGAAAAACTACTGGAAAATGCCGCATACTAACTATGAACAAGCAAACACGAATAAACCTCAGTCAACTCAAGACCTAACACTCACACAGTTCTTAGAAGAATTCAAAGGCATGTTCAATCAATTAATACAACAAAATAGTATGATTTTGAACATGCTCACGACAGTCATAAATAATAAACTAATTCGATAATGGCCAAATTTCTTAGAATTGCACTCTGGAACGCCAACGGCCTCCAATCAAAAAAACAAGAAATCGAACTCTTCCTCCGTCTTAACAACATTGATATTCTCCTTATATCAGAAACCCATTTTACTGTAAGAACCCATTTAAAAATTCCAAACTATCTCATTTACCACACCGAACATCCAGATGGTACGGCACATGGAGGCACCGCTATTATCATTCGTGCATCAATAACACACCACGAACTTCCAAAAAATGAAGAAGATTTCCTACAAGCCACAGTGATTGAAGTAAACAAACTACCGAGCCCAATTACAATAGCGGCAACCTATTGTCCGCCTCGACACAAAATAACCAAACTCATGCTACAGCCATTCTTCGACTCATTGGGGACGGTATTTATAAATGGCGGAGACTTTAACGCAAAACATACCAGATGGGGCAGTAGATTGATAACCACAAAAGGCAGAGAACTTAATAAACTCATAACTGACAATAATTACACATGTTTCTCAACAGGTAGCCCAACGTATTGGCCAACGGACCCTGACAAAATTCCGGATTTGTTATATTTCTTTGTTGCTAAAGGAATTTCATCTAATTACGTAGACATAACATCCAGCTATGATCTATCATCTGATCACACACCTGTCATACTTACTATTAGTGCTACAGTAATTAGAAAAGAAGCCAAACCAATGTTATGTAACAGGCAAACAGATTGGGATGCCTTCAAAGAGTTTATGAATCAACGCCTTGATCTTGATATAAGCCTTAAAACAACTGAAGACCTAGACAATGCAGTTAATAAATTCATAACTACTACACAAGAGGCAGCATGGTATGCTACACCGCGCAATGAAAGCCAAAAACCTAACTCGCAAAACTTCCCTAGAGAAGTGATGGAACTGGTTAAGGAAAAAAGGAAAGCTAGGGCAATCTGGCAACGAACACATAACAGAAACGACAAAACAAGGTACAATCAAATTACTAATAAACTTAAACGAAAACTGAATGAAGCAAGAAATGACACATTTCAACAATATGTAACATTTCTTTCCAAGGACGACTACAGCATATGGAAAGCCACAAAGGGATTCAAGAAGCCACAGATACATATACCACCACTACGCAACACAGACGGCACGTGGGCCAGATCCGATCAAGAAAAAGCGGACCTACTCGCAGAATATCTGGCAGAAGTATTTAGACCCAACTCAGAAGCAACAGACGTAGAAGTGGACGGCTTCCTTGACGCCCCATATCAGTTTTCACCCCCAATACCCGATTTTAAAATCGGAGAATTACGCCAGGAGATAAAACTATTGAGCAACAAGAAAGCACCAGGTTACGACCTTATAACTGGTCCTATCCTTAAACAGTTGCCAGAAACAGGAGAAAGACTACTACTAGCATTATTTAACGCAATTCTGCGCTTAACTTACTGGCCGCCGCAACTAAAGATGGCGCAAATTATAGTAATACTGAAACCTGGTAAGCCACCAAACGAAGTGCAATCTTATCGCCCAATTAGCCTGTTATCAATAGTATCAAAACTCCTAGAAAAGCTGATTCTAAGTCGGATAAATAAAGACACACCATTAGATGATTGGATCCCAAAGCACCAATTTGGATTCAGACGAGATCATTCTACTATCCAACAGTGCCACCGTATGTCTAACGTAATTCAGAAATCGTTTGAAAGTAAGAAGTATTGCACGGCAGTATTCCTTGACGTCCGACAAGCATTCGATAAGGTGTGGCACAAAGGGCTACTGGCTAAAATAAAAGCATTACTCCCACACCAATATTATCTCCTTTTCCATTCCTACCTCTCCAACCGCCATTTCATAGTAAAATTCGGAAACAAAACATCGACGCTACAGCCAATTACTGCAGGGGTTCCTCAAGGCAGCGTTTTAGGCCCAGTCCTATACTTACTCTTCACTGCTGATATACCAATTACACCGAACACAGAAATGGGAACATTCGCAGATGATACTGCCATCCTCGCGTGCGATGAAGACCCTCTAGCTGCTACAAGATTACTGCAAGAACACATATATTTATTAGAAGACTGGCTCGACAAATGGCGAATTAAGGTGAATGAAAATAAGTCAGTACATATAACATTTACAATGCGAAGGGGAATATGCCCTCCTGTTACTATAAATAATATTGCTATACCACAATCTGAAGAAGTGACGTATCTGGGTTTACACTGGGACAAAAGGCTAACTTGGAAACAACACATAAAAAAGAAGCGCAAAGTCATGGATCTGAAAGTCAAAAAAATGTACTGGCTACTAGGTCGGAAATCACCCTTAGCAACTGAGAGTAAACTACTAATATATAAAACCATCTTACGACCTATTTGGACATATGGATGTAAGCTGTGAGGCTGCGCTAGCTATTCTAACGTAGACATAATCCAAAGATTTCAATCCAAGACAATAAGAACCCTTATGGATGCTCCATGGTACGTGACGAACCTCACCCTACATACCGACTCCAACACCCCTTACGTACGTGACGTAATTACGGAACGGGCGACCAGACATCATCATAGGCTTACATACCATCCAAACGACATCGTCCAACCACTTACGCTACAACCGAACTTTCGACGATTAAAGCGGAAATGGCCTTGGGACTTACAAACTAACGTGAATCCTCCAGTGTGAAATCATCATCCTCATTCAATAGGTTGAGGAAACGGCGAGGAAGCACCAGCGGGTGCCAACCTCATCAAGCCAATCAACATTATCAACAGATTAGCTCATAGAATCATGTATAGTTCTGATTGCTGATGTACTATGTTTTCAATAAAAAAAAAATATATATATATTGTATACATAGCAAAAAAAGTAGAAGCCAATAATAGTCCTTGTAAAAATTTTGGAATCAAAAGATGTTATAAAGATATTAAAAAGTTTAAGACAACAAAGGAAGCAGTCATCGGGAAAAGATGAAGAATGTATGAACCGAAACAAGAAGCATAATAGAGAGATAATTGCGACATTATTGTAAAATTGCTTGAACGTGCAGATCCAAAAGCAAATCAATGAAGGATTGAAGAAAAGAGAGAAAGATGACTATCGCAACCTATAAGAATATACAATAGCAGAAGAAGAATTACAAGAAGCAATTAGTAAGATGAAATTGGAGGAGGCATGCGAATACGATAGAACTAATCTGGAAATGTGTTGCTGTTGCTCAAAATCATAAAATGTGAATGAAGGCGTCTCCGCGGATTGCGAAAAAATATAAACATTAGTTATATAGGTGATAAACAACAAAAGTGCTGTAGCTCCATATAATTTAAATGGAGCCACAGCACTCTAGAAGTGAAATTTTATTGATCACTGATATTGTACCACAAAATCTCGTTATCAATGGAATTTTATAAAAATAGTTTTGCTAAAACAAAAAGCTTTAAGAGGCAATTGAGAAATTTTATTAAAATAGTGCTCGATTATATCTGGAGAGATTATTTCAATAATCCGAATTATTTCAATGTAACCACTCTTATCTGTTTAATTGTCATCATGATCATTTAGGGCTAGATCCCATTACAACCATGGCTAACTAAAAACTCTGTTTCTTTATTTTTTCACGTGCTCTAGTAGCCTTCAGTTACATACTCTGATAAGATTTAGGTCTTTTTGCAAGGCATTCAGATACAGTGTTCGTGGACGGCCTATCGATCTTATTCCTTCAGGTTGTTCTACGTATTTTTGCTTCTGTATTATTTCCTTCTAACTGAAACCCGCGGCATATGCCGCATTTAAAATGTACGACGAATTTAATAACTTTTGTTGCACTAAAGAAAGTTTTAAAAGCACGCTAGAGATTGGCAGTAAGGAAAAGTTCCAAAAAATATATTTTCAAATGGAAAGTCTCTGGAAAGGAAACGCTCGCCTCTGGAAGGCGTCCTAATTAATACGACGTTGTTGGAACGCAGTAAAAAAAAATTGCTGAAAGAATTGTTCTACAAGTTAAGAAGAGTGACGCCCGTATTCATAGTCGTTCGCCAGCGGATCGCCGGCGACTCGCCAAAGTTTCGTTATGAATAGTATGTTGGCGGCACTGTACGTCTATGTCAAATTCGAGGTTAGCGGGTTAGATTTTATGTGAGTTTCTGTCAAAACTGACTGAAAACCTAACCTGATCACCTCGAATTTGACATAGACGTACAGTGCCGCCAACATACTATTCATAACGAAACTCCGGCGAGTCGCCGGCGATCCGCTGGCGAACGACTATGAATACGGGTGTAAGAGTTTTCCAGTGAATGTAAAAGTTTTACGTGCGCATGGAAGAATGACGTTGTAGCCCACGGCACATGCTGCATTTAAAGTTTTGCGCGTTAGATAGATATACTTTGTTTGTGACATTACAAAAAAAATCTTTTACACACGTCTACTATGGCAAATGCTGCACCAAATACATACAATATATACAGTTCACATTTAATTATATATATTTATTCCTAATTCAGTACGTAAAACATGCTTAGAGTCATGTTTTTGATAACGGTGATAAAACTTAGATTACATTTAGATTTTAGTTTATTGGCATACATGTTTAACGTCAGCGTACAAACAATTTCCAGAATATTTTATACCACATTGAATATTATGTACCATCGGATGAAAAATTTTATTATTTGGCCTGAACGAGATCAGCTGATTAAATCAATGCCAGAATGCTTCAAGGTAGCATTTGGCAACAAGATTTCAGTAATAATCCACTGTTTTGAGATGAGAGTGGAAAAATCAAGTAGCCTTGAAGTACAATGTACTACATAGTCTACGTACAAACAACATAATACGGTAAAGATACTAATAGGCATCACTCCTCCTGGATCAATATTTATATCACATGGATATGGTGGCAGAATAAGCGATAAAGGTCTAACAGAGGATTGTGGGATTTTAAACAATCTCTTGCCAGAAGATTTTGTATTGGCAGATCGTGGCTTTTTAATAAAAGACTCGGTAGGACTACATATGGCCACAGTGATTACGCCTGCTTTTCTAAAAGGGAAACGGCAGCTCGATCCAAGGGATATAGAATCAACCAGGAATATAGCAAGCCTGAGGTAGTGCAAGTATATTGTTACAATAATTATCTTAATTATATCTTTTTTTCGGAATACACGTCAAACGCGTTATTGGAGTCCTTCGTCAAAAAAATACAGTTCTTCACGAAACGATGCCCATGCTCCTGGTGAAAAAGAAAACTGACGATGTTGCTGTGGTAGATCAGATATTAACAGTTTCTTGTGCACTCGTAAATTTATGCCCTCCTATAATTGTATAATTATGAAATAAATTGTATTAACAAAGTAATCTAATTATTTTTACTTTAATAATAATAATAATATCTACAAAATTATTAAAATTAGTTAATTAAGGATCTAACGTTAATACTATCCACCACCATTTATTATATAATGTAAAATTATTTGATTATATTTTTCTGCATGTGGCCAATAAATAAAAAGCAAAATTACAATATCACATAGCAAAAATTATTAAATAGTACCTATACGATAAGAAACATAAGGATATTTTGAAACTATGTAAGCTACATTAACAATCAATAAAATTACACATGCTGTCTACACAACATAAAAGAATAATTAATGTCTAAATTAAGTATGAAAAATAATTTTTCCGTTGACCGCTTCTTAATTTCAATATTAATGAATTATTTTTCCAAAAAAAGGATGGATTAATAGAAGTCATTAATACACTGTTTTTGATTAATCCACTCTTTTTAATTAATTAACTGTTTTTGTGATTTTGAGGTTTTGATATTTTGCATGGAGGTTAGTTGTATTAATCAAATTTTTCGCAACAAAAAAAGATTTTGCGGTCAACGAAAAAATTTTGTAATCAACTCGTTTTTTAATGGGCGATTAATAATCTCAACTATTAAAGGCACTCACTCGCTGTCGCTCGTTCGTGCTTTAAACAATTTTGATTATTAATCGCCTTCATTAACACACTTGTTGGTTAAATAACTATTAATGCATAAAGCATAACGGATATTTTGAAGCTATTTAATATTTATTTATTGTGACATCTCTAACAGGTGTTACCCTTATTACAAGAGATGCAGTGTAGATATATTCTGCTATATGCAGGTATGAGCGTTATAGCATGTAAATTAAAATTAAAATAATCATCCTAACTAAAATAAACTTTAATCATGGTTGCAGGAGATGAATCGACGCCGTAACTTGCTACTATGACTTCCCGTACTGATTGGTAAATTAAAGTCTTAAAAATTTGTTACATCAATAGTTCATTTTGTTTCATTTTAGTTATAATAATACTTTTTTACAACAGATGCAAACATACTGTATGGAGCTGACAAATCAATGTTGAGCAGTATGTAAATTTGATTCACAAGCTTTAATATATCAGTAATCGGAATTCTGGTATAAAAAGAAGGTACAAAGAATAACAGTGAGAAACGAACAGGCCTAGAGGGTACTCTTAAAGTTAATAGCGAAAGCAGATTGCTATCGTTAATTTTATTATTCCATAATTTATA
Source organism: Agriotes lineatus (assembly GCA_940337035.1). Classification (NCBI taxonomy): domain Eukaryota; kingdom Metazoa; phylum Arthropoda; class Insecta; order Coleoptera; family Elateridae; genus Agriotes; species Agriotes lineatus. The sequence continues at coordinate 144,972,032 of OW679196.1, read as the reverse complement.
ACAAAGTTTTAATGAATTTAAGGTACATACATAAACAATCAAAATATTTACATAACAGTACAAAATAACAGAAGAACTAATGTCTAAATTAAGTATGAAAAAGAATTGCAATGGATAAAGTATAAAGAATATTTCGAAGCCATTTATGCTAAATAAACAATCAACATATTTACAAAGTCTATTAACACAGAATAACAAAATAATTCTATTTATATACTGCCCCACAAATGTACTGGACCACCCATAAAAAATGTATTTATTACATTACGTCACAATATATATATATATATATATGTATATAACAAAGTCCTTTTCACAGCTCGGTGGTTACTACACAAGGCGAAGAATTTGACTGGGAAAGGGGTTATAGTCAACACCAATCTCAGTACTTGGGCAACGATTACAAGAGCTATTAATGGTTTGTTGAAATAAAACCACTTGATGCTAAGGTCGACTGTTTCGAAATATATTTATTCCATTCTCAAGACCTAACAACTTGCGGCACAAAACCGAAAAGGCACATGTAGTTCACAAAACATGTGACTAGATTTCAAATTTTAAATTTACAAAAGCAGTACAGCGAATGCAGCATATCACACAACAAAAGTAATGCTAGATTTTCAAACCCGCGGGTTTGAACAATTTTATCAAATTGACGGCCATTATGGCTTAAAACTAATAAAAATTGTAGTAATTAATTAATTTTAAATGTATTTGTGGATTTTTAACATGTAACCTGGTGACAGGAAAATCTAGCATTACTTTTGTCGTGTGATATGCTGCATTCGCTGTACTGCTTTTGTAAATTTAAAATTTGAAATCTAGTCACATGTTTTGTGAACTACATGTGCCTTTTCGGTTTTGTGCCGCAAGTTGTTAGGTCTTGAGAATGGAATAAATATATTTCGAAACAGTCGACCTTAGCATCAAGTGGTTTTATTTCAACAAACCATTAATAGCTCTTGTAATCGTTGCCCAAGTACTGAGATTGGTGTTGACTATAACCCCTTTCCCAGTCAAATTCTTCGCCTTATATATATATATATATATATATATATATATATATATATATTTGATATAGTATACTCATATTAAGCATATTTAATTTCACTATTCTCAAATATCAACTGAAGAATTAACAAAATCGTATTAATAAAATTAAAAGATTATGAAACTATAAAAAACTATATTTCACAAAAATAAGAGGAATCACAAAAAAGATTAATTAATAGTTCTTTGAGTCTCCCCAGAACGTTTAAAAATCTTTGGCAACAATTCGGCATACTTTGTATGCAATGTGCTATCAATATTTAGGCAAAATTTAAAATTTTAAAATATTTTATTAATGGACTTAGTTTTCTTTAAACAGAATTATGAAAAGAAATGCTTTTTATAGTGACACAATCACACAATCATGAAAGGTTACCAAAAATTTCATGACTGCCCTTTTGGAAAATATTTTAAAAATTGCACCAATATATGCAAATGGTCCAGTTCATTTGTGGAGCAGTATATTTACAGAGTTCACATAACCACTTTCCTTTAGGAATTTTTTTAATTGTAGGCATGCTTAATGGTACCATTTTATTCTACATTTTCTGTCAGAACATTTTACCATTTGTTCGCCGTCGTCTGGTTTCCTATAGTGACACCATAGCTGCAATCCATAATTAAAATAGGTACATAACATTGTAACATATAATTCACAAAAATACAAACCTCTTCATCATATGTGCCTATTACGATGTCACTGGAAATTGAACTAACACCTATAGCTCGCATGTCCATGGGGATGTCGTCTGAACTTGGACCAGCACTCGTAGATGGCATATCCATGGCGATGTCACTACAACTTGAATCCAAACCAGTGGTCATAGATGGCAGAACTAATGTTAGAATCTAGTAATTTCCAAGTTTTGTATTGGTAACACTTTTGACATCTATCATATTGACATTAAATTGTTAACCTTATTTAAGCTAAACGACACAATAAATCGGAGGCGTAAGTACTCAACATTGTGGTATGGCGCATTTCAAAACAGAATTAACAACACACACACAAATAGCAACAATAGCAATAACAAAATTAACAAAATTAACAGCAATTTTCACACTTGGACTTGCACAATATCACAAGATAGTCCAGTTACATTAGACGGACAACCGCAGCATCTGTCGAAAAAATCCAAGTGAGCTGAAATTTTGCATACACCTTTATTTTGACATTACAAATAATGTCTCAAAAGTCCCCATCGATATCGCGCTTGCGTTTTCAGTTATTCAAGGTCAAATGTCACAGAAATAAGTTTTTCGCAAATATCTCGCTTTCTATGGGTCGTATGGCTTTTTTAATTATTACAAAAAATGAAGGCTAGGAAATTCTCTACAAAAAAGAATATAAAGCTTTTTTACATACAACTAACCGTTCAGTAAATAACACACTATTAAGTTTTGCAGACGGGTTTTACTTCTTTTTACGATAAAGAAAGTATTGGATTCACCTCAAAAATTCGGAAATTGGGTTTTCAACAGATCTTCACGTTTTAGAGTCCCCTGAACCCAAAAAACATGTTTTTACTCATTGGTCTGTGTGTCCGTCCGTCGGTCTGTCTGTGAACAGAATAACTCATAAATGAAAAGAGGTATGGCGTTGAAACTTCATATATAAGTTTTTTGTGCTATCTAAATGCGACAGCAAGCTTCTGAAGAAAATCGCATAACCGGTGTGTATTGATGTGAGATAAGTGATTTTTCAGTTGAATACCTATAAAATTCAACTTGAAAATCACTCATCTCAATCAATCCACATTAAAAATGTAATAAAAATGTAAAGTTTCAAAAAAATCGTTTTAGCCGTTTTTGAAACACAAGAGTAAACATCAAACTTCCGGTTATGCGATTTTCTTCAATAGATAGCTCTCGCATTTAGATAGTACACAAAACTTATATATAAAGTTTCAACACCATACTTTTTTTTCATTTTTGAGATATTCTGTTCGCAGACAGACAGACACACAGACAGACAGACCAATGAACAAAAACACGTTTTTTTGGGTTCAGGGGACTCTAAAACGTGAAGATCTGTTGAAAATTCAATTTAGAATTTTTGGGGTGAATGCAATACTTCCTTTATCGTAAGAGGAAGTAAAACCCGTCTGCAAAACTTAACAGTGTGTTATTTACTGAATGGTTAGTTGTACGTAAAGCACCTGTATAATCTTTTTTGTAGAGAATTTCCTAGCCTTCATTTTTTGTAATAACTAAAAAAGTCATACGACCCATAGAAAGCGAGATATTTGCGAAAAACTTATTTCTGTGACCTTTGACGTTGAATAACTCAAATCGCAAGCGCCATATCGATGGGGACTTTTGAGACATTATTTGTAATGTCAAAGGTGTATGCAAAATCTCAGCTCACTTGGATTTTTTCGGCAGGCCGATCCTACTGTAGCTGGGCTAAGAGATTTTTGTAGCTATAGATTATAGTACAAAACGCCACCATAACGATGCAATAAGCGTAAAATTGTGGGTTGAAGATACGAAAAGTCTATGTGACGAGTGTCCAGTATTGTTATAACGGGTGGCCATAAATATCTGAGATCTCGGTAGCCATGGAATTAGCTACTTATAAATGTTGGGTTAGTACTATATTTCAATTACAAAAAGTATTGGTACCTATGTAATGTAGTAAAATGCAAGAGGAGGAGAATGTGCCCTGGATTCTGCAGTTTAGCCTACGACTCGATTATAAAAATCTCCTGTTCTAACTCCATTACTTATTGCAATCTGTAATAATTTTTGACAGATTTTAGTTGTTATGACATTAATGACATTTAGTTTAGTTGTATTCATCGCTTTAATAAAGCGGTATTGATTCCAAAGGTAATGTGATATCAGATATTTATGGCCACCCGGTATAAAGAACAAGGTGTTGAAAGTGATTTAGGGCTTCTTGATATCAACGATTTTGCTTTGATAATAATGACGTCTTTTCAAATTCAACAGTTGCTACAATTTGGTTACAACAAAATAGAAGCAAATTAAAGACGTATCAAAATTTAATAAACCAACAATTGTTGAAGAAAAAAATATAATGGATGGCCTTTTGAATAAAACCGATGCTACTGAAAACATTAGCACGAGGTTTGACCACACATACACTTCGTAATTCGTTTTTATTAAAATTTGTGATAATTTGTAATTTGTTTTATATAATAATAATAATAAATCCATTTATTGAATACCAAAGAGGTATACAAAGCCAGTCTTCCACCCTCCCAGGGCATCACACAAATATAAGCAAATGCTGTACGCACACAAACTTAATATAATACAATACAGTACATGCTAGCAACATAACAAGACTATCTTAAATCGTGTTACTAACTAATTCTAACAAGGCACTCTTAATAGAAAGTGGCTGCTCTGGAAACGTATCAAAGAACTTATTTAACAATGTGGGAGCCATATATAGAAAACAGCCCTCAAATTTAGCTGTTCGATGTTGTGGTATTGTATAACTATTGTACCTGATATTTACATTGTAAACTTCTGATCTTTTGCTCAACAAGTCGTACAAATATCTTGGCGTTATAGTACAGATCAGAGTATACAAAAACATACAATACAGATACATACTACGTTGTTTTACATTGAGCTCTTTGTATTCAACGTTACAGACAAATCTTACGCAAGCGTTTTGTACTTGCTGTAGTTTAGTTTTGTTGTATTCTGTGAGATTTGGAAAAAATACCATAGTGCAATAGTATAAATGCGGATAAATAAGCGCCTTAACTAACATGAGTTTGGTTTTTTCGTCTAATAAATATTTTAAACTATACAAAGTACGTAATTTCATAAATGACATTTGGTAAATATGTCTCACATGCAATTCGAATGATAATTTATCGTCTATTATAATACTTAGGTTTTTTGCATGACTACTCCACTGTACTACTTCACTATTTACTACAATGTTATGATTTTTAGTTATATAATCACCAGTTCTTTTATCGGAGGTTATGCAAATTGCCTGCGACTTCTTGGCGTTTAATCTAAGACCATTATTGCTAAACCAGACAGTAAGATTATGTAAATCCTCGTTTATCTTACGAATAGCCATGTATAAATTTGATACTTCCGTTGTTATATATATCTGAAGATCATCAGCGTACATATGTATCCGGCAGTGTTTGATGACTTCAGACAAGTCCTGGGTATATATTGAGAACAGAGTTGGGCCTAGTATGCTGCCCTGAGGTACGCCCCTAATAGTTTCTTTGTATTCTGAATATGTTTTATTTATTCTAACAGTTTGTAGCCGATGAGATAAGTAATTACGAAACCAAAGCAACGCATTAGCGTCTATTCCATTATAATTCAGTTTAGCCAATAACAGCTCGGTGTTAACCACGTCAAGGCCTTGCTTTGGTCTAACAGAACCAAAAATGTAACCATTGCACTGTCCATAGTGGCATATGCATCATTTACTATTTTAAATAGCGCAGTGTTAGTACTGTGCCTTTCTCTAAACCCTGATTGACATAAAGGCACTATTGCGTAAGTATCCAAATATTCCCGTAATTGAAGAAATACAATCTTTTCGAGTAATTTCGATAAAGTTGGCAAAATACTTATAGGTCGAAGGTCTGTATTGTCCTTAGGGTTCGAAACTTTCGGTACTGGTACTATAATGGCTGTTTTCCAAATTGGAGGAAGCAGGACTCTTGCTAAAGAACTATTAAATACTTCTCTTACTGCATCTATACAATAAGGCATAACAATGTTCAACATTTTCAAATTTATATTAACAATTCCGAAAGCTTCGGACTTCATAGCTTTTAGTTGCTTATATATATCATCATTACTGACAACTTTAAAACTAAAAGACGCTTCGTGCAGCTTATTACTATTAAAGAAATTTAGCACATTTTTACTGGTGCCAGAATCACCCACAGCACTTACAAAAAATGTGTTTAAATCATCTGCATTAAATATTTTTGCAGGTAATTCGTTACACTTGTGGGATTTATTACAAACACCCCAACATGTTAATTTTTTACAAACGGAGGACTGATTATTATTACATTTTCTTAACTCATAACTCATGTATGCCTTTTTCTCATTACGAATTGCTGAGCTTACAATATTGCGCATATCTATGTAAAAATTTCTGTGGCAATCTTTTTTGGTTTTGAGGTATTTATTGCGAGCTTAATTTTCTATTCTAATCATCTGTTTAATGTTATAAGTTATATAAGGCTTAGGTCGTTTCGCTTTATTGCTGGATACATTTATTAAGCAAATGGGGGCATGTTTATCGAATAAGTAGTGCAGTAATGTATTCATTTAACATATACACTTGCATATTGATATCATTGCAGTAGAATCGTTGATATCAAGAAGCCCTAAATCACTTTCAACACCTTGTTCTTTATATAACAATACTGGATACTCATCACCTAGATTTTTCATATCGTCAACCCACAATTTTACGCTTATTGCATCGTCAAGGTGGCGTTTTGTACTACACTCACCGACACGAAAAACGGAGCACTTGCATTTTTTGATTAGATTTAAAATTGTATCCCTTTGTGATGTTTTATTATTACATTTATTATACATTTAACATTATAACATGTATAATAATAAATGTAATAATAAAACATCACAAAGGGATACAATTTTAAATCTAATCAAAAAATGCAAGTGCTCCGTTTTTCGTGCCGGTGAGTGTGTAATCTATACGAAAATCTCTTGCGATATTGTGCAAGTCTTTCTTCTATAAAGGTAGGATTTGTTGTGATTTCTCTTTCGTCAAGCCAGCATCACGAATATCATTTAATATGTGCTCAAAAGTTACACCTTGTTTTAATTTGCCTAGAACACACAAAAAGTTTACAGAGCGATGACAGTTGTAATATTGTTTCTTACTGCCATCCGCCAGCAATTTAGATGAAGTACAGTCGCGGAAACATAAACCGGGACAAGTCATGTAAGACAATTTTTCACAATTTGAATATTGCAATTTTGCCTTCCTAATTGTTCATGAAATCCTATCTACCACATACCAAGGAACCAAAAAGAACTTGTTGATGCAATATAAGCAACTTGGGATAGCACCAACAATGAATTCATTCAGACAATTTAACTTAGGAAATTTTAGTGTCCCGCTTTATATTTCCGCAGCTGTACATACGATGACAAAGTGCGTCCTTCAATTTGGTCTTTCCACTGGTGAAATGCTGGAAAGCATGTATCATGAATGACTATATTATATCAAATGATTTTAATGACGTACCTGAAGAAGAATCACTCCAATTCATTATTTCGAAACTTTAACCACACTTTCAAACATAAACGGCAAAGATCGGTTACGTCACCGCTGGCATCGGCAGATCGGCACCACTCGGGTCAGAATATGCAGGGTTGCCAGACTGAATGCATGCGCGTTTTAAAAATGTACTTTTGTAGAAACGGTTGCAGAGTGTACCAGATTCGTAAAATTGTACCAGGTCTGGCAACGCTGCTAATATCAAGACCACGCCCAAAATGGTAACTGCACATAGACCACGCGCATAAACGTTTGACCTTGGGAATTTTCTGCTTTATTATAGAGTTATGATTGTTTCTGTTATAAGTAAATAGATAGATACTAACGCTGGGTAATGCGTTTTTGAATTAGTTGTTATTACACCCTGAGTAAAACATTGTTACATATATTTTCTTAATAATTACAACAATTAGTAGGCGTACATAGTATGATAACTTAACCCCTCAATTAGTGGATAATAAAAATATAATACACAATTATTTTACTCCATGGATAGTCCAGTTCCTTGAAGATTCTCTTCAGTCCACGCCCTAAATTTTTCGATCATATCAGGGGTCATAACTTCCTTGTAGCCTCCAACTTTTCCCGATCTGACAAATTCCGTATACTCAGTGTTCAGTCCAAGTTTCTGTAGATGTTTAAAATATGTCTCGTCCAGTTTGAAGTTGATCGCTTCGTTCTTTTTCATGGAATCGAAGCTTAGATGTTTAGTCAGACTGTCGACCTGCTCCTGGGTCAAGGTTTTGCCGAGAAACTCGGCCACTCGTTTTATCACTCCGGCCAAGTCGTTTTTCATTTCTTTGAACTTTAGAATGAGGACGTTAGGCTTGTCCCTTTGCTCCCAGCAGCTCAAGACTTGCTTCCAAAACGGGCCGAAACATACTAAAAATTAAGTATTAGATTATATTGGATTCTGAAAACAATTAAAGTAGCATGAACCAAAGAATAATATAGCATAATCAGAACAGACAAGAAAAAACACATGAACAATTTGAAAAATTAGTATGCAACCGTAACTAAGTATATATGATGAGTTTTTTCATTGTATCCAGCTCGTGAGCAACCATTTTTTTCCTGCTCCATTTCTCGTTTTTGAGGTCCGACACAATGAAAAACTCACCTCATATATTCACTACCTTACCCCTCCCACCCACAAACAGCTTGCAGAAATCTTCAAACGTGCCTTTATAGCCATCCACAGACTTGCTGTGATGATAAAGCGACACACAAGTGTCTTCGGCATTTCTTAAAATGCACACGACCTAAAAAATGAAGAAACTGTATTTCATATTCCAAGATTCGCCAGATATAATTATGTCACCTTAGCGTTCTTAGAACCATTTCTGATTTGTTCGGGCAGCAGAGACCAATGCAAATGCGATTTTATAATTCGAGGGCTGGGAACGTTTTCTACGGTACCAAAGGGATCAAAAAAAGGCCCGAATAGTTTTTCCTTGTCGAAAAGGGCAGTCAGTCTAAAAATTATCACTACGTTAGACTCCCTACAGGAGAAATGTTAGAATATCTACTCTAATTGCGGAGACCGGGAATGTATTCCTTTCTTGGCGCCTTCGAAGTCTAAGCCGTTCACGATTAACCACAGCATTTCTTGTAGCCAAGTTGTTCCTGTAGGTGGATGGAAAAATACTTTACTACATGGGAAATAATTGTATAACAAGATAACAATCTTTCTAACCAAAAGTTATAAGTCATACCTGTTTTAGGATGCGCTACTAGAAAAACGTCGTCATCTTTTACTTCAAATTTCCGAAACCTTTCTTCCCAATCTTCGTAATAAACTGGAAGACAAAATTTGTCATCTCCTACCTCGACGTAGCCAGTTCTTCCCTCGCACACGAAGTCTCTATTTAAGAGGCGATCCAGTTCTGTATCGTTTCCAATTCTCTTCATTTTTGCGGCCATGATTAGCGATGTGTGTTTCCAGTGCAACGTGAGTTTTGACTGATTCGATCTATTAGTCTTAACAAACTTTATATACATTTATGAGAACAGAGATTAGATAAAATTTATAAACATCATGCCAAAGTAGCTAAAAACATTACCTCATTATTATCACCGTATATGGTTTTCAAGCTATAGCACCCTATATAAGTTTTTGTCTTGATAACTTGTTTTTTCTCAGAAGCAGCATGAGGCTTGCACTATAGTCGAAAATTCCAATTATGCGCAAACTGTTATTGTAGGCATACGGTTTACATGATTCATCTGCAACTGTGCTCTGTTTGTACAAACCTTAACTGTAGATAGGTACAACTTTGTACGAGTATATCGTTGGACACACAATTTTATCAATGTTAGAAATCCGTGGTCATTTTAGATCCATCAGTGACTTGCTCCTGGTTAATAATATAATGTTATTTACTTTTATTCTCGTGATTAAGTTTGTTTAGTGTATTTGTAATTTCACAATCAGTTTTTGTTTACTGACACTGTAATAATAGTTAGATAGTCAGATGTACTGATTGCTATCGGGTGGTTGAAGGCCAGTGCAGAAAAGGTTCTAAGAGTGAACGAATTCTTCGTTCTAGTAAAACTCGTTTGATTGTTTAGGACAATACTGTTGCAAAAAAAATAGTATGACCATTCGATGCTATCAATTACCAATGCGTTTATTTTTAAGTTACGAAACTTCCTTTCATAGATTGTTTTTAGGTACTTACAATACGCCTTGTAATCATTACGAATATTCAAGCCACAGTATTTACAATTACTCGTATAAATTTATATTTGCAGTACAAGTATGAATTACTTCGGCAAATTAGTGCGACCGGTTAATTTATTTATGCTTAGAATTTTGTAACGTTCTGGCTGTTCTCTATTGGATTTCCCACAAAAAGGCACGCCTGATTTAAATCGCTAAGAGGTGTCTTTTTCGAGTTTTTTGAGTTTTTGTGCTATTTTAGTAGGGGAATAATAACATCTTGGTGCAGGTAGAAAAATTTCAAAAACAATCTAGCGAAATTAGAAGTATTGCACCGTGGGGAAAAGGGATGGTAATGTTTTATTAAACAGTTCATTACTCTTAAATATTTTAAATTTTTCTTGAAATTTTACAACGCACACCAAGATGTTATTATTTTCCTACGAAAATATCACAGAAACTCAAAAAATCTCGAAAAGGCGATCTCTTAGCGCTCAAGAGGCTAAACTGACCCAATTACTTTAACCAGCTTCAAATCGCAGCAAACAAACGTTCATGCTTCATGGGCAGCAGACTAGCTACAGTGAAGATGGCGTAGGGCAAAGGGTATTTAAATTACCATGAACTGCCAAAAACCTTTTTCGACACAACCGTTAGGTCCATTAATTTACGAGTACCCTTAAACTCGCCAAGATCTGCGTAGATACATGCTACGATCTCAAACAGACTTCCAAAGCGTTTGTTACACAAGTTTGTAACGTTTCGGCCTCCCGAATTTAACTTTAGTCCTGGTAATTAATTTTGGTCATTTACGACTTTCATTAATTTCGAAAAGGCTCAAACGTGTATGAATTTTCTACCTTGGTTTAGCTCAAATCGGAGAAAGATGTTTACTGATTCTCAAATGTATACGGTTAGGAAGACACAATATAATTACCAAAAATATATTATGGTTAGCTATAATTACAAAGTAAGCGGTAACTTGAAGTAGCTGAATTATACATTACTAAAATTATAACAAATTCTTCTGGGGCCATGTTTCTTTGCTCCTTGGTAAACTGCAACCCACTTAGCAGGTAAATACGGAAGGCGGCTGCATCCGGCCTGGAACCAAGCATATATTTTGGCCCGGTATAATGGCTGCCCAAAGCGGGGCTTCTCGGATAGCGGCAGTTATGTTTACAAAATGTGCGTTGCAAACATACGCCTAAATTAATAAGTTAACCTGTGGTTCCGAGGGTGCAAAAATGTTAAGGCGGGCCTAGTGCCTCAGGATGGCCATTCGTTCTTCCAGGAGTATGAGTGCCGTGAAATTAGGCCTGCTGCAGTTTGCACGTTGTAACGGGCGAATTGGGTTTGACAGCTCACCATTCGATTTCAGCCAGAACCTCCAGGCCGGATATGCTGTACCTTGGAGCCTCAGGAGAACGTCGGTGGACATACAATGCGGTCTTTCCAAGTTTATTAGAGGCAGCTATATTGCTTGAGCCGCCGCCAGGAGGAACGAACAAAAATTAGTCCTACAGGTCAGGTAATAGATTATAAGGTTTTTTGGCGTCTTTAATAGCGCCGGTGCCGGTGCGCTGAATTAGCAAGAATGTACTTTAGGAGACCGATAGACGCAGGTTACATTCTAAGGTACCAATTATTAATAAAGGAATGTACTGTAGGAGACCGACACATGCAGGTCACATTCTAAGATACTAAATATTAATACAGGGTGCCTTAGGAGACCGATAGACGCAGGTCACATTTTAAGGTAGAAAATGGAGGGAGGAAGGTGAGCCCAGAGACTCAAGTTTGACGGACAGGATCAAGGTTTAAGCCCAAGAGGGCTTAGAGCGGTAAGCTCTTTCAGGTTAGAGCAGTTGATGGTCAAGATCGGTGGACTCAAGAGAAATAAACTGATCGCGGAGTCTTCTTTTATATCCTTCGAATTGCTTATCAACACAGCCACCTCAGGCATCGTTGAGTGGGAGACTGAGCTGGGGTTGATTCTTCGTGTGTTCGCGCATAGCTGGCCCTCGAGTTGTTATCACCAGTTTGAGTTTCGGATAGATGTAACACGCAATTAAGGGATGTAGAAATTTAAATACATTTTTCATGTTTAATTAAAATTTATACAGAAGCTAACGTTACAAATTTCTTGCATTAGCTATACACAAAACCAGATTTAATATGAATAGGTTTATATTTTAACAAATCACAAAAATTTGCGCTTATAATAAACCCCATAAGATTTTAATTAAACTAAATTGTAAGGAAGAGAGGCATACATAGTAGCAATCAAAATTCACATTATCAGAACGCAAAACGTTAAAGTGTAACAATCACAAAGTATTCAATTGGATCCGGCACGTGAAGGAAGTCAAAGAAATTCGATCTTAATTTGCTAGCAAAAGATTTCAAAGAAGCAAGCTGAAACAACAAATTTACAAATTTTAAAGGTGAAACACGGACGGTGTTAAACGAAAGAGGTTTTTTAAATTTTCCTGAGAGGCGTTCGAACAACAGCCGGCAGTTCTCTTCGGAATCTGAATCGTTAATTAATCAAAACTGCGTGCGGCATTTTGCATGAAAAATTAACTTATTCAAAATTTGATTCTCTTTAAAACAATGTAACAAGTGCCAGCCAACAACGAGTAATAGAGAAGGAGGCCCAGAGGTTCCCAAAATTTAGCATAACCATTTCAATTCTTTAATATATCCGCGTTGACGCATAAAATATAAAATTCATCACCCTGCGATCCGTCGGCACGGGCTTACAGGTCAGAACGATGGATTTAATTAAAAACTTAATACAGGGGTTGCTTTATGTATTGCTATGATATGTTGTAAAAGCTCCACTAACAATTGCCTGTTTGGAATGAATTGCCTGACTGCAAAGGCTATTTTTAATTAAGAAAATAATTATAAATTAAGGCAAATCCATACACACAATTCGCAGATTATATTTTTATACTGTGCTCAAACTTGTTTGTCAGTAAATTAAGGCTAGTTAAAATAAAATGTAATTATTAATTACACAAATAAATGGTTGAATTTTTCTATTTTATTTAACTGCAATATTTATTACGCTAGCTCTCGGCGAACACAAAACTGCTTATCCCAGGTTGAGTCTGTAATGGACTATATTCAAATTGTAGGTTATTTGTCTCAACGTAGCTCATTTGCTCGTTTTTAGTAGATAATTCACCACCTCGTAAATTGACAGATAAACACAAAATGGTTTGTAATACGTTTAAAATCGTGAAATAATGTAAGAAAGCGTCAGGTAAATAATTCGAATATTCCTGCTTGGCAACAGTTAAAACATCGCCTTCATTGTTAGGATGACGTAGATCCTCACCTTCGTTGTTCTCAGGATGACGTAGAACCCACGCCGGCCTTTCAACTGTTTATGATGCTTGGAACTCCACCAATTTTGCAAAACTGGATGACGCCGTTCGATTTTTGAAAATTACGGCGTAGCAGGACCCTTGAAAAAACGCTATGCCTCTTCAGTAAGGTTCAATCTCGAATTTGCGTAGCTTTCCGAACAGCAACTGTTAAAATTACATATGGATTCTACCTCGTGAAGTTCGCTTAGATGCTGCTCGCAGATGACGCTCCCGGTTTTCTGCCTCTGGCTCTGCTGGAGTCGCTCCCCTGGTGCAGATATTGAAAGTGACATTCTTGGAGACCCCGCTGACGTCCGTGATCGCTGACCTCTAGGTTCCGCTGCAAATTTTGGTCGTAGTCGAAGATCGTAAAGTCCAGCTGATCGGCTCCCGATGCTCACTCGAGGATGAGATTGGAAAATTTAACTTTTACGTCGTGGAAACTGCTGCAAACGTTCCGACAGGTACATTGACAGTTGGGAAATAAATTGGATCACTTTTTATAATTGGAAAAACACGTTTATTCTCATAAAACATTAGCTAAATATGGAGCACAAATTCGACAAGCTACATTAATTTTTGTTTTTCAATTGTTCTCCCCGTTAATAACAAAAAAGCATCCGGTTGCTATGACTCGGTGTTCTTCTACTATTAATTGAAAATTAGTTTTGATAATATTAACCACAAATAGAATAAAGTTTGATTACATAAATTACAAATCTAACATTTTCTTAAAACTCAAATATTGTTTTTGCTTATAACTAATATTGTTCTTGTTGCACTCACAAACGTTTTTAATTTCTCTGTTCTGCTCTTTTGCACTTTGTTTTCAATTACTAAAGCACTGATATTTGAGTCCACTTTTTACGTCGCTTGTTTCTCTTCTGGTGCCTACATTCAGAATTGCTCTTTGCAATTTTCTAGATTATCCTTATCTTCAATCTACCCGTCACATTGCTCACAATTTTCACTGTTATTTGCTTTTTTGATAACTACGCTCATTTATGTGCACATAACAACCTTCTGTGTCAATTACTTTCATTTGGTCTGGCTTTACATAAGCACAAACCTATCATTTTAATTATATTACTTTATTCAAAAGCCAAATTCAAACCGTCTGAAATATGCTTTGCTATTGCGTGCTTTTATCCGACTAATTACTGTTTCTCGCATCTCATTACCAATGCATTTAATACTTTTATTATTGTTTCAAATTGTAATTATATAAAATATCCTAAGCTGTGCTTTATTGACTTGGTTAAACATTTTGCACTGCAAACAGAGCCAAATTGTGGGCTTAATACCATTTCAGTATATCTGCCTTCCAGGGTGTAACAATATTGTAAAATTAAGCGTAACAGTTTAGACCATTTTCATGCAGTTTAATACAGAATAAGACTGTAAGCAATTTGGGTTGAAGTACATGTAATACTTTTCTTTTTTGGTTTCCTTTAAAATACGATAATTTTTAACATTGTTGGGTTGTTTTATTTTCTTAAAAACTAGTAGCTCAAGGGCTTATGCTATAAATGGTGGCGGCAGCGAACAGCGAAAAAACCCTTAAAAACAGCCCATAACTAAATTTTACAACCCCTAAATGGTTCAACGCGTATACATTTTTAGTTCTAAAATTTAAACACCTAACTCAAATAAACATATGCTAACCATTTGTTACAAAGGGCAGCCAACTACCCTAGCTTTCTGAATTAAATGCTACAATCCCTAAAAAAATAATGTTTATTAAAAAAATTACATTTCTAGAAGAACTAGAGCAAACACCGGCAATAATTGATGTGTGCTTGTAACAAATTCTGCTTACAGGTTAGGTAAATATTTTCTTTCTTTGTGATTTTGTGTATTTCCACTTGGTATTTCCCTTAGAAGCTATATTTTGGTATGCCTCTGTGTAAAAGAAAATTAAAAGTGGGTTAGTTACGTCATCAGGAACAATACGGTGACAATAATTCCAGAATTTAAGCATTGATTCTGGTAATTAAAACAGCATTTTAAAATCAACACAAAGGGGTGCAGATTTCAAATTTATACGCAACTTGAGCATTTTGTAAGTAGCAGGTAACAAGACAAGGTAGAATAAATCTATAATTAATTATAAAAGCCTTACTCTTACACAATTAAACATAAATTGGTTTGAAAATATTTACACCAGTTTAGGGTTGACATAAAAGACCGTCAAGATATATACCAGGTTCAGAGAAAAACTCGGTTAGGTACTTTTCCAGGAACAACAACAGTACGTTTACAATTTTCAGCATTAAATTTGTTAATTACATTTTTTAGAACACTTTTAAGTTGGACATCTGGGCATACAAAAAAAAATAAACAAAAGCTGGTACATAGTAATTGTGATAGTACAAGACAAAATTAACAACCGAGTGATTCATAAAGGCCATTATTTTACACGTTTTAAGTCACAGTTTGCAACATTTCAAGTTTTCAAGTTTAGGTGCATATATAAACAAAATTTAAACACACAGGAATAATTAGTGGAAAAATTCACGATGAACAAAATACTGTGACGAAATTTTTAAAGCATTTCAAACTATAAATAAACTGCTCAAGTACAGGTCTAAAGAGTAGCTTCAGCACTGCGAAAACATTAAGTATTATAGTGCACCCAGAATGTGTAGTTCAAAACGTGACCACTGAACTTTTGTAGATGGCGCCAAGTGGACAAGCCGCCACTGTGCTACAATGCTTGGAAATTTTGCAAAGTGGAAAATCTCCACCTTTCGCCAAAACCAAATAGCGCATGAAGGTGCTCGGGACCTTAGCAACAACTTTGCCCCCTTTCAAAATTTCGATATCTGTAGCAGTTCGAAAGTTAGAGGCGATCCAGACAGATAGACAGACAGACAGACGGACGGACGGACGGACAAAACGTTCGCATAAGTACGCTGAAGCTACTAATAATTAAAAACCTTATAGAATGGAAACGAACATAACCATTACGGATTTATTACCTGGAAGTTGTAACCCTATTCAACCTTTTGTTACGTTAGGGATGGTAGCTTCAACAGTAGAAAGTTTCAGCGGAAAAAATAACATTAAGCAATATATTGAAAAATTGGACCAACGAGGCATTTTAGATAATTGGTCGAATATACAAAACTAAACATTTTAAAATATAGGCTAACTTAGGATGCTTACAGCTACTTTAGAACAAATCAAAACCTCGATGCTTTGAAATATAAAGAACTCAAAGAGAAGTTAATAAATAAATTCACACCGACGAAAATTCCAGGCGAAGCACTGATACGGCTAGGTAAATGTTTCAAGAAATACGACGAATCAATTGCAAATTGTGTATTACGATTAAAAACGTTAGGCACAGAAATTTTAGCGGGTGATTTAAAACCAGCGGCGGATAAAAAAAGGAAAAGACTTAAGGAAAAAGAACGCGGAGCTACTTTTGAATCAATTTCGAACAGGGGTAAAGCAATTTGAGTCTCTACTTATGCGTACGCAAAATGTAAACATAGATAAAGTCCAAAATAACCCAGGTTTTACAGTGCGTACAACACAAAACAAAGCCTGTTTTACTTGTCGTCGTAATAATCATGTAGCACAAAACTGTTTAGGCAACATCCACAACCAAGAAACAACAATTTCGGAAAATTTTACTCGGAGCGGAACAATCAGCAAAATTATTATATGTCACAAACCAATTCTAATCATGTTAGGGCACAAAATGTTTATAGGCCTCAAGTAAGTTTTAACAATAATAGGGAACAACATTTTCAGACGAATTTAAACAGAAACGGTGGATATAATCAAAATAACCATATTAAACTGCGGCAAACGTCCAATTAAAACAGTTACCCTGGAAACAAGGAAAGGAATTCGTAAGACCAGAATAATTTTCAAAATTATAAAGGTCACGCAATAATGGAGAAAGTAATTATAACAGTAGGCAACACACGGCAAAATATGAAGGAAATAACGTTAACAATAATAGAAACTTTAACACTAGGGTAAACTCAAGAAATACAACGGTAATTTTAAAAAACAGAACCAGGGCAGAACTCACAATAATGTAAATTCAGTAAGCAATTTAAACTTTCCAGGACTCCGTTTGCCACCCCAAAACGCCTGAGGACAATTCCAAGCGGGGTCAACAAGAAAACCCATGGCGGAAGGTACCTCCAAGATCTATGGGTCAGGCGGAACCAAAAAGAAAGGGCACGGGAAGCGAGAAATCGCTAAAAATAAAACACAAGGTGCAGATGGTAGGGATTGAAGATCGGTACCTCCCACGAAAGAGCTTCTCCGTCGGTCAATCGTCGAATCGTCGTGACTACCGCCCCCGGTAAATAAAACTATACCAGCATAGGGCGATGAGTCCAATGAACACCAACAGCTAATACAACCGATAGAGTTGCACCCCCAAAAGAATTACTCGCTCTGGCTACTAGATAGGGTGCGAAAGGTGTGAAGAGAGAAGAGGAAGAAGAGAGACCGAATACATCGGTAGAAAATACGTAAATTTGAGTCGGACCTGGTTTTTCGCAGAAGTACTTGATATTGACATGTTTAAAAAATTCGTTATTTATTACTTTCCAATTCGGGAACGCTAAAGGTTTGACCAACAGGCGGTATGGGATCGATAGAGTCGGTATCGTCGCGATCGGGAACCGAGACAATATCAACGACAGGGACGACATGGTCTTTTCCCTTTCGATATTTGATAGTAAAATCGTATTGCTGAATACGGATGGCCCAACGGGCAAGTCTACCCGTAGGTTCTTTAAGATTGTTGAGCCATATCAACGAATTGTGGTCGGTAATTACCGTAAAATGGGTGCTTTCTAGATAAGGTCGAAGTTTTTCGATTGTCCAAAGGACAGCTAGGCATTCATGTTCTGTAACCGAAAAGTTTCATACAGGCTCCGATGCCAATATTAGAGGCATCTGTCTGAACAGTGAACGGAAGACTAAAATCAGAGCACGTTGAAATGGGTGCTGGTACCAGATACTTCTTAATAGTAGTGAACGCGAACTCACACGATTCGGTCCACTTGAATTTCTGATACTTTTTTAATAAAGATGTTAAGGGTGCGATAATCGATGAAAAATTTGGGATGACCTTGCCGTACCAAGAAGCCATACCAACTACTCGTCGGATCTCGGAAACGTTTTTAGGCTCTGGTTGCCAAAAGTGACATTTCTCGCATCCCAACGTTAAGCTTGCTTCTTGTGGTCGCCGTAAAACATCATCTAGAATTTCCAGATGCTTTGTACCCCAAATGGTCGAAAAACCGTTGCTAACTAGCCGCCGCGTTATGCAAACCGAACGGCATTAGTGTAAACTGGAACAACCACGTCCAGGTACCGTAAAGGCTGTCAACTGCTTGGACTCATCACTCATTTTGATTTGCCAATAGGCAGATTTAATATCCAAATAGGTAATAAAACGGGCGTCACGTAGACGGTCTAAAATCGACGCGACATACAGTAATGGGTAACCGTTCTTATTAGTGACACTATCCAGTTTCCGAAAATCAGCACAAAATCGATAGGAACCATCCATTTCTTTACCAACAAAATAAGGCTCGACCGAACCGATCGAGATCGTTCTACAACACCTGCTTTAAGCATATTGTCTAGTTCGTTATTGTTATGTCCTTGCATGGCGGGAGAAACTGGATAGTACCTCTCCTTAATAGGTGCTGCCTTTGTCGTAATTTTGTGCTCCAAGAATTTGGCACACCCAAGTTCTGAGTTAGTGTTTGAAAGTTGCTGACTAATCAGAGTATCTAATTGAATTTGTTGTTCTTTACTCAAATCTAAATTTGACTGCAAAGTCTCGGTAGGAGTATCAATAGTGGCTAAGCTTAGTTTCGAGAATTTCAATTCTCCTCGAAACACATCAGGTACGATACCCACGGATTTCCAAAAATCTATCCCTAAGATTGTCAGGACATTTTAAAACTGTAGGAATGTACGGCTATTATACAGTGTAGTCCATTAAGTGTGCAACAAATGGGTCATTTTTTTATTAGTTGTACAACCAAAATTTAAATACCGCCAAAAGTTAGTGCATGTTCGATAACCATATCAGATGCCCTTAGAATGGCTTCAAGTCAAACAGCATACAGGGCCGGACAAAAAATATGAAATTGGTGAAAGAATAGTTCCCTTATTTCCAAAAATATAGCAAAATGTTATTGAGAAAAATTGTTTATCATAAAAAATTATGCCCAAATGCGGGCCTCCTATTCGAATTTTTATTATTTTTTGGAAAATTTTGTATTACCCCCGTATGATACATATTTTTATTATTCTGATTTTATATGTATTTAAAGTAGCCAGAACCACATCACTTTTAAATAATTTTTAGCAACTTGAAGCAAATTTGTAAAATTTACTTGAATTTATATTTTTTTAGGTAACCCTTCACTTCATGTTTGTTGCAACGATATTTAACAGAATTTTAGAATTTCGCAAATATTCTAAGGCAAATGCTTTACTAATAATAATTTACATGTGAAAAAACTCACAATTAAAGCCTACAATTTTATTTTTAATTCTTATGAAAATACGGGGCTGATATAAAATTTTCCAGAAAAGAATAAGAATTCGAATAGGAAGCCCTGACTTTGTATTTGAACATAACTTGTGATTCTAAACAAGTTTTCTTAATAAAATTTTGTCATATTCATTTAAATATGGTAACTTTATTCTTGAGCGAATTTCATATTTTTTGTCCTGCCCTGTATGCTGTTTGACTTGGAGCCATTCTAAATGCACCTGATATGGTTATCGAACATGCATTAACTTGTGGCGGTATTTGAATTTCGGTTGTACAACTAATAAAAAATGTCCCATTTGTTGCACACTTACTGGACCACACTGTATATATAATAGTTATTTTTGTAGATTACGTCCCCGTGTGTATACAGGTTTTTCATATTTTTCCCCTCGAATTTAAGCTTATTGAATTTTATGCAAGATTTTAGTGACTTTTAGCACACGCTGTATAGGCCGCTTTAGTTGGCTTGTGCAATCCCGGCTAGAATTCGTAGAAGCAAGTGTGCAGGTGTCGAACCCGGTTGCTGCGAGCGATTTTTGAATATCGATTTTGTCTGCAGACGCGTTCTAGAATATTCCACGAGTTGTATTTAACGAAAAACGCCCATGAGTGCGAGAGAAAAAGAATGAATAGTTTAGCTCGGTTTTCGTCTGGGCGGTGAACAGCTGCAGTAACCCTTTCCCGTTTTTGTTTCTCGGCTGCAGCATGGTGGGAATTGGCAGTTAGCATCCGGCTCGTAAAGAGAGCAGTTCAGTTTTGAGGTGTGCGTCCAGCGTTCGTTTTTCTCTTCGGGGATGGGCATCCGCTTGACGCTTTCGAGGATGTGTTTCTCGTCATTAATACTTGAGAGTGTGTTGGAGCTTGAAGGAACTCGGGTGGATGGTGGTGGTTCTTTGATGTTATGCCAGCCGCTTCTCTTGTTATGGGCCGTCGAGCCATCAACCCCTGGTTTAAAGGTGGGATTATTCTGAGAGCGACTATTGGGATCCTTGAGGGACGGCACCATCTTCGGCCCCGTTTCGAGCTTGTTGGAGCCAACCGTTTCACTCCGCGACTTTGGAATACGAGCCGTCGGTTGGATGTCGCTTGCGAACACCGCAGGCGAAGCTATGTGATGAGGTATTGTACTAGTCGTAAGACGTTCACGCTAAGCATGAGTGTGCGCTAAATTAACATTTGTTGTGTCACCCCCTTTGTGCATTAAATAGTGCGAGCACCATTGCTATATACAGGGCATTCTGCCGACACACTTTCTTTGCGCTAGATTTATTGTCGCTACGCATGAGCCGGCGCTAAATTAACATTTGTTGTGTCACCCCCTTTGTGCATTAAACAGTGCGAGCAGTATTTCTATATACAGGGCCTTCTGCCAACTTATTTTCTTTCCGCTAGATTTATTGTCTCGGGCGCTAAATTAATAGTTGTTGTGTTAACATCCCCCATTTCTGTCACGCCTTGCGTACTAACCATTATTGGTGCACGATCTTTAAGTAACCTATTTGTGTACCTTATTTATGGACTGCATTTGTGTACCGTATGTGTGTTTGAAAGACAATAAACTCACTTGTCAAACGTCCCCGTTGCATTATTTTTGTGTTGCATGTTGATTTTCAGTGTAAGCCATCTGTAGCGTCGTCGCCCGATTGGCGGCTAGTGTAAGATTGACGTAAAGCGGACCCTGGACGATCCGGTGAGCGTCAAGGTAGGTTCAAGTGCTCTGGTTGCCGGCTTCAAGGATTCTCAAAGTTTCACCCATACTCTCCCCCGTTTGGCTTTCGGGGTTCAGTCTGACGCGGGTTAAAAACCGAATTTCGTGGCGCCCTAGTATTCTGTAACATCCTGTATATGTCGTCACACTTGTTCCTACGGCGTCCTGTTCATAAGACCACGCCCATCTCCCTGAGTGTATTTTGCCGTGGCTATTAGTCTGTTTTCGAGAATTCCAGGGCGAGTGACGTTTCTCGGACGTGATAAATTAGGTGGCACTCTCGTACCCCGAGGTGTCGTAAAAACAGTTTCATAACGTAACAAGATTAAAGTGTGTGGTACATCTGTGACGATTAAAATGTCAATAGTTATAACCTTATTATTTAATTGGATTGGCAAGTACTCTTGGAAATCCAAACCACCAGGGTACCATAACTATAAAGCAACATCATCTGCTGCAGTTAGATTTTTTAAATTACCGAATCACAGTTTTAAACAACAAACGAAATCACGATACTAAAATTTCCGATCGCATGAATTTTTCAGGAAACTATTAACCACGATCTAACCATGGCCGTAAAACGAACTGTCTACCTGACAGTAGTGATTCCAATGCTCGCATACAAATGCAAATCGTGGATACCTTATTCCAAACACCTTAAGACCCTTAACCGATTACAATGGGGATTCGTTTACATAATCACATATACAACGAAGAGGTGCTAAGACAAGCAAATTGTCGCACAATAAAGATCTTAATTACTAGGTCCAGTCTCCGATAGGTTCGCCACCGAATTTAATTATATGACTATTGCTTGGAGAAAAACATAGTGTATATAAAACTCTGTGAATGATTCGGAAAATAGGACGTTAAGAGAATGTCCTTCATTAATCACTAAAAAGCGTCAACATTATCTAGAAATGGAAGAGCTTACAACAGACAAAGCACACGGAAGACGAATAGTTAATCAACACAACGGCGCAAAGGCACGTAAGAGAAAAAACCCTTCAAAATTGTACTCGTGCTACACAGCCACCATATGACCTAAATATTGTAATATTTTGAATTTGTAGCTTCTGCTCTGGTCATGATAATATTAGCTTAATTGCTTCTCATATACTATAGTTCCTTATGTGACAAGTGAGCTATATTAAAAATAATTCATGGTAGAGATAGAGAGAAAAGTTGAACCCTCGAGACATCCAGGTCGAGAGAGGTTTTTTCTCGAGTGAACTATTTGTAATAACCTAATAACACACGCATGCCATACAAAATTATATCCAACAACTTAATAAGTATCTAAAAAACAAATTTTGCATTGACAACCGTGAAAAGTCAAAGTGACAAATTAATAGGGAAGTAGCAAGAGGTCAAATAAATTTCTAATTACACTCATCTCTGATTCGTGGTATACGTTTGGCAGTACTGAAGGGTATTGTCAAAATCGATCTAGTACTAGCCTAATAACTAGGAAGTGTTCGATAAACTATTTTTTCGTTATGGGCATAGCCAAAGTTCGGTTTAGCCAAGAGTGAAAATAGAATAAGTACCTATTAAACGGAAAGTATCTATAGTTCTGTATACTACAAGTCAAATTCTCTTAAATTAAAATTATTTATATAAAGTATGCAGAATATTAAGCAAAAAAAAATAAAATGAATTTGAGCCGATGCTGCAGAATCCGACCTGGTAGAAGCTACAACCAACGATCTTTGAAATATACTTGGCAGCCCTTGGTACGGTTGCCACAGAATATTCGTCTGAGGCTGCACGCTGTATATCATCGGAATAGGGGTTTCTGAAATGCAACTGTTAAACATGACAGCACCTGTAATGGCTGCGTTGTTTATGTTTGCGATCAAACTAATGTTGTCAAATTTCGACAAATAACTCTGTGTATGGATCGTGTAGTGCAAGTGTTAAATTTGCTCTGGACTTTTTTTTTGGGGCCCTCAGAGCGATGTAATTAGTCAAAGCCTGCTGGAGAGGCGCTTTCAGGGCATAAGCTGCAGGTCGGAGCGGAATCTGTGATTTTCTCTGGCGTTGCTCTTAGACGTCGCCGTAAAACGAGAGTTGACCTGGTGAATATTGCTCTCGCAGTAAGTCTGCGGCTTTGGCATTGATACTTTGCAGGCGTATTGTCGCCATTTTTGTGGTGCAGTATTGGAGCCCTGACCTTTAGAGGCGCAGGGAAGGGTAGTTGAACCTCACGTTCGGGTTCCAACAAGCTGCGAATACGACAGAAAATGGTTTCGAGGATATATTTTGAGGTGATGGCTCCAACAAGCCACACAAATACGCTATTAGGTTTGGAGTTTAGGTTCGGGAGTTCTAGAAAGGGCTTTTAGGTAGGTCCAGCAACTCAAGTGCATCTTACGGCTTTGGACGTCTTTTTCAGGGAGATCTCGGACTAGCGTAAACTCGTCTTTTCGGGCAAGGCAAAGTCCGAATCGGTGAGGAGGGCCTATTTCGCTTGCTACGGTCAACCGGCGGCGTTGGGCTCGGTAGGAAAAGCCCAGAGGGCCTAGAAGTTTGTGAGTCTTCCGGTTAGAACTGGCTGAACGGGTCGCTTAATCCAAGAATTTTTAGCTGCCTAGGTGCCTTAATTTAATACCTTTCTGGGCCTTTCTGCGTAAACTATTTTCTGGGGAATTTAAGAAGGGTTGAGCAAGACTTGGTTTTACGAGTAGCTCCGCATCGCTGGGCCGTTTTGTGTATTGAAGTCTTCGAGTTCTGAAGATTCAAGCGCTGGTTGTAACTTAACAGGGGCGTATAAATTCTAGGCATTTTATTTATGCGTAAATTAAATTTTGCGCAAGTGCTAACGTCACCATATACGCTGACTTTGAATGTCCCATACTCGAAATGTTCATATCATTACCTTCCACGACTCGTTGGTTATCGCTTTACAGTATCAAGAAGTTTGAATTGTTCTCATGTATCGATGTTCCTTTGCCAGTCTTTGAGTGATCATTTTCAGAATTAGTGTTGCTGTCTAAAGAAAACAACACAGGCTTTGCAAAATCTTGTTTTGCCATCAAATTTTTAGACAAAGCTTGATAGGTCTAAGTTTAGATTAAAAAGTCTTATTATCTGAAAATCAGGACTTGAGATAGTTTAACCACTTTTCATTGATGAAGTAATTAATTTTTGTGTTTATAAGTTAAGAGAAATTGCGGCTTTATTTTTTAGTCCTATTTATTCCTGTATTTTGATCATAGTTATGAGCCAGGATGAAATTGTTTTAACTGTAACACACACGCAGAGTCGGAGTAAAGATATGTGAGGCCCAGGGCTAAATTTTTTAGAGACCCCATTCCCATTTATGCAACGGGTACAAATGGATCTAAATTATTAGAAACGGCACTAGATTATAACCTTCGAATCTTTTCGAGGTCCCCGAAATTCGGTGGCCCGGGGCTGCAGCCCCCTTAGTCCACCCCTTAATCCGGCTCTGCACACACGAATGATAATCGTATAAGAAATGGTTTTATTTTTTCAAATTGTATACTGTTGCTCTAATGTTTTGTGTTAGCATGACAAGGCAAGAGTCTAGAAAGTCTAGATCTAGACGACATCACTACTTAGAATGTTCCGTTTTTATTTTGTATTATCTCTTTGTGGAAGACGTATAATCTATATTTCGCCTCGTCATAATGGGGCTGATGCTCAAGTTATAAATGCGCGATGGATGAACTCTTCAATATCTTTTCTAATGGTATTCAACTTGTAGGAATATGCCTTTGTTTCTATGAAATTAAAATCCCAAGTGATTAGTGGGTGCGACGAGTGACCACACTCTTTATGGAACTCCAATATCATGCAAAGCATGCCTTATTCAGCAAAATTGTGTAGATGTTGATAAATTCTATATCAGATTGTTTCCAGGTTGTTGTCCTTGACTGGAAAACTATCTATTTAATCGTAAAATTAGTTCGAGAAATGATATGATTCTGGTGTAATATTTTTGCCTAAGCATTGCGTTCTCCTTGTTTTGCAAATAAACTTATAATTGTGAACAGACTATCTTATCATTATTTTTCCGTATGTAGCTTGTATAACATACATGATGTAACAGACTTGATGGAAAAAATATAGACCGTCTGATTTCAGAATGCAACTTTCTATTTGCCTGCTTATTGAAATATAGGCTTCTAAAGAAGTTTTAGATTTGTAACGATATCATAGACTACGGTTGTTTTCTCTATTAAAAGCAGATATACTGATTACCGACTTCCAATAAGAACACTCTCTAGAACAATAAAGACATTTGTAACAATATGCGCCACTTTGTATATTCTAAAACATCTTTACGTTGTTTCCTTTACTTATTTGGGATTTTTTATGTATGTTCATGTTATTAATGGTTTGATATGCTCAACTGATTTTGGCGGCTATCTCAAGTATTTAGTACTTGATAGTGTAATTTATATTGCAAAACAAAGCGTCGGATGGGTTTAAAATAGATAATCTTAAGTAACAAAGTAGAGGAATTTTGCTTATCACCAGATGAATTTGCAAGAATTTTTGTCTACTACTCGTTTAACAACGTCACTGCCATATATTGTATACAGGGTGTTTCATTAATAATTGGAAATATTTTAACTGTAGAATCCTGGGCTCAAAATATTAATATTTAACCTAAATCACTTAGATAAAATGTGGCTCGTTACTGAGATATAGGGTGTTCCATTTAAAAATTTAAAAATGATTTTTCCCCATTACTTTAAAACTATTTGACGTATCCGTATCATATTTGGCAGGAAGTTTAGACACTGTAAACCATGCTAAATTGTGTTAAATAAACGTTTCTGACTACTACCAGAGGCGTACCACAGGGGCAAGTGAGTGGTTGACCCTTCCCAAATTCTACGCCACTGGCGGAATTGCCATTTTAGCACAATTTTTCGACTCTCCAATACTTTCTATGTAAATAACATACTCTTTCTTCGTCACGATAACGTCATTATTTTTCGAGATATTTAAATTTAAACAAAGCGGAACAGTTATTTTGATTTTAATGTGTATTAATTATGTTGGTGTTTTATGTCATAAGATTGCATTTATTACGCAAATGAAACTTTAATCCGCATTAACAAAAAAATATAATGTTATTTATTGAAATTTATTGAAACGAATACATGGATACATTTTTTTTATGTTGAATGCATCTATGTATTAGTTTCAAGAAATTTTAATAAATAACATTATGTTTTTTTGTTAATACGGATTAAAGTTTCATTTGCGTAATAAATGCAATCTTATGACAAAAAACACCGACATAATTAATACACATTAAAATCTAAATAACTGTTCAGCTTTATGATTAACTTTAAATATCTCGAAAAATAATGACGTTATCGTGACGAAGGAAGAGTATGTTATTTACATAGAAAG
Organism: Agriotes lineatus; assembly: GCA_940337035.1. NCBI lineage: Eukaryota > Metazoa > Arthropoda > Insecta > Coleoptera > Elateridae > Agriotes > Agriotes lineatus. Next base: position 144,945,002 of record OW679196.1, on the reverse strand, counting down.
TATTGGAGAATCGAAAAATTGTGTTAAAATGGCAATTCCGCCAGTGGCGTATAATTTGGTAAGGGTCAACCACTCACTTGCCCCTGTGGTACGCCTCTGGTAGTAGCCAGAAACGTTTATTTAACATAATTTAGCATGGTTTACAGTGTCTAAACTTCCTGCCAAATATGATACGGATACGTCAAATAGTTTTAAAGTAATGGGGAAAAATCATTTTTAAATTTTTAAATAAAACACCCTATATCTCAGTAACAAGCCACATTTTATCTAAGTGATTTGGGTTAAATATTAATATTTTAAGCCCAGAATTCTACAGTTAAAATATTTCCAATTATTAATGAAACACCCTGTATATAGCAAAAAAAGTAGAAGCCAATAATAGTCCTTGTAAAAGTTTTGGAATCAAAAGATGTTATAAAGATATTAAAAAGTTTAAGACAAGAAAGGAAGCAGTCATCGGGAAAATATGAAGAATGTATGAACCGAAACAAGAAGCATAATAGAGAGATGATTGCGACATTATTGTAAAATTGCTTGAATGTGCAGATCCAAAGGAAAATCAATGAACGTTTGAAGAAAAGAGAGAAAAATGACCATCCCAATCTACAAGAACATACAATAGCTTAAGAAAAATTACAAGAAGCAATTAGTAAGATGAAATTGGAGGAGGCATGTGAATATGATAGAACTAATCTGGAAATGTGTTGCTGTTGCTCAAAATCATAAATTGTGAATGAAAACGTATCCGCGGATTGCGAAAAAATATTAACATTAGTTATATAGGTGAAAAACAAAATTTCTATAGTGCTGTAGCTCCATATAACTGAAATGGAGCCACAGCACTCTAGAAGTGAAATTTTATTAATCACTGATATTGTACCACAAAAGCTCGTTATCAATGGAATTTTATAAAAATAGTTTTGCTGAATAATTTTACAAGTTCCACCGTGACACCATTGTAGTAGGGAAGTCTCGACTTAAACGAAACCAAATAGAACAATAACATTACCTGAAACAAAAAGCATTAAGAGGCAATTGAGAAATTTTATTAAGATAGTGATCGATTATATCTGGAGAGATTATTTTAATAATCCAAATTATTTCAATGTAACTACTCTTATCTGTTTAATTGTCATCATGATCATTTAGCCCATTACAACCTTGGCTAACTCAAAACTCTATTTCTTAATTTTTTCACGTGCTCTAGTAGCCTCCACTTACATACTCTGATAAGATTTCGGTTTTTTTGCAAGGCATTCAGATGCAGTGTTCGTGGACGGCCTATCGATCTTATTCCTTCAGGTTGTTCTACGTGTTTCTGCTTCTGTATTATTTCCTATGGTAATAAATGTATGCAGCTATAGGTTGCCCGATTCTTGTACTCATTCGACATTCGACATATAATAAAATCTTGGCATCTCTGTCCTCGGCAGCGTATTTTATATATAATGCGAATTCGCAACTATGCATGTCGTGTTACGTTATTTCTTGCCGATAATAAACGGAACATGCCACCGTCTAGTTACAGAATATGGATAGCGGTTAACGTACCTTCGAAGAGGTGAAAACTAAATTAAAGGGCGCCAAGTGGTTCCAACTGGCACGTCCCGTGCAAAAGAAAATGCAGCCCAAGGGAAACCAAAGAATTAACAAAGATCGTATAATAATACTAATTTTAGTGAGATGCTTTATCGGACTTTTTTCACTGGCTCGGGTGTTTACCGATCCTCGTTTCGGAACTTTTTGGTCTACTTCCGTCTTCAGGTGAATGTACTCCAAGTTAGTCCTGAGAAAGACTAATTTTTGTACGTCTTTTCACGTACACTCGCTTATCCCGGGGTTTGAACCCGCGCTCACTGATCACATTGATTAGAAGTCTGTCACTCTTAGCACTAGCCAACCAGCGCGGTCATATATTTTAGTTATAAACTTAGGTGTATATATATATATATATATATATATATATATATATTGAGATGGTTTGATCTAACAACCCCCTTCGTATTTTAATGTAAGAGTTAAACTGATTAAAATAATCTAGTTTGGTATTAAATTTTAATTTTATTTACTCTTTTGTATTTTATTTACCTGCAATTTTATTCTCATAACGCTAGCTCGGTAGACAATCAACTCCATTCAAAAGGGGTGAGTTCCTAATAATTTGTAAAATTTTACCTTAATGTGGTACGCCACTGTGCGCCCAAATTATTTCCAAATACGCAGTCGCGAATGTATACGCTGTTATCAAATTACACAAAGTAGTTTGAATATGGCAGTAAGCGTTGTTGACTTTAAAATTCAAATTTGTGAACATACGAACAGGCATTTTATTTAAATTGTAGTGCTTTGGCGGTTGTAAATCTCATTTGCTTCAGAAATTAATTTGTCTTATGACGTCAGAAGCAACGCCGTTCGAATTTTAGCAATTGTTAATCTTCACCTAACCTCACAACTGGACTAATAATTTGAAATGCGCCTTCTCTGGCTACTTTAATACACTTGGATCTTGTTCAGTAAGGTTTACTCTCGTAGTCGTACAAATTTCCAGAAGCTAACGCCGTTACTTTTAGTTAAAAACTGTACCTTGAGATTTGAGATGGTGCGCTACAACCCTCAGAAAGGTGTTCCAACTGGAATCTGCCACTGCAATAGTCTTTTCCGATGCTGTTGCTGCTATACGGTCTCGTACAGTCCTCTCTCGTGCGCTGCAATCGAAATTCCGGGCCCAGGAACTTTATTTTGCCCCGAATCGAAAGTAGAAATCTCGAGCTGGATCGCTAGCGAACGGCCTCGGAAGTGCATCTTGTGAAAATTTATTTTTTTGTTGGAGAAATAGCTGCCCACACTCTCACAGAAGCTCTGACACTTGCTCAACACAATGGTATATGTTTTTTTGGTAAAATGGTATTCTATTATGTAAAAACTTTAATTATAAGGGAGCGCAAAACTGCATGTCAATTTTATAATTTATTCAATTGTTATCTGATCATGTCCGTTATAAATAAATGCTAATGTAATAACTATAAAAACGGAAATAAACCAAGTTCAAATCAGTTACTTTTTAAATTAAATTTTCTTACAAATTATTAAGTTTAAACATATCTTATATCTAAAATATTGTCTCCATTCTTAATAGTTAAAATGTCTCTTTGCGCCACTACACACTTTATTAGTTGCGTTGCTTTATTCACTCGCGTAATTGCACTGATTAGTTTTATGAGTTCACTTCCTGCATAAATGTTTTTCGATGCCCAACTGTTTTCTTTTCACTCGTTTTTCCTCCTGTGTTGCTGTTTACTTTTCCCCTTGTTTTATCATGTCATGTCTACTTCTCATAATTGCTATTTTATGCCTGCCTTCTTAATTGCTCGTTGCAACATTTTTATTTTTCTGGCTTATACCTTTTAAGATTGTTCACAAATTGTACCTAATTAGTTATATTGAAATCTACGCTTCAATGGCCTGCCCATAGCAAACCTTTTTGTGATTATTTATTCCATTTGGTTTGGCTATTCATTCTGCTTAAACCTAATAATTAATTAATTTGAACTTTGACCCTGTGAAAAAACGAGTTCCTTAATCAGTTCATTTATTTTAATACAACCATCCCTTTTTCAATGCAACTGATTGACATTTAAACTCAGCACTGCAGCTAGATAAAACACCCCAACTCTGTGCTTAGTGACTTAATTTTCAAACTGTATTGCACGCAGAGCAGACCCGTAGGGCCTAAGACCATTGCAATATATATATATATATATATATATATATATATATTAATATTACGAAGGTTTTCGCGGCTGATATGTATTAAAGGTAAACATTTCAGGGTGTCATACCGCTTAATAAATTTGAAGATTTCTTCAACTGGTTGAAGAACATCTTGAATGGCGTTTGGGGTTGGACGACGTTTCGACGAAATCACATTCGTCATTTTCAAGTCCTTATAGTCCTGGTTTGGCTTCTAGTTATGCGGCAACACGACGGACTGTCAACTTGATGTACAGCTGACTGAATAGGTTGTTTATCAATTACTGTGGCAACTAGCATCGAGGGAGCTGTACTGCTAGAACGGATGGCTGGTGTTCGCAGAGAATGGCCGGCCGTTGCTTGTAGTAACGTTGGTAACCACGATGCAGGTAATCGGCTTGTGTCGTCGCGGGTGTTCATACAATTCGGACGTTTCACGATTTCGATGGCTTCTCGTATGATGCATGCGTCTTTGTGTTCGACGCTGGCAATGCTCTTGGTGTTGTCAAAATCAATCTTGTGCGAAGTATCCCATATATGATGCACTAGCGATGAAGTGTGTTCCATCTTCTTAACATAATTCTGATGTTCCTCCTTGCGGAGTCTACGAGATACCGTGTCGGGATTGCGATAGCAGCTACATAGGCCACACTAACCGGAGAATAAAGGCACGCAAGGAGAAACATCAGAATTATGTTAAGAAGATGGAACACACTTCATCGCTAGTGCATCATATATGGGATACTTCGCACAAGATTGATTTCGACAACACCAAGAGCATTGCCAGCGTCGAACACAAAGACGCATGCATCATACGAGAAGCCATCGAAATCGTGAAACGTCCGAATTGTATGAACACCCGCGACGACACAAGCCGATTACCTGCATCGTGGTTACCAACGTTACTACAAGCAACGGCCGGCCATTCTCTGCGAACACCAGCCATCCGTTCTAGCAGTACAGCTCCCTCGATGCTAGTTGCCACAGTAATTGATAAACAACCTATTCAGTCAGCTGTACATCAAGTTGACAGTCCGTCGTGTTGCCGCATAACTAGAAGCCAAACCAGGACTATAAGGACTTGAAAATGACGAATGTGATTTCGTCGAAACGTCGTCCAACCCCAAACGCCATTCAAGATGTTCTTCAACCAGTTGAAGAAATCTTCAAATTTATTAAGCGGTATGACACCCTGAAATGTTTACCTTTAATATATATATATATATATTCATATATTGTTGTGGTAGCATATTAAAACTGCTAATTATTTATCAAAGTATTTCTAGGTATGAGCTTATTTATGGAAAGATAAATTAATTAATAATTAAAATGTACAAGGAGTATGTTGTAAAAAAATAACATAAATATTTTAAATTTATTTATTGAATAAGAGATTGAATACAAATACTGGTATTAAATGGCTATCATAATAACTTATAAGATAGCTTGAATAAAAGTGAAACGCAGACTCGAATGATTATTTGAAAAAGTCACTTAAAAAATGTCAGATTAAAATAAATTGTATTGAAATGTATTTAGGAGTATTAGCTTGTAAAAAATGGTATAATAATTATTGCTAGGGAAAATGATAATAAGTTGTTTAAAATGTAAAAGGTATTTTCAGTAAAAGTAAATTTAAATAATGAAAAACCTTTAATTAAATTATTTTTATCATTTGGTTGGTGTATTAAAGGATGTGATTAATAAAAATTAACGAGACAAAAAGTAAAACAAACTGAATAATGAATAAGGCTACAATGGTACAGAGAAGAAATAGAACAGCCAGAAACGATAAAATAGTCTTCATGGATTAATAAAATCTGCAGAGGATTTGGATAAACTGCATAAGAGTCACTATTGGTTTTCCTGTTTCCACTGAATGGGAATATCCTGTTGGATCTGGACGAGCTTGTTGTTGGATGGACTTCTACATCCGAGTTGGAGTTTGATGTGGGTAGCATCGAGCTTCTTGTTGGGCATCGGAAGTGTCCTGTAAAAATTGAATAAAGGGAATAGCTGTCACTGTTAAAAGTAGGGTGTTTCCTGAAGACCGGGAGCTTACAGTTGCCTTGGAGGCAGTTTGGATTGCCGAGAGTTTGGTCGCTGTTGCAAGTAAGGTGATTCCTGTAAACTGGGAGATTGCAGTGGTGGTGTCTACATTGGACCTGTGCGGGAAGCGATCAACAATGGAAGCTGTTAAAATTAGTTAGGAGGTGGACTGCTTGGGTTGATTCGACTGAGATGCTGAGCAGAGTGCTTTAGTGAGCTTAAAAAGTATATGTTAAAAGATCTAAAGAAAATAAGTCTTTAATAGTGAGTGAATTATATATTTGAAGCAACTCTAGTATATATTTAAAATAATTATATGTGTAACAGATATCATTTGACTGACTTCACTTTCATAAATATTTGACGTTGACAGTTGTAGAACTGTTATAATATTTTAAAGTATTTTTTATTGTACTAATCAACTATCACAAGTAATAATTTGATAATGCATAAACGTAACCTGATTTGAGAGTGTTCTCATAGAGCTAGCAAAAGAAAATAAACTCAAATCGAAAAATATACAAGGGCATATATCTTACCTAAACTTATCTAAACAATCATGTATTTCAATACAAAAATAATATCGTACAGGCTTAAATAGCCTATGATCTACCCGAGCTAATAAAATTAAGTAAACTAAACAGCACAGTAAGGTGTATAGCAATATTTTACCGGTGTATGAGCAGTAGCCTATGCGCATCTAAATGGGGTTTATTTCTAACTCTAGCCTGGCTAATTGGTTCTTCTGTAAGAGCTATGTATGTAGCTCCTTTGAGCTTCCTACGAAACCTGTTTTCTTCTTTAGCTACAATTGATGCGTTATCCCATTGTATGTGGCGGTCTTCGTTTCAAGCGTGTTCTGCCATCTTGGATTTGATGGTTTCGCTCTTTCTAATATCCTTGCGGTGTTCCGTTAATCTCACTCATGGGAGTTGTTGTGTTTCCCTATGTATTGTCTCATCCCCTGCCTGTCAATCTTTTCTAGCGATTGGTTTAGAGTTCCTTTTGGGTAGCCATTAGCTTGCAGCGTTGCTGTGATTATCTCATTGTTCCGTTTAAGGTCTTCTTACCCAAGCATATGGTCTTGGCTCGGCTATACAGGCATCTCGCAACGCCACGTTTTACGTTATTGTGGTGGTTAGAATCGCAACGTAAGTATCTTCCCGTATGGGTTGGTTTTCGATATGCCTTTGTTTGTACAGTGTCTCCATTCTTCTGGACTAGTATGTCTAGAAATGAGTGTTTGTCTTCCGATTCTATTTCCATCGTGAACTTAATTGATTCGGCTTGATTACTGAGATGTTCCAGAAAGCAGTCAAGCGTCTCTTTTCCATGGGGCCATATTACAAACGTATCATCTACGTATCTCAGCCATAGACTCGGTTTGTTGTTCAAAGTCTTCCGAATTCTTGTTTGTAGAACTGCTCGTCTGCTTGGAAGTATGTCGTCTTAATGCAGATTGTTAACAGCTCCATTATTGTATCTACCTGTAGATCTGTGCTTTCGCCAAGTGTGTCACCGAATTCCAGCCTGTTTCTAATCATTGCTAGTGCGTCAGCTGTCGGCACATTTGTGAATACGCTTACTATATCAAAGTAAAGCCATAATGTCATTCAGAGCTATGTGAGTTTGTCTGATCGTGTCTGCAAAGTGTTCAGTATTTTTCGCTACAGATGTTGTTTTGGCCGCTACTGAATATATTATCGTTAACAGAAATTTTGATAGATGATATCATGGTGAATTTATGAAAATAACTATCGGTTTTAGAGGTGTTTCCTCTTTATGAATCTTGGGTAGACCGTATAGGTGAGGCGGTTTGCTGTAATGCGGAGTAATTTTCAATCTCTGAAAGCCTGAAAACTTCTCTTTGTGTTTATACAGTGTCCAGTATATTTTCCGTTCGATTTTCGGTGTTGGGTCTGTGGGAAGTTTCCTGTATTTCCCTGCGTTTTTCAGGTCTTGGAATTTCTCTGAGCAACTGTCTGAATCCATGATCACTGTTGCACTGCCTTTGCCTGCATGTAATATCTTGATGGTAGCTTTATTTTCGAGAACATTGATCGCTCTAATCTCCTCTATAGTGATATTAGGTTTAATTGTCTTTGATGGGTCAAGGGCTTCTCTTATTCTCCATCGATACTCTTCGGCTTCTTCTAATTTTAGTAGAGATAATCCCAGAAAAGCTGCAAGTTAATGGCTACCCAAAAGAAACTGTAAACCAAACGCTAGAAGAAATAGATAGAAATACAGGCAGAGGCAGAGGATGAGAAAACGGAGCCAACAACCACGGCCGTAATACAGTATGTTTTTCGATAATTTAGTTGATTGTCTGGAGGTGATCAATTGTCGAGAAACCCTTTCGAAATTCTGCTTGGTCTATTGAGTAGTTTGGTTCTAATTGTTTGTATAACCGGGTTTGGAAAATGCTTGTAAATATTTTATACATATTGTCATGATATCGTATCTCAAAGTTTAAAAATTTAAAATACCGTACCTCAAGATTAAAAAATTATGTAATGATATCGTACCTAAAGGTTAAAAGAGTATAATTAATAGAGTGAATTTCAAGTAAGTAGAAGATAATATCTATTTGAAAATTTATTTAATAAAATACGGATTTAATTTGAATCCGGTAGAGCAATTAATATTCTTAGAAAAAGGTTCTAAAATATGACTCAATATTTGATATTTGATGTAATCAAATTTTTTATTTAGTTTGATCAGATTATATTCTATAATTAATATTAAATAATAATTAGGGCAAACTATACAATGGTTTGGGTACATTTGAAAGGGCTAAACTAAAAAAATATTTAGGTCATATAAAATATAAAAATATTTTAATTTATTTACAATGTTAATAATCCAGGAGTGCTAGATTTAAAATTTGTGAATAGATATTACTATGGGGAATTTAATTAAGAAAATAACTAAAATTTTATTTAAATAATGAGAATGTAAAAAATTTTGTAATTAGTAAAAAATTAAAATATACCCATATAAAGGTGATTCTATTTACTTAAAATATCAAACAAGGGTACAAGTGATTAATAGTGACAAACAATTAAAGAATTTAAAGTTGTAAATTTAAAAAACAATAATATTGAAGATTCTTGAAGTGATTACTGGAGGATGAATTAAATGTTATGGTATTGGAAGAAGAAGATGAACATAATGTATACTTGCAGTAGAATAATCTTTGGTCACATCATGGATGTATTAAATTAATAGATCCATGGGTCACATAAACAACTGGGACGTATTTGGAGCTGAACTGCGGTGGAGCCATTAATCGTTGTTAAAGATTGGAGCTATCGAATTTACAGATTGATTTAGATACGGATTGCGGTGAAGCCATTAATTGATGTAAAAAAAGGAGAGCTGGTGTCATGCGTTCCTGTGGAGAGCAGATTTTCTTTGGTGCTGAGAAGAGCTGATTTCCTGTGTTCCTGTGTTGATTTGAATCCGGATTCCGGTCATCTTAACAGTTTGTTGATTGACGCCTTCGCCGCAGCTTTGAGTTGGGTAGTTCTTGTAATGCAGCGAGTTGCAGAGCCGGGATCATTTTTGAAACTATAAATTGGGGCAATTCGTAACAGCTGCCGTTAGAAATGGTTATGATAAGCGTCTTACTTACCTGGCCATTCCAGAGCACAGCAGGAATAGCCCGCTTGTGCCTAGTTCGACCGAGGTATCTAGGCGACACATAAGTAGAGTTTGTGACATGTACATGTAAATAAAACATTGAGAGGTTATAAAAAGTGATCATATGTATAAGATATTAATTAGAAGGACTTACCATTTATAGTTATTGAAAGCAATATAAACTGGAAGAATATTGATTGCCATTGACAATCACAAAAAGTGGATTTAGCATAATTCGTATATCACCAAATAATTATGTGGTCTAATTATTTTCAAACTCAATAACAATCAGAACAGTAACATAAATTAAAATACAAATAATTAATTATTATTTAATACTTCACCTGAGTTGAGATTTAAGTGTTCTAGCGGAGCTAGTAATATAAAAACACAAATTAATAAATAATTAGCTAAAAGGGCATACCATATGGTTACAGTAAATTAATTTAACATAATTTTCTATCAAAATAATAGAGCAAGAGTGCTATAGCATATTAATGGCGCCGCAACGTGGAGCTTAATTAACAGTGATGTACTATGTCAATATTCTTTGGGTGATAATTTGTGATTTTGCTTTCCTTCCTTTTTATGTAGTAATATGATTGTTGATATGATCCATTGTTCGGGTATAATTTCTTCTCGTATGATTTTATTAAATAGTAAATGTAGTTTGTGTATAATTTCTTCTAGTCCATCTCTAAGCATTTCGTAATTTATTCTGTCATCTCTTGGTGCTTTCCCATATTTTGAATTTGCTATAGCTTTTCTTATTTCTATTTTTTTTTTATTGGTGGGGTTTCGCTTTCAACTTCTATGGGACTTAATTTATAGATGTCTGTATTTTGTTTGTTGTTATATAGGTGTTTGTAAAAGTCTGTTTCTTGTATAATTTCATACTTATTTTGCACTAGTTTGTTGTCTTGGTTAGGGTCTTCTAGCATGTGTATCCATTTTTCCTTTCTTTAGCTGTTTGTAGACTTCTTTGGTTGATCCTGAGTGGTTTAGGATGTTATTTATTTACTTTTTTGTGCTTAATGTAAATCTCTTCTTATTTCTCTATTCGTTAATTTGTCTAGTTCTGCGAATTCTACTTTACTTTTCCCCTCTGTTCGTCTTTTGGTTTCAGTATTTCTCATTGCGTAATAAGTTCTTTTGCGTTTTCTGAGAATTGGTCTGAGTTCCTGGTGTGTTTAATTTTCGTATTTCTCTGGGTGTCTATACTTGTTTTTGTAGCGTTCTTTCTAGGCCATTATGTATCTCTTGAGTGGTTTTTCCTTGTTGCTTTGTGTTCATGTTTGTTGTAGGTTTCACTTGAAGTTCTTTGCGTTCCAATAGTGTGTTCGTATTATGATATTTTCTGTGAAGAGTTTCGCTCTTTGGTAATGTTTTTGTATTTTTAGAGTAATTCGTATCGATGGTCGGAGCTGAATTCAAATCTGTTCAATTCTTCTGTATTTTTTACTATCTGCTTATACCTAGTTTGTAAGAATGTAACCAATTTGGTTTTTGCGCTGCCTATTTGGTGATAGCCAAGTCCATTGTTTTTCTGGTCCTTTCTTAAAGAGAGTTTTGTTATTGCTAATGTGTTCCAATTTTTCTTTGTAGTTTTGTTTCACCATCTCTTCTTACCTTAGCCAGACCTAGTATGTTCCATTTTATTTTGTTAGTGCCGCTTCTTAGAAGTTTTCATATTTTAGCAATGTTCTTACGTTAAAAGTGCATATATTTAATATTTTTGTCATTTTTGTTTTAGTTTCTGGAGGGTTTTGATCTGTATCACCCCTCTTGACCGAAGTTGTGGGGGTGTTATATCTTTTGTTGTTGTTATTTCTTTACTTTTGTCCTTGGCCATAGCGTGTGTCGTCTTATTAGAGGTGTCTTCTATTAACTGTAATTGCTACACGACAGGTCTGTCCTCTCGATGTTTTTTTTTTAATTTTTTCTGATCGATTCTATATCCCTTTCACTACATTGTATTTTTAGGTCTTTATTCAAGAAATTTATAGCAAATTTTTCGAAATCAAAATAATTTTTTGAATTTGTTTTAAGTTACATTCTTTTTCTGTTGTCCTCTTTTGATGTTATTGAGTCTTTTCTCTTGTTCTGCAAAATTTTCTTATTGATTTTTACTTGATGGTTTGGTGTGTTTTCTATTAATTTTACAATATATTTGCTATTTGTATTTATTTTTTTAATCCGATTTTAGTTCCATTAGTTGATCATTTTGAGTTTTGTTGTCTATTTTTGATTTTGAATGAGATTAATTAATTCTTGGTACGACATGTTTATTTACTTTTATTTATACAGGTGTGTTGCATTGGTTGCCTAAGCGGCTCTTTATGAATTTCAGTTTGATATATCTATAGTGAGGGTTAAAATAATTTTCTTTCTCTGACCTGCCTTATCTTCTTGTTGCTAAAATGTGTTTTCCTTGGTTTTTTCGGTTAGTTTTCTGAAAAGTTATATTTGTTTTATGTGCACTAAATTTTAAATTTCCTATTTATGTATGTTTCCTGTTTTAAATTCAGTTAATGCTTTAGTTGTTGAAATATTTTTGGGATAACCTCTTTCACAGCTCTATCACACAATATGGCTCTACTCAGAAAAAAATAACATAATAACAAGTAAGGTATAAGTAACAAATTGTAATCACTGGTATAGAGAAGCTCTCGATAACACTTAATTCTTTAACAAATATCACAAAGAAAAAAAATTACAGTGTATACACAAAATGACTAATACCTTCAAGATTTTAAGAGACATGTAGGTGTTTCAATACTTTTGACCACCACTGTATAAAAGTACTGTACGACCAATTCTGACATACGGCGGTGTAGAGGCATGAGCAGATACATCGAAAAACCATACAAATATTGAAAGCGACGGAAATGAAAGCTCTTCGGAAAATAACGGGAAATACAAGATCGGACAGAGTAAGAAGCGAATCTGTAAGAAAGTAGTGCCAAATACAAAAGATCGGGGGGTGGGTCACTAGGAGGTGAGGGCAATATAACAACCATATCACTAGAATGCACGAAGGCCGCCTAGTAGAAGAGCCAGAGATACGTCACCTAGCGGGAGACTATGTTTTTTCATCTCATGAGTGAATAGCACTCAAAACATTTAAAGAAAGAATCCGTGCACTTGGCAATCAAGGAATTTGATCGCTGTGATCATCGGTGATAGGAAAAAATAACATAAAATGTCTTATCTGGTGGTGTCATAAAACATGTAATTGTAGACAAAAATTATTGCGAACTCATCTGGTGATGAGCAAATCCTTATGTGTTGTTACTGTTGTTAGTAAGAGTTATAATTAAACCAGATATCGTTTTCAGGTGACGCTGCAACACAAGTACTAATGTCAAGTCAATTTTATATGTTTCTCCTACAGATCAGAAAAATACAGATTCTATTGTTGAAGTAAATTCTTTTTCACATGAATGTTTAGTTTTGATCAGTAATTTTTATCTAAATCATCCGCTTAATATGCAAGTCAATCTTAACATTTCGTAATACGAGATAAGCGCTACTGAATTGTAATCATTTAATATCAGTAAAGTAATTGAAATTTTTTTCTTGAGTAAAAGCTACCAAGAAGTGTATCTCAAAATGCGGTGATGAAGCAATTTATGCTCAGGTGATGTTTACTTCAGATTTTGTTATTCATGTATTGAATGGTACTTTTTTAGAGGCTTGATCGATGTTAAGCAGTTACATAAAACTATCAGCAAGTAGAATTTTATTAAATCATTTAATACTCAGCTATTATGCCCCGCCTACTTGTAAAAACAGCTGTGATTTAAGTACCTACATATAGGTAACTGTTTGAACTAATAAATGATAAAAAATGCTATTTCTGTTCATAGATTTCCCAATGACTATATGTTGCTGTGATATTCACTTGTACGTTGAAGATTCGCGAGTTACGATGATGAGTAACTAACAAAGTTTATTTGTAAATTAAACAAATTGCAGGCACATACTTTTTTGCCGTAGAGTATATCGACCTTTGTAAGTCACATTTAGGGCATACGTTTGTTTCAATAGTAAGATTTAGGAGATTCTTCTAAATAGTAGCCTCAGTAATTTAAAAAAAGCACACATGAAAAGTACCTCTCAAATAACAACAAGCATGATTCGGGGGTAATGTCATGTTTTTCCGGAAAGATATGGTGTTACCTTTTAGCAAAACCAAGGTAAAATATACTTGGGGCCGCATTTTTAGTCACACAAATAGCCCGCAACCATATGTTAGCTTTAGTGAGCACAGAATAAAACATTTTGGAAAAGTTTTTCTGCGTTTCACAGTGCGATTATGGTAAAACTAAATATGCAAGTGTAATTACGTCTAAAGTTTGTGTAAAACCGGGTTCAACCACCAGAAATCAAGCACTGGAATCTGCAATGGAACTGGCCGGAAGTCCATTGGAAACCGAGGTTGCGGGCTACACAAAATTGGAGCAGCAGTTGCAGAATTCAAGGGTTGTAGCTAAGGAGTATGTGTGTGTTGAGAATTGAGGGACCTGCAAACAAAGAAAATTTAATATTGTGCACATGAAAGCTACGAATTTACGTACCAGTAAAGTTAGAACTGTTACGAACCAATTGCTGCACCAAATATGCTTCATAAAGGGATCCGTGCAAGATATATGTATATATGTATATTGTACATGTTGAAATCTTCATCCACTGGCAGATTTGTTGAAATCTCCGATGCGCTGAAGACGATAGTAGAATTAGTTTTGAGTTTAAAACTAAGACTTTTGCATAATCTATCTAAGCATCTTTTCAAATAGCGTTAGGCACTTGTTCATTTTTGTTTCAAGCGTCATTTTGCAATTGTTTCTGAATTGACGTCAATTTCGACCAGTTAATAGCTTTTGCATTTATTGTTTCTCTTAGGGTACACAGACAAACGACGCGGAACTTGCGGGGACTTGTTAATTTATTTTCGATGGAAAAGTTATGCTCGTTTCCCGTTCATTTTTAGAGGTTAACGTGATTGTTTTGTTGACGTATAGGCTATTTGTTTTGTGAATCAGCCACTTACGTGCCAATAAATTGCTATAATTTGTGTACGGTGTTTTCATCCAATTTTAGTGCCGTTTTATCTTGGTTTCGTGTAATTAAATAACTTCTTCGAAAGATTTGGGTGTTGAACGAAGTTCGAGCAGCGTCATCTTGGATATATTTGATTCAGCAGCGGCAGGCCGTTTCGGTTTCCAGAGAACTATCAACCGGTGGCGTGCAGCGAAAAAGGTTAGCGTTATTATACTGTATCGAGTGTTGTTTTAGCTCGCGATTTTTTATAGAAATGTTGAGCTCTATAATAATAATTAAGCTGGCCGAAATGGGAGTTTGAAAATGTCAGTAATTAAAGCGTTTTCTCTTTTTGACCCTCAATAATTTTATTAATGTTTGCTTCCATGACCCCAAAAAGTAAATGATGTTGTACGTTGTATTTACGAACCCTGAGTTGCTTATACGTAAAACAAGAATTTCTGATACTTACTTGCTCGTGGAAAATTTGCTACGTGTGCAATAATAAATTATTTTTCAAGCCAAAAGCAGATACCAAGGTAATTGTAAGGAAAATAGTATCTGTTCAAGCAATCAGTCAAATATAAATCTCAATTTTATTTACAACCGAACACTAGTGCATCATAGCACGGCAGAGTTGTATGTCGCCTAAAACGTGGGGCAATAAGTAAAATCCACAAAAATATTTTATTGTGATTTGCCCTATCGGCTAATGTAATATTATTTTATAGTTGTAAATTCAAATTATCACATTTATGGATTGTTTTTAAAAAACATTTGAAATGCTTGAATTATTCTTAATTCTACAATTGTAATTTTAAAAAATGACATTAACATACTGTTTAAATTTTCTTACTTAAGTTATTCCACTATATACAATAGTAGCTAACCTATCTAACTAATTTGTACATACACACCTCTGAATTATTTGTTTAATGAATTTAAAGAAAACCTTTTATAAAACGACATTTATATTGTCTTTAGTACTATTCAACTGTCTTTAAATAGTTTTATCATGAAATGTGAAACGTTCCCTCATCTTGTCGTTGTGTTTATTTATCAGCTGAAATGTGTTACAATCGCTAAATATTTGATCTATTCTATATGACCCCTCATCTGCCCATTGCAGCTTTATATAAATTTTCTCTTTTTTGTTCGCTACCTTTAGTTTTTAACAATGATCAAATCTTCCAGCTTAAATTGCTTCCTCTTCATCGTATTTTCTTTTTCCTGATATCGCACTTGACGTTTATTTATTAGTTCTTTATCTTTTTCTAACATTTGCCCGATTTCTACATTTTCTTCTGTGTCTCTCCAGGGTGTTGCTAATACTACTTGCTTACACAAAGATACTGGACTTAATTGCGTTACTGAGTTTGGTACATTATTAATGAAGCTTTCTACTCTAGATAAAACTGTACCCATCTGTTATGATGTTCGTTTGTTAGAATTCTCAGATACTTTATAACCTCCTTGATGTAACGTTCGGCTACATTGTTTTGCGTATACTGCAAAATCTCTGAAATATGTGGCATTATCTGCTATAATTATTTGTTGTATGCCAATATTATCTCGACAACTTGCTATTGATGTAATTACATGTTTAGTGTTGGTACTCTTTGCTAGATATAGTTTAACGAACTTTGAGAAATCGTCCACTATTATTAATAGATGCTCGTATCCGTATTGCTCCCTGAAGTTGCTTAAGTAATCGGTTACTACTAACTCAAATGGCTCTTGCATGCTGATGCTTTGAACAAGCTTTTGGTTTTTGTACTTTTTCTCTTTGGCGAATTGACATACTTGACAGATGTTAACCAGGTGTTTTATAATTGTAATATCGTTCTTTGCATAAAAACATTTCCTGAAGATTAACCATGTCTTTATTGCCCCATAATGTCCATATGGGCTGTTTAGCTATCTTACAATTGCACTTGCATCTTCTTTAACTAGCACTAACAATTTTTTTCCATTGATCAATTGTATTAGCATGTTTTCTTTGATCTCGTTTAGCTTATATTTTTGGTTCTCGCTTTCCAGTATCAAGTGTCTGATGTGTTTATTTTCTTCTGCTGCTTGTTTGCTTAAGATGTTCTCTATCGAAAACCTTTTCTGCTGAGAAATCCCTTCTATTCAATAACAACAGCTGACAATGGTTTTAGATTAATGAACCTCGCCACTTCGCTCAATATGATTATAGTAACTACGTATTTTCCACATAAAGTCACATGGAAATCACTTAATGGTAAGACTTTAAACGTCAAAGATCACCTTCTTATATACGAACGGGCAACAGGGAAGTTGTATTTTAAATTCCACAAAATTGCTTACAATTACTGAATACTCCACGAAAATACATTATTTGATTAGCTTTACTCAGTTAATTTCCAAGTTCAGTAACTTTTCTAAGTTGCCTAAAAAGTAGTATAACAAATTAGTAACAATTTATTTAAAGTTTCATCACTCAAAAATTAAATTCCAAGATGATTTCTGCAAAGACTTTATTCAATACCTATTGTATTAATATGTATAAGGCTTTTTTCCCACTATGGTTCAGAATATGTATAGATTTTGTCTTGGTGCGATTTCTGGAATTCTTAGGAATTTATATTAAATTACGAATTTAAGTATTTTAATTTCGAATAACATTTAATACTATCGTCGATTAATACATTTGTTTTCGCAGCTTTTTTCTAAAAAAAAGTTTGTAATATATTTTTATTAATAAATAATAAAAAGTAGTATGTCTGCATACTGTTTTAACATACCTATAACGTTTCAATTACTGGGTATCAATAAATGTAATACACAATTATTTTACTCCATAGACAGTCAAGTTCCCCGAAGATTTTCTTCAGTCCAGGCCCTAAATTTTCAATCATGTCAGGGGTCATAAAGTCCTTATATCCCCCAACTTTCCCCGATCTGACAAAATCTGTGTACGCAGTGTTCAATCCAATCTCTTGTAGATATTGGAGCTCTTCCTGTTTTGGTTGGGCGTTGACGGATTCGTTCTTTTTCATAGAATCGAAGCTTAAATGCCGAGCCAGTTTGTCCACCTGTTCTTGAGTTACGGCTTTGTCGGAGAAATTCTGCTATTCTTTTTATTACTCCAACCAAATCATCCTTCATTTCTTTATACTTTAGAATGAGGACGTTGGGCTTGTCCCTTTGTTCCCAGCAGCTCAAGACTTGCTTCCAAAATGGACCAAAACATACTAGAAATTGAGAATTTTGATGTAAAATGAAGGATGCACATAAGTTTGTGTAGACAAAATGTATATGAAACCTAGATTAAATCGGTGGCGTAGCTACACCCACTAGAAAATATTTTCGCAATCACTCAATTTGTCCATGGTAGTTAGCATTTTGTACGCATTTCAAGATTAACTCACTGAAACTAGCGTTTTTGTTCATTGTATCTTGTGCAGTTATACAAGCATTTCTATATGACTTAAGAATGTTGACAGGACGGAACACTAATAGTAATTTGCGATACTAGTACGTAAAGCTAGTCTTTAGTCTCGAGTGGGCAGAGTTTAAACCGCGAGTGAGTGCCAACTAAAAGTCAATTTTACACACTGTCGTAGATAAAGATTTTTAGCTTGTTTCTTTGATTTAGTAGAGTACAAGGTATACCAAACAAACAACATAGAAAAGTATTTTTCAGTAAAGATGATGCGGAATAATGCGCTTTGAACTGTTTATTTGTTTTTGTTATACCTCAGTAAGTTATTATTATTATTAACAAATGTAAAAATACCTTAGGTACACTAAATAACATACTGACATACATACTTACATGTATAACCCCGTTCTCTAATAATGTTGCGGTATTACCATGTTATTACAACATTTCACTACTCAGTAAAACAATCGCTTAATGTTTGTTAATAAATTAAGACAATATACACTGCCGAGCATAAAATTAGGGTCACCCCGTAATTTGAAGTTATTTTAGAAATGTTTAGTTTTTTTTACAAGTTTTTTTCGGTTGTAACAGTTTAGTAACCGATTGCTTGAATAAAAAAAAGTTTTTGTTGTTCAAAGTTTATTCAAAGTAATGAAAATGAACAATTTAATTTGATACGCTAAATAATGAAAATGAACAAGTTTGCTTTGATATGCTTCTGTTGAAACAAAGACAGTTTAGGGACAACAAAGTTTTGGTTTCTGTGGTTTTATATGTCAGTTGCAAATTGTTTGTGTAGTATTGTCAGTGTTAGTGTTTTGCAATGAGCATAAATCCTGTTGTAGGCGGCACGAATTGTGTCGGTTTTAGAAGACGGCCCGTGGTCAGCTCAAAACTGCGAGAAACGTTGGTGTAAGTCTCTCGAGTGTGCAACGAGTATGGGGGCGGTACGCAGAGACTGGTCTGCTCACTCGAAGACCTGGTTTAGGGCGAAGCAAGACTACAACAGCTAGAGATGACCGCTTTCTTGTTTCTAGTGCTTTGAGAAACCGAACGGTCACGGCAGTTTCCCTTCGAAATCATCTGCAAGAAGTGAGAAATGTAAACATAACTGAGTGGACAGTTAGGAGGCGACTTCATGCTGCTGGATTATCTTCTCGAACTAGAGCTACTGGACCGCCGCTTTCCCGTGAACAGCGGATTGCCAGGTTGAATTTTGCACGAGAACACTTGGCATGGACAATAGCGGATTGGAGTCGCGTATTGTTTTCCGATGAATCACGATTCTGTCTTACGGGCTCAGATAGACGTGTAAAAGTGTGCGACGACAAGGCGAGAGATATGCTCAAGCGTGTATTGCCGAGCGACTTCCGTTTGGTGAAGATCAGTTATGGCATGGGGAGGCATATCTTTTGACACTCACACGGAGTTAGTCTTTATCGAGAATGGGACGTTGACTGCGCATATGTATCTGACAGAGGTTCTAGAAGACCATGTTTTTACCGTTCATGGTTATTCTTGGAGAGAACGCAACATTTATGCATGATAACGCACGGCCCCACATTGCTCGGATAGTTACTGAGTATCTTGACGAGGTTCAAATCACGCGATTTGTTTGGCCTGCTCGCAGTCCAGATTTAAATCCAATTGAACATGTTTGGGATGAGATGGAAAAACGTTTACGGAGACATGTGCCGGCCCCCAGAAATTGTAGAGAGCTTCGCGTCATATTGGTGCAGGAATGGGGCAATCTCCGCAGAATGTGATCCAAAATCTGATCCAGAGCATGCTTCGTCGTTTGCAAGCTGTTATCATTGCCAGAGGAGGGAATACTCGCTACTGAAGTCCTTACATCAAAGCAAACTTGTTCATTTTCATTATTTAGCGTATCAAATTAAATTGTTCATTTTCATTACTTTGAATAAACTTTGAACAACAAAACCTTTTTTTATTCAAGCAATCGGTTACTAAACTGTTACAACCGAAAAAACTTGTACAAAAACTAAACATTTCTAAAATAACTTCAAATTACGGGGTGACCCTAATTTTATGCTCGGCAGTGTATATTTTTTTCATTTTAAATGTTAAATGTTTAAATATTATGTACTAATTCCCAAAATAGTTAGTAATCCGTCTGATTCAATACTAATTCTCTAGTAATTACCCTAATTTCTTACTAATTCCCCTAACCCCTACTAATTCCCTCAATTCCATAGCAATTTTCTAATTTCTTACTTATTCCTTAGTAATTCCCCTAGTTCTCCACAATAGTAAACAAAGTAACACACATACATGTAACTATCTAAAATAAGGTAATAACACCAAAGTGACAAAGTTAATATCCACTCTTCAATTAAGTTGCAAAATAATAAGCAAGTTAGTAGACCTAGAATATGTCTGTTGGAAATTGTGGTCAGGCTTTTGAACATTTCGCCATCCTCAGGATTGTGAAGATAAACAAATAAAACATTGTTAAGTCTATACATGCTACATACTAATTAATAAACATAATAAACAAGTCATATAATCGCTAGCTTAATACTTTTTGCTTTAAGTGTACAATTAGCTATCCTTGATCTAATAGACTTGTCTGTCCGGGACGCTGGTCCGTCCGGGACGCTGTTTCAGCAGCCAAACCGTAAGAGATAGAGAAAAAAGTTATTAAAGTTATATGTTTTGAATGGTCATGTCAGGTCAGGAACCGAATTTCAGTCACGTGACACTTCTGGTTTTCGAGAAATCACGTGATTTCCGTCCGTCCGGGACGCTGTTTCAGCAGCCAAACCGTAAGATATAGAGAAAAAAGTTATGAAAGTTATGTGTTTGGAATGGTCATGTCAGGTCAGGAACGAATTTCAGTCACGTGACACTTCCGGTTTTCGAGAAATCACGTGATTTCCGTCCGTCCAGGACGCTGGTCCGTTCGGGACGCTGTTTCAGCAGCCAAAACCGTAAGAGATAGAGAAAAAAGTTATGAAAGTTATATGTTTGGAATGGTCATGTCAGGTCAGGAACAGAATTTCAATCACGTGATTTTAAAAAATATTATTGTTTTTAGTTAATACGCGTTCTATTTGAAAAACGGTCTTTTTTGTTTTATTAAATGAGACATTTGTCTCACTGGTTGCTAGTTGTATTTATAACCCGATATTTTTTGTTGATAATGTTTTGTTTGTTTATGTAAATAGTGTTGTCAAACGTAGACTAGATTTCTTAGAAATCCTGACCGCAATTGCTAAAATACTTCTTCTAAGTTAAACTATACTGTCAACACAGAATCTTAA
This sequence comes from Agriotes lineatus, assembly GCA_940337035.1. Classification (NCBI taxonomy): domain Eukaryota; kingdom Metazoa; phylum Arthropoda; class Insecta; order Coleoptera; family Elateridae; genus Agriotes; species Agriotes lineatus. Next base: position 144,923,819 of record OW679196.1, on the reverse strand, counting down.
AGATAATTAGAAATTGTGGAAATTTTTGTAATAAAACCTCATGAAAAATCAACATTTTATTCATATTAAATACAGGCTGGACGAATAGTTCGCGTATATTTGAAAAAATGAAATAAGTAAAGTATATATTTTACTTAACAAAAATGTTAACATATAGCTTTACTGATTTTTAAGTTTACGGTTAATGTTTAGGGGGTCCAACCGTTTCAATTGAAATGGCCCGCTACCAATCAGATTAATAAAACCGTAGAAGATGAAATCTTTATGTATTAAGTTTCCCAGCCAATTCATTATTGATACTAGTTATTTCGCTGGCTTTTCAGCAATGAAAAAGTAATTCATGTAAATAGTACAGGCGCCAGAGAATGTTTATGTGCAAAACTTGATAACTGCATTTTGTGTTAATGGGTGGGTGGGGGGCTATGCTTTGAGTCCACACTAAATGCAGTCTACGTGACTTGCTGACCTTTACTGCTTCGTAGAACGGAAAATAATTGTCCAAATTAAAAAACACGCATATATCAATATGAAAATTACTTGTTCTGTAAAAACATAAGAATATTCTTTTTCGTAGGATTAACCGAAAGCGATATATTTTCGTATAACCCATCTCAACCCTTAATTTCATGGCTTTTTCGAGTAACAACTTTCGCATTGTTGAGTGCACGAGAAAAAGGTATTTCGAAAAGTTGTGAGGAATTTTATAACCTACAAACTGGCATTGATTAAATTTCAGCGTCAGAGCAACAGGAAACGAGAAATTGCTAAAAAACCGTTTACACCTCTTTTTCCGATAAGGCGGAAAAACAATTTCTCCGATCCATCCCCTCCCCAGCCACCCATTAGCACAAATGCCGTTATCAAGTTTTGCATGTAAAGCCCTGACGCTTGTACTAATAGTAAGATTTGTAAAACTGATTTCACGGTATGATTCTATAATCATAATCATAATGACTCCTTGAGAACAAAGCAGGCTAACTAAACTGCAAAGTTTCTTATTAGTCACATGGTGTATGATAACGAAATGTGCATATTCAGGTCATCTCAGGTAACATCGCCACTACTACTGCCAATATCGCAAAAGGTAAGAGCGCAGTAAATTTCATGAGAACTCGCGAAATTACTTATGTCTCAAATATACCTTACGTAAGCATCAAAAAGAAAAGCACAGCTAATTGAAAATGAACTATTTTAACAATAATACGTATCGAGAAATCTAAAAAAAACGATCTTCAGCGGGCTGTGAAATTCAAACGTATGAAAAATATGTTGGTGGCACTGTAAGTCTATGTCAAATTCCAGGTTAGCAGGTTAGATTTTGCGTTAGTTTTGACGCAGACTGACACAAAACCTAACCTGCTAACCTGGAATTTAACATAGTCTTACAGTGCCACCAACATATTATTCATACCATTGAATTGCATTGCTTGGCGACACCGATACATCGGCTCTGTCACGCTAGCAGCGGAGACAAAACGAGTGAAAGGGGAGAATGTTAGGCTGAAAGACCAGGTAGTGAAGCAAGAAGAAAGGATCGAAAAGTTGGAAAGAGAAGTAAGAAGGAAAAATTTAATATGAAAAAGGAGAATTGGGAAATATAAAGGGGATAGGAATAGACCAATACTGTTAAAGCTAACAAAAGAAAGTACAAGATTTGAAATACCTACTAAGAAATTCGAGAAAGTTAAAAGGCACTGACATTTGGATTGAAGAGGACTACGCTAAACAGGTACGAGACGAAAGAATAGTGTTAATTGAGCGAATGAAGGAAGAGGGAGATAAGGGACACAAGGCAATTATAAGGTGTAACAAGCTAATCGTAGATACCGAGATAATCACGGCGGGAGATATAATCCTGAGAACGGTGATAGATAGGTCACCTGAGGGAGAAAGCTTGGAGGAACAAATGAGAAAAATAACAAAAGTAGAGAGAAAAAAAACAAAAAACTAGATACAAAAGGCGACGGAAACAACAAGGATACAGAGCAGGCAAAGGAAACGGACATGAATAAGGATAACAGCAAAAATAGGGATGGAGACAGCAGAGATAAAACAAAGGAGAAAAGGACAGAAAATAAAGTAAGTGGAAACATGTTCGTAGGAACGTGGAATGTCAGGGGCCTAAATGGGACAGGAACATGGAAACAATTAAACAATGAATGCAAAAAATGGAACTTTGATATTATCGCTTTACAAGAGACCAAGCTTAGGGAAAAGGAAATTGTAGAACTTGAGGACTAAGTATATACTTCTTAACAACGGGGAGGAGGATAAGATGTTGGGAACAGGATTCATGGTGAATAAGCCGTGGAGAGGAGCAATAATGGACTTCAACCCTATCACAAATCGATTGTGCCGTCTAAGAATTCCAGGAAAATACCAGAAAATAAGCTTTATAAATATACACGCACCGTCGGAGGAAAAAGGTACGGAAGTGAAAGAGGAATATTACAACAAACTGGAGAATATCAGAGCGGTTTCAGAAAGGGAAGAGGGGTGGTGGACCAAATATTTGTTCTAAAGGAAATACAGGCGGAAAGTCTCGAACACCAACTAGAAACCTACATACTATACATTCAAGCAAGCCTATGATAGAGTGAAAAGAAGGGAATTATACAGTGCTATGAGGGAACTGGGAATTAGCAGGAAATTGATAAGCATGGTACAAGTAACGCTAAGGAACACGGAAGATAGGGTAAAGGCTAAAGAGAACATTTCAAACAGTTTCCCGGTTAAAGACGGACTACATCAAGGGGACCCGCTGTCTTCAATATTATTTAATATCATACTGGAGAAAGTGATCAGAAACGCAGGTATTAATAGATCAGGTTTGTTATACCACAAAAAACATCAGTGCCTCGCCTACGCGGATGATATTGTTATATTAGCAAGAACAAAAAAGGAGCTAAGAGAAGTCACCCAGAGGCTGGTGGAAGCAGTCCAAAAAATAGGACTGCAAAAAAATGAAAAAAAGGCAAAGTTTATGTCGTGGACAAACAAGCATTATACCGAAGGGAGCAAACTTATAGTAAAAACACAGCAAGGAAGAACGTATTCGTTTGGTGAAGTGGCAACTTTCAGGTATCTAGGAGCAACAGTGACAAGAAATCCAGGAACAACGGAGGAAATCAAAGCAAGGATGATGAGTGGAAATAAATGTGTTCATGCCCTCAGTAATGTGTTCAAAAGTAGAAGCATATCTAGAGCGTTGAAAATACGTGTATATAAGTGGCGTGGCCGATTGTGTTGTTCGCGAGTGAGACATGGATACTGAGACAATCGGATATACAAGTATTGGAGATTTGGGAAAGAAAAGTCTTAAGGAAAATATTTAGAGGCAAGAGAGGACAAGACGGTTGGGAGAGAAGAACAAATCTCGAACTTAAAGAGCTGTATAAGGAACGAAGTATAACGGGTGTCATAAAGGCACAAAGGATACGCTGGTTGGGGCACGTTTTGAAAATGTCAGAGGACAGGGCGCAAAAGAAAATACTGGATAGCAAAAGTGGAGGAAAAAATAAAAGAGGACGGCCAAGGGACAGATGGACAAAAGAAGTGGAACTGGACATCAGGAGCCTAAAAGTGTTCAACTCGAAGAGAATGGCAACAAATAAGAAAATATGGAAGGAAATTGTAAATCAAGCCATGGACGGGCTGAGCTCGTAGTGCAAAAATTGCAAACCAAACCAAGCCATGAGCCTCCTAGGCTCGCAGTGCTTTATTATATATTGAATTTACACAGCCCGCTGAGGATCAGTTTTTTTATGTCTCGATAAATGAACAATTTTTTAGTAATTATATGTAACGAAACGGGTTAGTAAGGGTTAAATTCTATTACATAACGTTTTCAATTAGACAAGGGCGGTAAAGTTGACAACAAATAAACGAAATGACTCGCAAACGGTAACAGAACTAAATATTAAAAGAGCTGACTCATAAACAATCAAACTTGACGGTAAACAAATACACGTGGCTCAAATGCGGAACATACTTTAATTGCAACAACGTTAAGATAAACAGAAACATGAAATCTGACGGTAATTGATTGGTTAGGTATATTGACAACTACAATAATGCAAGCTGTAAATTCGGCATTGATATCAATGTTACTCAAACTGGCCGAAACTTCGATAAAACACTTCGTGCATTGTAATCTAAGCACTATAAAATTAGTACAACAAAGGCGGTACTTTATGGAGCTTATGTAGCTGCATTCGACGTCCAACGGAGCTGCAGGTAGCCGCTTCCCAAACAACTGCCCGAAGACGCTTGCGGAAACTGCAAAATGTCACAGAAATGCGGCCGATGGAAGGGGTCTGGGCGATACTCACATCCCCAATCGAGGGTAAATACAAAGTCCGTGACGACGTGGCAACGGTACTAAACGAGAGACGGCAGTTCGATGTCAAATAAGCTGCTAAAGAGGTTTGAACACACAAATAATCCGCCACGCGGCGACAGACGACCCCAAAATCCACAGTTAACAAACATCTGCAGTTAATACGGGAAAACTCACCTTTACTCGAAACACCAGTACTAATTGCGATCTCTAATTCTTCAAATATCGGAACATTTAAACATGCCGCATGCACGCACACAAGTAACAACAGTTATGCGTTGATTAAAATACGAAGAAATGCAACGCCCCCAGCTAAGGCCATAAGACCCACGCCGGGGTGGAACGCCAGCTCGAAAACTGCTTGTTGTTTATCGGGAGGCTGGCGTAAAGATCCTTAATTGCACCAAAACTTGCACATAAGTTACGACGAAGCCAGGCAGGGCGGGAAAAAAAAGTTCGCTCCTTCTCATTCTTACACACAGAACGACTCTTTCTTAGCGAAATAATACTTGGTTTAAAAGTGAGCGTTGCAACAAAATTCACGTCTAAAAACCTATCAAAGACACGTGTTGGTCTGCCTAGCTTGTACTCACAGCAATCGATTCCTTCTAGTGTTGTGTAAGCAGTTGAAGGCAGGCACGTGATTTGAAATGCTTCTTACAAGCGGCATATTGAATTCAGATACGAAAAAATACGACAAATTAGACTTAAGATCATAAAAATAAAAAATGTCCTTAAAATTTCCATTATTTCGTTTAGGATTTATTTCTGGCTTTATTTTTATTTCGATCTTTCTTGATGATATTTCAAGCTGATAAGTTGCTCTGACTCTAACTACAAAAATATAATTAGAAAAAATTTGCATTTCGAATTCATGCTAATACAGAATGAGGAAAAATGCATTGCAGTAATGAAAATCAAGGTATCGAAAAAAAATCTTTTAAATTTTATTTGTTATCGTAAATAATTTGTGCTAATAAAGTAGTCTATGATCTAATCAAATATCAGCAGTTCAAATTATATTGTTTATATACGCCTCAAGGCGACCAATAAATGTTTTAACGGGAGTTCTACAGGCCGTTCCAAATTTTCAGTTCATAAGTGTACAACATATTTTTCAATTTCGCTAGCTGTTTGGCAAAAAATATCGTTTAGAGCAGTACAATTTTAATGTTTTTGGGAAGTATTTCCAGACCGTCTAAGGAAGATGAATGGCGAGAAAGAGACAAAATATGTACATAAAGAAATTTAGAATAGTCTATAGAATTGCCACCAGAACATTATATATGTTGAATAACTTACCTTTTCCAGCTAAAAACAGCCTGCAAAAATCTTCAAATGTACCTTTGTAGCCTTCTATGACTCTACTGTGGTGATAAAGCGACACACAACTATCTTCAGCATTTCTTAAAATGCATATAATCTAAAAATGGGATAAGTTTCATTTTGAACATAAATATTCGCGAGATATATCTAACCTTCGGGTTTTTGGAACCATTTCTGATTTGCTCGGGCAGCAGAGACCAATGCAAATGCGACTTTATAACTCGAGGGCTTGGAGCGTTTTCTACGAAAGGAAAGGGATCCATACCAGGCCCGTACAATTTTTCGTTGTCGAACAGGGCAGCAATTCTAGAAATTATAGCTACTTCAGGCTCTCCCACAGGGACACAACATAATATCTACTCTAATTGAGGAGACCGCCAGTATATTTGCATCTTGGCGCCTTCGTAGTCGAAATTGTTAACAATTAACCATAGCATTTCTTGCAGCCAGGTAGTTCCTGTAAACATTGAAACATCTTTTATCATTTTAAGAAATATATCTTATTTTGAAAGAATTCTCTGATGCATTAATGAAGAGCTTGTGTGTCTGACGTGGGGTGATATACCAAAGAGCAGGTGAGCCAATTTTGTGTTGCAGGAGATTTTTAACAGCAGGGCAGCAGCCCTAGATCGAAATAAGGAGACTCTCGAGAGCTTGAAGGAAGAAGGCGTATTGAGCGGTTCGCGGACGAGCTGGCGTTGGGGCACCCGGTAGACGTTGAAGGTTTTACGTCGGCGAAAAAAATGCGTACGAAAGGCGCTGTTACACAGACGGCTCCCGTACGGAGAACGGCAGGGCCGCGTTTGTCACCTACAACCAGAAGCGTGAGCTACAAAGCGGACTCGTCAGGCTAGTCGGCTGAAGCTTCATTTTCCAATGGAGTTCTAGCTATCTGAACGGCGTTTGGGTAGATTTCACGAGGAGGGCCCGATCTTGCGAGGATCTGGGTGCCCCTGAACAGCAGGTCTGCGGTTATGTCATTGCCTGACATGCACAGACCCACGAAATTCTAGACGGAGGTGTGGCACTCGGTAAGGACTCATGCTGGCATCGAAGAGAACGATTGTACGGACAAGTTGTAGACGACGGCGACATGAAACTCGCGACTCGACACGAGATGGAGACGGAGACGGTCGGGCGATTGGCCGAGAGAATCATCTCGAGTCTTGAGATCAGGAGGAAATTTGGCGAGCGGCTGGACAGGTACACGGTTTAGCTCCTGACCAGCCAGGGGCTTCCGATCCTATCTTGCGCGGATCCAGAAAACTGACCGTGATGCATGCGACTATGGCGAGGGCTCATACACCGGGCACAGTTTGGCCGGCCTTACGTATATACTTATTAATATACTTATGAACGTCTAAAATACCAAACACGATCTATTAGTGTCCCATCTAGTACAAGAACTAGGTATTTAAAGATAAATCTGGACTGAGTACAATATCCACAATCAAAATAACCATTGCACATGTACTTGTGCATGCACTACAATAGAAAACACGAAGTCAAAGACAAAACAGAGGACGACCACATGGAAGGTGGATGAATGATATATGTAAATGTGCAGTATATGATCGAATGCAAAAAGCGACTAACCTCAAAAATTGAAAAGATATGGGGAGGGTTGTGTTTAAATTTCATCCTCGTCTTGTATAGCGAAATATCGTTAGTAATAAGTAAGCCAGAAGTATTTTTAGATGTCATACCTGTTTTTGGATGCGCCACTAGAAAAACGTCGTCATCTTTGACCTCAAATTTTCGAATCTTCTCTTCGTAATCTTCATAGTAAACCGGCAGGCAAATTTTGGCGTCTCCTACTTCTACGTAGCCAGTTCTTGAAATTGATGTGAAGTCTCTGTTTAATATGCGGTCCAGTTCTGTATCGTTTCCTATTCTTGTCATTTTTGCGGACATGGTTAGACTCTTTCCAGTGTGAACCTTAATTTATATAATCTATTGGCTCCAATTTGACTCACTTGGTACTTATAGGTAACATGATAAGATAAACAATTATAAAAGTCGCGCGGAAACAATTTGTTATGACTTTATATTGACTTTAAATCTAAAACATTTTTTTAGGATACAGCATTGGTAACTAGCGTTTACATAGTTACAAAAAAGTCCGGTAGATAACATTTACCGGCCTAGACCAGTAGTTGTACTACACTACTCGTTTGTAACTGTATCTGTGGAAACGCTAGTTACCAATGCAGTATCCTAAAAAATCTTATATGATACACGACTGGTAGCATTTTTACAGATGTCGCCCTACGGGCTCGACCTATAAAGTATTGGCGCGACCATAAAACTGTTGCTACCGGTAATTTTTGTTTGTTTATATAAAGTTTAAGTGGTGCACAATGCACATTGAGCTTGGGCTATGAAGTCATAGTAGGATTCTTATCAATGAGCAGCCTATCATGACGATTTTTGGTACTAATAATCGTTTATCTACAAGTATTTACTTTTATTCTTGTAAACAAGTTTGTTCAGCATATTTATAATTACATAATCAGATATTGTTGATTGCTTCGTTTGCTTAATATATTTATTTTGGTTTCTAAAACATCTGCAATTAATCAGTTATTTATTCAGTCTTGCTGCATCAACTGCAAGATAGAAGGGAAATGCCAATGCATTCGAAATCGATTAATCAATAAGATCTGCACGAGGGTGGGCTGAAATATTCGCGGGATGGAATACAAGCAATCGAATAATTTAAAAAAAACCTTTTTCTACATTTTGATACATTTAGTGGGGCAATGTTGTGATTTAGTTACAGCTTCACGAAGGTGGCTTTTCTCGAACCGTTAGGAATAGGCGTTCACGGTTGTAGTGCTGGCGTTGGGGAGGGTAGTGGAAAATTATGTTAAAATTTGCCTTAATGGGGTCAGATCTGGAAGCTGTAACAGTTTGCAACTTATTACATTTGCTACACATGGGAATTTATTTGCACGTAAAAACAAAAATTATAAATACTTCACAGCAGGGTGGTACAGGAATCGTCTAGTCGTGTAGCAAACGTTTGCCAAGCTAGGTCCTGAGCAGGATGGGGTGGGTTGTCCGGAAGCGCCACTGGTTTGAGACGGTCCAAACCAGAAAACCTACAGATGGCCGCGTAAATTCCTAAACCACTAGCTGTTTCACAAAAAAAAATAATAAGAGACAGAAAACACCAAGACTGGAAATAACCTAGTTATTTATTTACAGTTTGTACACCTTCGGAATTCTGTGTCATACTTGGAAAAGGCAACACAATTCTGTGATTAAATGTAATAGTTTGTAAATGTAATCTTAGTGGTATGTAATGTACAAGATTTTATATCAATAAAGTCGAAAATGTAACTACGATAATCGCAATTCGTTCGAGTACCCGTGTATCAACTACGATAGTGACTTAAATATAATTAAAAACAGCGATACCGGAATGCGGGAGAATAGTAAGTTCTATATCGCTTGATTAATTAGGTAAATACTCTATCTAGTCGCGAACCTCTTCGAATTGGTACCATTTCGCCTAGGGGAGTGCTAATACACATAACATGGTGTATTTACGGTGCTCATATTATGTTAAATGTTAAATTGATGCTCCCGGAGACCCTCGCCAATAATGGTTTAAATTTTGAAACACTGACAAGTACTCTTGAATGCAACCAAAGCAGTACTACCAAACGCAAAGATATTAAATGCATAGAATGACATTATCCTATGACACAAAAGTAATTGCACGTGATGTACAACGAAGCTACACAATATTCCGCATGTAAAACGACATGAATTTCGCTAGCATATACCTAGGTAAGTACAATACATAAAGTAAAGATCATAGTGCCATAACGAACGATATTTTTAGTTCAATAAACACCAAAAGGTAGATAACACTAGGTGTTGCAGATACCTGGATCGTGCACAGAAGGATCGCTACATCAACAGCTATGGGGGATAGCTATTAAGATGTCCACCAGCTTGAATAACCTCCAAAGAGTCAGGGCTTCATCTAACTTTGCAGGTGAGAAACGCAGTCGAGTGCAGTCACCATGGGGAGAAGCCTTGCATGCGAACTATCACATGTGCTGAGGGGCTCGGATTGGAACGGAATTGTTGCTCCAGGTGCCTTAGCCAAGCAACACCAATGCCACAGGCATAATGGATCCCGAAAAATCGGAGAACGATACAGCAAACTAGGACGAGGAGGCCAAACTAGAACGAGGAGGCCTAAATACGAGACGTTATCGAAAAATGTTCTACGGCAACCATAAATCAACATACCAGAGTTGTAATGCGGCCTCGAGTAAGTAAATTGCAGAAATATATATTTATCCCAATACAATCGGATTCATTTTAGCAATATAACACCCATTTCCTATTTCTGGATGGCAGATTCCTCAAAGAACTATGGAAACTATATAATCCACTTAAGTGAAAATTTCCAAAGATCACATGCAGCTCCAAAAAGGAAAACTTAAAAATGGTCGCCGGAAATCGTACTATCAAAACAATTTTCAAATTGTTACTCAAAATTCCCTAAACAAGGATTTTTCAAAAGTCCCAAAAATTGCAAAAATGAGTATGCAACCAAAGCTACACCTAACGTATGCAGGTGAATCTAACTATGTGAATGCATTTAAGCTAAGAAATTATCCAAACAATCCTTAACTGTATCTAAATGTAAAATTACACGTAACAGACTACTTGTGAAAGCATACTGTTTGCATACATTTTATTTCAAACTTGACAGTGATTCTATATTTACGAAGAAAACTAAACCAAACATTTGCAAAAAATCCGCACATTACCCGAAAAAGCTTCTGCGTATCATTCGTAAACAACAACAAAAGGACACAATGCAAAAACAGATACAGAACCTCTACAATAAACCCTGCAGGCACGTACAAGAGATAGTTTACTGATACATAAAGTCATAGACTCGTTTGCTATTTTACATGGTAAATGTAAATGAGTTGAACGCTGACAAAGACAGCTTTATTACCAAATTTACCCAATTACGTAAATCTCAAGTTAGTGAAACTTTGTAAACAACAAAAGGTTCTGTGCTAACTACAATGATGAATGAAGTAAAATAGTAAGTAATATCCATAAGGAATAAAGTTCTACGGAGTACCGTGCATCTGTTTCAGTGAGGAACGTTGGTTCGGCTTACTGTGATATCACGCACTCACGTAGTGTAGTAAAATATATCCAACATGTACCGTAGTTCAGGATTCCCTCTCGTACAATCCAGCCAAATAGGTTCGGTTTAATAAAAGAAAGATTTTCTCTGTGAGTATTAGGTGCACTCGGACAGACAAAAGGTGTACTTCAGAAAGTTCACGTTTACTGCCACTCGACTATTACTCACAGGATTACTTGAAGGATAACTTGACGGTAACTAGAAATACACCAAACATAATGTGCCACAAAATCAGAAAATCATCACATAAATGCTGAACCCGATAACAGGCAATCCTAGATGACAAGCGTACACTAAAAGAACTTCGAAAAATTCCTCTTATAACATGAGAAGCAATTTTAAGAATCAATTCTTCTAAATGGAAACAGGAAATAACTGGTCTTACGACAAACAAAGATGTGATCTACCCTACAGCGCCAACAAAACCACCCAAAAGAAAGTACTTTATCTTACAGTAGTAGTTTTTGATGCACTTTCTGCAATCGTTTTCAGGGTATTATTCAGTATTATTCACAAATGACTAAAATGCTTTATTATACACCGCTACTAATTCTCTGACCAAAATTTAAAAAAAGGTATATTAGTGAAATTTTTGTTGGGTGTCTGTACAGATGAGCTACAAAAAGTCACATCACCACCACATAAAATTTGTATAATGAATATAGTAAGTAAAATCAGCTGTACCGAGTACAGCGTTTGCAACCCGACCGTATGGAGGGTTGCAAGAGCACGAGGTCAGAAAATTTTCTTCTATGCGCATTATACACAAATAATTTTTAAAATAAATTTAAAAATTGTTTAATAGTACATAATATAGTCCCTAATAAGCTAGTTTTGTCAAAAATAATTAGCTGTCAGTTTGACAAAGCGTTTAAGTACAAGCAGAAAGTGCTTACAGCAGCATTTCCGTAGCAACGACCCTTGCATGAATTAAAAGTAAAATTTTTTATGTATGATCGATCAATAGTAGGTGTTTTTAGACTCCATTTTCAGGCGTAAGATTAGTCGTTTTCGCCCTCGGGCGATAAACCGCTCACTGACGTCATTTTAGTTATTATTTACAAGCAAATAAAAACCATACTTAGTTACAAAGCCACTATTCAGCTAAATCTATTGTAAGAATTGCCCTGTTTTCATTTCACAACGATTTGTATAATAGAAACCTGCCTTTGTAAAATTTCAATGGTACATAAGGTTTTGTATGAACCTCTGGCTTAATCAACGTCTTTGGCCCTTGTCGTGTTATAGTCCTTGGTGTTCCGCATCTCGTGCTATAACTTTCACGCCGTGGGCCAAAAGCGTCTGTTTTACGCCCTTGATACCTAAATAACTATTATGCCTCCAAATGTTATGATGTTATGAAAAATCCGACTTTCTATTCGCGAGCAGAAAAAGATTTTTTTATTAAAAATATTTTTTCACAAATCTTGTAGAAAAGGAACAAATAAGTACAGTAATTAGACGATAGCTCGCCTACGCTTAATATTAAACAGCCCATTTCACTGATTCATCAATTCTGCTTCTGTAATTCGTCTATTAATATTAACATAGTATTATGAAAGGGAATGGCATTTCCAAACGTGACACTTGATTTCTCATTATGCTTATCAGCCACTATAATCTTATAATGTGTTGCTGTAGAAGTACCACCATCAGCACTGTTATCACCCAGAATTTGTTTTCCAATTTTGACCTTTTGCTGAAGGGAATCCTTGACGTACTCCTCAGCTAAGTTTTCGCTTTTCCAGCCTCCAAAACGCTTCAAGGCAGTGCTGTCTACACTACACTCCGCCAATAAAGTAGCGTTTCCTTCGAAATGCATGATCAATATATGTCTCAGGGATCTTTACCTTGAGCAATTGGGCAATAGTTGGCATCTTTCCAAAACTATTAATGTACAGTGCATGTTCCGCATCGGTAAATAAGAAAAGCCGTCTGGTGGTCACCTGCTTCGAACGCAAACCAACGTACTTACAGTATAAATCTAAAGCTCTGATCCAAAAACTATTAGCCAAAATGGTAAAGGATCGCTTCTTATGGGTTCTCGTATAAGGAATACGGGCTAGTAAAAGATCATCCTTATCTTCTACATCATTCATGCACATTTTTACTAGATCATCACATCTGCACCCACCAGCAACTGCAATAACATCAGCAACCTACACAACACAAAACAAATTAATGTACTGTTGACACCCGTACGAGCTTATAAAATATGGTCGGTTTGTTTCGTGGCCCCCGCAGAAGTTGCGAATCGTTGTAGCCAGGGCAGTTTTGTGAAGAATTGGGTTCTCGCTCCTAGTTGGCGGATTTTATATGTGCTTCACTTGTCATTCAGCGGCACGTGTCTCAAATTAATCTGGGGTAAGTTCTTTCTTAAACTTTTTGCGTCGATTCTTATCGAAAGCATCAATAAGTCTATTTTGAGTTCTCCCTTTTTTTTTAGTAACCAGTCCTGGGCTTCTGAAACTGATGGATTTGGCATTGGCCGTAAAGCGCCATCCCCGCGACCGAGCGCGTCGCTATTTGCCTGGTTTGAGCTATTACCACCTGCATTCCGATTTTTCGATGTGTGGGCCTTTGCTTATCTGGATCATCATATAGCGTGCAGAAGGAGCTCAAAGAAAGCTCAGATCAGGTTTTGTCTTCCTTCCTTTTAAGTAATACAATATGAGATGCGATCAGTAAACCAGTGTTAGGGTCTCACCCTATTGCTATCAATTCGGACAGTGGCTGATATTGTACAGTTTGCTTCACGAGCTGTGTACCTGAATAATTGCTCTCCCAACCACGGCGTCTAGTTTAATTCCGACCACATTTAATTTTAAGCTGTTGTGGATCATGTTTGTACCTGTTGTGTAAGCCTTTGTCCTCGCAAGCAGAGTTTGTTGAGGTGCACCTTAAAGTGGCTAATACTTATCTAATATTTGTACTAATAATTACTTTGCACTAAATGCAATTTTAATTTGTAATTATATACTGTGATATTAGCATTTTGGTGTTATGGCAGATGAAACCAGTCTGGTTTCGAAACATGTCGCCTTTTTAATAAATGTACGTGGAGAAGACTACTGTGCTTCACCTTGCAACAACATAAACGGGACCTATTTGATTTTATTTAACTTTTATTGTCAGTATTGGCTATTTAAATTATTAGAAAAATCGTATTTTTAAATTTAATAATGCGATTTCAGAAATGACGATAAGCAACGCACATTAAAAATTGTCAGTATCTCCGTCGACTGCTGAAGTGAGTCTAGAACAACTTTCCGTCGCGGCTTAGCGATTACGATTCGCCGTCGGTATAATTCGCCATCGGAAAATTTCCCATCTGAACTTTCGCCATGGGCGGAAGACGTTTTAAATGTATAAAAATGCTACACTCTCAATTCAGTGTAAAATATGAGTTATACCTTATACGTATTATTACTAATGCGTTCGTTAGTGTTGATCCTTTTACAAAGGTTTAACTGTATTTACGTTATTTTTAAACATAATTGAAAAGTACAACACAATAACTTCCAGAAATTCTTCGAACAATAATTGCAAGGTTTAGTAAGACTTTTAAAAGGAATAAAACTCAGTACAAAGGGAAAATCTGGCCATTAAAATGTATCATAGATAGAATTACAATTACCTCTTTATTATTTACGTATTTCAAAAATACAGCTGTTCGCGGCGGCGAATGGGGTCCACGGTGAATCGGATAGACGGCGAATTTGACCTACGGTGAATCGCCGACGGCAAATCTTAGACGGCACGTCGGCGTCGGCGAATCAGCAATGGTTAATCGGCGACAGGATATTGTTTCTTCCGGCCGCGTAGGGGCCTCGTACTTCAAATGCCGTATCTCTAATTATTTTTCATCTGAAATGCCACCACCGTTTTATTCATCAAACACTCTTTGCATAATAAGCTTGATATACGTATTAATAATAATTGGAGACAACCTTCAGCTTTGTCTCACTCCAGCCTCGATATTAATATGTTCAATTGTTGTCAGCCATGTTGATAACATCCCCACTGCAGGGGAATCGGCTTCTTCTCTTATAGGAGGTTTCGGCCATTAAGACCCCATTGTTGCCAGTCGGATTGGAAATCACAGTGTAAGCCGTTGGAATTACAGGGGTTTTAATCCAGGTTTTCAGGCACAGAACAGATTCTCGTACCTCCGATCCATCTCCACGGCTATGAATATATTTTCAATTCTCATTTTTGCGGTATTTCCTCCGTGCAAAAATAATAATATTTTCACATGTTTTAGCAGTGGATAAATTTCATTAAACCAAGTATTTCAAATGTTTCTGGTTACATATTATCTGGCCCGGGAGGTTTTCACCTTGCATTAATTGCATATACGATCACATTTTTTTCAAATGGTTGGCTCCGTTGGTGGATTATTTACAGTGCTTATTGAGTAGAAATTTAGAATTGGTTTATTACAGTCTTTCCTTGGAAAGAATACATATCTCTTGTTTTTAATTCAACAGTTTGCTTGATGGAAACTGTCACCAAGCCGCAAGAAGTTTCCTGTTTCAAAACCTCATTAACCCTTTATTCTTTGTCAATCTTATTTCCGTGTGTATCTTTCACTGACAATCGGGTATACATTTAAATTTTTCCCGAGCTGAATTTTTCTGCGTTGTTCGTATCTCTATCTCTAGTACGGTGGTTGTCATGTTGTTAATATCGTATGGAAATCCTCGCGCAGCTAGTTTTTGAATGCAAGCCAGAGAGAGCCGTATGTTTCGTATGGTTGAATTCCTGTTCGCGGTGGGCCGCGTGGCAGAGATCGTCGAGAGGTTTCCAGATATAAGCCAGCAAAAACATGCGGAGTATTAATTTGTTAGTGAACAGCGCCGATTAGACAAATCATGCGCTTTCGATATTCTCGCTCCTCAAAACGTAGATTATATGCTGTCTTGTGATTTCTCCCCGCGCCTGTGCATGCTTATTTTCAGGTTGAGTTATTCACTGTGTAAGATCGATGTGCAGTGGAAGAAATTGTAAGCGTCACTGGTAGGTGAGGGCGCTCGTCGTCGCAGTACGGGGAGTCGTGAGGCTGTACACACCGATTCTACTATATCCCGTTTAGCTTTTGGATTTCGCCAAGGTGAGAAGTTGAAAGGTAGGCTCATTTGTTTTCCGGTTTTTTTGTGGGCTTACTTTTGCCTTTTCGTTCATATTGATAGAACTAGGTGGCGCTCAATCTAATTTTATATCCGTTTACCGTCGATTAGACCGTTGCCCGTAGGTTATCTCGTGTTGGACCACCCGTTGCTTTACTGAGTCTAGTTGACACTTCTTGTTACGGGCAGGGCAGCGGTCCTATGTGAGTCATTTTCCCGATTTTGACTAATATCGTCCACGCCAGCCGCTTAGTTTTTTCGACTTTTTGTAAGAGCTGGCGCGTTGTGATTAAAGTCGATGTTGGTCTGTAACATCTTAACAACATTTTCATATGTTAGGGGCACTACATTTTGATGTATATTGGTGCCGTTTCCGAGCACATTTTTATCACACGGTGGTATTCCATGGCGGGACTTCTCCATCAGTACCAACTGGTTTAACTTTTGCAATTGAACGCATGTTCTTCCAGTTTAAGACCCCTTTATTCTATTACTTATCTGTTATATTTTAGGCCTCTTCCAGGTGGTCAACAGATTTTCACCTGCAGCAAGTTGATATACATGTAGTATCAATTAATAAAATATTTCAAATTAAATACATATAAGAGATTACTTTAAATTGACAACCGTTGCAATAGTTTATTTATAATAAAGTCGAAGTGTATGTTGCAATAGCCGATAAAGTTGTTATTCCAATCGGTGCATCTAAATATGCATCTGTAGCAGCAACAGAAGTACAAAGAGACTGCTCAAGTTTTCAAGTCACGATTGGGAAGCATCGAAAGAGCAATGAAGACTTTAGAACAGCTTGATAAAACAAGGGTTTTGTGTTAGTGAATGTTTTAATCCAATTCCAAAGTGTGTCAAAGAATGTCAATGTAAATGTTTTGAAATGCATTAAATCGAAACGATAAGCAATCTCAAAACGTCAACACGGAAACCTGTATAAAGCAGAACAGCTTCTCTTTCTTCTCAATCGATTACTATGTGCCCTACGGCGTAGGATTGGCAACAGATGTAAAAAAAAACTAAGAATCATTAAAATATCTTATATTCTAATAACCAACGTAAGATAACTACTAAATAGATGATAATATTAAAAACAAAATTCTGAGGTAATTTAGTCCAAAGTCAGTCCTGTGCCTTTCAGATTTTCTTCGGTCCATGCTTTAAACTCTTCAATCTGCTCTACTGACATCACATTTTTGTAGCCTCCTATCTTTCCAGCTCTAATAAAGTCATTACTGGCTATAGTCATTCCGCTATTCTCTATGCTCTCTACTGCGCGTTTGAGGTTGACGGCGTCATTGTCCTTCATCGAATCGAAACTCAAATGCTTCGCGAGTGTTGCAATTTGCTCTTCTGTAAGGCTCTTGCCCAGAAATTTCGCTACTTGCCCAATAGTAGAGTGTAAATTGTTTTTAACATCCTGATACTTCAGCATCAACACGTTGGGTTTGTCCTTTTGCTCCCAGCAACTCAAGACTTGTTTCCAAAATGGCCCGAAGCACACTAAAAGTTACCAACTTAGTAACGTTACTACAAATGTGTCAGCAATAATACCTCTACCGCCTATAAACAACTTGCAGAAGTCCTCGAATGTACCCTTGTATCCTTCGAAAAGCCTGCTGTGATGGTAAAGCGACACACAAACATCCTCAGGGTTTCTCAAGATGCTAATAATCTGAAATTAGCGAGTCATACGATACTAAATTTCTCTTTCGTGCTACTTTACCTTAGGCTGTTTAGTTCCATTCCGGATTTGCGCAGGCAGCAAAGACCAATGTAAATGGGACTTTATAACACGAGGGCTCTCTGCTTCTTCCACTAAGGCAAACATATCCATGTACTTACCTAGCATTTTCTCTATGTCGAAAAGGGCGGCTAGTCTGTAAATATGTAAAAGTTATTATCATTAAGTAGATTATTTGTCGCACAGGGAAAATTGGTGTACCGGGTGACAATGAGACTAGGGCCATGCGTATACTCGTATGTCCCTTATCTATGAATTGATTTGGATGAAATTTGACTACTAGACATAATTTCTGATTGACTAATAAATATAGTTAAAATGGCCGACTTCGGTTTCACCGAAAATGCCATTAACTTTTTAAATGGCTCGCTTTGTATATTTTATTATTTTTTGGGATGTAGGGTTTGAATTATATATGATAATTTTAGAAAATTTGAATTTTTGTAAACAAATAATTCTTTCAAATTTTATTGTTTTATCATAGAAGGCCGCGATTGGAGAAAATCTGTTCTAATTAACTCTAGCAATTCACTATACCTAATAGCTATTTCATCAATTAGATAAATAAGAAATCCCTCATGAACGAATAATATTTGCTAAACACTTTTTTGAGAAAAAGTAAATTTTTTAGTTTTTATTTTTATTTTTATGTAAAACTGAAAAATGTTTATTAATAAACGTTTATTTTTTGTGTAATAGTTAGGCAAATTGGGCAACACTGTCGTATGTAATTTGAACCGTAGATTCCGAAAAACATAAAATATCCAGAGCGATCGATTAAAAAATCAAAGTTGTGTTTGATCGTAATAGACATGATCTAGGCATGCCGAGTACAGGTACATTAGACACCGACTGCGTTGGTCATATGGTCAAAATCCTACTTAGAATTTTGCCGAGACTAAGGAGAAAATCAAAGTTAATGACAGTTCCAGTGAAACCAGAAGTTGGCAATTTTGGTTATATTATGTCTGTCAATCGTGAATCATGTTTAATATATTTATACCAAGTTTCATCCAAAGCCGTTGATAAGTAAAGGAGACAGAGACACTACTTTGATCTCCTTACCACCCAGTATACTTACTCTAACTGGGGAGAACGAAAATATATTTTTTTCTTGGCTCCTTCGTAGTCCAAGTCATTAACGATAAGCCATAACATTTCTTGTAACCATGTCGTACCTGCAGACAAAAGTCGAAATCTGTTTAGAAAATTCTGGTTCAAGATCTAGGTTTACCTACCTGTTTTGGGATGTCCTATTAAAAAGACGTCGTCATCTCTAACTTCGAATTTTTCTATTTTATCGGCGTAGTCTTCATAATAAACGGGCAAGGATATTTTTGCTTCCCCCACTTCCACGTACCCTGTTCTCGCGGGCGACACAAAGTCTCTATTTAAAATTCTATCCAGCTCTGTGTCGTTTCCAATTTTTGTGATTTTCGCCGACATCTTGTATCTGTAAACACACAACGGTAATCGATGCACACCTACTGGATTTTGCAGCACGCTTCCTTTTAAAACTTATTATTGCTGAAGATAAGATACGCTTTCTATTGCGACTTCCTGTTAATATCTATTAATTAATCACTCTCGAACCTTTAGAGCTCTCAAGTTATCTTCCATTCGTGGATATTTGATTAGATCAATATTTTCGTAACTTAAGCTTCTAGGTAAGCAAAGATAAACAATTATCGATTGCGAAATTCTTTACAAAAATTATTATCGTAAAACAATAAAAATGCTATAATATAGCACGCGTATACTACGTGAGAAACATTCAATCGAATATTGAAGCTCTAATACTACCAAGTGTCGTATGCTGACTGGTAGTAATATAAAGAACTTTCAGATTAACCAAATCTGTAAATGGCTTTACTCAGAACTTCTCTCTAAAGTGGATATTGTGCCAAAAACCAATTTAAAACTCAAAGGAAACTATGGGTAAAAATATCATAACCCAGCTGCATTAAACACAACGCCCTTATTGTCTTTTAGACGAAGGGAGTAAAAAGAAAAATGACATTATTTCCGTAGAATATATTTGTTCTGTCATATTGATTAAGAAGAGAATTGCATAATTAAATAGAAAATGAACATATCAAAGAGGTAATTAATAACTACAGAATTTGATATCTAAACTTCAGACGAACTAAATGTAATTGTACAATGCCTATCGTTAATTTTGTTACAATAAGCTTAATTAATTTATTACTAAAACCATTTCAAATCGGCAGTCATACTGAGAATCGAATTAAATGAACATATTCAGCATCTCTTAATTATGAGGCTATAATTATGCCGAATTCAGTTAAATTTTCACACGTGTCTTACAAATGCTTCCGCTGACAACCAATTAATGTTTCAGGTTGAATTCTAATAATTGTTCATACAAAATTTATGCTTTTTGGTTGTTGGATGAAATTTTGCGTAGCCGGCGTGTGTTCTTACAACTAGGAATTTGCGTGTGACGTGAAAACAGTCGGGTCACGCTGGGTCACGGCGGGTTCCGCCGTGAATGTGAGTAATATTTGAAAAACGTGAGTGAAAATTTCCAAGACGTGATTCACGTGTCACGTTAATTTTACGTTAAATATTTAGTAACGCATCAAAGACTGCAAGGTGCCCCGCTCCCCCGCTGGCTACTCATGTGGAAGATCTAGAGCTGTGTGGCAGCCTGCAGCCACGGAACTTCGCACCTGTGTTGTGTTGTAAATGTTGTGTCTACAGTCAATCGCGTGTATGCGTCTATAAGCGACCAAGTAGAACTTACTTTTAGTTCCTCGGACGTAAAAGTACTTTTAAACCTAGGAATTAAAACTTTTACCTAACAACATATACTTTCTTGTACTCGTATCAGTAAGGAAAACGTTAATTCCAATGACAGCTTTTGGTATTAAAGTAATGTTCTTGAAGACGGTTGCAAGAATTTTTTTGGGAGAATTCAGTATTCATCTCTACTATTTTGATAGCAGTGAACGTGAGCGTGAGCCTGCGTGAACGTGATTGTTTAAAGCAAGCATGAAACGTGCGTGACTACTCACTCACGCGCCTATGTCTAGTTACAACTAATTCACTCAAGAAAGTACCCCATGGGCTTCTATTCTCTTGGATTATTTGGAATATATCATACCATAACTATCTATTAATAACTCCATAAAGTATTATAAGTCATTTTCTCAATAAATAACCATATACAGGGTGTCATCGAAATTGTGAAGAAAGTTTTAGTGGTGGATAGCTTACATCAAAGTAAGAAGAATGGTTCATATAAATATAGGTCCTTAAATCTCTTTTATGAGAACTACAGCTCCGATAACATTACATGGAAAAACACATTGCGATAAGTTGATTGCGCCCTCGAAGTAGCAATTTCAAGCTTGATGGTCGCTTTTCTAGAAAACTGATGCTTTCAGCTATTCAGAGCACCTGGTTGACTTTTAATTTAATAGTCAAGGTTGGTCACGGAAGTAGATTTGTCTTCCGAAACGTTCATGTTTTAATGTTTTTCATTTTGTAGTGTGGCGAAATACCCGAAAAAATAGCATCACCTTTTTTATGTAAAAAGTCTAACCTTTTCGAATACCTAACCAGAATTGATTAAAATTTTGACTTAAAAAGTTGTGACGTAAAACATTTTCCCTCCCTAGATAGTTTATGCATAAACTACCTCTTTTAAACATCTACCAATTTTTTTCAATCACATTTAATTCAGCGTAAAAAATCGCGTAGATACTCCACATTGCACCAAATTTGTTTTATTTGTGCCATTTTAATTAAACAAAATCCATGTTATTTCGTTATCTTTCTCAGGGTCGTAGATCCCTTAAGATGCATTTTCGAACCTACACTTATATACCTTTTTTTCTCTTATTTTGATGTAAGCTATTCTCCAGTAAAATTTTCTTCACACTTTCGATGACACCCTGCATAACAATGATATGTTTGTATATTAGTATATTAGATTTCATTAATTTACTGGTCTGACCAACCCACTCCAATAACAGTATTTTACCAATTATAGATAGATTGAATTACATCATATTGAATTCTTCTGTTTAATAGAATCAAATATGATTGCTTGCTTCACAAAATACACTCCGAGTTTATTAAATTAGAATAAGAGGAAATCAATTAAATTTAATTCCATTTTTTTCATTTCTCTATTCAATTAAATCATATAGCATTTTTTGCTTTACAACTTACTATTAGATTTATAAAACTAGAAGCGATGCAAATCAAATATGATTCAATGCGATTAATCGACTTTGATTTTTTCATTTTCCTACCCATGTGAATTGAACAGAATTTTATGATTCACAAGTTACAAATCCATTCTATAAAATTTGAACCGATGCAACTCGATTCGTCTACTCGACTTTGATTTTCCATTTTTCTAGCCAAGTGAATCAAATAGAAGTTTCTGCTTCACCCATTACTTCGATTTTAAAAATTAGAGTCGATGCAAATCGATTAGATTTAATTCGATTCGATTAATCGGCTTCAAATTTTTTTAAACTGTTCTACCCACATGGATGGAATTCCTCACTTTTTGTTCAACTCGACTGTTTCTGCTAATTCAAAAAACTACCATAACTAAACTTAAGAATATAAAACAGCCCAGGAGATGTACTACGTCAGTCTTTGAGAAAAGTGTTTAATACAGAAAGTGGTCCGGTTGCGAAAACAATTACTTGAAAGAAAAGTGATCTAAATCAATTGTTGGAAAAATAGTTTCTCATATCGAAAGTTTCTCGATAGCCTAGTTGCTCGAATAAGAATTTCTCGTAAAGAAAATTGCCCGAAATAATAAAACAAGTTACTTAAAGGAAATTTATTAAAATTACATAAATACAAAATAATTGAATGTACTTGAAAATTTGTTTACATTTGTTATTTATAAGAACTTTTTATCATAGAACAGCATTGGCAAGAAAAGTATTGAGAAGATTATTTGAAGATAATATGTATTTAATTACACTCGTTAAGTTTTCAAGTATATTTAATGATTTTGTATCTATGTAATTTTAATAACTAAGTTTTATTATTTCGGGCAATTGTCTTTTCGAGAAATTCGTATTCGAGCAACTAGGCTATCCAGGAACTATTTTTCGAGCAATTGTTTTCGAGCAATTTACTCCATGGTATGGTGCTCATTTTTGTCTTTATTCTCTGTTACGGTTATTATTAAATAACAAACAATACTAAATAAGGTATACTTAACTCCAATAGAGCAACTTCTCGAATCCTTTTCTTCTGAAATTCTCGGTTTGCGGTTTAGCTACACCTTGTACACTATCAGTTTTACGTATGTGAGGAACTAGGAAAGTCATATACTTTCTATATTTCCACTACACTAGATATCATGTGATTGTTAAATATATTGAAGTATTACTGGCTTTTTTAATTCTCAGGTTAAGTAGTTATATGTAATTGTACGTATACATTCATTGATAAAACACAAAAGCTGATAAGAATAGCACAAAATTAATTTATACAAGCAAGGTAACACATAATATCTTTCGAACGACTTTGAAAGCATACATTAGAAAGAAAAATTTGTTATGTTTTTTTCTTATCATTTCTGGCTTAGTTACTGAAGAAGTATGGCATATTTCATGTACCAAAAGTTGCATACTAATGGAATCGAGTATAGATTATAATAGGTTCATCTTGATTTTCTAACATAAAATTGTAACAGACACAATTTTATAGAATTGATTAGTTAGCAACAAATCATTGTTTAATACCTAACGTGTATACCAGAAATTCCATAAACTAGAATTTAGTTAGTTTTTAATACCTATACAAGGAGTATATACTAAAATGCACCCGTTTTCTTTATTTTAGTTGTTACTTCTTTCGTCTAAAACGAAGGAAGTATTGTAATCGCAAAAAAATTACCTTCCAATCTTCAGATCTTCACGTTTCAGGGTCCCTAGATGACGAAAAACAGGTTTTCCCAATTCCGTATGTCTGTCTGTCTATCTGTCTGTCTGTCTGTCTATCTGTCTGTCGGTCTGTCTGTCTGTCTGTATGTCTGTCTGTTGGCGGTACAACTCAAAAACTATTAGTTGGAGGAAGACGATACTTTGCATACACATTATACAGGGTGTTCCTAAATAAGTGTCGCAACTGAATACTGTAGATTTCTTGAGCAAAAATATAATGATTTAACTCAACTTACCTATATACAAAGTTGCTTAGTTTGGCCGCTAGAGGGCTTTAAAAACGATTAACTTTTAAAAAAATTTTAACCCCGTGTATAATAACTACCAATTTTTTTGTCTGAATAGTTACTTTAATTTAGAAGCTATTTCCTCTCTTACTAAATTTTAGTGGGGTAAACGGTTTAGCCACAAAAAAATATCTGCAAGCCTAGTGTTAAGTTACAATTACTGATTCAGGCTTGAAGGGATTTAGAAAATATTTTTTTGTTACTAAATCGTTTACCCGACTAAAATTGTGAAAGAGAAGAAATAGCTTCTAATTAAAGTAACTATTCAAAAAGAAAAATTGGCAGTGATTATACAGAGGGTTAAAAAAATATGAATGGATAATTTATTGTGACGAAGTTTTTAAACACCCTGTAATTTTCGAAATTAGGGTTTATTCTTCAAAAACCTGTGGTTTACTGGTACAAACGCATGGCCAAAAAAATGAATAAAATCTATTAAAGATTTTTCGACTTATTTGAAAACATTTAAAAAAGTTAATCGTTTTTAAAGCCCTCTAGCGGCTAAAATAAGCAACTTTGTATATAGGTAAGTTGAGTTAAATCATCACATTTTTTGCTCAAGAAATCTACAGTGTTCCGTTGCGATACTTATTTAGGAACACCCTGTATATTTACCTGACAAAACCAAGAAAATTTCAGACAAATATATACAGGGTAAGTACCTTAAAAATAAAGTGTTGCTTATTTTTCTTTTAACAGAGAAATTATATAGAATTAGTTATTTGTACATAACGCAGGCTTTATCCTTGCCAAAAATGGAACCCAAGAGATACAGGATAAATGTTCTGCGAGACAAAAAAGAAGCAGCGAATAAGTGCTTACGTTAAATGCAGTCGCATCGGAAGAATTCGAAGTATCCCGATGGCTCACGCGGCAAAGGCTTAACTCAGCCGCGGGCTTTCGAGGAACAATGAAAGGAATGGGCAAGCTCGTTCGCAGGCATCTGAATTCGAATCCCATCACGGGTAATTTTTTTTTATTTAAAAATTGATGTACTCTTCATTATCAAGTGTTTCTCTTCTATTGTTTCAGTATTATTAGAAACGTGAACATATTTTTAGACCTAGTTTCCTTCGATTTTTAAAATTATTTAGTCACAACGTTTATCTTTCCTTTAACTGAAGAGCCATTTACACGAACAAGAATTTCTGGTACAGTGACGTTACAAGTTTTCTCTGTCTAACATTCACGCGTATTAGAAAGAGACAAACAATGTCTTACAAGTCCGTTCCTACAAGAAAACTTTTACCGGCAAACTGGAACATGCGCTACTTTCTACAAGTTTTTGTTAAAAGTTCCGCCTTCGCGCAAGCGCATTTTTCGCAAATCCGTAATACCAACCTGTGTCAATTCGTAAACATAACCTCTTCGTTGTGTCAGTAAACACAACTTTGTTACATAATTTTATGTTTTGTTCTTGTCTCAAAGACATATTTACGTTAAAAATGCGGCAGTGGAAAAGAGAATAAATTCAATTACTGATACAATTGTATGAAAACTACGAAAAGAAACTATGCTAGCCTACAGGAGAGACCTATTTTTTGAGGTTATGTTTCTATTTAATTTTAAATAGATTGGTATGACTGCATGACAGCCAGCTGCAAGTGAATTTACAAGAAAAACTTGTTCGTGTAAACGGTCTTACAATTTACTTTTAACTGGACTGGTAACGTCTCTGTACCAGAAATTCTTGTTCGTGTAAATGGCTCTTGAGATACGGGAAAGTAACAATTTGCACGTAGTTCAGACTTTACTTTTGACGAAAATTGAATTCAACAGTGCCGTACAGCAGAAAGCGGCGTCAATGAAATAAGGTTCTATTTAAGCCGCGCGGGACGCACGTGCACAAGATGTGCTCTGTAGCGCATGTAGGAACAGTATCCCACAAAACGCTGGAATCGCATACGCAGCCGCCGCAGCTTCGAATTCCACCACCGGTAATGTTTTTTTTTAATTGAAAATTTATCTAATTTATTAGAAACGTGAAGATATTTTTACTCCTAGCTTAATTTGATTTTTAAAATTATTTAGTGTCACAATGTCTACTTACGAGGAAAATTGTGGGTAAAGCCTTTTACAGATTTTTTTACGTACATAGAATAATCAAATAGCATTACAATAGTGTAAAATTGTAAGAGTCCTCACTGTGATCCGAGAGGTCACACTAAAGCACCTCTATAATACGAGCATGCTTGTCAGCCATATTGAATCACATCACAAAAGCGGCAAATTCAAAAAATTAGTTACGTTTCGGAAAATGAAAATATGTTAATGTGTATACATTTGATGCAACACATAAAAGGTAAAAAACACAGGAAGACGAAGACATTTGGCAACTCAAACACGAGGTTAGAAGCTAAAACAGCGAGAATAGATAATATAATAACCCACAGCGACTGAAATGTTTGACATTGTAGGGTTATGTTTTGGTTGCATGATGGCCACCAACATGTAAACGCGAAAGTACTGTGATGCAGGATTTTATGCAACTTGTGCGACATGCGTCTGCTTGTATTATAAAGGGCTCTAGGTCACACAATCACAATCAGCCCATATCGGTCCACTGTTGGACATAGGCGTTCCCCAACTAATCCCAGTGCTCTCTGCTTTGTGCTTTTTCCATCCATATGATACCGGCGATTCTCTTCAGATCGTGTTTTTTTGGTTTGCCAGTATTCCTTTTCCCAGTTCTAGGTCTCCATTCTAAAAGTTTTTTAGTCTATTTATTATCTTTTACGGGTGCTAGGTTTCCGACCTAATTCAATTTCAACTGTACAAAATTGCACCCTGCACCCCGGTGGTTCTCATATGCAAACGCATCGTTTCCGATCTTTTAATGTATTATGCAACAGCCGCCGTTCCATAGCGAGTTGAGATGTTAATAATTTCCTTGCATTCGTTTTGGCGAGACTTCACCTTTCGTAGGCGAACAGGGGCAGAACGCAGTGATTGAAAACTCTTTTTAATCGTAATAGATACATCACTTTTAAATATGTGGTTTAGTCTTCAGAACGCACCGCAGCTTAATCGTATTCTTCTGGAAATTTCAGAAGTTGTTTATCCTTCGTGTTTGCGATTAGTTGCCTTAAATAGATATAGTGATCGACCACTTCCAACGTTTCATTTCGCAACATAATATTGATGTAGTGGCGTTCGTTTGTGTTGGTCATTGTTTTTGTTTTAGTTTTATTAATTTTTAAGCCTACTAACTTAGATTGGGTGTTGCTTCTTATTAATAGTAATACTCGTATAACAAAGGCGAGACATATTTACCGATAATTTTGCACACGCCAAGGGTCGAGTGCTGGTTGCAATGAAAACTGTTCTGAGGGCTTGTCCGCGGAAATTTTTCTAAGCATGGTTTTCATTGGCAGATATCAGTCATGTGACAGCTGTGTGTAATAATCATATATAATGCAACTAGTGGGTTCTTGATTATCAAATAATCAATTCTGTTTACACGAGATATATTGTTTGGCAATCACGCGAGTCCGAAGAACGAATGCGTGATTGCCCAAAACAATATATCGAGTGCAAACAAATGATTTGATAATCAAGAAGACATGAGTTGCATTCTGCTAGATTATATCACGAGTCAATAAACAACATTTGAACAGTTGATTTATAAGTATTAAAAGTACAGTTACTGTGGTTGCTATGACGATTGTACTTTCAGCAGATAAAATGATGTTTGTGAAGGTATTTGACTATCAGTTATTAGTCAAGGAGGTATGTGATTATCACCTTTACTATGTAGACTATCAAAAGTTAGTACATGCGTAACTCAGCATTTTTTTTTTATTAGTTGATTTATAAAACGTCATTTTTAGTTAAACAAGCTAGTGCTAAAGGGCCTACTTTTAGTAGTGGTCGTAGAAAAAAGTTTTTTTGGACGAGAATGGTAAAATTAATATGTTTACCACTTGTCCTATTTAGAAATCATTATATTTAATTTTATTTCAGTTAAAATGTGTAAATTTGGTTAGAGCTTCACTGTATTCAATATTGTTATAGTTTAAATTGTATCAATTTTAAGTGTGTCTTAAATATATAACCAAACAACGTCATCGTTTTCGGATTGCTACCACGAAACATATTAAAACGATTGTAATGTTGCGACTAAAATGGTATAATTTATTCTTTGGTTAGTAAACTTCTAACTTAGTTAATTGAAGTTATTAGTTTTTAATTCATTTTCCGTTTTGTGAGTTATTCTCATTGGGTCAAAGCTAATCGGGCCATTTTTATCCAATCAAGTAGATGTATTGTTATCGATTGTTATTAACAAAACATGGTCTCCCATATAAACCTTGGAGGCTGAAGCCAATTATGAATTGCCATTTTGTTTGTGGTAAGCTAAGCTGTACAACTCTGTGCTCCCAAAAATAAAATAATGTCAAAACGAGTGCCAAACAGAGTCTTATGTTGTTTATTCTTGAAAGTAGTGAGTATATAGCAGCCGACTAAAATTCTAGGATAAGGTAAGTCTACATTACTGTCTCTATCAATTAAGTGGGCACATACAACAAAACATTTGTGAGCATCGATTGGTAGAGTTCACCATTGAATGAAGCGAGAGGAATCGAGTGCTAACCTGCAAATACATAAGCAAATAAGTACATATCGATCAACTCAATATTACCTACCAAGCTGGTAAAAGGAGTGTCAAGTGTCTGCTAAGCTGATCTCTGCTGTCCCAACACAACAAACTAGAGATTTTGGCGAGGTTCTTCGGAGGCACAGCGTGCAAGAACTTCGATTTGGAACATCAACAAGCGACCATTCATGCCGTTGTCTCTAAATGACACGATGGACACTATGGTTACGATTGCTCGAAAAGTTCACCAGTACTATAGAAGGTAGGAAATTTACATTTTGTTTGATTATGGGTTTTGTTGATTTATAAGTATTATTTTTTTCTGGTACACCTTGACGAGACCACGTAAGTGAGTACTTAATAAATACCCTGAGAGAAAGAGAGCCTTGAATTTTATTTAATTTGTGTAGTGCAAAAGCAGCCGAGGAATATTTTTTGTGCTTACTAAATTAACACAGAGTCTCAAAGTTTATGTGCTGTATTTAGCTCCGATTTCGCATACGGATAGTTATTTTATATTTAAAATATTAAATCCAGGATATTCATAGCAATATCAAAATCAAAAAACAAATAATATACAAAAAGGGAAGGATTTGACTAAATAGGAGTTTATAAACTCTAATTGTAGTCAGCATGACTGGCGCTTAGAAAAAGCTGTTTCTTCGTCTTCTTCTTCTTCTTCTTATTATTATTATAAGCCATTGGCCTGTTTTAATCACAAAGTGGTTCTATGAGCCCTCTTTTCCCTTAAGCCGGGTAGGTAGCCTTGCCCGTCGAAAGTGAGGAAGAGTTTCCTTGTTTTAGGGGTTAACGACTACCATAGGTGTTCGCTTGGTAGCTGGGGAGGGTACGATTTTTAAAATCCTTCTAGAATCCGCCGGGATCGAACCCGGGCCGGCCACCTGAGAGGCGAGCATTTGCTCGCGGGGCCATCCGCTCACCTAAAAGTTATTTAATTACATAAATTACATATATCATGAAAGTCATCGACGAGACCTCCCCGAAGCATGACGCATTCAAAAGCAAGTTCTATCACCGGCTCTGCCCATATATCAGTAAAAATACTAATCTTGACAATTATACAGCCATAAATTCAGAAACAAACAACTGATGGTTGTTTATAAATATATTGCTATGTTACGATTTCTCACAAGGGTCCCACGACTTACAAGTTAATAGCTTATGTACTAAGTAAAATTACAATAACAGAGTAATAAAAAATAAAGCTTTCTCTTTAACTGTCTTACAGTACTACATTGGCATCTTAACAGATAAAAACATCCGAAATAATAAATTATATCACTCACACGATCAGAATCGTTCTTCAGAAAGTTTTATTTCTGCAAAATAGTATAACGATAAGATTTAACAAGTTAATCGATTTTAAACATTAAAGTTGTAGTTCAGCATAAGAAAACTGTTAATTTAGATGTGTTGTATTTTGAATAAAGCAATAACAAGGTTGCAAGGCAGTCAGCACAATTTGTTGAAAATGAAAGTCGAACAGCTCGGCGATTTTCCGATTGTAGTTTGACAGAATCGGATGCACCCTGACACATCTATCTAAAGCATTATTATAGCAATTAATTCATTTGCATAAGTTCACTTACTCGAAATATATATGTAGCTAGCTTTTAAAACCATTAGTGGGACTCTAGGAGTTATTTTACTTGAAATGTGGGAGACTTGACGTTTAAGCTGACAATTGAAATGTTGATAATACAGATCACGCGTTAAAAACAATTTGTTAGTTACTATGACACAAACTTTTTTTAATGAAAAATAACTGTTGAAAAAAGGGTCGATAAAATTTCAACTTCAACAAAATCTATTTGTAAACTTGTGTTTTTGCCATAATTTCTTGTTTATTGTAATAGTAATTAGTACTAATCGCTGAACACTAGTGCCACAAGCTTTGGAGTGAATACAAATTCGATTTAACAAATTTAAAATTGAAAATTTATCTGAGCGTTCCCAAAGCCATGCAGCGCATTGCCAATTTTGCAAACCAAGATCGAGCAATGTAATAGAAGTGAATTTAGCTGTCGTACAAGTGCAGTGCATCATTCAGCGATTTTGTAAGCAGGACAGGAGCGAGAAAATTGTACCCGCATCGAGTAAATAGCAGTACAGAGCAGCGATCATTACCCGAGAATCCTGTAGAACGCACTAAAATTTATGGAAATTCGAATAATTATTACATTCTGTTCAGAATAGAACAAAAAACATAAAAAGTCGATGTCAAAAACGACTATAATTGCGTAATAAAGGCCTAGTAGGTTTCAGTTTAAATTAATTAAAAAGCAAAAATTGTCCATTTAAAATAATTTATTTGTTTGTTTATTTGATTGTAATTTAGAAAAGGTCATCTAATTTTATTAACCCTTAATTGATTGAAATTTAATCGAGCAATTCATTTGTCTCAATTAGAATTTAACAATAAAATTAAATTTATTTTTGCCCTCAATTTGTGCGTTAAATTTATTTGACTTGAATTGCAACATTTAGATGTTGGTTTAAAAATAATTTTTCTTATAGTTACCCCAGAGAAAGCGTCAAGTTAACATTGTTAATCTTTGTTCATGCTATTGAGGTTGTGCTACAGGTAAGTGATTATTTGATAAGAAACCTGAGATTAAACGATTATAAGCAAGGCTACGATCTGCGAAAGAAATCTCAGCAATATATTATCAAATAAATGAAATTGATGGTTGATTGATTATCAATTACTAATATCTAAATTTTAAAATTAATATTTTTATGCACAATCAACATTATCCAATAAGTTTTTAATACTAAACGACGCGGAAAATTATTCTCTCCATGTAAATTGCCTATGTTCAGAGGTATGACCAACCACCCGGTATAACAGCAATGAGATAGAATGAACAACAAAATACAATGCTTGAGTAGGAAAGAGATGACCATACGAAAAAATACTTTAGTAGGCAGAATTTGTTGACATATATCATAATTAAAATGAGCGTCAAGCCTACTCGAATATTTGCTTGTGTTTATCTGTTTCTTACTCAAGAAATGCATTCTATTTTCTTGTTTATGCTGTCTCCTTGCTGTTATACCATGTGTTTAAAAAGAAATTATACAAGGGTTGGCCATGGAAAATAGAACTGACATCAACAGCAAGCATTAGAATTCATTAATTGTCATTACTATTGTTGTTGACATAAGTTTATATTGAAAATTTAATTTAGCTACGTTTAGAATGGTTTTACAATAGAACATAAAAAAATTGATTGAATCAGATTTTCCATGGCCAATCCTTATGTAATTTCTTTTTGAACACATGGTATATACGTTTCGCTCAATTGGTATAAAAGATCTGACGCTATAAAGCACAAAAGAGACAGAAAACGCAGAATATACTATATTATGTATCAAGTTTTATAAACTTCATTTTAGTCGTGAGTTTTATTAATCGCGAGCGAAACGCAGCGGAGCGAGTGTTTAATAAAATGAGTGACTAATAAGTTTATAAAACGAGTTGCATACTATACTTTTTCTACCGAAGCCGGACAACTCGGCGCCGCCATCTCGGCGCCGCCACTTCGGCGCCGCCATCTCGGCGCGGGGCCAGCTCGGCGCCGGGACAACTCGGCGCGGAGCCATCTCGGCGCCAGCCAACTCGGCGCTAGGCCATCTCGGCGCCGAATTCAAATTCGCAAACTACAGTGTGCACTACGTAAGAAAATTATTATAAACAATAATCAGTAAAGTGATCGACAAAGAGCTGGCATCAAATGAAAAAAAAATATTTAGAATTTCTTGGAAATCAAACACTGACGACCAGAGGTGGTTGCAAAGTGATTACAAATTTTTTTTAAATAAGTAAAGTGCCTTTTATGTGACAAATATTTCTTTAATGTTTATTTTCCAAATCAAAGAATTTTATTTTTCACAAAGTTTTTTTATTATGAATTAAAAAACGTTGTAAAAAATATTTGTTTTTCCATAGCAGTCTTTGTTAAAAGTAAAATTCTTTGATATGGGACCTAAACATAAGAGAAAATGTAAGAGATCAAAGTTGGCCGAGGATTTTAAAATTGAAATGGTATAGCAGCCTAGATGTTGATTCTAAACAACTTTTCTTAATAACTTTTTGTCGTATTTGCTACATAAAAGGCACGCTACTCTACAGTAAAACAGGTGTTTTGAAAACTTCTAAGACATACTTAATTTTTCAAAACTGAAATGCTGTTAGAAATTCGCCTTTAAACAAGCAGTGCTGAACACCAAAAAATAAAAATTTAAATCGATAATTTTTTACCTTTAAAAGAGTCGTTTCACCTATTCGGGGACACACTGTATATACTTGGTGATTTTTAAGTTGATTCTTTCTTTTACCAGGATATAAAGCTAAAAAATATGCTTTTTTTCTCATTTGCCACTTTTCCGAAATATCAAAACTAAAGGAGGTACAGGGTGCTAAAGTTTCAAATTAAAAACTTAACTTTGGCGAAAGGCGGCTGGACAATTTTATTTTTGTTTATCTCTGTTGTCAAGCAACGACCTCTCAACTAGTTTCCCATTGTAATTTTCTTAGGGCCGGTTGCAGAAAGCAATGTTAAGTCTGGTGTTAGCTAACGCGACGTCAAAGTGAACAAAAGCGAATCAAATCTCAAATGCTTATGGTAACTAATACATTAGTAAACAAAATTTGATGCGATTTTGTTCACTTTGACGCGATGTTAGCTAACACTAGACTTAACATTGCTTTCTGCAACCGGCCCTTAATGTTATTGCTACTATAATGGCTTATGTTTATGAAAATAATGAAGGAGTGAATATGCTTATTATTTACTGGGAGTGTCGTCAAAATGCTGCTGCCGCATCGCTCTGATACGCGGAACGTGTGTGTAGAAGCGAATGCTGATAATTTTGAATATATCATTTAAGTTAGATTAAGTTTAGTTTAATTTTTGGTAAGTAATTTTAGTTCTTAATTTGAAACTTGAACACCCTGTACCTCCGTTAGTTTTGATATTTCTCAAAAGTGGTAAATGAAAAGCTTACTTTTTTAGCTTTATATCCTGGTAAAAGGCAAGAATCAACTTAAAAATCACCTTGTATACAGGGTGTCCGGAAAATACGTGTACAACGGAAGACCACAAGTTCCTTTGCCCAAAATATGATGATTTAAAATGATTAAATTTTTCAAATGTTTCAACCCCCTGTATAATCACCACAATTTTTTTTCTAAATATTTACTTTAATTTATAAGCTATTTCGTCTCTTACAATAAACTAGTTGGGTGAACGTTTTCACCACAAAAAAATATTTTCTATATCCCTACAAGCCTAGTGTTGAATTACAATTACCTACTGATTCAGGCTTGTAGAATTTTTTTTTGTGGCTAAACCGTTTACCCAACTAAAATTTTGTAAGAGAGATTATAGCTTCTAAAATAAAGTAGCTATTCACAAAAAACGTTGGTAGTGATTATACAGGGGTTTAAAAAAATATGGATGGATAATTTATTGTGACAATGTTTTTAAACACCCTGTAATTTTCGAAATTAAGGTTTATTCAACAAAAGGCTATAGTTTACTGGTACAAACGCATGGCAAAAAAATGAATAAAATATATCAAAGATTTTTCGACTTACTTGAAAAACTAATCATTTTTGAAGACCTCTAGTGGCTAAACTAAGCAACTTTGTATATAAGTAAGTTGAGTTAAATCATCATAATTTGGGCCAAGGAACTTGTGGTTTATCGTTGTACACGTATTTTTCGAACACCCTGTATACAGTATACAGTGTGTCCCCGGATAGATCAAACGACCCTTGTAAAAGGTAAAAAATTCTCGATTTAAATTTTCATTTTTTGGGGTTCAGCCCTGCTTGGTTAAAGGCGAATTTCTAACAGCATTTCAGTTTTGAAAAATCAAGTATGCCTTGGAAGTTTTAAAAAAACCTATTTTATTTGAAATCGGCATTAAAGTACCTCGAAATCGTAATTAAAATACGAGAAATCGGCATTAAAATAATCCATTGTTTTACGACTTTTTTGTAGGTGGCGAGGCGACAGATAAACGTCAACCGACGTCAACATAACCTATAAAAGTTGGTTAAAATGTTATAATTTCACAATTTCTCGATTTCAAATAAAACATAGTGTACACCTCGGCACTGAAGTTCCTTTTTATCCTTCATGAGGCTTATTTGCCAAAGTTAAACTTCAGGGCCTTGGTATGCAAACTACTATTACTGTAGCGTAACGTGCCTTTTATATAGCAAATACGACAAAAAGTTATTAAAAAAAGTTGTTTAGAATCAACATCTAGGCTCCTATACCAAAATTCAAAATCTTCGGCCAACTTTGATCTCTCACATTTTCTTATATGTTTAGGTCCCATATCAAAGAATTTTACTTTTAACGAAGACTGCTGGAAAAACAAATATTTTTAACAACGTTTTTTATTTCATAATAAAAAAACTTTGTTAAAAATAAAATTCTTTGATTTGGGAAATAAACATTAAAAAAATATTTGTCACATAAAAGGAACTTTATTTAGTTAGAAAATGGCGTTCGTCGAAATTGTGTAAATCCAAAAAGTGCTATTTTTCGGAAATTAAGCGAGATTTCCATGAGATTTTTAGTGTATTAGTTTTAGCTGACTGAACAATCTCAAAGCCAGACAACTTTTTTTCGTAAAATGTGTCTATCTTGACTATTAAATACATGTTTCGTAATTATTTTAAAAAAATTTAATATTTTACTGATAACGGAAGTCACGTGACAACTTTTGTTTGGCCTATTTGTAATCACTTTGCAAGCACCTCTGGTCGTCAGTGTTTGATTTTCCAAAAAATTCTAAATACTTTTTTTTTCATTTGATGCCAGCTTTTTGGCGATCACTTTATTTATTATTTGTTTATAATAATTTTCTTACGAAGTTACTGTAGTTTGCGAATTTGAATTCGGCGCCGAGATGGCCTAGCGCCGAGTTGGCTGGCGCCGAAATGACTCCGCGCCGAGTTGTCCCGGCGCCGAGCTGGCCCCGCGCCGAGATGGCGGCGCCGAAGTGGCGGCGCCGAGATGGCGGCGCCGAGTTGTCCTAGACCCTTTTTCTACGACCACAAATTTAGACAATATAACATTATTTCATTAAGATTTTGAAAATTTGTTACAATAAAGAAGCTGACCTGCGATTAATTATATAAGATAATCAGTGGTAGTAAAAATCGCAGATTAACCTCCTTAAAGTACGTACTACTCGGAGCTCTAAAAATTTTCACTTAGCGTGCAGGCCGAACTAGCTCAAATTCGGCGATAAGGTCGTGGGTTCAAACCACCAGCTGTGTACCCTGCAAAGTCTTCAAAACAATATGGGCGCTAGAAATCAGATGATTTCGAATAATATAATTAACTAGAAGTAATCAGAATTTATTAAAGGCATAATAAATTGGTAATCACCAAATGTAATCTATGTAATTCATAAAATATTTGAAAATGTTTGCTACACTATGTAGCCAAAACTAATTGAAGGTGGCCACACGCATTACCACAAAAAAACCTTGTTGGGTGGTTAAATTACTTGAAATTGCAAAATAAATCTAGATATATGCATATTGCTGTCATTCATAAAAACCTTTCTTTCTAGGTTGCTGAGAGAAAAAACGTGGGTGCTCCTTTTACAAAAAAAAAGTATAATGTACACATAAAAATTCAATAGTTTTAAATGCTATCTTTAATTAAATTTACTGAGTGAATGAACTGTTATGTTAGTGATAAATTTAGCATCCGGTATCACCAGCACAAGATTAACTTGGTAGGTACATAACCCGTTCACGATTGTCGTTGTAACAAAAAAACGAACCAACTGACTTTCTAGGCTCCCACAAGTTTAGGTTGTAAACCCTAATCGGGAGTTGCTATCACTGGTAACCCGCATACAGCAAGGAATCAGTCTTACGCAACATGGGTACTAAAGCGATGCAGAAAATAGCAGGTGTTCGTTTCGAATTAGGACAGGAAACTGGACTCCAAGTTGTTAATCCCAAGTGCAATTTGAGAATTCCTGGTGAAAATACTTCCTGATAAAAGCTAAAGAAATGCAATTAATATGAGGATAACAGAAAGAAAAACCCATCGTACCTGAATCAATTTATCAGCTTTCAAATACAATCGTCGTGTCGTAATTAGCACGAAGAAAAATCCTCGCAAGCAGGTGGCTTATTTGAGGTACCAAAATATAATGCCTTCACGTTCGGACAATTGAAACGAGAACAGCTGCAAGCTGGGCCTTAAAGATAAGCCAGCGAATGTTTTAAAACAATATACAGGTTAGTCCTGAAGTAATAGGTATATGGAGAAAACATTCGAGCGAAGCCAAAAAATGGTTTCAAATTATATTAGGTTAAATTATGCTTGACAAACGTCAACGTTGACTGTTGAAAGTTGAAAACTAACTTGATTTTTTCCATTAAAAAGTTCAGTCCGTGACTAAAACGCACGACCCACGGCTTGTGAAGGTGTGTTTAAAAGATTACTTAGCGCCATGGAAACATATACCATAAATGGCATTTTAGTTACACGAGTAGAAAAAAGTATTTAAACATATTTCATGAAAATATTTAATTTTACATTTGACTACCTCAGTTTTCATCGCCGTGCAATATCTTAACCTTTTGATAAAATTAATTACTAGCGGTTGCTGTTATCTAGTTTAAAAAACTAAATAAAGATGATCGTGCTAAATCATGCACTTACACACAATTACACAGCGATTAGATTAGATTAAATACTTCAAAATACACTCCATCAACAGTGAATAACAATTTCTATTTGTGGTAGTTACATTAGATTTTTTATTGAAAACTTAAAAAAAATAACCACAAGATGATTGCGTCAATTCGGAAAATTGAAAATGATACGGAATTAAATTTTAAACAATCAATTTACTTCGCCTATCCGTACTGGCTATGTTGAAGTGGGTGAGCATAAAGTCTGTCTACCGATCTATTACCAAGATTATGAGGAGAAGATTCGAAAATTCGAGGTTAGAGATGATGACGTTTACCTTTTTGGACTTGCGAAAACAGGTAGTCATATTGTTATTCCAGTGTTTTTTTATAATTTGTTTGGTACATTTATTTAAAAAAATGCAAAGCTGTGTTCAATAGTAAATGTTTAAAATAGGGCATTTAACTGGCAATAGGAACAACATGGTGTAACGAAATGATTTGGCTGATAGTAAACGACCTAGATTATGAAGGAGCCAAACAACCGGGACTCAAAAGGTGCCCCGTATTGGAGTAAGTAACAGATTAACTCTAATTGCCAATGTAATTCGCAACCCTTTGTCCAGAATGAACATCCTCTTTAATATCATGAAGTTGAAAGAACTAGACGGAATTAATCCTATGACATTCATGCAACAACTAAACAGTCCGCGGTATATCAAATCCCATTTGCACTGGTCTTTGTTGCGGGAGCAAATTAGAAATGGCGCTAAGCAGCCAAAGGTGAACAAAAATAGAAATTATGAGCTCTGTGAAAATCTTTCTAATTGCAGATCATAGCAATCTCTAGAAACCCTAAGGACACTTGCGTTTCGAACTTTCACCACGCGCGATTGGCGTCGGGTTATAAAGGCTCGTTTGAAGAATTCAGTCGCTTGTATCTTGGTGGAAGAGGTAGGCGATTTGATCTTTAACTTCCAAGCATACATGGGAATCTTTTCCAGTGCCCTACGGACCATATTGGAAACACGTACTCAGCTTTTGGGAGCAACGGCATCGCGCGAACATTCTATTTGTTAAATATGAGAATATGAAAGATGATCTTTCAGTAACTATACGAAAAGTGGCCGCGTTTTTAGGAAAGGCCCTTACAGACAAACAGGTTGAAAGGCTTGCGAATTATCTCAGTTTTGAGTCCATGAAAAATAACCCTGCGGCAAACCTAAAGGCATCGATAGAGAGAGTAAGAAAAGAATATAATCTAAAATATAATCATTGGTTAATTTGGACTTCTTGTGCTGACGTCAGGCCGGAGAGCTGAGGCCTTGTTATTCAGCGAGTATTGCAGGTACGTTTTAAGACTTGAATAATTATTTTCCTTTTTTATCCCTTAGCTAGCTCAGTGGATATGAAACTCTCTTAATAAGTCAGTTCGCGGCGTCTGAACGATCACCATCTACCAAAACAGAAATCTGGTTCTTCCTGTAGTGTTGGTCGTGCTGAAACTAACTCGAAGAAACGTAAAAAGCCAATTTGTTGCATCATCTATTGACATTAGCACACAAATAAAAACACATAAAGATACAAAAAAAAGAAAACAAGTTTAAATCATGAAATAATCGACGTGCAATATAGTTGGAGCTACTTGCATGTAATTCAAGTACATATATGAAATATGTCTTAATACGTACCTGGCTTAAAGCGATCTTGATCGCTCCCACATATATTCAAATCGGGCGAGAAATACACACTAAAGCATATTCTCGCAAATTCGCAAAAACTTATCGCAGCTGAACTTAATTCGGAATAGTGTTTTTGAAATACCTACTTGTTAAATATTTCTTTCAGGACTGTTTACTACTACGTAAACAACCTCATTACTGTCCGTAAAAACCACGGCCTGCTAAATTGTGTGCCAAACGTCAAAGTGACGTTAGTCACCTGCTTACAGCCATACACAAAATTGGAAATAAATGACACTTATTAACAACAGTTGCAACGTCCTACGTAATCTCAATCATTCTAAAACATTATTACACAAATTTAGCGTTTTGATAACAATAAATTAAAAAAGATAGGTATGACCGAATTGTATGTAGGTATTACAAAAACTATTGTGCAATACACGCCAGTATTATTCGACTCGCTCTTCGGGCTCGTCTCACAAACTCTCTGGCTCGGCCATAAAGACTATCCTAACGGACTTCTACTGTAAAATATTATAAACTGCATATACCTTTTACCTCGAATTTAGCCCTCAAATCTGCTAGACACCCCCTTAGACTGTTTTATTGACCCTGAATGGTATAACGATAATGTTGGGATCCCTAGCGCTGGCTTGGGCGCCGCACGTCTGACTGACGTCACGACTTCGTGACCAAAGCACCTTTGGGGTGCAGCGTAAATTAGCTGCTCCAAATGGAGGCTAATATCTTTGAACGCTGCATACGAACATTTTACTTTACAATTTACAATGCGTTCATTATAATGGAGTGCCTCGTGAATACTTATAATTTTAGAATACATTGCTTAAGCCTAACACATAAGAATATACATATTATAAAAACAAGTAGGCTTGGGCTCTAACAAGAAAACAAACGTAACCGGCGAAGGATACAGATGTCCCGATTAACGACTGAGAGAAAGATATAGAAATATTAGTGTAATAAACGTGCCTGCCTATACAGAGAATGTTTGTGATGATGTAAAAGATGATGTTTACGAGCAGGTGGAAAAGGATTATGAGAAAATATCGAAATATGACTTAAATCCAATTGTCGGGAACCAGAATAGACAAGGAAGTAGGGTATATTCATAATTGGCGATCACAGTAAACATCAAACTATTAGAAGGAACGGGGAAAGACTAACAGCTTCACACGCGATAGGAGACTGTAAATAAAAATCACGTACTTCAAACATTAGGATGGAGTCACAAACCAAATAGATCGCATACAAGTGGCGGATCGAAACGCAAGCTGCATAAAAAATATACGTTACGAGAGGAGCGGATGGTAACTTAGACTACTATATGATACGGATAAAAATAAAGCGAGAAATCCGAAGGAAGAATATGTTAGGAAGCAATGAAAAATGCATCAAAAATAAAAAAGGGTACTAGAAAAGCGAACAGATGAACGAAGAAGGTGATAAATGCCAAGTCTCAAAATGCAAAACAAGAGTATGAGCAAAGAAGCAGATAAGCCAAAAAAATATGTAGAAATAAAAAATGTAGACACGCAAGGGAGAGAATAGAGGGAATTGAACACAATAAAAAAAGGAGATTATGAATTGCGACAAGAAACTGTATGTTTTCTAACGTTATGTACTTCTGTTATGATAATTTTAAATTTTAGCACTCTTTGCAATTGTAGCCTATTTACGATAACTAGCCACATCTTTCACTTCTCTATAATGAGATTACAAGGTCTTTGCAAATGCGAGCTCTACTTCATTGTTTCTATTCTGCGCAAGTAGTATCTAGTTGCTTTGGCCGCTAAACAATAGACGTTGTTCCGTATCCCGTTTCGGAATTAATCATTTATCGTATGACATCGCTCCTTCGGCCACAAGTCCTGAGGCTACGTGCCGATTGAAGCGTTGTCTTCTTGCAAAATGTTGTGCAATTTTGCTACAACGAACGTAGCGTAGAAACGTAGGAAAGAGGTCGGCTGCTCCATCGAATAACACAGTATGTGATAATGAGTAAAATTTTGGGAAACAAGGAAACACTTTAGATCGATGGCCCCACACTCTGCATGCATTCCCAAAGTTAAATCCCGCATATTTGCAGTCTGTATTAAAGTATAATTTTTACTGTCTGACCAAAAATCTTGCAACCCTAAAGTTTCTTGGTAAAATGTAGTTACTGTGTTTTGAAATCCAATGGGTGGGCGGAAGTGAGAATAAAATTAATTTTCTACACAGTATCTACAAGAACAGTTTTATTATTTTTTTACGATAGCTATACGATTTTTTTTATCAAAAAGATATGATGAACAACTTAAACAAATACAAAAACAATAAAAATATTCAAACTTTATGATCTGCAACAAAACACAGTATCTCGTAGATACTGTGTTATACACAGAATTTTGACAAAAAAGTTTGCTCGTTGTTTTTCTAAAACACAGTAACTACCAGATACTGTGTTTTCTTTGGTTCTTTCGAACATTATAATGACTTGCTGTGTTTTGAATTGGAGAACAGAAGAAATGCATGTAGATACTGTGTTTATGGGAAGCTCTAAATACGTAACCAGTATAGATAGCTCAAATCTGATTAGCTAGAAAGATGCGGGACAACACAGTATCTACATAGGAACATTCAGCTCAATTTCACAAAAAATGTTGGATACTGTGTTTTTCGATGGAGCAGCCGAGGTATCGAGTGACGCACGGTGTCCATTATTTACCGAGTTTTTGAAATCAGTTATCTTCGAGCTCTCTTCGAGAACAGTCGACGGGCCTAAAGTTTTTTGTGTTTTCCGCCCCCTGGAGATTTATTCTAAATCGCCAGGGGCCCATTAAGTTAAGATCCCGCAGTGCCTCGACCTTGGAAGAAACATTTATGTTACTCTGTGATGAAGTTTCCGCCATTTTTTCTGGTTGCAACATGTTATCATTGCGTCGAGGTGTCAGTCATTTGGGTACGCTAAGTTGTTCTATATCGGAAGATTTAATCTCCAATTCGCTCTTACGGATTTAATAAAAGGACTCCCAATGTGCCACCGTTTCTGTTGAGTAAGTGAGGTTGCCAAGATATACACCTTTAATTTTTCCTTGTGGTGATATATTAGCGTCATCCTTCGCAAAAAACGCCTTTGGTCAAGGAAGCTTTCTCTCCACTCTAATAAGCATTCTGTAAGCAGTCAAATGTGCGGCAGCCCCAATAGCAGTCGTCGGATGTAATGCAGCAGCGTCTACACTCCTAGAGGTACTGTGTTTTTCTTTAATTTTAAGAGCTAATGGTGGTCAGTAAAGCGGCCAGCTAATTGACAAGTGGTGCTCTATAAGAAACCAATTTGGTGCCGTAAAATTAGCTATAAACTTTCACTACGTCAAATAATTAATAACCTAAGTATTTAATACAGACAATAATCCAGCTTAGCAACTTGTGACGAGTTTATGACAGTATTTAGGTAATAGTACTAATCCTTTCGTACAGTTCTTTTTGTGTTAATTATATAATAAAAATTAAAAATTTATTATTTGACTGGCTAAATAACATATACCGATTATACCCTTTATACCTCAGAATCTATTTTGATACCTGCTTTAAGTATAAGTAAAAGATTTATTATGGCACACAATGTGTGGTTTTCACAACCAAACAACTGCATGAGACTCTTGTTTTACGCATGAGCAACTTAGGTTTAAACAATATATAACACATAAAATCTATCTTGTTTCGTGGGTTCATGGACGTATATTATTTAAATTAAATGAGTATCAAAACGAGAAAGCTGTGTTTTCATGAATAACCTTTCCAACTTGTATTCTTGCCAGTTTGGTTATAATTGTAGAGCTCAACAATTACAATAAAATGTTTCGCGAGCTAAAAGAGCACATAGTATAGAATAAACATGTTAACTTTTTCACTCAATGTTACTGATTGATGATCCACTAAAAACTGGAACTGCACGCCTATGCTCCGATGTTCAAAATATCTGCTGCCTGCATATGGTCACAGACCAATTTCTTTGAATAAAGCTGCATAAGTTGTTCCACATCAGAATACCAGCAATGAAACTTGGATATCAAACACCACAAACAACTGACACTGTGTATGCTCACGTAAGACACCGTTAACAAAAACAAAATTACAAACTACGTCACCAAAAACAAATAATTTCACCTAAAAACAAGAGGACGACCAACCAGGGTTTATGATACGTCTTATCGGATTTTTTCCACTGTCTAGGGTGTATATCACACAACGTTTCGGGAGTTTTGATCTACTACCGTCTTCAGGTGTTTCTGGTTAGTCCTGAGAAGGACTGATATTGTACGTTTTTCTACATGGGACCACGAGTCGAAAACGAGTGGCGTAGTTTAACCGAATTAATGATGGAACATTCTCATGAGTTAATAGTATATTACACAACGAGAGCTGTAGGAAGCATATTACACGCGAGTTGGAAAAGTTACGCACAAGCCGCGTAGCGGCGCGTGTGTAATTCCACGAGCGTGTAATTGCTCTATAGCTCGAGTTGCGTACTATACTTTTTCTACGATCACACTCATTTCGTTAAACGAAAAAGAAATATTTTATTAACTGTCAACACATCTGTCACACCATCTTAAAAATTAGGAGGCTGCAGTCACATCCCTACACCGCTTCGTACAAACAACAGAAGCTAACTGTAACGTAATAAAAAAAAATTACGTGTTAGTCATTATCATTACGTAACACTGTTTGTAACAACGAATTTACTAATCAAGTAAGCAGTGCTTAATGAGCAATTTACTAATAAAGGAGTAGAAAAATATGTATTATGCATTTTCTCTCATATTAAATTCTAATTTATTTTTGTAAATTTTTGACTGACAGTAAGGTTTGATGTTTGGATTTATGTTTCACGTTTATGATTTACTGAAGAATAATAAAAAACTCGACAATAGTGGAATAATGAAAAATTAAACCACATCTTGAATAAATGATCTTTCTCAATTAAAAACGCATCAATGTTGTACATACATATTATTTCATATGAGTAGAGAAAGTACAATTTTAAGATTTTATTCGTCTTTATTAGTAAAATGTGTTCCATAAAGATTTTAATAGATAAAATGTAGCTTTACAGGTAGGTGTTGGAAAATAATTATTTAATACATTTACGTTATTTCTATAATTAAATGTACAGTGTGTTCAGAAATAGGGTGTACAGAGATAATTGTAAGTTTATTATTAGTTGTGTTTTTACTCAATAAAGGTTCACACCTTTATTGTGTTGTTATAAACTATTAACCAAATTAATTTTAGTATCGTTAAGAGCTTCATTACCGCATTCAGTTCGGTAATGCATATTACAGCACTCAATGCGGTTATAGATTATATTACCGCACTCAGTAAGGTTATAGGTAATATTGTGCGGTAATAAATATTACCGTACTCTTTTTTGCAAAACAAAGAATATATTACACCAAAATTGTTGATGA
Source organism: Agriotes lineatus (assembly GCA_940337035.1). Classification (NCBI taxonomy): domain Eukaryota; kingdom Metazoa; phylum Arthropoda; class Insecta; order Coleoptera; family Elateridae; genus Agriotes; species Agriotes lineatus. The sequence continues at coordinate 144,879,389 of OW679196.1, read as the reverse complement.
AGATAACATATTGAACAATACACGCTTATATATTTGATTTGACACTAAAATAATGAAAAATATTGTCATTTTTAAATTCAAAGCCCCATTTTACAGGTGTGGAAACCTTTGCAAAAGAAAATATAGAATCCCTAGTACAAAAATTGCATGCATATGCCAACTTCCAACTGCCCCTTTCTATATTTTATCGAATTGCAATATTTCTTTGGGCTTGCTCCGTCAAAACATAGGACTAATACCTCAGGTTAGGTTCAAATTTGAGTTTTATTTTAAAATTATTTTTTAGAATAGTAGCTCAAATACGCCAAATTTTAGTACAACTGCACTACTCGCTTCAATTACTCATAACCTCACAAACTTGACTTAACCACAAAAGGTTCACGGGTGCATACAGCGTTTTATTTTGATATTCAAAAGCGAAATTTGCAGGAAAGCACAGGTAAACTGAAGAAAATCTCCCGCCCAGCAACAACTAACTTGATTTTGTTTCAGATGTGATGTAAAACGAAGCTAGCTATCTTTTGTTCTACTTCTCGTGATAGCCCCAAATCCTGGCCAAAATCGCATTTTCTGGTGACGCCACGCAATTTACTCGAACTGGAACAGATCTGGACACTCGGAAACACAATAAATCTCTTCAGCAAGGTGTATTCTCGAAGTACAGTAGCTTTCCGGACTCCAACCACATAAAAGCATGCCAAATCGTACATTTCAAATTCTCGCAGATCTCGCAGGTGCAGGTGACGCCGATGTCCTTATTCGCTGGAAGTCGCTCTCCTGGCCCCAAACCTTGTTCTAGGATGCTCTTCAACCTCTTCCTGGTCTGTAGGATTTGCGATCCCTGGCTTCTGAAGTTCAAATGGACCGGTATCACAGCTCGAAATATCCAGGTGTCGGTGCCGATCCAAAGCCGAAGTTGGTTTGATTAATTTTATAACTTTTTTATCGAAGAAACTTTTGCTAACACTTCCACATGTGCCCAGTAACTTGTAGAATAATTCTGTATACTTTTTTACTTGGCAAATAACTTTTATTATATTAAAACATTAAAATTCAGGAGCACCATTTGTCCACAACTTGACATAACAGCAATTTATTTTTTACTTTACAAAAAATCATCGCGTTACCTAGTAACCGCGATCTGATATTGTTTAAAGGAAACAAGTATTAGTTACAATTTCACATAAAGGAATAAAATTTGATTAACGTGTTGGTTGCTTAAAACTAAAAATTGTCTGTATTTCTTATACATCAAAATTGTTCTTTCTTGTCACATAAAACGCTATTTATCACTGCTCTACTATGAACACTTTTTAAAATGCACTGGCACTTGAGTTAAATTTTGAACACGTCACTGATTATTCTTCATTTCAGTTGCCCTCGTTCTGTATTGCTCTTTGTAAATTCTATCTTATTTTGCTTTGATTTCCATCTATTTTTCAGCTTGCTTGCTTGCTTTTTACTGGCCTGTACGCTTATTAATAACTCTACGCTCATATTTATTATGCACATAACCAACCTTTTGTATTATTTACTTTCATTTGGTGCGGCTTCAAATATGCTCAAACCTATCATATTACTTATAAAGTGTGTTTTTTAGAGGCGGAGAACTTTAAATTGAACTAAAACACATAAAAATGTTTTTAATATCCATGAAATTGGCTTTATTTGAAAGATAATTTTATGGCATTACTGTTTGAATATGATTTCGAACATGTGACCGCCGCGGCTGGCGCGTACATGACGTAATCTGGAGGTCCAATTTTCATACACTCTTCGCAGTAAATCAGGCTGTATTTCGGCAATAACGCGTCGAATGTTGGCATCCAAGTGCTCAATTGTTTCCAGTTTATCGGCGTAGACATGCGACTTTACATATCCCTGGGCATTTATTGTTCTTCATTTGCTTAAGTGTTGTACGTATTTCTTGGTTTGTGATTTCGGGAATATCTTCCGATCCAACGTTACAGATAAGAGTGTTAGATATTCTTGGATCAGGTTCAATGGAAGTGTAAAGATGGGTATAAAAATCTTTAATACGTGCAGCAATGTCTTTGTTATTAGTAATTAAGTTACCTTGTTGATCTTTCATTTTTGTAATTTTATGTCTACCTGGGGATAGTTTTGACTTTAAGATTTTCATATTTGCATTGTTTTCTATGGTCGTCTTAACTGTTTTGGTGTTATATGATCGAATATCTTTTCTCACTTCTTTGTTAACTCTTTTGTTAAGTTCTTGATATTCTGCTGCATCTCTGGAAGTTTTTCTTCTTTGATCTATAAGTTTTAGTGTGTTTGGTTGCAGTTTGTGGTCTTTTTTGTTTCCGACTTTGCTGCAGATTTTCTTTGTAGCAATACGGGTATTAGCAGTAATTTTTTCATTTAATACATTGATCTCCATTTTATCTAAAGCGTTGACTGATTTCATTTTGTTTTTTAGTTCCTTCTGATATTCTTCCTTATTATATTAGCCATCTTAAATCTTTATTTTACTCAAACTGAAATCTGCTTTGCTTATGGTAGCCTTTATCCCTCTAATTATGCTTCTTGCATCTCATTACCAATGCATTTAATAACTTTAACTACTGTTTAGATCGCAATTAAATAAAATATTTCAACTCTGTGCTTTAATTGACTTTGTTCAATATTTCTCTCTGCATACAGAATTAAATTGTAATCTTTAAACCATTTCAGTATATACCTACTAGAAATTGAGAAAATATATTGTAGTAGCGACGTCCGATTGGGCTGAAATGTCTCCTTAAAAGCATTCCAAAAATATACGTTTCCCGCGCGGTAACTCCCCATACGAATTACGGGTGTTGGATATTAACATGGAAAAAATTCAATGTTTTTAAAATCCTAGAAAGTGGAGTACTTTTTAAAATTTTGTAGTTTTCTCTGCGAAAAGCCAATTTAAATAGTTATGAGGGGTTAGAATGAAACATTTTGGGAATAAGATGACCGTGGATACGTCGACTGTCTGCCTTGGATACCCACCACTTATTTTTGAGAATTTTAGTCATTATGAAACTTAAATACGCCTTAATAAATTGAAATCTATATATTCAAAACGTGTCTAACGAAATAGGCGCCAAAAATTAAAAAAAAAAACGATCAAAGGCTGAGCTAACCTAATCCATGGCCGACTACTATTTAGGTTAACTAAAAGGCCCCATACAACTGCGAACAAATTGCACAACAGAGGCTGCTGTGCAAACAATTGTATAGTGGTGTATGGTGTTGTTTGACGTGCTGCGCAACTAGTTGCAATTGTTTAAAATTAATTGCACAACTAGTGGCATTGCGCAACTATTGCATCTTGTGTGGGCTTTGTGCGACATATTGTGGAATAACTGCAGTTTCTTTTCACTCGTGTAAGTAGTAGATAGTGTTTTTAAAATGGCCAATTTTATAAATAACAGAGAAGTATTGAGTGAGTTTATTGATTTATACCGCCAGTTGGCCGAAGTATGGAAGGTAAAGGGCGATGCATACAAGAATACAAATTTTAAGAATTTGGCATATGAAAAATTAATTGAAAATTTGAAAGAGGTCGCACCTAATGCCGATAGAGAGATGCTACAAAAACAAAATTATGTTTTTCGCAGTGCCGATAGGAGAAAATTTAAAAAGTAATCGCAAGTTATAAATCTGGCACAGGAACTCAAAGTGTTTACGAACCAAGCTTATGGTACTTCGAGGAACTAGATATCCTGAAGGATCAAGAAACTCAAGTACCAGGAACCTCTACCATGAAGGACCCCCATGAGATCTAAAATGAAGGCACAGTAAGTAAACAATTTATATTTAAAGTCTGCTAAGACACGGTATTTTTCTTAAACACAATTCTGAAAAATTAATTCATAGCTTATTGTTGAAATACGTTGTTCAGCCATGGAACAGTTCCAACAGTATTAAAATAATTACAAAACTGTGCTCGTATTTATTTTTTGTGATGGCACTGTTTCTTCCTTGGAGTGGCTGAAGTGTGAATAACGTGGGGTCTGCTCTGTAATCAGCATTTACACGATTTTAATGAATTACAGGGACAAACTCCTAGGGCTCACAGTATATATGAAAACCAACATGTTAATAAATGTATGTTCAAAAGTGTTTCCTTTCAGGGATTGAGCTTCTCAAATAATATACTCTAAGAAACGCCTAAATGAAGGCAACCCAAATTGAATTTTAAATTATTTTGCACAGGTTGCATGGAATTTTGAAAAAAAGAACTAACTAGACATACATGCACTCAAATAACGTAATTTTTGACACAATTCGATATTTTTGTAATAGTTGTTGGCTTTTCTTGCATTCATTTGTTTCTGTGCCATTTATAATTCGTTTTCGCGCTAATACGGCCGTCACATACACCAAAAGAACATGATTATATGAAGCACACCGTGACTAGACGTCATTTGGCGCTACCTCTTAATGCTATTCTGTACTTTCAATCAGGGCCTACAGCGATATTCAAATATAAAACCAATACTGCTAAATAGGTAGATTTGAAAACTGCCATATTTCAATAAATTATATCCTCAAATTCCTATTCACGTAGTTTGAGACAGTAATTTTTATATAAACAGCTTCTTTCAAAACCATTTAAAATGGTTAGAAAGTGTTTTACCTGAGGAAATCCAAAAAAGCCACCTTTTGAATTTCCAAACGATATGCAGATTCGTACAGTGGCGTAACTTCAGGTTTCAGGCCCCCCGCGAAAATTTGTTGCGGGCCCCATATAGGTCCTTAATAAAATCAAGTGACATAATAAATAATAATAGGATTAGGCACTACAAAACAATGTTTTAACTAAGATAGTTATAAAATAATAACGAGATTTTAAGCAATGTGCTTACGCCTGGCCTTAATATGCAAAATCTGTAGTAACGTCTTGCAATTCCATTTTATCAGCTTTCTCCGATTTCTGGACAATAAAAAATATTTTCCAATCTTTCCTGGTGAATAGTGTTTCTGTCATAATTTTTAATTTAGAAGTTTCATTCCGCTGAAGTTACCGAAAAAGACAATGTTATATATAATAACAGTGCTGTCGCAATTTCAGGAAAAATTGATGATAAATTCCGATTATCAGCTATTAAAAGCTTAGCAAATTGTTTCACGCTTTTAAACTCTTTTAGTGTATCTAGATTATAAGAATTTTTTGCACAGAAACAAATGTCTGTAGGAAATGAAGGTAAAATATCATTTTTATAAAATATTTGGAAAGCTGTTGCTTTGGAAAAGAGACCTTTCTCAGTCAATTCGCACAAAGTGTTTGGATTTAAAATCTAAAAAGGTTTGCCGTTTGAAACATAGATTCCGCCCCTCCCCCCCGCGGCCGCGGGGTCTGTGGGTACCAAGTTACGCCACTGGATTCGAACCAAATGGCTCAAAGCTATTCCAGGAGTTTGTGGTATTGTTAATTAATAATAAAAGTAATTAAATTACATTTATTTATAATATTTAATCATGTATCACATATGTTTCTAAACTGAACATTATTTAGAAGTACATTATATAAATTTTTTAACAAATTTTACTTAATTCTGAAATTAATGAAGAACAATATTTATAAAAGTATTAAAAAAACCCAAGCTGAACTTATATCTTCAACCCATATTGCAGATATTCAGTGTACTATTAAAATGTTAACTTTAAAACTCAAGCGAATTAGTGTTAACTATTCAAAAACTTTATTACAAGTAAAACAACTTGAGAAAGATATACACGAAAATTCGGGCAAATTAAATGTTTTCCATAAAATACTCCACGATGCTGACGATAGAGACGAAAAAAATGAATTTCTTGCAAATATTGTTCTTTATTATTATAGAAAAGCTCCTCGTTGGTCAGAAGTTTATATTCGTATGTGTACAGCGTGGAGATTTCACTCTCCTAAAGGATATGCGCACTGCTGAAGCCATTTAGAGAGTTTACCATCAAAAACAACATTGTTACGTTATCCTGGTGACTATAATGGTTCAGATGAATTTTTTAAGCAGCGTTTAATGATTGAAGTAGTTCAATTAACAGTACCAGCAGAAAGAATTTGCTCCCTAATTATGGACGATATGTCAATTAAGGAGACAGTGCAGTATAGCAGATCTGAAAAGCGAATCTATGGTCTGGATGATACTCAATCTACAACCGTTGGCAATAAACCTCAAATAGCAAACCAAATGTTATACATGGATTGCCAACAAGATACATAATTCCGGCAGAATGTTTTTTTACTCGTCTTTAAGAATTTTTACTCGTTAACAATGAAAGTACTGAGTCTTCTTACTGATTGTGACGTCGTTGTTCTAATGATTGTTACAAATAATTTTTTCTCAAATGTATCTTTATTTTTAGAAAATTGTACAAATCTAAAAAACTACATTAAACATCCCTGCTTAAAACCTGTACCCTTATTTTTAAGCTTCGATTATTGCCATATAATAAAGAATGCACTCAATTTATATCTAATAGATTATACGTTCTCTTCTGATGGTGAAATATTTGCCTCATATTTAAATTTATTCAGATCTTTTCATTCGTCTCCACTGCCTCTTTACAGTTTTTAAAAGAAGCAAAACAACAAATTGGATTTCAAAATGTCAACAGTAGGTATTGTGAAATATTTACAAAACATATTGTGCTCGCTAACAGTGTGGTGTCTTCATTTACAGTTAATTATTAATTTGCCACACGTTGGGCCGTCATTTATATGCACTGGCTACACGTTGCTGTGCCTCAAGTTTGTACTGAACCTTTAAGTATCGACACCGATCAGATTTTCAAATTACAAACTGCCCTATTTTGTATTATAACGTCAATAATTACTATTATCAATAGCTCCTGAAAACTCAACAGGGGTGGATTCCTTTATCTAGTTATGTGTTTTCTGAAAGATTGATTTTCTAATATTTTTAATCTCATTTTTATAAGTCAGTACTTATGTCAACTAAATGTCAAAACAGATTTGAAATTCATATGACAAACACAGACTCCCCCCTCCCCCCACCATACAACAATATTAAAAACACAGTAAATAATTCTTTGATAACTAATTCATTTTTATAGTCTTTGCCTTTTTCTAGTAATTATCTTTCAATTGATATCCACGACGTTCAGTATGTCTCTAACTGTCCGAAATCAGTAACTCTAACCTTCCCACAGAATGTAGCCAACCGACCAAATCTAGAGATACTTCCTTTACTGCCGCTGCCAAACTTTCTGGAACGTGCCCTCTTAACTGATGGTTTTCCTCTAGAACTCTCCCTTATTACTGAACAGCTTGATGTAATCCAATTCAATGAAAGTCTGACGTTAAGTGTATTTTTCCAATAAACTTGACTTCATATTCTTCTCCAGTTCTTCACTTTTATAGATTAATTTTGCTTGCTATTATTTTTAACCACATACTTGTAACCATCCTTAGTTTTATATCTGATATTTTTCTTATATTTTTAAATCTTCTTATAACGTTCACCACGCAAATTTTATAATTACCCTTTTTATTATCCAAACAGTTTTTAATAAAATAGGGTTAATTTTCAATACTTTTACTTAATTCAAATAATTTTCCTTACATTTTTTACAAGTTGTTATTATCAATTTCCTTTTTATACACTCTAGTCTTATCTATTTGAGTTAAACCTAGTAAAATTTTATTTTATTTCAAATTAAGCATTTTTTATTTCTTTTTAAACTGTAATTTATGCAATATTATATTATTTTCAAATCCAGTTTTCAATAGCTATTTTTCATTTACATTTTCACCTTATTCCTGAATAAATCCCAATTATTTTGTTAACCAATTGTAATCCCTTTAATTTTAATAAATTGAATTCTAACTACATTAAGGTCGTATCATAACAATATATTACTTTTTCCAGATTCATAATGTGTCTAACGAAACAGAATATCTGCAAAAATTAGATATTAGCACTGCACCGTTTATTCATGTTTCTGACGAAAGACTATTGATTAGACGTAACACCACAGTATTATAGTGATGATATACAAAAACAAAATTCTTCCGCATCTGTTGTGTTGGAATGCAAGGTTTATCCAATGAAATAGCCTTAAAATCTACTGCTAAAAGTACATCATTATACATATTGTTATGATACATGATATGGACAGAGATCATAATAAAGGAATGTTGAAAATTGAACGAATAAATTTGGACAGTTACAGAAATTGAGTCTTAATAGATATAAAATTTTAACATTAATTGATGAAAATCAACTCTGGTTGCATTATTCATTGGGATTCATAAAATACTGGTAGACTGATTTGAATGCATTGAAATTAATAATTAAGGAAATAAAATTCAAACTAAGGTTACATCGACAATTGTGTTTGTTAAGAAAATGATGTATTGTTATTATTATTTAAATTAATTAAACAGTGTGCATAAATAATGGTTACTAGTAGATAAAAAAAATTTGTTTATAAAACAGTTACCAAATAAGTACTCATAAATGCAGATGTAATAAAATTTATGGAAAATAAAATATTGAAAATTAAATGGAATTTCTGCATAAATTATTTAAATAAAATATGGTATTGTGAATAGTAACACAAAAAGCAAAGAAAAACAGTTATTGTAATATTGGTTTACAAAAATTAATAATCATCGATGGAAAATGGATTTATTGTATTAAACTACAAATAATAAGAAGTAATTTCATATTGGTTGTGTGAAGAATTGGATCGATACTTGGTACATCGAGTTTGAGCCGTCAGCGTACTTGAAATAAATGGGACAAAGTTAATATTTGAAAATATAACAGAAGGAGAGTAACTTACCAGGACAATAGATCGTGTGAAGAGCAGATTTAGGGATTTGCCAGTACCAGATAGCAGGATTGTGGACTGCAGCAGTAACCAGGACGAGGTTTTTGGAGACAGATGAGTTGTTTGGACGTGAACGAGCAAGTAGGATGTTGACGGGAATTGGATTGATGGTACAGGCATACAAGAGGAGCCAATAGCTGTGATGGTTGTACCAGAAAGAGCAGTAGCAGCTAGGAAAAGTGTTCTTTTTTCAGTAACTTGCAGGGCTAAACGTAGGAGCTTGTTGTGACGTCTGACACTAGTAGAGGCAGGAGTTTGGAGCTTGCATCAGTTGACAGGACCAAGGAAGGGTTAGCTGTTGGGTGTTTTGGATGTTGTAATCTGTTCAAGAAATGCGTTAGTGGTGAGTGTTGTTCGTGGTAAGGACATAAGCAATAGAAAACAGGTTTGTTAGATTAAGTTGACATTGAAGTTTTGAATACTGTCAATTTTGAAAGTAATTAACAAAAACTGAAGCAATAATTATCGAGAAAAGTCAATAAATAGTAAACGTCAAATGTAAAAGCACAATTGTCAGTATACCTTAGTGTAGAAAATTTGAAAAGTAAACTTTGACATTTAAACATTAAATTAATTCAAAGAATTTGAGGTTATAAAGTTTCATTGCTACAGTAAATAGCATACTAGATTTGATGAACCCAGCCCAAAGAGATAAGAGGTCTTGATTATATTAAATATCATTGAAATATAAAAGAAATACTTTGAAGGCATAGTTTTCTTAATAGGGGCTATATAGCACAATTTTGGTCGCCCATTCGTGGGGCAAAAGTAAATAAAATTAAACAGAGTCAATTTGTAACTGATAAACCAAGTTTATGTGTAAATTTGTTATTGATAAAGATTAAAATAATCAGAATTAAAGGACGTATCATAATTGAATTCTTTTGGAAAAGATTAGAGTAACAATTAATAAAGTAATTAAAGCAGGTTATATAAAGATTTAATTGGGGAATAAAATAGAAAGGTTTACAAGCTAATATACAGGGTAGCAATTAAAAATAGGCACATTTAGAAATTTTTAAACTGAAATGGCTGATAAAAGAGTTACAAGAAAAAGCAAGAAGACTGAAGAGGAAAAAGACGAAGCACAAGAAGAGATGGAAGCAGTGACGAGTGGTGCTGAAGCTGAAGTAGAGGAAATACAGCAAGGTGATCAGGTAAGATTACAAGTAGAAGAACAGAAAGCAAATATAGATGAGAAGTTAGAGAAGTTAATGGAATTTATTGTACAAAATGCAACTGAGTTGAAAAAGGATTTACAAATAACTGAGAAGAAAGCAGAGGAAAGGGAAAGCAATTCTAAGAAGGAGGCTGAGGAGAGAGAAAAAAGGTTGCAAGCAGTAATTGAAAGAACTGCAGAGGAAAGTAAGAAAACTACTGACGAGTTGAAAAAGGAGTTGCAACAGTCAATTGTGGAAAAGGCTGAGGAAAGTAAGAAAGATGCTGAGGAAAGGGAAGGTAGGTTACGAGATGCGATTCAGAGCAGTGCAAACAAGGTACAAGAACAAAAAGACCAAGCAGATAAGATGGAAGGGACGATGAAGGAATTAAAAGAAGAATTTAACAAAGTACAAATCCAGAATAAGCACGAATTGCAAATACAAATAAATAAAATTACTGAAATTTTTGAAAGTTCTAAAGAAGAATTTAAGGATGAGATGAGAAGCGAATGGAAGGATGAAAGTAAACAGTTAGAGGAAAATTTAACACACATTATGACAGAGGAATTAGTAAAGAATAAAGATAAATTAGAAGTTAGATTTCGAAATAACGATTATGAAAACAGAATTTTGGATGAAAAACAAGAATTATTATTTGGAAATAATGAAATAAATCAAATGTTAGATGCTTGTGAAGACCAGGAAAATGTTGAGTTGGACATTAATAGATTAGAAGATAATTATTGGTGTACTCTGGATACTAATATTACTGCACATTATAAAAATGGATTTGACGAAGATACTTGGAGGACAAGTAGTAATGGACTTGATAAAATTAGAAATTCTCGAGGATGTGATACAATAACGAAATACAATAGACGATACATGACAATACAGATAAAGAAGTATAATGGAGAAGACAAATATGAAGAATTAAATGTGGTAACAGGAGGAATACTAAATAATATTGCAAAGTACAAGAATAATAAATATTTAAGAAGATATAATAGAGTTCATAAAATAAATAGAATTACAGGAGGTTGTATAATTAACGTTAATAAAAGTAAGAAGAAAACAAAGAAGGAAACAGTTAAACGAAGATTAAAGGAGGAGACAAAGAAACTGAAAGAAAGACTGAGACGAAAGGAAGTACTGAGGTTTGAATTTGAATTGAGAAAGTTAAAACAAGCAGCTAAAGAAGCCAAAGATGGTAAAAAGACCACTGAAGATTATATCAAAAGAATATTAAGATAACGAAAATAAACTCGGACGTGTAAATATGTTAAATAGTTATTATTAATGTTTATTGTTCAAAATACAGTTACATAAAAAGTTAAATTTATAGGAAACATCACATACTTAACAATTTATAGAAGTCAAATTATAATTAGAAATATTTTGCTTAATTAATAACAGTACGATAATTTTAATAATGAAGGATGGAAGATTAGGAAATATTTATACGTTTTACAGGCAAACGGAATGAAAGTAAATGAAAAGATTTGTTATCACTAAATAAAAAGGAAAATGCATATTACAAGCAGAATGTTAAATGTTAAAAGTGACAGAAAATATAAACGAGATGTTAGAGTTTTATATTGATTATTTTGAAATGTGAATATTGTAATGAGAAATGAATAATAATTCAACAATAAGGTGTTATTGAAACTTGGTTTCAGTACCTAAAGTGGGCTGCCAAGAAAAATAATTGTTGCTGAGCTAAAAAGAGCCAGAGACGATTTAAAAGTGGATTGAAGGTATAATAAATAATTATGAAATAATAATAATGAATTTGATATATAATTGTACCCAAAGTAGGTAATTGTTGAATGAAAAGGATAATTAAAGAAGAAGAATTTACATTTTGAAAGTATGATATTAAGAATGAATAACAAGAGGTGTTAAAAATGATTAATAAGGAAGCAGGTTAAGTAGAAGATAACATTCAAAGAATTTTATAAACGAATCTTAAGAATTTAATAGTAAAACGTATATGATTGAAGAAGGAATCCTTAAAGAAGTAAAATAATATTAAAGATTGGAATATTTGAATAATTAATAATAATTTTCGAAGAACCTTAGCATGGTAAAAGAATGTGATGATTCATATTAAATATAGCAGAATTTAAATATTTGAAATTTGTAAATAGAGACATGTAAATATTTTGATATTAAGGTTGTTGTTTGTTAAACAGATTTAATGTGTTGTTTCCATAGTGAGTTGAATAAAATAAAGATTAATTGTTAATAGAATAAAATATTGAAAGTAACATGGGATACAAAACAATGTATGAATAAAAGGGGAATACAGAAAAGAGATTTGAACTAAAACAAGTTTATTTAAATCTTTTCCTTCATTGGGGAATTGTGTTATGATACATGATATGGACAGAGATCATAATAAAGGAATGTTGAAAATTGAATGAATAAATTTGGACAGTTACAGAAATTGAAATTGAAATAAAAAGGGCGCCAAAATTGTGCTATATAGCCCCTATTAAGAAAACTATGCCTTCAAAGTATTTCTTTTATATTTCAATGATATTTAATATAATCAAGACCTCTTATCTCTTTGGGCTGGGTTCATCAAATCTAGTATGCTATTTACTGTAGCAATGAAACTTTATAACCTCAAATTCTTTGAATTAATTTAATGTTTAAATGTCAAAGTTTACTTTTCAAATTTTCTACACTAAGGTATACTGACACTTGTGCTTTTACATTTGACGTTTACTATTTATTGACTTTTCTCGATAATTATTGCTTCAGTTGTTGTTAATTACTTTCAAAATTGACAGTATTCAAAACTTTAATGTCAACTTAATCTAACAAACCTGTTTTCTATTGCTTATGTCCTTACCAAGAACAACACTCACCACTAACGCCTTTCTTGAACAGATTACAACATCCAAACCACCCAACAGCTAACCCTTCCTTGGTCCTGTCAACTGATGCAAGCTCCAAACTCCTGCTTCTACTAGTGTCAGACGTCACAACAAGCTCCTACGTTTAGCCCTGCAAGTTACTGAAAAAAGAACACTTTTCCTAGCTGCTACTGCTCTTTCTGGTACAACCATCACAGCTACTGGCTCCTCTTGTATGCCTGTACCATCAATCCAATTCCCGTCAACATCCTACTTGCTCGTTCACGTCCAAACAACTCATCTGCCTCCAAAAACCTCGTCCTGGTTACTGCTGCAGTCCACAATCCTGCTATCTGGTACTGGCAAATCCCTAAATCTGCTCTTCACACGATCTATTGTCCTGGTAAGTTACTCTCCTTCTGTTATATTTTCAAATATTAACTTTTTCCCATTTATTTCAAGTACGCTGACGGCTCAAACTCGCTGTACCAAGTATCGATCCAATTCTTCACACAACCAATATGAAATTACTTCTTATTATTTGTAGTTTAATACAATAAATCCATTTTCCATCGATGATTATTAATTTTTGTAAACCAATATTACAATAACTGTTTTTCTTTGCTTTTTGTGTTACTATTCACAATACCATATTTTATTTAAATAATTTATGCAGAAATTCCATTTAATTTTCAATATTTAATTTTCCATAAATTTTATTACATCTGCATTTATGAGTACTTATTTGGTAACTGTTTTATAAAAAAAAATTTTTTATCTACTAGAAACCATTATTTATGCACACTATTTAATTAATTTAAATAATAATAACAATACATCATTTTCTTAACAAACACAATTGTCGATGTAACCTTAGTTTGAATTTTATTTCCTTAATTATTAATTTCAATGCATTCAAATCAGTCTACCAGTATTTTATGAATCCCAATGAATAATGCAACCAGAGTTGATTTTAATCAAGTAATGTTAAAATTTTATATCTATTAAGACTCAATTTCTGTAACTGTCCAAATTTATTCGTTCAATTTTCAACATTCCTTTATTATGATCTCTGTCCATATCATGTATCATAACAATATATAAAATGTTAACTTCAAGAAGCTGGTTTTTACTATGTATTAACATGTACATTTAGTTCGGATGATGTGGAGCCAGTGATTTCACACGTGCGATTGAGAGGTGGCTCAAATCAGATGCTCGAACTGCGGGCATACTCTTCGTCAGATATTACGTTGAGGTATTATGAAGACTTTGTGGTAATTTTTATAATTGAATAATGTTTGGATTGTATTTAATAATGAAGTGTGCATTTTCTGTAAGTGTAATCGATGAATGACAACAGGTCTTTGTATAATTCATATTTAAGTTGTTAAATAAGTACAATACAGCATAATATTCTATATTCTACATATACATGTTTAAATGTTGAGGCATTGTGACGCCCCAAAGTGCCTGGCGCCCAAGGGCACTGGCTGTTGTGCTCTAATACTCTAACAGACGACGCGGTCCTGTCAAACTATGATCAAATGAGAGTCTGATAATATCAACATTAACTCCTTTGACAGCGGGGTTTTTTGAGAATAGAAATATAATGTAGCATAAGCTCATTGTAATAATTAATTAGTATTGTTGGAAATCCTAACTGTAACATAATAAACACTAGACTATATTGAGAATGGTCGTTAGTAATTAATATTGTTTAATCTTAACTTAGTGTCTAACTCAAATGTAATTATGTAAGGGCGAATTTAGCATAATGCCACCCCAAAAATTTGAAATTGAGTTTTCAACAGATCTCCACGTTTTAAAGTCGCCTGATCCCAAAAAAACATTTTTTTTTCATTGGTCTGTCTGTCAGTCTGTGTGTCTGTGTATGAACAGAATATCTCTCAAATACGAAAAGAGGTATGGCGTTGAAACTTCATATATAAGTTTTATGCACTATCTAGATGCGACAGAAAGCTTTTGAAGAAAATCGCATAACTAGAAGTATGGTGTTTAATCTTGTGATTTTTTTTTATTTTTTCAAAAACGGCTATAAAGATTTTTTTCAAAATTTACATTTTTAATGTGCATTGATGTGAGATAGGTGATTTTCAAGTTAAATACCTCTAAAATGGGTTTCTTCTCCTTTTTTTTTATTAACTCATATTTTAAATACAACACCCGGTATATTATTGAATTTTTCAATTCAGCTTAAAAGTCTAGAGATTATTACACATAACTGTCACATGACTGATATCAGCCAATGAAAACCATCCATTTTTTGAAAATCGACCAATCCCGAACTGATTACCTGATAAGCGCCCGTGGGCTGCTTACCAAGCGATAAGCGCCCTAGGGATGATTATCGACTCCGTGGATGGTGTCACAATTAGAAATAGAAATGCAAGAAACAAGCAATTTGAGTTTTTTGGCATTGTTAGATCAATTTTAAATCATAATTCGTATACGGGTTTCGCGCAATAATCTCCAAAATATAAACGCGGGCAACACGCTTATATATAATTTTGCCCGTGCCAAGAGTCGTCGCGCTGGTTGTCCTTAGAAAACTGCCCTCGGGCAACCCTCGCTCGGGACAGTTTTCATTGCAACCAGCACTCGACCCTTGGCATGTGCAAAATTATCGGTAAGTATGTCTCGCCCTTGTGGAATTTGTAATTTTTGAAAAATTTTGACAAATACTTAAAAATTAAAAATCAAATATTTGACTAATTATAAGATCACTGTAAAAGGAGTTTTGTGCGTGTATCACACCAGATTTGTCATCCTTAATCAAAGTATATGGCCGCTGATTACAAAACTAAAGAGGCGTAGGCACTTACGTGGACTTGCGATCATTATTCATCTATTGTTCGATTATTTTAAATGGAAATCGAGTCATTGACAATAAAGCTTTGCACTCTTTGTTTATTAAAATGTTAGTTAAAGTAAGTGTCTGCGGACAATACTTTGATGTTGCCGCCACTATCGAACAACAAATAACTAAACGGGCACAGATAAGAAGGTGGCCCATATATATTCGCTTTACTATACTTAGGTATTAGCCAGTGTCACTAAAGAATCAGACACTTCGATTTAAAAAATTATTGTCAACAATGGCTACAGCAGAAAGCAAAGCAGTTGATAATTTACGAGAATATTTACAAATCCTTTCTGTGCATCCGGAACCTGACTATGGTAAGTTAGATTTTTATTTACCTTTGTTTCGTTACATGTATTTGTAGATGCTATTAGAAGCAGC
The DNA here is from genome assembly GCA_940337035.1 of Agriotes lineatus. Classification (NCBI taxonomy): domain Eukaryota; kingdom Metazoa; phylum Arthropoda; class Insecta; order Coleoptera; family Elateridae; genus Agriotes; species Agriotes lineatus. The sequence continues at coordinate 144,863,247 of OW679196.1, read as the reverse complement.
GTTAATGTGATACTAATAGAAGCTTTGATTACTTTCTTGTAAAATGTTCTTTATAATAATCGTTTTCAATACTTACATTACAATAAACATTGCTGTAATTAACAATGCCTGTGGCCCGCAATTTTCTTCAAAATCATATTGTTTTTGTGAAATCTCAAAACCAGCTCCAGAAAAAATATTCAGTAATAATAGGACGAGAGGTCAAAATATTGCCGACAATAATTTTTGCGATTCAGATACGAGTTTCTGCGGCGACGAAAATAACGACTAGTGCTTGCACGAGTCGTTATTTTCTAAAGCAACAGAAACGAGACAATCTGAAGAGCAAAAATTGTCTGCAATATTTCGACCTAGAGTCCTATTCGTCTTGACAATTTAACTTTTCATTAAAAAATAGTTACAGAAAAAATTGTCGCTGAAATAAAACTCCTCGAAATATTGTCACTACAATAATTGTTACAGAAAAAAATGTTCCTGAAATAAAGCTCCTCGAATTATTGTCACTAAAATAATCGTTCGATTGGTAGTTTATTTTTGAATTGAGGAATGCCATTGGTTGACAATGACACCAGTTAAATTATCGAATAAAGTTTTGAACTTACTTACAAAATTATCGGGTAAAATTGGAAATGTTCTTTACCTTGACAGCTGATTTTTCTTGGTGAAAAATTGATTTACCTGGTCATTAAACAATGTTAAAAAACTTTAGATAATCTATTAAAAAATAACAAACCTACCTAAATGTAAGTATATAGGTTCATGGAATCATAATTTGTTCGGTAATATAATATTCCTTTGTTCTTCAGACATTTAAAATGTTAATTAAAACTGTTTTTTCTTGTATAACTGATGAAGCTATTATAATTAGCGAAACGTCTTAGTAAATTTTTAGATACTAAAATCTGTTACAACAAAATTATTTTTATTAATTTATTGACAAAAAACATGCTTAAATGAAAATTTTATAATCAACGTTTTGGCTTAAAAACCTAAAAATTATTCAAAAAATAAGTTAGCTGAATCACAGACAGTAATGTTTTGTTAGATCAATAGATATTTTTTGTTTCACATAATGCATCTAAAGAGTATAGGTTATTGTTGATCTACAAAAAAAGATTAATTAAGTGATGAATTTTCATAGTTACTGTGTCATTGTTGAGGTCGAAGAACTCAACGTTTCGCCCGGGCGAATGGCACGGTCCAATCCTGGAAGTCGTTTGTCATATAATTATTGTGAAACCTAGGCGGGGGAATTCTATTTAAAAACGAGTCGATAATTTTTCAATACCGTTGGCAGAAATCGCGGTTGGAGTAGAGAGCAACGATAATGCGGGATTTCAGATTTAAAGGTGACAAGGAATATAAATGTATATCCGCATTTTCGATACCTTTTAAAAATCTCTCCGGGACCGAGATTCGAACTCAAGACCTCAGGTCGGGCAGTCCGGCGATTTTTCTGTTTGCAATTCTGACGGGCTAGTTACACGATCGCTTAACTACTATCATTTAGGCCAAAGCGGTTGATGTCTTCACACAAGTTGTATAGTTCCATGAGCCGTTGATTGCTTGAGAAAGTACAATAAAAGTTGTGAATTTATAAAAATGGCCGAGGTGACACACATTGTATATGCGCGAACTCCTCAGCTTCCTATGCACAAATACGGCTTCAATTAATTTTAATTGATAAAAGCGAAAGAGATTCAGAAAAATCAAAGCAATCAGCATGTCGTCGACTAAAAACGCAATGGAAATAAATAATAGAAAAAATAAAAACATGTAAAACGGAGAATCGGGATAATAAAAAGAGAAATATGATAATAACACCGAAATTAGGGAACAATAAAAAAGTAAGGTGAAGAAATAAGAAAAATTAAGAGTGGAATTGCACCGTGTTAAAAATAAAGGCATAAAAGATAGATTATAACACTAAGACACTATAAGTGAATCTTGGGGAACTAAAATACCTAGCAGAAAAACAAGGCAGGCAAAAAGAAAAAAGAAAAGCAATTCTGCTGAGGTGGAACAATATCACCTGAAGAACAAGGCTGCCGCTCTCCGGCGTGACCTCAACAGAGGTAAGTAGAAAGTCGATTAAATCGCATAGGCTCAGAACGTTTCTAACCTTAAAAATAAGGGCTTTCCGTGGGAACGGGGTTATCAATCGTGAATTGAACCTTTAATAGTATTAATTCGCTTCTTTTTAATGGAACAAGCTTCACAGTAAAAACTATAATATTGAATTTTAGTATAGGTAGCGTTATAAATATAAAACTCGAAATTTGGTTGAATTATTTGCGAAGCCGGACAACTCGGCGCCGCCATCTAGGCGCCGCCACTTCTGCGCCGCCATCTCGGAGCGGGGCCAGCTCGGCGCCGGGACAACTCGGAGCGAGGCCATCTCGGCGCCGAATTCAAATTTTCAAACTACATTGTGCACTACGTAAGAACATTATTATAAAAAAATTATAAATAAAGTGATCGCCAAAAAGCTGTCATCAAATGAAAAAAAAATTATTGAAAATTTTTTGGAAAATCAAACACTGACGACCAGAGGTGGTTTCAAAGTGATTACAAATGAGCCAAACAAAAGTTGTCACATGACTTCCGTTATCAGTAAAATTTTACGTTTTTTTTAAAATAATTAGGAAGCATGCATTTACTAGTCAAGATAGACACATTTTACGAAAAAAAGTTTTCTGGCCTTGAGATTGTTCAGTCAGCTAAAACTACCACACAATAAAAAATCTCATTGAAATCTTGCTTAAATTCCGAAAAATAGCACTTTTTGGATTTACACAATTTTGAAAAACGCCATTTTCCAAGTAAAGTGCTTTTTATATGACAAATATTTCTTTAATATTTATTTTCCAAATCAAAGAATTTTATTTTTAACAATTTTGTTTTATCATGGAATAAAAAACTTTTTGAAACAATTTTGTTTTTCCATAGCCGTCTTTGTTAAAAGTAAAATTTTTTGATATGGGACCTAAACATAAAAAATAATGTGAGCGATCAAAGTTGGCAGAGGATTTTGAAATTTGGTATAGGAACCTAGATGTTGATTCTAAACAACTTCTCTTAATAACTTTTTGTCGTATTTGCTACATAAAAGACACGCTACTCTACAGTAATAGTTATTTACCTAACAAGTTCGTAATTTTTCCGAATGAACACTTTGTTTGCAGCACGACCGAAGGGAGTGCTGCATGTAGTGCGAATACGGGAAAATTCTTCCCGAAGGAGTTAGGTGCAATGTTTTTTGTAACGAATAACTGAAAATACTTTAAAAAATAAAAATATTATTTTTTAGTGTTGTACTAATTTACTGAGTTGACAACACAAATCACTAAACTTTTATACCTATCCTAAGCACCTGTCAGTTTTTGTCGACGTTTACAGCGCCTCTGGTGTTTGCAGGCGCAATTAAACCAACGAGGGACAATCCTCTATATAATAAAGGAGAACGATCCAGACGTGTGTGTCCCGAGGGCCCCCTTGGAGAGGGGCAGAACCCCGACGGCCCCTTTAGAGATGGGCGGAGC
>OW679196.1:144581512-144859605 GCA_940337035.1 Agriotes lineatus | reverse complement strand
ATACATTTCTTTAATGATTTTAATTATGTGTTCGTTTATGTTCATCGTGTATAGAGCTTCCCATAATTTACTTCGGGGTACTGTGTCATAAGCTTTTGTCAAATCTTTAAAGGCTAAGTGAGTTTCTTCCACTACCGTTCTCCGTTTCTCTGCTAGTTGTTGTAGCACGAAGTTATTATCAACGCAAGATTTTCCTCGAGTGAAACCATTCTATTCGTCAGTAACCTTTCCCTCCAGATTTTCTTGTAGTTTCGCCAGTATTACTTTCCCAAATATTCTGTTAAAAGTACTATTAACACTTCTGTAATTGCCCGGATCTTTTCGGGAATCCTTTATGTAAATAAGTATAATATAAGACTCTTTCCATTGAGTTGGTATTTTATTTTGTCTAATACAGTTCTTAAAGAGACATGTCAATCTACTTATTAGGTTGTTTCCTCCATATTTAAGTAATTCTGGCGGGATTTCACCCGGACCAGGTAATCTTCCATTTTTTATTGTCTTCAACGCTATTTGTACGTCATTTTTGGTAAGTATAATATCTGTTTTGATACTCTCTAAGTTGTTATTTTCACAGAGATATTCTGCCATATGTTCTTTTAACAGCGCCTTATAATGACTCACGCATGTGTCTGTATCAACAAATGTTCGATTTGTATTGTTATTGTCTTTCTTTAGTGTTTTTAAACATCGCCATACTTCTGTAGATTGCGCTCCACCTATCATTCTATCAATTTCTATGTATCGTCGTTCCCATGAAGCATTTTTGTACCTAGACATTTTTCTCTTTGTAATTATGTTTAGATGTTGATATTCCTGTAATGTTTCGTCTGTCCTTTGGGTTAGCCATGTATGGTACGCTTTATTTTCCCTGTTGATATGTTCTTCTATTTCGTCATTCCACCACAATGGCTTATTTCTTTCTGCCTTTTTTATTGTTCCTAAGGCTTCCATTGCTGCTTGGTGGATTGCTTCTATTAATTGGGTGTGTTCAATTTCTATATTGTCATTTACAGTGGTTGTTTGTAATTTTTGTTGTAATCTGTTGATGTACAGTTGTCTAATGCTATTTTCTTTTAATAAGTGGAGCTTGTATTTAAGATGAGGCTTTGTTATTTTTGTTATGCTTGTTGGTACTTCCCTTTTCTGTATTTTCTATTTTTGTTTATATTGCAGTAGCTCCACTTTGAGTTAGCCCTTAATTAATACAATGTCTTAAATGCACCATGTTGGTCAACCTATAATTATGCAATAGCTCAATGCTTAAGATGCAAAATTTTAATTAGTATTAGCCCTATTTCTTTTCAAATCAATTATGTTCAATTTTACTTTTAACTAATTATTTCAATTGAGTACTCTTATCAGGGTGGTTCGCCAATCTAGTTATCTATTAATTGAAGTTTAAATTCTATATAAATCCTTGATTACCGAATGACATTAACTGTCAACTTGACTTCTACATTTAATCAAACCAGGTATTGACAATTATCGTTTACATTGACATATCTATTAATCAATTCACCAAAGTAAATACTGTATCATGTTTATTTTCACTCTTTCTTTTATTGTTTATTAGTCAATATGCTTTTATATGAATTATTAACACAAACCTTAAAACTTTTCCAGCTTTCACTGCAAATATCCAAATACCAACAGCTCCCAACGTCTACAGCTCCCGATGTTCACAGTCTGCAACGCCTACCGCTGTTTCCTCCAATAGTCACAACTATGATGGTCAGTCAACCTTCAAACCGCATCTAACCTGCCAATAACTCCTATTGTTCGTAGAATCCAGTCCTGCTCCCTTTATCAATGTCACCGTCACTCCAATCGATTCTCTGTATCCAGCAACACCCACATAACCGTCCAAATCAAGCAGCTAATTCCGACAACTTCCTTTTAAATGTTTGACCTGTCTTCCATGCAACCACCAACGTCACCAATGAATCCTAATTATATCTTGAATGTACTAATAAATCCAAATCCCTTCAAATAATGTAATCTTCTGTGTTATTTATTTCCAATTCACTGTATTGCACAATCTCTTCACCGATTGTATGGTTTTTTTAATTCCAGGTTATATTTTCATATTTTCACCACGTAGATTTGTTAATAGCCCCTTTATTTTGTATTTTACCAAACAATTATACAAAATATGGCATAATTTCAAACTTGTTATTCTCAAAATTAATTATTTCAAAATCTGATATACATTTTTCTATGAGTTTGTTTATTTAACTAACTAAACAAATTTTTATATCACCCGTAGTTACAATTCGTCTTGCCTTCTTAAAACTATTAATGTCCTATTATTACATGCTACAATTCTTTATTATTATTGCAAGCACATTTGTCAATTGTAACCTTGGCTTGAAACTATATTAAAATTGAACTCAACCATCAAAATTGAATACTCAATGGCTATTTACTTATCAAATCACCTTACTGATTGTTTCAATTAATTTTCATTATTCATTTTAAAATTAATCTTATCTAAACACCTCAAATTTTGATTGTAAACTTCCAAATTTATAAATTTTATATTTTTATTTTGCAACTACCCTTAGTGTATCATAACAATATGTAGCATTTTGACAGGTTTATGAATAAAATACTTATGTTTCGTTATTGTTTCATTTGTTAATAAATATAGCAGTCCGTCATACATTAGTAAAAATAATATCGGTCCGCCACATCAGATAGTTTGAGAACCACTGGACCGTAGATTGTGCAGGGTGTAGATGCAGCTTACTAATAATTATTATTTAAGAAGCGGTAAGTATAGATTACAGAGTAAAGTACGATAAAATTCAATTTAATTTTTTCTAGATCAATTGACAACCAATAGCTTTATTATACAATATTGTTTGATAATAATTAGTTATTAACTTTAATTTGCTGGTTTGAAACGATTACTAGCAAATGGCTATCTAAATACAAACATACTACAATTTCTAGTAAAAGTAATTGAAAAAGTAAATTATATTATGCAATTATAATTACAAAGTAATTGATAATTGAATTACTATTTTATTTGAGTAATAGTAATATGATAATTTAACTGCTTTATTGGGTACTAATTAGTAATTGATAATTAAGTACTTTTTAAAAGTAATTTGTCCATCTCTGTAACCAATTAGGGAGAACGAAAGAGAACAACATATTTCCAAAAAATACTTTATTAAAAATAATTTAATAAACTGAATCATGGATCTGAATTTTTAAAATTTAAACAATAAAAATTATGTTCATTTGATTAAAGTTAGCTTGCTATTCGGTCTAAAAATGTTTATTTACCACTTAAATCAAAAGCCCTGGACAGAAATAATTTGGTGAGAGTCTCTTATTAACAATTTATCTTTAGAAGCTTATGTTGCCTAAACTTCTTCATTATCATAAAAAGTTGAAAAGGAGAAGATAAAAAGTTACAATTAAATACAACCTTAGGTATGCCTCACACAATTTAAACTATCCAAATAAACCAAATTGCCAAAAATGTGTACTAGTACACTACACATTTTCTTCTCTACATAAGAAACTCTATGGAATTTTAGCTTCCTACCTGCGGAAGTTATAGCGGAATTACTATTTAAGGGATGATTTTCAAAAAACGCTGAAAGCAAGCGATTTGATCTGATTTGTGAACGAACTAATACGCCGAATTTCAACTTCCTATCTGCAGTAGTTTTCGCTTTGTGGCGATTTTTAGAAAGAAACCATTTACTAAATTTAATCACTTTGGGGAGTAAATTCCGAAAAACAATAATTCGACCCTATTGTAAAAAGAATGAATTTGCTTAATATTTGCTTTATACCTACAGCAGTTTCCGCTTTGCGGCAATCATTAAAAAATATATCCACCACATTTAATCCGTTTGGGGGGTGAACTCCGAATAGGTATCTCGGCAAATAATTTCACCCGATTTGGAAAAGAAAGTTATCGATCAAATTTTAACTTCCTAGATGGCAGTCAAGCGGATAAAACCGCAGTCAATAGAAAACCATTTGTACTCCTTTTGTATATCTTGGGGTTGCATTTCAGAAAATTCCGTCTTAGGGGGTGCCTACGTAGTGAGTCGGTGAATCCTGTAAATTTTCACGCTTCTAACTTTTGCGGTTTTTGGACACCTTTCCCCTTTTCACTTCTACGCATTTGGAGGTGAAGCTTTATAAAACCCTTAAAACACTAGAAACAATAAAAATTATAATAGCAGATTAATTAAAGTAAAGTTTTTGTTAAATTTGCGTGATTATAGCGCCTCGCTGCTCTTAAATCACGTATTAAACAACAAATAAAACACCACACTTACTGAACAATCATATAATAACGGATGAATCAAAACAATATAATAAATTTGGTAACTAATGAAATGCGTTCGTTTAAAATGCGTGCAAGTCTGTTAACACACGGTCGCTGACTGCCCCAGATTTTAGGGGTGCGGGTTTTCTGCGCAGATCCGGCTTAAAATGACCCCCTGCGTTACAGTCCCCCCCTCTGGATCAAACAGACGTCACGGCTTTGTGTCCAGGATTTTTTTTTTCAGCTTCCTAGGACGACCCCTTTTCCTAAGGGGTACCACTGGTTCAGGAATGTCCTTATTTCCCAGGTGGTATGGTGTTAGATCTGATGCATGGTATTTTCCTAAGGAAACATCTTGATTCGCACGATGGGCAATCTCGTAGGTGGTTGGACTAACGACTTTAATTATGACATGTGGCCCATCACGACGTGGTCCCTGTTTTGAAGTAGTTCCTTTGGCTGCATTGCTGAGTAGATGCGACTTGACCAGCACCAAATCGCCTGCTTCGAATGGCGGAGAATCTCTCCGTGCGTTGTCAGCTTGTCGCTTCCGTAGGTGTTGGGCATGCTCATTGGACTCACCTGTTTCAGATAGTGTGTCCGTATTCATGCCATGTTCTGCAAAAGGGGTTGCCTCCCCCCCTTGATTAAAGGTACTTTTGTACATAAAGTGTAGCTGCTTGAGTCGGGTCCTCTCATCAGATGCCAGATTAACTAGTTCATCTTCACGCAGCTGAAGTTCGGTTGTCGATTTTAGATCAACGATCGCACGTTGTGTTTCAGGGACACTTGAAACAGAATCTACGATTTCTTGCTTCGAGTTCTCTTCTTCGACCACAACTTGGGGCGACTTTGACCCCCCTTCCTCTAGCACAATGATGTCTTCTGCGAATTCGAACTCCCTCTTTGGATCATCTGCAAAGCTCCAGGTGTACTGGCCGAAGTTGATGACAATCCCAGCGTTTTTCAGGAAGTCCATGCCTAACAGGGTACGATTATTTTCCAACTTAGGCAGAATCATAAGATCTGTTGATATAGATCTACCTGCAACTTCCAATTGCACCTGAGCTATCAATATATCCTCTTCTCTGGCAATTCCATCCGCATAGGCGATCGTAACTCGTGATGGCGAGAAAGGATGATTAACCGATTTTAAATAATCGTACACCCGTCTTCCTGCAATGCTGGCTTGAGCACCTGAGTCTGCATAGGCGATTCCTTCCCGATCGAGCAATTTAATTGGCAGTAGAGGTTTAGTGCACGGATTTGTAATGACGCGCGCTTCCATAATAGTTGTGAAATTCAACATGGTAGCGGAATTGGCACTTATTCTACGTTGTTGCTCTGGATTGCAGTTTGGACAATTGGCACGCACTTTACCGATGGCTCCACACCCGTAGCATTTAACTGCCTGCTGCGCAGGTGGAGTTATTATCTCTTGTTGATCGTCTTTTGGATGTTTGCGTTCACGAATTTTGCAATCGTCAAACGAATGTCCGAAATTGCGACAATGATCGCATCGCGGGCGCTCTTTCCTAGGTTTCGACGCACTTGGTTGCGCAAACCATGGAAATTCACTTTGCTGAATTTCCTGTAAGGCTTGTTCAGCTTCGCGCGCAAGTTTGAGCAGGTCATCGTAAGTCTTAACGTTTGTTCGCAAAATCCGCTTCCGAATTCGGCGATGTAGAAGACCAAGTAGCATATCAATTTGAATTGCCTCACTCGGTACATTTTCTAAGTGAGAAAACATAGCCCTCGCATTACTGACGAAAATATCAGTCGATGTTTTGTCGTCCAGCTCATTTGCAAACAATTCGCGATATATTTGATACGCGGGTTTTCGCGGCCCGAAAGAATTTCTCATTGCTGTTTCAGCATCTGCCCAATTTGTCACCGAAGATTTGATGCCTTGCCACCAAGTTCCAGCAGGACCTGCAAGCAGCATTGACAAGCCACGCACCGCGTTTTCATCCGACACGTTTAGACACTCGCGATATGTATTAACAGAGTCAAGAAACGCGGCAATGTCTTCACCCTTGTTCCCCGCAAACCGCGATGTGCATTTCGCGAAACTCCCTTTTGATGTGCTAGTTGAAATTTCTGGCGTAGCAGGTTGCAATCGCAGGATTTGCTGAAACTCTTGTTGAATTTGGCGCAATTGTTCATTGGTCTGAGCTTGTATTCCACTGAGCAATTGCTGTAGTTGATCTGTAGACATCTGAATTACCGAGGGGCTTGTGGAAGCCATTGCTATTGTTTCCAGATCAGCTGCTTGTTCAATTTTTGAATCCGCGCTCTGTTTTAATAGCCTCTGGCTTTGACGACGCTTTCGCGGCATTCACAAAAAATGCGTGCGATGAATTTCTTATAGCCGAGAAACCACAAAACGATAGCAAGTGTCTTTGTTTCCGCGACGCGGCAGAGAACAGATCTCTGAGACGCGGTTCGACGCCGTTTTCGAAATGTCTTTTATTTAAAGACGCGACGCGACGCCGTTGTCGAATGTCTTTCCTTCTGTTTTCGCACACTAATTAAAGCGGCTGCAGAAATTTAAATACGCACCGCAGCAAAAGAATAAGGCTTACCTCGAAGTTGCAAATACTTGATTTTGTATCTGTACAAACCAACTGGGGTGCGAGGGTCCTTGCTTTCCGCTGTGTTTTTGGGATGCGGGTGAACGATGGCCAGTAGTCATTAATCACCGTGGTTGAAACGAAAACCAAAGAAATGCCGACTTGGGGTCCAATATCGTTAGCAGATGTTGAACATTGCGAAGCGACGCTTTGGTGATCGCTGATAACTTGTACAGAAAACTCCTAATTTTCTGTTTTTTCCCACACTTTAACTCACGTATTCAGTTCACTGTTCAATGTTTTGAATATTTCCACATACAATACAGTTTATTGTTCTTACTGGATTTAAAAGCTGCTCGTACACTAATTAATTAAATTTTCGACTCCACGTTAGGGCTGCCAGATTTTAGCGCCTCGCTGCTCTTAAATCACGTATTAAACAACAAATAAAACACCACACTTACTGAACAATCATATAATAACGGATGAATCAAAACAATATAATAAATTTGGTAACTAATGAAATGCGTTCGTTTAAAATGCGTGCAAGTCTGTTAACACACGGTCGCTGACTGCCCCAGATTTTAGGGGTGCGGGTTTTCTGCGCAGATCCGGCTTAAAATGACCCTCTGCGTTACATGATTAATATTATAATAAATAAAAATCATAAAGTCGGAAATAGTTTAATATTAAAAAAAAAAGTTTCTCACAATTAAAATTGGCTTCATCAGTTTACGAATTATAAATGCATTATGTTGAAGGGATAAAATTGGAAAATTTACAAATGGTTTATTAAATTACTGGAGAACATAATTTCATAATCATTAAGACTTTTTTTAATTTTTTATTAAAGTATGAATAATTAGTTAATTAAAATTTACATTTTGACATATAAATTATATTCATTTATGTGAAATTGTAACTAATATTGGTTTCCTTTAAACCAGGGGTCGGCAACCTTTTTCGGGCGGCGGGCCATTTTCAAAATAAATTTTTTTATGCGGGCCGCACATTCAAATGTAACTTAAATAGTGCTTTTATATCATATACGAGTATAAATATTATTAAAAATAAATATAGAAAAAATTTATTTTTTATTGACATGCTATAATTACAATAATGTTAGAGAACAAAAATTTTACAATTCTTAAAAGGGAAAAAAAAGAAAATACAATTCCAATTAAATATGTATAAATATGTAAATATAAAATATATAAATATAAAAAATATAAAATATTGTAGTGAAACGTCATACGGCTGTCAACATGAACGCACATATGAAGATACAGTAGCAAACTGGCGAAATGAAAGAATTAGCGATGGGCCTATCCGGAATGAATAATTGGAAAGTTTCCGATTGTTCAAAAAATCGGAAGGTTCCTATTATTTCGGAACTTTTCGGAATTCGATTATTTTACTGTTCGGTGCACAAAATGCGGAACTTTCGGAATTCGATTATTTTACTATTCGGTACACAAAATGAGAAAACGAAATGCCAATTTGAACTGAACGGAATACGGAATGTTGTATTGACTCACTTGACTGCTATATGCTGGTTGGCGAATGTCGACGGGTCGCGCCGTGTGCGCATGTGTATGATACGTGAATGGCACTAATGGCAGTGGTATTTCGTAGATTAATTATTAGATAGTACACCTACAGACTTCAAATTCAAGTATTGTTTTATACTATCTATTATGTACTTTATGTGCGATTAAACTTTAAAATATCACTACCATTTTCCGACAGTCTATTAACGTAACTACTGTAATAATTTGGAAAAATATTTTATTTCCTCATATCCCACTGTGCGATTCAAACTTATAAATTGTTTTTTAGGATACTGCTGGCTACTACTGGTCTAGGCCGGTAAATTTTATCTACCGGACTCGTTTGTAACAATGTAAACGCTAGTTACCAATGCAGTATCCTAAAAAATCTTATACGATACACGACCGGTAGAATTCTTATGGCCTTACCAAACATACAGGTCTCGCCCTACGGTTCGACCTGTAAAGTATTGGCGCGGCCATAAAAATGTTGCTACCGGTCTAATAACGTAAATAGCTATTACTGACCGTCCTACAAACCCAAACAATAGATGCCAACGCAGATAGGGGCTTACGGCGAGACGGCGAGTGCTCTCATCGTAAATTTGCACGCACTTCATCTTCCTTCCGCTTGTTGTTATTTCGCTCGTTTTCCTTTGCTTGCATTTACGGAATGTAAAATAATCGGATGTTATTCCGATTTTATAAACATTCCGAAATGGAACATTCCGATTATTGAAATAATCCGATTATGCCCATCACTAGAAAGAATGCTACACTTGCTAAGCGAGACGTCGTATTCGCTGGGGAATGGGGATTAAACTTGCGCAGTAAAATAGGTTTCTCACTATGCTTCTGTTTGTCGCGCATTTTTGTCACCGGCCACATTTCGGCACGCTTACGCTCTAAGTTTGTTGATTTTTCCTAAAGTTATATTGGTGCTTTGGCGGGCCGCGCAAAAAGTTGCAAAGGGCCGCATGCGGCCCGCGGGCCGCAGGTTGCCGACCCCTGCTTTAAACAATATCAGATCGCGGTTACTAGGTAACGCGATGCCTTTTTGTTATAAAGAAGATAAAAATTCCTGTAATTGTCAACTTGTGGACAAATGGTGCTCCTGAATTTTAAAGTTTTAATATAATAAAGGTTATTTTCCAAGTAAAAAACGTATTCTCCACGTTACCGGGCACATTTGGGAGTGTTAGTAGAAGTTTCCCCAGTAAAACAATTATAAATTGGGGCAAACCAACTTTGGCTTTGGATTGGCACCGAGCACCTGGGTATTTCGAGCTGCGAAACCGGTCCATTTGAACTTCAGAAGCCAGGAATCGCAAGTCCTACAGATCAGGAAGAGGTGTAAGAGCATCCCAGAACAAGATTTGGGACCAGGGGAGCGACTTCCAGCGAATGACATCGGCGTCATCTGCACCAGCTCCGAGGCGAAATCGGCGAGAATTTCAAAGGTACGGTTTGGCATGTTTTTATGTGGTTGGAGTCCGAAAAGCTAGTGTACTTTGAGAATACACCTTGCTGAAGAGATTTATCGTGTTTCCGAGCGTCCAGATCTGTCCCAGTTTGAGGAAATTGCGTGGCGTCATCAGAAAATGCGATTTTGACCAGGATTTGGAGCTATCACAGGAAGTAGAACAAAAGATAGCTAGCGTCGTTTTACGTCACAATCTGAAACAACATAAAGTTAGTTGTTGCTAGGCGGGAGATTTACTTCAGTTTACCTGTGGTTTCTTGCAAAATGTTGCTTTTGAATATCAAAATAAAGCACTGTATGCGAACTTTTTGTGGTTAAGTCAAGTTTGTGAGGTTATGAGTAATTGAAGCGAGTAGCGCGGTTGTACTAAAATTTGGCGTCTTTGAGCTTCTCTGAGTTAAATATTCTAAAGAATAATTTTAAAATAGAACTCAAATTTGAACCTAACCTGAGATATTAGTCTTGTGTTTTACCGGAGCAAGCCCAAAGAAATATTGCAATTCGGTAAAATATAGAAAGGGGCAATTAACCATTTTATTAAAGAGTAATAATCTTAAGTTACTGACAGACCTCATGAAAATAAAAAGCTAATGCTGCTGATGATGATGGCAGTGTTAATTAAGATGATACAAATGTAAAGAACAATGATGATACAGATGAAATACAAGAACCACAACATTCAGTTAGTTCAAACCCTGGTCCATCTCACGCTATAGTGACACAAGCAGGCTTCTGCCAGAAAACAAACAAAAAAAGTGAGGAAGAAGTTACAGTCGGTGATACTGACAGATACCCCGGTTAAGGAAGACATAGAAGAAGAACATAGAGAAAGAATATCGAAAAAGAGACTTGCAAAAAAACGGAGAAAATTAAGAAAGTGAAGTGTAAAATTTTTAATGATAACTCTAGTTCCAACAGTGATGTTAGTGAAGACATTTGCATTGATTCGAGTGACTTAGAAAGTAACGCCAAGAATTTGAAGATTCCCCCATTGAAGAGGGGGATTTTGTTATTACCAAATATGCAACAAAATAAATCTATCCAACATTATCTTGGCCACCTTCAAAAAATAACTGGCGCATGGCGGAGAGTTTAACGTTTTAAAAAAAATATATGACAAATAAATTAGTGTTCCCAGATAAAATCGACGAAGATACAATTGTCTTGGAAGATATTGGATTAAAGCTACCTCCGCTTCATATTACTGGAAATACAGTGCGGGAAGCACGACAATTTGTATTTTCGATCGATTTATCACAATTTAAGATAAACTAAAACATTTTATACTATAAATCCCACTATACACCATCATAATTCCTACTATGCACCACCATATGGTTCATACTGGGACAGATTGTGTATAGTGGGATTAATTAAATTAAATAAATAATACTGTAAAAAACAAGCCCCGTAGCGCAGTTGGGAAAGCGCTAGGCTTGCATTAAGTAAGTCCTCGGTTCGAATCCCGCTGGAGGCGGAATTTTTCCACAGCCTTGGGGATTGGAATCGAGCTCGATGAGATGATTCACAGTTGGCATCAAATTAACTGTGTTCTTCTCAGAACCACAGACCTAAGAAATAGAGTAGCAAGGTCAACACACCACGAAGACACACACCGCACGCAATGGTTGCTGCGCAAGCACAAAAGAGCGCTGCAACTCTATATCGCGAATCCGGGGCACCGCAAGGTAAAATGGGGTTATAGATAATACAACTAATATTGTAAGGATTGTTTACATTGTTAGTAATTTGTTTTTCACATTCCTGTACATTTGTATTGTAATTTAATATATTTTTTTTAAATGCATCTCACTTTGGACCACGTTACCCTATTGATTAATTTTAAAAATTGTTAAACAAAACTTAATTTATAATGTAAAACATTTTAAACAATTGAAATATGCATGTCCAAACCATAGGTGAGACTCTTTTTCTAGAAAGCCTAATATGAAGTTGTAATTTGTTGTCATTCCCGTGTTTATGTACTCTGCTACTTGAGTTGCCTACACACTAAATTATGAATGAGGAATTATATTGATTTGTCTGAAAAGTTAGTTTCAGTATTTCTGGAAAATTTTTCCCGTGGCATTTGAAAGAATGTGATCTACTAGCGTGGGTTTTTTTGACATATTTTTCTAAATACTATTTTAAAATTTTAAAATGAAATAGAGTTGTACCCTTTTAATATATTTTTTTTAAATTAAAACACACGTGAGGTCTGTGGACAGTCAGAACATAAATGTTAAGGAAAAGAACATCCCCCTTCCTAGTTTAAAGTTGGCTCTAAAAAAATTATAACATGTGCATAAAATGGAGTATTTCAAGGGGTAAACTCCAGCGTTTATGTGGTTATTGTTATAACCAATAAAAGGCAATATCTCATTAAAATATTAGAGGCACTTATTTTATTTAGATAACAATTCCATATATCACCTGTAACAATAACAATATTTCTTTAAAATCGAGTCGTGAACGCAATTACTATGACTTTGATAAGAATCCAGTCTACTTATACTCCCCTGCATTTCAAACACCACGTCGCTTACACCGAACTCAACACTGACAGTGGCCTCAAACACAGCCTCAGGTACGGTTTCCAAAATTATGAGCAGGTAGGTGTCGTTTTTGTACCAACCCGCGTCCGCTTCCGAAATACTGGACAATATCACCTTTTTGAGTTTAAGTTTGGCACATTTCTTGGATTCCTTTCCGTAGGAATTGACAGTCTCGTGGATTTGGTTTAGAATGTGCTTGGCTGCGGCCTCAACCGTTGCGTTATTGGTAGGAATCTGGACGTATCCGTTGCATGTGCACCAGTGCTGCTCGATGGCTGCGTCTTCGCACGACCGATCCAGATCTATTTCCGAGAAGAGCGAGTGGCACTTGGGGCAGGCGCTGCTGGGCTTGAGGGAATGATTCGACCCGGTCATCGTGAGCAAATCCTGCAGCGTCATGTATATGTCAAAGGGGGTAGTCAAGCGCTTGCTGTTGATTTCCAAGACCTTATATGCTTCCGAATAGGTCTCTTTGAACCAATCCGGCACATATATGTAAAAAAATGGCAACCTCTCTTCCAACCATCCTGTGCGTGTGTACCGAATGTCCCCAAATCTCAAACCATGGTCGCTAAAGAAAAGCACTATGGTGTTGTTTAGAACCTCTCCATACCATAGATCTTCTAAGAATTCTAAAACTTTGGCATCCATTCGCGATACTGCGTTGAGCTTGTTGTGGCTAAAGGTGTTCATCCAAAACAGTCCAAAATAGGGATGGTCCTTGAAGGTGTGAGCAAAGTCTTTGGCTAAATTCAAAATCCTCTCGCCGGACGTTTCAGGTCCCGTACAGTAAGTCATCTCATCTACCTTAGAAGTTTTGAGATGTTCCTCGGCGCTCAGCATGTAGGGCCTGAAGTAGTAATCAGTTGGGGGCTTCACGAAGCCCTTCTTTTTGTAATTGAAGGTATTGATGTTAGCCTCGTCCTCTGCGTATGCCGTCACGTAGCCGTAATCGCGGTAATCGTACCACAGCAGGCTGCAGTTGTCTAAGGATCCTATCTTCCTAGGGTTGCAAGTCTCGTAGCTGTAAGACTCGTTCATCCCCGTGAAAATGGCCATGAGGTTGGGGAATGTGTTGTCGCCCATCTTGTTGTAGCATTGTAACTCCAGCCACTGGTTTTCCTCCAGAAACGCGTGGGTTTTTCGCATGGCTCGCATCATGTTAAGCCTGGAAACGCTGTCGATGCCGATGCACAAAACGCTTAGGTGCTTCTTTGTATCCTTCTGCAGCTTTTGTCGGACGGCGTCGGTGATCGTGATGGCAGCGTGGACGTTCTTGTAGACTGGTTTGTGCGTCGTGTTGTCTTGGCACTCGACTATGACGAAGTCTTCCGGAAGCGTTGCGTTGGCTTCGAAGGCAGTGCAAGGGGAAGTTCTGCAATTGAATTGTTTAGCTGACTCACAGGCATGTAATATAACGGGTGTTCATAAACAGTCGTCATCCCAGTTGCCTTAAAAAACAAAATGTTATGTCTTTGATTAATTCGTACAACACAATGAAACGTCATTGAGTACTGTCATAGCGCGTTTAGGTTTGTTCAGTTTTGAAATCATGTTTACGCCACAACAGAAAGCATTTATGCTCGAAAGTTATTTTCGCAATGGAGTACTGGAAAATGGTGAATGGCAATACTCGATCGAAGCTTCTAAAAATGAATTCAGATTGAGGTTTCCAAATGTAGTGTTTAACCACAATCAGTTTAGGAAGCAGTTGAGCAGATCACTTGCAAATTTTCGGGAAACTGCTTCAACTGATAAACATCCGGGAGGTGGAAGACCTCGAGTTCGCACGGGACATGTTGTCAATATGGTCAGAAACGCGATCGAAGAGCGACCTACATCTTCAGTTCGAAGGCTTTCCCAAGAACTAGGCATTCGTAAAACAAGTTTGTACAATGTTTTAAAAAAGGATGTTCACTCGCATCCATACAAATTACAAATGTACCAGGAGCTGTTAGGTCCAGATTTTGAGAAAAGAGTTCAGTACTGTCAGTGGTTTAACGAAAATTTGAACAACAATGATGTACTCGATAAGACATTTTTTTCGGACGAGGCCTGGGTGCACTTGAATGGTTACCTTAATGCACAAAATATGCGTATGTGGGGAACCGAAAACCCTCATTACTTTAGAGAAGCAACGATGCATCCTGTTAAAATAGGGTTGTGGTTAGCAGTAAGTCGTAGAAGAATAATAGGCCCAATATTTTTTGAAGAGAATATAAATGCTGAAAACTATCGGAACATCATCTTAGAACCGTTTATAAATGAACTTCACGACGACGAGTTGCAAACCGGATATTTTCAACAGGATTCTGCTCGTCCGCACGTTGCTCGTGTTACTTTAAATTATTTAAGAGAATTTTTCGATGACCGTTTAATAAGTAAAGACCTTTATCCGCCACGTTCTTGCGACCTTACGCCTTTAGATTATTTTGTGTTTCCGTACATTAAAAATAATGTGTTTAGAAATCCAGTACACACATTGGAAGACTTGAAAAACAGCATTCAACATCAGTGCGACCAAATAACACCAGATATGCTTATAAATGCATTTGAAAGCATGAAGCGAAGAGTTAATTTGTGTATTCAAGAAAATGGTCACCATTTCCAACAGTTATTGTAATCTCAGTTCAGTTCGGTTTACTTTTGACACATTGTTTGACAGTTAATAAAACTTGCTGTTGTAAATAATATTGTTTGCATTTTTTCTGAATTTTAATAGACATACGTTTCCGAATTTAAAACCTACTGGGATGACGACTGTTTATGAACACCCGTTATAAACTCACTTGATTGCGTTATCCGGCTGTGTTTTATCAGTCGCGCGGGTGACGGTGCTGTAACAGCAGGAAATGCCATTTTTTGTGTATAACGGAATAATGCTGGCGTTGATGTGCAGCGTCGCCTTATTGTCGCTTACTTGTACGTAGGATAAGAGGGGTAACTTGCGGCAGGACGTGTACGACTGCAGCCTGTGTAACAATCTCACGTCGTCGTTAAACGGGCTCACGTCAGGAAGTTTGCATTTCGAAGTCCACAGCAGGTATCTGGAAGCTGATGTGTTCGATTAGTCAGAAAGAAATGGCGAGGTTAAGATTTGTTCTTGGGACAGAAACTGGAATATAATTTAGTAATAGAACTATGTGCCATGTTTTTCGAATTTTATAACGTACAATACAGTATGTCCAACATAATAATTAACATTATCAAAATCTCATAAATATAAGGTGACAATATATCAAAACAACAAAATTGTCTCCTTGAAAAGTTTCGTTTTTCATGTACAATTGCGATCATCCAAGGGTGCACGGTTTTTTGCTGCCAAGGTAATTTCTTCCATACATTATAACTGGCTATTGTCAGTGGTGTTCCTGTTTTTCAAATCAACTAAAAATAAAGTGGACAGTGACATTTAAAAAAGTTTGTAACGCTTATGATTAAAAGGCAAAGTTGAAAAAAAATGCGTGTAACTTTGGACGATGGTAATGGTACCTACCTAAATTTATACGGGTTCGACAACGAGGTGGGTGGTGGAAGATAATTCTAAAACTATGAGAGTATATAAAAGTTGTAGGTACGAAGATGGTGCACATTACTAAAATAGTTCTGAGTATACATCGGGGCTTAAAAGGTGTGGCGAATCAAACTTACTTTTTTTAAATAAAATGCCCTATATCTTGGTACCTTAAAAGATTAACATTGGAAATACTAATCATTTTGATATAAGTTGTATGGGTCCAACATCAACTGTTTTGCAGATATGAACGATTTAATGCAAAAAATGCTAAATTTCAGGCGGCTGCTGTAATTAACAGAATACAATTGAATAAAGGAACACGTTACCAAAAAATGGTTGTTCGTGAATCATCTTTCGAGTGAAAAATAGTAGATGTGGAAGTTAATGCTATCCAAGGTGCTAAACATTTGCAAATTTAGTAATTTTGGACTTTTTTAAACGCTGTGTATATGTTTGTATTTTTGCAAAGTTCTTTAAATGATCTTTCTTTTGAAATATTACTTCATACCCTTAAATTCAACTGTGTTTTAGATATACGTGTTGGAACATTAAAAAACAAATAGAGCCTCTTAAAGTGCTTTATTTCAAAAGATAAGAAACAAACGACATTAAAATGATAATTTAAACATTAAAGCTTTCCAAAATAACCTAAAACCATGTTTAAAAAATATAAATCTAGTCGTTGCTGATACAAAAAATAATAAATACGAAAAAACGAGAAATGCAGAAAGAAATTAATTCCAGGATCAAATCAAATCAGATAAAAAAACAAGCGAATTCACGAAAATCATGTAGGTAATTATATCAAATGTTCAATTCTCCTTCCGTGCTCTGAGTATTAAAGTTATACAGAGAGCTCATAGTTTGCAAATACATATAATCATTTCGATTTGTTTAAATGAAAAACCCTGTATATCTCTGTATTTTTGAAAAGTTATTTTAATGAGCTGCCTTTTGATGTTTTCTTTCGTGGACCTAAATTCAATCGTTCTACAAATGTAAGTTTTCTCTGATTTTTTTGTATTTGTTATTTGTGGTTTCAGCAGTGGCTGGATTTGTATTTTCTAGACCTCGTTTTTTGTTTTGTTCAGAGAGTTGCAAGTATTTAAATTTGCATTATAATGGCGTTTGTTTGTTGTCCCTTGAAATAAATCAAATATTTCCGCGAGGGAATGCAAGAGAGAGACAGCAGCTTCGATGATGGAGACGGAAGATCTACCAGTTTGAACTTCAAATATTTCCGCGAAAATTCAAAATTAAAAACGACAGCCGTGAGAAGTGCGCGCGCACCAAGATGGCCGACGCCCCGGGAGATTTAAATTCAAAAAATTGAACTTAGAAAAAAAATCGGAAAAAATTCAAATTTCAAATATTCCCGCCAGAAATCCAAGATGGCCGCCAAAGTCGCGTAATTTTAATCGGAAGCTAATGCGTAATTTAATCGGAAGCTAATGCGTAATTTAATCAGTAGCACATATGTAAATTACATATCAAACTTCATATGTGATTAATTAGATCAAACCGCGAAATTAATTGGGTCAATCCGCGAATTAAAATTAAAACCGCGAAATCCGCGAATAAATCCGCGAATTAAACCGCGAATCCAGTGGCGCACCCGCAAATCAAATAAAAAGTGGAGGGGCGAACCGCCCCTATTCTACTCTTATATTAAATACGTAAGCATATCTAAAAAGCAGTGGAATATAGGGGTATGGAGTAACATACCAAAAAAAGCTCATTAAAGGGCTTTCAAAAATACAAAAATATATGAGGCATTCCATTAAAAAAAATCCGAAACTGCTAAATATGCAAATGTTTAGCACCCTGTGTAGCATTAATACCAATATCCACCGTTTTACACTCGAGAGGTAGTTCACAAAAAACATTTTCCTTCATTCAATTGTTACTTACAGCAAGCCGCCTGAAATTCATCATTTTTTTGCTTAGAATCGTCAATATCTACAAACAGGTGACGTTATACCCATGCAACTTTAGACCAAAATAAATAATATTTTAATGCAAATCTTTTTAGCTACCTAAATAAAGGGCATTTAAAAAAAGTAAATTTGATTCGCCTCACATTTTTGAGCCACCATGTATAATAAAAACTATTTAAATAAAGTTGCTATCTTTTGTTTTCTATATGACAGCCATATTAGTTAGATAGCCTTTAAAAAGAGCGTTTCAACGATGTACAACTTACCTGCAAAATATGTATTTATAAGGGAGATATTAATAAAATCATAAATTAATCTCTAATATGAAATTAGTAGGCTACGAAATTAAACACCAATGAGAAACGAAAGCGAAAAGTAATAGTGTAAAATAAGAAAATTACGTTAATTAAAACCTTGTGTACTCGTAGTTATTAATAAATAATTATTGTTATTTATTAAGATTAATAAGTATTGATAATGGCAAATAAATATTCAAATAAAGATAAAGTTGATATACTGGAAGTGTATTTCAAAGCAAATAGAAACTCTCAAAATGCTTGCACGAGTTAAGCTGCAACCAAGACCATAATGCAAGGCAATAATATTCCGACATGTGACATTAAAATCCATAACAAGAAGTCAATTTTCGAAAAATGGAACCAGCAATGGTTCAATAACCCAGACATCAAATTAAGGAAAATTACGCTATGGAATGAAAACCACCAGTGGAGCTGACCAGACAAGAGGAAGTAAAAATAGGCAGGATAACAATAGGTCACAGTATTATCACCCACACCCATCTAATGAAACAAAACCCCCCACCAGTGTACACCACTTGGAATCAACATGTAACCATAAAACACATAGGGCCGGTTGCAGAAAGCAATGTTTAGTCTGGTGTTAGCTAACATCGCGTCAAAGTGAACAAAAACGAATCAAATCTGAAATGTTTATGATAACTAATACATTAGTAAACAAAATGTGATGCGATTTTGTTCACTTTGACGCGATGTTAGCTAACACCAGACTTAACATTGCTTTCTGCAACCGGCCCATAATATGTGAATGTCGGAAATACGAACACCATCGTAACATATGTGAGCTAGGACACAATCTGTGCGATGTATTAACCAATACTATCGACTAAATGAACAAACTGTTCCTGTTTTTGAAAAGCACTGGTCTTTTACAATTGTTATAAGTGTAACCATATTGTGACATCGTAATATCATAATGGTTGTTAATATTGAAAAAGGCAACAACATTTATTCGTTGTCTAATCTCTCAAGAAACCAAAAATCCTAAACTGCTTGAGCACACTTGTCGACCGCGACTAGCTTCGCCGAAGACGGTCGTGCGGTACTTTGAGTTCTTCAAATAAATTAATTACGTAAGACCGGTAGAGCGCCAACAAATTTTGACAATAACGACGAATTTGCTCAGGCTTACAACGTAAATTCGTAAATTCCAACAGTCCAAATCTCCTGAAAGAAAGCTCCAAACAATCATCGAAAGCAGTAACAAATAATAATAACCACAATTAAATATCACAGTATAATTGGCATTTAAATATCACAGTACGATCGACACATCATTTAATGTACAGTCGTGTTCAAATAAATCTGGGACAATGCTTTTTTCATATGTAGGTTCAGTTAAGAATTGAAGAATATCTCTATGGATTTCATGCTATCTGAAAGAGTTACATTAAACTTTAACAGGTAATGAAATTTGTAACTCTTTCTGATAAGAGAAAATCCATGGAGACATTCTTCAATTTGTAACTCAACCTGCATGTGAAAAAAGCACTGTCCCAGATTTATTTGCACACGACTGTACAAGCTTACTCAAGTACTCGTAGTAAACTTCCAAAATTGCGAGTGCGCTACTAAATGCCGGAATGTCAACAATTAATACAAATGATCATACAACACAGTTACAAACTCTTGAACAATAATTTACCGGTAACTGCACAAAAAATTAAAAGCGACTGAGCGGTCCTTACTCGCCTTCTCGCAATGCTTCGGAAAAATTAATACTTAAGGTACGCAAGCCGAAATGCGGCTGCACATAAATAGTTTAGGATAAAATTTTATAGCGGCTTCCGTCGATCACATCCCAAAATGCGTATCGGGGATCTAGGCGGGCTGAGGAATTTGGCAATCGAAGAGTAGCAAGGCAAAGTCGCACACAGAAGATAGCGGCGGCGACGGCTGGTTTCCAAACTCTAAACTAATGGCCCAAAACTGCTTTTCAAATTCGGAACTAAAGGCCCAAGACTGCTTTGCCCGAAACGGCTTTCCCAAAACGTCTTGCTAAGGAAAAACGAAACCCAAAATACATGCGTGCAAACGAAAAACAATATAAAGCGGGGCCCCAAAACCTTCATATATACCAAAAACTGACAGCCCGTGCAGTGGCAGGACAAGAAGAATCACCAGTGCAAGCCCCAAACACCTATGCGGCGCTCCGCCAAACAAAAGCAACGGGCACAGACAAAAGAATGCCAACATCGAGAGCGTTCCGGCCGCCTCGCGGTCAAGCTAGGCCAAGGAAAGCGTGTCGATAACGATAACACGCGCCATAGAAATCGCAAATGATTAAAGGCGCAAAACCAGCGTTGAGGAACTACAAGGAGTGCAGAAAAACCATAACATGGTATGTATTATTTAAAATTAGTTCCAAAGGCTCTGACAGTCGAACTACTTTAATATTTAATTTAAAAATACTTGAGGAATAAGAATCTGGAATCACCTATAACTTCACAAAATCTGCGGTATCTTTTTATAGCGCGTGTTTACAATATTTGGATCAGTGGATAGGGCAGTTTGGGGATATAAAAGTTTGTCAGTGGTTTTTGCTAAACAATGTATTGACTTGGCCAGAACTGAAAGAAAAGTTGGATTTCATTTCAAAGAACAAAAGCAAGAAATTGAAAGAAAAAAACAGCATAATAGAGCAAGAGGTTAAAACCTAAGAAGTACACGAAGTGGAAAAGCACCAGAAGAAGGCAACATCGTCCCAAAACTATTCTAGAAAGGTAGAGAAGGAATAGTCAAATGACTAAAAGATATTTTTAAACCAGCATGGGATAAAGAACAGATATCAAAGGACTGGAGAAAAAACGTAATTTTCACCATACATAAGAAGGGAGAAACAACAAACTGCGATAAGTAACAGATAATATGCCTATCTTCAATAGCTTTGAAAATTTACACAAACGCTATAAAAAAGGATTGAGAAACGAAATCGAAGAGATACTAAATTCAAAATTAAAATATACACCATCAGACAGATAATACAGAAATTGACGGATGAAAATAGTCTTTACAGCAGCATTTGACCAAGTACCAGGAGGGTATATATGAAGGGTACTGAGAGAACTACAAACAAGGCCAAAGCTTACAAAAATAATAGAAGATATATTTAAACTAGTGCTAGGAGTAGTAACACTAAACGTACAAAAATCTCAAGAATTTAATATAGATAGAGGGGTTAAACAAGCCGATATTTTGAGTCCACCGCTGTCCATGATTTACATGAACAAAAATTAAAAGGCATAAAAATAAAATAAGAAGAAGATTATCACATCAATCTCATTTTTAATTTTTAATTAGAATTATTAATTTATTATCTTTCTATATTATGTTTATTACATACTGTAGTAGTATTTTATTTAAAATTTGTGTGTACCTTTGCTCATTCTGATTTCGGTTGTACTACAGTTCTTTATTATTTATTTGTATTATAGGGCATCACTAGTATTGTATATGTAAATAGGTTTGTACACTGTTACCTAATTTTAGTGCTCACGGCATTGTTGGTGACAGTATAAATAAATAAATTAAATAAATAAATAAATAAATAAATAACGATCTAAGAGCTGATATACGCAGATGATATATTAATAATGGCAGGAAATACAAAACAATTGCAAACAAAATATTAACATATGAAAAGCAACCGGGAAGATAAAGGCATGAAGATAAACGTAAGAAAAGGCAAAATAGTCTCGCAAATGAAGAAAGAGAAGCAGGAGAGCCGAACGCAAACAACAATTGGAGTATATGAAAAAAATACGAATATTAGGAATGATAATAAACATGGATAGACGATTAAAAGAAAACCTTAAGAACAGGATAAACATCGAAGAAGTTAGGATAATGATGAGAGATCGAAATACCTCTAAGAGAATGATAGAGGACCCAAGCCGCAAGATATAAATGGGAATACAGAAAGAAGAAGAAAAAGAATAACAAATCTGATTATAAAATTGATGATGTAGAAATGTCTGATGAAATAGTAATAATAATTGTTTGTAGCCTTCTCAGTTTTCCGTTATTTGGAAAATTCCTGATTGCCAGCTCGCCTTGGAATTTGTGGACTGTATGAATTGTAGGTTTCACTGAATAAATACACTCGTTGAAAGCCGGAAATATGTTACTTTATTAGCAATAAACAACACATTGAACATTTGAACATTTACAAGAATTAGCTTTCGTAGAGCGGACCGGTTTGCATGCTGCCAGGTTGACAGATGAAACGTAAGTGAATTTTTAGAAACGGACGCCCGCCTGGCAGTCCACTGCGCACAGTATGAATTCAGAATGCAAGAGAAGCGGCAAAAGTTTATAAAGTCCTTAACATACCGCCCGCCTTGGAAAGGGTAACCTTTCAAATAAAACAGTACAGAGTTGACATGTAAAAGCTAGAGTAAAACATGTAACGTGAACACACATATATACAAAGCATAATAGTACATGGATCTTAATCTAGTACAAGAAAACCCGAACAATGGGGAGCCAAAAGGCTTTACGAAAACTGCGCTGAACGCTAACGCACTAGTTCACAACACTAGGTAGCGGGCACAATTTGGCGAAGGATCGCTTAATGATCCCTGACACAGTGTTCACTGACGCCACACGCGTAACGCCGTCAAGGCCAGGGTGCAGCTCGGTGACCCGGCCTAACCTCCACTTCAGAGGGGGTAGATTGTCATCCTTGATGAGGACCATGGAACCAGGCTGGAGGTCCGAAAGATGCGTGCGCCATTTGGTGCGCTGTTGGAGTTCCGAGATGTACTCCTTGCTCCATCTTTTCCACACATTCTGGTGAAGTTGTTGTATTCTCTGGTATTTAGACAGCCGAGACTCGACTATCTCAGTAACGTTGGGATCAGGCAGTGACACCAACGGACGACCAATCAGGAAATGAGCAGGAGTCAAAGGCTGAAGGTCGTTTGGATCAGAGGACAAAGGGGACAGGGGTCGGGAGTTTAAGGTCGCTTCCACCTGTGCTAACAAAGTGCTAAATTCATCATAATTTAGACTAGCGTTACCTATAACGCGACGTATGTGATGTTTGGAGGACTTGATTCCGGCCTCCCACAATCCGCCAAAGTGAGGACTGTGCGCAGGTATAAAATGCCAAGCTACTCCGTCGTTCGCGACTGATTCGGAAATAGAAGGGTTTTGTTCCGCGAGAAAATTGCCTAATTCGATTAACTCGGAATTAGCGCCTACAAAGTTAGTGCCGTTGTCTGAGTAGACATGGAGCGGTTTGCCTCGTCGAGCCACAAACCGGCGAAAAGCCATTAAGAAGGTTTCAGTAGAAAGATCAGCGACCAATTCAAGGTGCACTGCCTTTGTGACAAAACAATAAGCTGTAACTCGTTGTAAGCGAGCGAAGCTTGAATACTGATTGAACGGAAATGGTTCAACAGAGGTTACAGGAAGACTCTGAACTTCTTTTTTGAATTCTGGAAGCTCAGCACGAACGTGTTTGGAAGCAGGCCAAGATGCCTCACCTTCGCTTAGCCAGGTGGGACCATGCCACCAAAGGCTTAACAGACCCAGCGGGTCAGATATCTGCGATCTTTCAGACAAGATGCTACGCTTGGTAGCCTTACTACTTGTAGAATTTGAAATATGGGATATTTCAGACAAGCTGCTACGATTGGTAGCCTTACCACTTGTAGAATCTGAAATATTGAACATGGAAGTAGGCCAAGATGCCTCACTTTCGCTTAGCCAGGTGGGACCGTGCCACCAAAGGCTTGACAGACCCAGCGGGTCAACTATCTGGGAAATTTCAGACAAGCTGCTACGATTGGTAGCCTTACTACTTGTAGAATCTGAAATCTGGGATATTTCAGGCAAGATGCTACGCGTGGTAGCCTTACTACTTGCAGAATCTGAAATATTCTCTACTGATAAGAATCTTTTCTGAGCGATTTGCAATGAATCGCCCAGTACCTCTACAGGCTTCTTGAAAGGGATAGAGACAACGAATCGACCATTCGCTTCTCGTTGAGTATTTTGCACGAAATGTGCCTCACAGGCGTTCTCTTCATTTGTGCGAACCTTTTCCTCTGGGTAATGTTCGAGTTGCCAAAACCTAGCAATGGGGTCAGAAGCATCCTCGATCGTGCCAAGATTGCACTGTACAGGGTACGCAGAAGGAGGGCCTGTAGGGCCAGAAACAATCCAACCAAAACGAGTCTTTTGGAGGATGGGAAGATTTGGGCCTAGACCAATTTGTCCAATACAAAGGAGCTGCCAGAAAATGGGCGAACCAATCAGAATGTCGATGGTGCCCGGTTGGTCGTAGGACAGATCTGATAACTTGATGTTATCAGGAACCTTGAAGCTGTTTCGCTGGACGCGAAAACTTGGGGTAACACCCGTAATCTCATCGAGAACAAGACAGGATAGGCCAATGCCGTATGAAGTGTGAGGGGCTTGCAGCTTGATATCACACCTAGCCTTGATTTGAGAAGTGGCTTTACTTAAGCCAGAAACAGTAACGTTGACTTCGCGAATTGGAAGCTTCAACCTTTTACACAAATCTGAACGTATAAAGTTCGATTGGGAACCGGAATCCAACAGGATTCGCACAACGTGAGGCGTACCATCATCAGCGATGAGTTTAGCGGTAGCCGTAGGTAAGAGTACCTGAAAAGCATTCGAACAGAATGCCGAAATCGATTGGTTTAGTTCAACAGGGGTTTCTGCCGACATCGCAGATCCTGGTTGACTAGAAGAAACATTTTGAGGTTTATCCTCATGAAGAAGTGTGTTGTGCCTTGATTTGCACTTTCTACACGTATATTTGGAGCTACAGTGGCTCGCAAGGTGACCCTGAGTTAGGCAATTAAAGCATACGCGGAGCTCTTTTGCCTTTGACTTTCTGTCAAGAACAGACAGCTTGACAAACTTATCGCATTTGTACAAGGAATGAGATCCTTTACAAAGTGGACACGAAGGGGTACCTGACACAAATGATTTAGAATGTACCTTGGAAGACCTTTCGGGTCCAAGCTTGCTATCTTTTACCTCTAGAGTTTCTAGAAGCCTTGCTGTATTTTGTAAGAATTCCTTGAACTCATCAAGATTAGGCAGGTCAGAACTTGACCGGTTTCTAAGGACCTCCCATTCACGAAATGTAGTGGGGTCCAGTTTTTTAGAAATTACATAAATTATAACAAAATCAAGAAGCTCGCTTTCGGTAGCTAATGATTTGATTGCTGCAAAATGTTTGAATAACATATCGCTA
This sequence comes from Agriotes lineatus, assembly GCA_940337035.1. Lineage (NCBI taxonomy): Eukaryota > Metazoa > Arthropoda > Insecta > Coleoptera > Elateridae > Agriotes > Agriotes lineatus. The sequence goes on along the minus strand of OW679196.1, from coordinate 144,834,136 downwards.
ATCGTACGTAATTTAGTTGCAGATTTCTTACTGCAAGATTCAAGTTCAAAAATAGCCTTGAGGTGGTTATGAACCAGAATTTTTGGATCATTGTATCGATTGCACAATGCATCCCAAGCTAGAGTATAATTACTCGCAGTAAACTCTAAACTTTTTATAATTTGGCTTGCATCACCCTGTAAACTAGCCTTTAAGTAATGCAGCTTTTGAATATTAGTCAGAGTTTGATTCTCATGAATTAAGCTACTAAATATCTCACGAAATTCTAACCATTCTGAAACACTTCCTGAATATTTGGGAATCGAAATGGCAGGAAGGCGTACAGCTTGATTATTGCAATGCGAACTGCAATTTGAATGCGTTGATCTCACGCTACCATTAGGAGATCCAGAACGATCTGGTGCAACATCAGACTGCTTGTTGTATTCATTAATCAAATATTTAGCTTGTGAGATTGCAAGAAAATAAGAGTCTTCAAATTCGACTTGTTGCTGCATTTCAGATTCTGAATCCTTACTGTTTTCTAAAATTTGTTCATGAACCGCATAATATTCCGATAGCACGGTGGCTATAGCATCCAATCTTTCTTGCAATTGAATGCTAGATAAGAATTGATCTTCATCATGAATTATTTGCAAAGATTGTACGTAATTTGCAAAACGCGTAAGCTTGCCCTTGATAGAGCCACGTGCTCTTACAAGTGGATCCATAATTGTTGAGATTAAAAACAACTTAAGGATGAAACTAACTTTTCGTACGCCACTGGCGTGAATTTTGTACGCTTCTGGTACGCGGACCCAACGGGTCAACTATCTGTGATATTTCAGGCAAGATGCTACGCGTGGTAGCCTTACTACTTGCAGAATCTGAAATATTCTTTAATGATGAAACCCTTTCGCACGCCTCTGGCGCGAATTTGGTACGCCTCCGGTACTCGGAATGAATCACGACGCGGATGGCCGTGTACTACGCAAGACCAAATTGCGCCACAAACGCGAGACTGTTTTAACAACGCAAACGGCTCTGCAATTTGAAAATGCAGGGGATATCGCTAACAAACGTAATAGCTTGGCATTTCACGCAATTAAAATGTTTATATGACTCATAAACCATTTGTTTACGCAATAATACGCAGCTGAAATTATGCACATGTGCAAACACAGACGAAATAAACCAAATTTATGCATAGGAAATCACAAAAATAGGAAATTAGGCTTACATTGATATTGGTGTGTGCCGCTTTGCCGGTTTTCCTCGTTGCTGTGTTTCGTACTACCGTCTGGCTTGCAGCTGCAATGCCCACGTGCACGAACTTGGCGTTGATAGCACCGTCTGCTGTCTTCCTTCCTCTCGTTACGGGCACCGCATGTGCCCTCTTCGTTCCACGCGTTGCTGCGTATATGGGACGCTGTGGTCGATTACATGCGATGCAATACAAAACTGAATATGCTTTTGTACTTGCCAATGACCAATGTTGTCGAATGCTGTCGCGATTGGACTCGCAATGACCTAATGTGGTTTAATCCTGGCTCTGTAGGACCAATGTTTGTAGCCTTCTCAGTTTTCCGTTATTTGGAAAATTCCTGATTGCCAGCTCGCCTTGGAATTTGTGGACTGTATGAATTCTAGGTTTCACTGAATAAATACACTCGTTGAAAGCCGGAAATATGTTACTTTATTAGCAATAAACAACACATTGAACATTTGAACATTTACAAGAATTAGCTTTCGTAGAGCGGACCGGTTTGCATGCTGCCAGGTTGACAGATGAAACGTAAGTGAATTTTTAGAAACGGACGCCCGCCTGGCAGTCCACTGCGCACAGTATGAATTCAGAATGCAAGAGAAGCGGCAAAAGTTTATAAAGTCCTTAACAATAATATTTATTTCAAAATAGTTACAAAAGTAGATACAAAACAAAAGGAGTTGAAGCAGAAATAAATGAGTTAGCCCACAGCAGTTGAAAACTGGTGAGTGGGCGAATATGTCAACATGTAGCTTCCTTTTGTCAAATTTTATTATTTTATTAATAAAATAACCTAAAATAAAATAAGCAAATAAGTAGGATTCATTTTGTACAAATAAAGTTATCAGCAGTGAAGTAAATTACATATTGTTTTTGTCTACAAGGTTGTGTACATATTAACTATTGGAGTTTCCTTTAACAACTTTTTACTTCCTTTTACAAAAATCTGGTGTGATACACTCACACAGCTTCCTTTTACAGTGATCTTATAATTAGTCAAAAATTTCATTTTTAATTTTTAAAAATTTGTCAAAAATTTTCAAAAATTACAAATTCTACAAAAACGGTACAAAATAGAGCATTAGTTGAAGAGACAAATACTCTCTAGAATTTTAAGGTAAATTCAAAAATGTAATAATATAACGGGTGTTTTATTTAAAATAGGAGTTAATAAAAAATTTTAAAAAAAACAAAAGAAACCCACTTTAGAAGTATTCAACTGGAAAATCACCTATCTCACATCAATACACATTAAAAACGTAATAAAAATGTAAAGTCTAAAAAAATCGTTAGAGACGTTTTTAAAAAAATCGAAAAAAACTGAAAACTCACTAGAGTAAACACCTACTTCCGGTTATGCGATTTTCTTCAAAAGCTTGCTGTCTCATCTACATAGTACACAAAACTTATATATGAAGTTTCAACGCCATACCTCTTTTCGTTTTTTAGATATTCTGTTCACAAACAGACACACACACAGACAGACCAATGAAAAAAAAATATGTTTTTTGGGTTCAGGGGACTCTAAAACGTGAAGATCTGTTGAAAACTCAATTTCGAATTTTTGGGGTGAATCCAATACTTCCTTTATTGTAAAAGGAAGTAAGTAATAAAGGAAGTATTGGATTCACCCCAAATATTCGAAATTGAGTTTTCAACAGATATTTACGTTTTAGAGTACCATGAACCCAAAAAACATTTTTTTTTCATTGGTCTGTCTGTGTGTCTGTCTGTCTGTGTGTCTGTGAACAGAATATCTCAAAAACGAAAAGACGTATGGCATTGAAACTTCATATATAAGTTTTGTGTACTATGTAGATGCGACAGCAAGCTTTTGAAGAAAGTCACATAACCGGAAGTAGGTGTTTACTCTTGTGATTTTTCAGTTTTTGTCGATTTTTTCAAAAACGGCTCTAAAGATTTTTTTTAAACTTTACATTTTTATTGCATTTTTAATGTGTATTGATGTGAGATAGGGGATTTTTCAGTTGAATACTTCTAAAATGGGTTTCTTTTGTTTTTTAATTTTTTTAATTAACCCTTAGTTTAAATAAAACACCCGGTGTATTATTACATTTTTGAATTCAGCTTAAAATTCTAGAGAAAATTTGTCTCTTGAACTAACCCTCTGTTTTGTACCGTTTTTGTAGAATTTGTAATTTTTGAAAATTTTTGTTAAATGCTTAAACATTTAAAATCAAATTTTGGGCTAATTATAAGATTACTGTAAAAGGAAGTTGTGTGCGTGTATTATACCAAATTTTTAATTTTTTTCTAAAGTATTGATACTTGGGAAATTTTTAATTTCTTGCGAAAGGCAAGATTACAGTCGAGGAGCTAACTAACTTTGGGAACGTTATCCAAAGGTTTTTAATGCTTTTTCAAGCTGTATTTCTTTTTGCACTTTATAACGAGTAAGATGCCCATGTTCAATATTTTTTAAATTACCTTTTGTTTTATACAGAAGACAGAGTATTCTGTAACAGAATAGTTGCCGCAAGTTGAACAGGCCACATTCTTTGAAAAGCAAATCACTGGGATACAAGCGGTCCTTGCCAAGTATAATTTTGATGAAATATTTTTGCAACACTGTCAAATTTGCAAGGTGTGTTTTCAAAATACTCACCAACCAACGATTATTGTAAATGAGACACAGCCAATGCATGATATAGTATTTTTAGATTTTTAATATCTATATATATATAAAACTGAAAGTCATTCATTCACTCACTCATCAACGCCCAGCCCAAACCCTTGGACCTAGAAAGCTGAAATTTTGCACAGAGGTTCCCTTTATGATGTATACAAGGAATAAGGAAGGATATTTCGAAATTCAATCCCTAAAGGGGTAAAATAGGGGTTCCAATTTTGTATGGAAAAATAATATTAAATAAAGATTTCGAATTGAAACTTTGTAGGAGTACTCCTAAAAACAAATAAGCAAACACGTATTTCGTGAAGGGGCGGGACGGGACAGGACGGGACGGGGCCGGAAAAAGGGACGGTGACGGGAAAAGGGACGGGGACGGGGACGAGGACGGAGACGGAGACGGGGATGGGATGGATGGGATAACAGAAAATAATTAGTCATTATTTAATACACAAATAACGAACCTCGCGCGTACGAAGTCGCGGGTAACAGCTAGTCTAATATATTTTTAAGTTGTTTAAATATGAATAAGATTGATCTTAATTTTTTTATTAGTAGGTTCACGTGTATGTCCCATTTAAGATGTTGATCTACGTATATACCCAGATAATTTAAGTTATTAGTTGGTTCTATACGATATTATTTTTGCCCATCCATAATAATTAAATCTGTAAGTCTTCGTGTCTTTTTTGAGTAACAAGAGAACGATATATATTTTGTCTTCGTGAATTTGATAGATAAAAAATTTTGATTAAACCAACTCTTAATTAATTTAAAATATTCTTCCGCAGTACTTTTTACTTCGTCCCAAGTATTAGCCGTATACATTAATACTGTATCATCTGCATAAGATGGTATACCAACTGTATTAAGTGCAAGCAAGTCATTTATATATAATAAAAATAAAATAGGCCCCAAAACAGTACCTTGGGGTACACCACATGTTAGAGTACAAGCCTCACTTATACAATTGTCAATTTTTACATATTAAATTCTATTCGCTAAATAGTTTTTTATTAAATTTAATGATACACCACGGAAACCTATATTTTCTAAAGTACGTAATAATATTTTATGATTAATTGTATCAAACGTCTTGGCAAGATCCAAGAAAATGCACAAAATCTCTTTACTATTATCAATCGCTTTATATATATTGTCAGTCAGAAAAGATATTGCGTTTTCCGTCGATATCCCTTCCCTAAAACCAAACTGTCTATGAGAAATAATGTTGTATTTATTTGTAAAGCTAATAATTCTATTCTTTATAATTTTTTCTGCAATTTTAGCAAGGTTTGAGATAAGAGATATCGGTCGATAATTGTTGAGATCTGTTTTATCGCCTTTTTTAAAAAGTGGTTTTACTATTGCAATTTTAAATGCAGAAGGAAAATTTCCTGACTGCAACATATTATTCATAATATGTGCAACAGGATGTTTTATATGTTTTACGATACTTTTAAGAATTTCTGTTGTAATACCATCTTGGCCTGGTGATTTTTTTGGTTTGAGTTGCTTTACTAACTCCTCAACTTCATTAGCATCTGTTGGATGGAGGTACAGGATTTGGTTAATATTTATTAGTCCAGCAGGTACGTCTTGAGCGGGTTTTGGTTATTTGGTATAGTGTTTGTCATTTTTTCACCAATAATGGTAACAAAACGTTTATTAAATTGATTTGCAATGTCAATTTGATTTGTAACGGTAACTTTATTAATCTTTATTTCTTTTATTTCCAAGTTTGAGTGTTCTTTGTTTATAAATTGTTTTGCCATAGCCCACAATATTTTGCTAGAGCCCTTATTTTGTTCAATTTTGTTTTGGTAATAATAATTTTTTGTGGCCCTAATCAATTCTGTTAGCTTATTTTTATATTTTGCATACTCACGTCCAAGTTATCAGGTTGTGACATATGCTTTCTGTATAACATATTTTTTGTGCTGACAGACTTTAGAAGACCGCTCGTAATCCAAGGATTACGCCGAACTTGTGAAGATTTAATGCGATATGTTACAGTACAAAGTTTAATGACATTTTGAATTTTACTAATTAATATGTTAGTTGCCTGATCTACATTAGCTGTGGCATATATCTGATTCCAATTCTCGTCTTTTAAAGTATTATTTAATTTGTATTCACCAACTTTAGTTATAGTTCTCAAGTTACTACGTTTTTCAATCGGTGCTTTCAAATTTAAGTGTGAAATTATACAAAAATGATCACTAATATTAGTTTTAAGGACAAACGACTCATGCGAATTGTTTTTAATCTGTTTTAAAAATATATCGTCAATACATGACTGAATCTTTATTTACTCTTGTGTATTTATTTATTAACAATGTAAAACCGGCCTCGCTCATTATATTGAGGTAATCTTGACAAAAATCAGCATTTGATTTAATGTTAATATTTATATCGCCAACCAAAAAATAAACGTCACTTTTAATTTTATTTTCATTTCTCAAATAGTGTTGCAAATGACACATATCGAATGTGGCCTGTAGATCGCACTTACTATATCTATCTTATCGATAACATAAATGGATATTTTGATTATTTTGATTTCGCCCAAGTTTATAATTTCAGATTTATAGTTGTGTGAATCTTTTATATAAACTATTGCCCCGTAATTTTGTTTATCGGTTGCAAGATATAAATGCCTTGTTTACATATACAAAGTAGGCTGGTAACTAAATCATAACTGATCTGTACGGTAATAGTCCATTACCGTACATGGCAACCATAACCATACAGCAACCGATAAACTATTGAACAAATCACGGATGTTATGAATCATAACAGCTGTCAGGTCATTTTGTATTTTAATTAGCCACCTACGCTTTAGGGCAGCGTGCCCGTATGTTAAACCCTTTGAGTTACTTATTTGGCTTCATCGCCTAATTCCATAATAATGATTTTGCACATATTTGGCCTCAAGCGCAGTATTTCTCGTCATCCGGGGCACCCCTTTGTTGGTACTTTGACAATCGAGTGTTAACGCTCGCAGGATTTCCGAACCTTCTAGAATTTACGCTGTTGGTGTGACTGCGAGGCCTCGGGCTGTCTTTGTCACCGGCACTTATTTGTTTTATTGGGCGCCTTGCCATTGGCTGTCTTTGTCACCGGCACTTATTTGTTTTATTGGGCGCCTAGCTATTGGCCGTCGTAGTCACCCGTTTGGCGGTTGAATCCTCAGATGCAGTATTTTTAGCGGTCGTTTCGGTCATTCGGTCTCCGGTTGTCGAAGAAGTCAGTCGTTGCAGAGCAATTCCAAGGCGGCCGGCGTCTCACCTTGTGCGGGGCGCCGTCCCTTCCTTTTGTGCCGTTATGGCGGCGTGTCTTTTGTCCATTTGTGCTGTTACAGTGTGTTCCCGAATCCATTAAACTATATTTGTACTTTTGTACCGTTGCCGAGAAGGCTATCTTCGTATCAAGTGCTCCCGCGGTCAGGCAGTTCGCAGAGACTTCAGTTTCGGCCGCGAGAAAGTTGTAGGTGTTATTTGACCCGATTGTTAACGGACGCTTTCGAATACCGTGTGCCTTGTCGGCGTCTTTACCACAGCCATAGTGGGATTATAACGAGAGCGTGCCTTGTTTACCGTCTTCATGCAAGTCCTCGCCGCCCCTTTGGGCCGCATATCGTGTCCTGAGAGGGATTCCTTAGTAGTGTCGTTTGCACCTGCAGCCGTGAGCTTTGCGACCATCCCTACGCTGTGAGACCAGCCCATTGCAGTACCGAAGTGTAAAGCCAGGTGCAACTAATACAGGTCAGATCATTCAGTGTGTGTTGTATGTAGTTACCGCTTTATCGTCACCATTTAAAAGTTACCGACTTATTTAGCAATTTACATTGTAGCGCAATATATCAGGCGATGTTAGAGTATTTGTGTAGATTTAATTAGATAATTTTCGATACCAATTTCCTATTAATGTAACAGTAACGTACCGATTCAAAGTCTCGTTTATGCAGTTGCTTTAGTACAGTTAAAATGCACCAATTCAATCACTAATCCGGGTACTAATTAAGCATTTCATTTAAGAATTTTTGTTAACGTAATATTACTGCTCAGTGTCGCTTGATTTACAGTTTTGTGCGTGACGTTTAGTTATGAAAACCTTTGTTTACGATTTGAATAATAATGTTTGCTGTGAAAGCCCTTTTTACGTATTTAATAATGTTTGTTGTGGAAACCCTTTCGACCTTTTGTTTACCAAGTTTGTTTATGTGTGCGCAGACCAATATACCGGATTGTTTAAATTACCTGTTGTTTTCTTTGTGCCGTTTGCATGCTAATTTTCAGGGTTATGATATACTTTGTGCAGATAAATGTAAGGTGGAACCTGGAAAGCAGCTTAGAGCCATCAAAGGTAAGTCGGTACACTCGTCGCTACAGCTTGGGAGTCGTCGGTTTTCTCGAAATAGTTATTTGTGTACTTCTCGCCCCGTCTAACCGTCCAGGTCCGGTTTTACGGGAATGTTGTAAGACAGACTTGGTGGCGCCCTATTTACTTTTATCGATACCTACCGACCCTCTGGCCGTTGCCCTTTTGGTAATCTCGTTAAGGACCCGCCCAGCTCCACTGATGCCTTAGCCGGCCTATCTTGTTGCGGCTTGGGTAGCGGCCTAGGAGAACCTTTCGTCCCGATTTTGTCAAATATCGCCCGCGCCGGCCGTTTCGTTTTTATATGAGCCGGTGCGGTGTCGTAAAGTCAGTTCAAGACCGTAACACAGCCTCAGATGTTTTAAAATACAATACAACATCTGCGGCAGTTATGATATTCATAACATTCCTAGATATGTTAATAGCTATTAACAACTCCTTGATTATAAATTGATCTAAATCCCGGTACCTATGTTATAAAAATCTTTGTTATGTATTTTCCAAGTTTCAGTAAAAACTATGCAATCAAAATTGTAACTCAATTCGTTAAGTAAGAGTGTCATTTCATTAATGTTACGATTTACATTTCTAATATTATTATGAAAAACAGAAAAACAATTAGTGTTTTTATTACCATTATCTACCAAATAGTTAATATATTCTCTCGCCTCGTTCATTTCTGCTGTATCCTCCAGTACATAAATAAAGTCTCTTAGATATTGCTCCATAAACGAAGAAACAATTTAAAAGATATCTGAAATATAACACATTAGTCTAGATAATATCTTTTTCACACTTAATTCTAACTCTTGGGCTATTCTCAGTTTTTCTGGCTAAAAAAGTTTAGCATTTTTGAACCATACATACTTAAACATTTTTTGGCTGTTAACCATTTTTTGTTTAGTCAAGTACATAAGCCGTTTAAAGTAAGATGTCAGATGTTCACTTACGTAAATCAGAGTAGCTTGCTGACTGGGAAAAGCATCCTTAGGGTTGGACGAATTAGTTTGCTTTTTGCTAGTAGGTTATATCGGACCATTCTGGTGACAAATTGAACTACGATGGATTTCTTATTATTTGCAGATAGAATGCGATGAACTGCCTGGATGTCAGCCGCTGATACTGATATTTGAGCCTTTTCGCCAATCTTTTGAATAAGATAAAGTAAATTTTCTTCTTTTGTTTCTGGAATGCCGTCAATTATCACATATGATTTCGATTGTATTAACGATCTTCTTGAATAATTAGATTTAGTTCTTGGTTTCCATTTCCTCTTGTTTTTTTATTAGCTTGGTATTTTCTTCCGTTAACTTTTTCACCGCTTTAGTGTAATCATCTATTTGCGCACTATAATATTCAATTGATTTCTGAAATTCTTTTGTCTGAGTGATAACTTCGCCGTTCCATTCTTCTATTTTTCTTATCAATTTGGCCATTAATTCAGCTGTTGTATTATCCATTGGTATAACCGGTAGAGCGGCTTGTTGTACTTGGTTAGAATCCGCATTATTCTGTTCTTCTAATTTATTTCATACAGCATAATACAGCGCCACATGTCTTTAAAGTCATTATTGCTCGACTTCCATTTAGCTTCGCAAACTCCCGAACATAGATAATGCATTTTATACCCGTAGCCATTACAAATAATAAAATCACCATCCGACGGGAGATTCTCATGGCATTTCTCGCATTTATGCATTTTCTTAGCATACAGTGCTTTATAATATCACACCGGCAAGGAAGTATTCACTAATATAAGTAAACTTAGAGAGCGCACCTCAAAACGCGTCCGGTTCGCTTCGCTACACGTGACAGAATAAATCCTGTGTAAAAAAATTTAACAACGAAAAATGAATCGTTCCCACTTCTTTTTTGTAGCATATTTCACTTAAACATAAATGGTTTTCATATATAAATGGCAACAAAATACGCTAAATTAGAATAAATCGAGGAATAAATATACCTCAGAAACTGTCTCAGTGTGTGATTAAAGTTTTCAAATTTTATTTGGATTCGGCTACAGTTATTTCTTGATTTTCGTTAGAAGCCGAGTATCAAGCTGAAAAAAGATTTATTTTTGTGGCTCTTACTTGCCGAAGGGTATTCAGCATTTCCAGATTTTAATCAAAAAAGCCACGAAGTTAACGTAAGATCTTAAATGCTCCCAATAGAGGTGAAAACTTGATGCAGTTCTGAACGACTGTTTGTCTAGTAACTAAGATAACTACTTTTCCTCCAACAAGATTGCAGTTATAGTTAATTCAAGGGGAGATGTTTATGTAGTCTACCTAGGCATGAAAGAAAAGACCGCGAGGAATGAAAAAAGAATTTTCAACATATGTTCCTTCAACATCTATACACTTTTCCAACATTTCTGCTATAACAAAATCCCTTCATAAAAAAATATTACGGCAACTCTTCCAATAAAGTCATTAATATCGGTTTTTTGATCATCATCAGAAGAAAATCTCTGTCCTCGTAATTATTTTCTCAACTTAGGGAAAAGATAATAATCGCAGGGAGCTAGATCTGGACTATGGGGTGGATCTCCCAACACGTAGAAACCACATTCCTCAATAACTTGTCGAACATTTTGTGCCTTACGCACCTTGCAATTGTCATGCAGCAGTATGATTTTTTCAGAAAAATTTTGAGGTTTTTTCATTCAGAAGGCAGCTTTAAAATTTATAATGATCTCTCTATAAACATCACCGGTAATTATAGTGATCTTCGTCGTGTTCTCAACCAACAGAATTTTTTCGCAATCGCAGAAAACCGTTGACATCAATTTCCCCGCTGACCACTGCGTTCTCGCTTTTTTTGGTGATGGTGACCTTACTACATGGACTTTTATTTCGTTGGAGGGTACCAGTGATGTACCCAGGTTTCATCGCGTGTGATAATTTTCAAAAAGAAATCACAGTCTTGTTTTAAAGTATTCAAATTTTCCTGGAAAATGTCTTGCCTCACAATTTTTGGTTTTGGTGTGAGAAGTTTTGGAATCCATCTTGGTGACACTTTGCTCATCCCTAAATCTTCAAGTCAAATTTTCAAAACCGTTGTCTCTGTTGTCATACACAGCAATCACTCGTTCATTGATAATTTTTCTAACATTTCCCTCTTTAGTCAAAAATTTTGTAATGCTCCTGTGTTCCAATTTTAAATCGCTCATTTTTCACTATTTAAACCGCTGCCAAAACTACAAATATCTTTCAATTTCAACTCCGCTTAGTCAGAATACATACATTAATGAGTATGCTTCGACGATATTAGACTAAACCTAATTCAGGAATAGGCAACCGAGGTTTATTAGATGACGCCAAGTGTAACAACCGACGCGTAAAAATTAAATACCGTTTACAAAAATGTGAGACAAATCTGTGTTCATTTAAAAGCTAAGTTTTAAGTTTAATTCACTTAAAAGCGTCAAATCAGCTGCTGGACACATGGGTACTTTTTGTAAATTTAAATACCTATAGTGTCGTATTAAATAAAACAACGATTTACACTTTCATAGGTCACAATAAACAACTGCATTACTCCGTACATTTACACAATATGTTCACAATGCATGCGAATGTGGTCTGTAAATAATTGAAAAGTGTTATTTCCATATCGTTCAGCGTTATATTTTAAGAATTCAAATACTCGATCAGTTAATTAATACAACTCTAATAATTACAAAATGTCCTAAAAATTATTACGAACAGACTGACAGTTTATTGTTCTGTCCGCTGACTTCATAATTCTATATTGTCCTTCGACGAATGGAAAACGTTACTGTGCAACCTGATTGTTTGTAAGTGCCCTCCACATTTTAATAACAATTAATATTTCCAATATACGAATGTATCACTGAGAGAATAAATATGGGGCAAACACGGTTATTGTTAAATATTGCCCTAATTGTAGTCAAAATACTTAAGAGCCGGATGAGATTATTTCACCTCCTTTTTACTGTTATCCAAATTCATCTAAAAAAATATGATTTCACATCCACTTTACAATACGTTAACTAATTCAGGAACTCAAGGAGAGATTAGTTTTACCTATGTCTAAAGCTTTCGTATAAACTACGCAATAATTTAATGCAATATGTTAATTACATTGCAAATATTATTCTAAATTTCAGCGTATTAATGATGTCAGTGCGATTTCTCTATTATTAATAATCATAATTGCAATCACTATAAATAATGTTTGCGAATTTAATTACACGCGAATTGGACAAGGTTATATCGTCCATAAAATGGCAATAAAAACGTACTACTAACTGCAAACGTTGCACAAGAGAGTTCTAGATCGGAACTTTTGAAAATGTAAAAATTCAGCCAACACAAAGCATGCAGGGTGCGTTTGCTTGTCAGTAGATGCACCCTGCATACAAACAAGATCTATTTATATACTAATTCATTTAAGTCAGCATAACAGTCATTACATTTTTAATGTTTCACAAAGGAGACGAGTATGTGTAAAATATATGTTTGAACACGCACATTTTGCTCTATACGTAGTTACAGCAGTTACAGCTTACATTTCTCAGTCGCTAATGGGTTTTACGGTTTGCTACGAACGAAAGCTATGCAATTTTAAAATTGTAATTGTAGTGGTTGTCAGACAAGTACTTAGTTACTGACAGAATTCGTAAACCGAAACTGAATTTAGTCATAATTCAAGGACAAGAACACTAAATACATTCCAAGTGATATGTTCTTTTCAAACATGCAAGAGCGAAATATCAAGCCACGCAAAAAATTAACAAGAATAACGACAAAACCTCAACCGTGCCGTATGAAGACCACGATTAAATTAATAATGGAAAAACGACTATGTGCTCTCTATAAAATTGATCATTAAGGTAGTGAGAGACCAGATAACCCCTACCATTGCTTACACAAAGCTAAATATTAGAAGTCTTGACGTTAAAACAGAAGAAAGAATTATGGAATTAGAAGAAGCGCTGAAATAAATCAACTGGGACATTATGGCACTCCCGGAAGTGAGAGGAACAGATGAAAAGATACAAGAAAAGAAGAGTGGAATGTTATTTTACAACTTTAGGCAAGAAACAGACAAGCTGGAGTTGGTTTTTGGTATAAAAATAACTGTCATGAACACAATTATAAAATGTTGAAAGTAAACAACAATTTAAATTTGACACAGATCCTAGAGAAGAGAAAACATCTATAAAAATTGTCCAACCTAAAGGATGTAGAGAAAGTATTATTTCCAATAAAATAATACAGAAATTAACTTCACACTTCCACCATAACCGAACTAATTAGGGGTGCAACAAACCTACAACAATTTTTAAATAATATTCTAAATGTAGCAAAATCTTTATGGGAAGAAGCTCCACAGGAACTTAAAATTAATAAATTATCAAACGAAATAAAAATGATGGTAAAGAAATGATAAATATTGAAAAGACAAAGATAACAAATGCAACAGCAAAAATTGTTCATTGTGAATACAAAAATACAACCAAGGGAGCAATAAGAAACGAAATCACCAAAATGGAATATTCTATTATCGGTAGTAAATATACAAGAGGTTTGATGTTCTCCGATTAATTTGCATTTGATATAACAATTTGATTTTCAGGTAACTTGACAAGACAAATTTTCACTAATAGAATGACGAGTTCGTAGGACAACTCGCTTTATCTACCACTTTGTCGAGTCAGTGTACTGATTAAAAATCAAATTTATGGAAACGTAATTGCAGTGTTTTTGTCATGACGGTTATATCAGTAATTATGTATCAAGGGCGAATGACTTTGCCGGTGAAAAAAAATTGTGAAAGTTAGTTTGACTAGGGACATTGCCAAACAACAACAAATCTTGAGTAAAAATTTCCCAAGAAAAATCGCGAACTGGAAATAACTACATTTTGTGAACTATTTTCCAAATATTGGTCATTTTGTATCGGCACGTAATGAATATGACATTTATACTGAAGCTTTATGACAGTTTAAATGGTTTCCTTGAATAACCGCATTGATTAAAGCAATATATTCGGTGGTTGCCATAGATACAAATGATAAAAATAAACTCAAATAAAATTTCCAGGTTAATTTAGATTTTTCCACTATTAAAACACTATTCGCATTTAGAAGAGTACCTTTTGAGTGGATAATAAGAGCTAACAATAGACCGATTTAAAGGTTAAAGAAAGCTTTAATTGCTGGTCAAGTGATTAAAAATAATATGGCTTATGGGAATTTCTACACATTAGAAGAAGTCAGCAGCAATAAGTCTCGGGTTATACACGTATATCGATAATTCGTTGTACAATAATAAAACAGTGTCGTTTTGACAGTTTAAGTTATAACGGACACATGACCAAGCGTAGCATCCATACATTATCAAACAAAAGATCTACAAAAGTCGCGCAGGAAATCAGAAAAGTGAAAACATCAGATCGACGGGCTGTCCAGGATGTAATGCTACTCGCAAGGTAGTGATTAGTGTTATAAACTGGATAATTGGTGTCACGAGTGACTAATTGCATCCGCAGTTGCAATGTTAGAGCACACAAATAGAAACTTAATTCTCGGTGATTTAATGCTATGGGCGAACATCGGGGGCTTTGACAATTAACGGCAGGTACCCCGAAACCCTTTTGGGGTTAATAGCGAGCGGATGCACGAGGAACGAGAAAACCCCGTTGATCGCCCGTAGATAAGAAGACGAATAATAAAAACCTTTAACTGACGGAAGGCGCTTGTAAACTAGCGCCCTAACACTTTCAATAACAGACGTCCGGCTTAGAAATCGGGCACATTGTCTAATAGTACTTTCCCAAAAAGCGAGGACTCCAAGTATCCACCAGAAGTTACATAATCACAAACAGTGAAGCACCTAACCATTCAGTCCGACCCATTGGAGTCCATGCCAGTCGTTTAGTGGTATTCATTCGGTTTACAACATTCGAGATTCCGCGTCTACAAGTCGTCTAGCATGTTTTGAGTCCGTGTCAATAATAACTATATTAGTTCGCAGAGCTCTGTTGAAATACCAGAGCACGTTTTAATGTTAGTAGAAGCGTAATTTTATCGGGCATTATATATGTGTATTTGTAAATATTATCCTACATATATGTAATTATGTTGTTGAATATTATGAAATCTATTTATCTAAATGCTTTGGGTATCAGCAGTCTCGCCCGTGGACCAGTAATATTGGTTTTATTATTTAATTTCCGGATCAGCTTATGTAGCTATACACAAAACTGTTACTTAATGTCACTAGTAACTATATTAGCGCGGACAAGTCATCTCCATAGGAGATCCTAAGTCTCTATCGTCAGTAAGCAGATCTTGCTGCATTTTTCGTTTTAAGCGTTTATGGATGTGTTTATTTTTTAGTTCATAGTTAACAGCATTTGGGCGCTCACTTCATTTATTATCAAAAGTTTTAATACACTGTTAATGAATGTTTATATGGTAGGAATTTGTAATTCTTGGTGTAACGAACCAACCATACAGCGTTTGTATAATGAGGAGAAATTTGTTTTGAAAAACTTGCACTTTTTTAAGTACAGGGTTAGATGCTGGTAGCAAACTACCATTCGCATTCGTCTTTGATAAAATTTGCCTAGAAGCTAACCTTAAACATAATTTAATTTTACTTTACTTTTTCGTACTTTTTTTGAAAATAAAAACCGGCCAATAATTTAAGTCTAAAAATTTGCAAAATTTTAAGCCATCATACAACTTAATCGGTCCAGTATCTTTGGAGGAGATAAACAAAGAAACATACAAATAGCGATCAACGATTTTATGTTATAGGATATACTACATTCGAGTTTTAGTGCGAATATTCTTTACATGTATATGTATGTATTATCTATGACCTCAGATCCTAGGTCGCAGTTGCAGTGCTCAACTTGTCCCGGTTTTGGGTTACAAAATTAGAGCTTGTGTAGCAACCATTGTGTTAGGTGTGTGTGCTAATGATGTGTTGACCTTGTTACTCTATCTCTTAAGTCTGTGGTTCCGAGTAGAGCAGAGTTAATTTGGTGCCCAACTGTGAAAGATCGCACCGAACGATACCGATCGCCAAGGCTGAAAAAAAGTCTGCCCTCCGTGGCATGCAAAACGAAGATTTGCTTAATGCAAGCCTAACACTCTACCGACTGTGCTACACGGCTTCTTTATTCGGTTACTTAGAAGGCATAATTGTGAATAACATTCATTTATTTTTTTAGATATGTAGCTGGCAAGTCAATCGCTTGCCTAGATGTACTCCAAGGTGTTTAATTTATTGGTCTACCGTATTCTAGATGTGGTTGTTGTTTATTACTATTTCAGGTGGTAAAGTTAAGTGGGAACTAGAAGGGTTAAATTTTCGCTTCAGATTCGCTTGCCTTGAGTGAGATATTCCATTTTTGCAACCAAAAATTTAATTTACCTCCATACCACTTAAGACCACCCGCAGCAGTGTTTATATTTTCATTTATATGATTATTTCTGCATCATCTGCATACATAGTAATACTGGAAATAAATGTGTGGGAAATATCATACATATTGTTGAGTTGCAATGAGTAGGGCCTAGTATTGAGCTTGTGGTATTCCTGCCAAAATGTTTCTGTGAAGACAGGCTACTACTGACTTAGACTTGAAACTTCCTGTTGTTTTGATAAATTCACTGTCATTGTTTTATGGAGCAATTTTTGAGCCCCTACGATATCCACGGCTTTAGCTATGCCGATAGAAGTGATTAAAGTGTGTTGTTTAGCTTCTAATACCCTCTCGATGATTTCAGTTAGTCTAGCTAGTTGGTGAGTTATTGAATGATTTCATTTAAATCCGAATTGGAAGATAGGGATGCTGTTATTATTACTCACTTCGTTATTTAATCTAGTTGCTATTCATTTTTCTAAGATTTTTAAGAAAGTCGTTAATAAACTGATTGGACTATAATAAACAGATTCTTGTCAATGTTTCCTGCTTTATTAAACATGACAACGTGAGTATGAAAAATGACCAATTCTGACGCATGTTTATAATTTTATCATGACCTGGACACTTCCTATTAGGTAGTTTTTCGGTATATTTTGCTAGCTCCGTTCGTGTAATTGCTTTTATCGTCCCCGGTGAATTTGGAGTGTTGTTTAATTTTTTGGGCAGCGTATATGTTATTTTGGTAGCGAAAACACTTTCTATATATATTCTGCTAACATTTTCTTGTTTTTGTCAGTGGTTGCGAATGAGTCGGAGCTTTTTAGCACTGTTGGAGTAGGAGTCTTTCTAAGAATGCCTCTGGTTGCCTGCCACATTAATGGATCCCTAGGTATTACTATTTTATGTATGTTTGATAATACTTTATTTTGTGAGCTTCTAAAGTGGTTTTGGCATGTCAAATTAGCTGATTGAATAAGTAAAGTTCAGGCACTTCATTCCACACAGGAACATGGCCTGAGACAGGGCTATTCAGAGTCACCGAAATAATCTCTTTCCGAAAGCCAGTCAATTTGGCACACCTTTAACGGCGTACTGTGGTTTCGGCACCCAATTTTTAAAGCGACTGGATGGGCCGCCCGCCCGTTGCCAGATGTGGGAATTGAACCCTGTACCGTGGCACCGCAGCCTGAGCTCCATAACTGCTCGACCACGATAGCGACTAGCTGATTGAGTAGACTGTTTAAATTTAGATTTCTACTTCTCTGCCAATCTGATTCTGTTCTTTTCTTGGATTGAATTCAGTATTTCTTTTTGGGGCTGAAAATTGTTTTGGATTTTTCAGTTGGCGTTGAATTTTTGATATTTCTTGAAATGAAAAATGTATAAAGCTTTGAATATTTACCATTGCTGCATCTATATCAGCTTGAGTATGAGTATTATTGGATATTCTAATGTGTTATTCAATGTTTACTGAAGCATGTCCCAGTCGACTCGATCATTAATGCGTCTGGGTATGATTTCAACTGTCTGTGGTATCTTCTAAAAAGAATTGATTATGAGTAAATGATGAGTCAAGGTCTGCGGTCATAAGTCAAAGAGAGAACGATTTTAAGTAAGGCGTGCGCCTTTTATTTGGTTGTAGAACTTCTTCCTGGAGCGATGGAATTCTGATTCCCGCTACAGTCGTAAGAGCATCGAGAACTGTGTCGATTTTCGCCTCCCGGCATCCCCGCGTTGTGCTGCCAGGGTGCCTCTTGAAGAAGCTGTATTCTCGCTTCCGCTCGGTCGGTTTTTGTGCTTATGGGACTGTGTGCTTTTCGTCGATTTTTGGTGCCTTCTGAAGAAGTTAATGCACGTGTTAGAGCGGTTGGTCGAGAAACTTTCGCTGAGCATCGTTGGGTGCCATTGTAAACCCGGAATTCTAGGTTATCGCAAAGTGGCGGTTTCAAATTACGTTGCTTGACGGATTATCGTGGGAATTCCAGTAACAGGCTTATTTGTGCAAACCGAAGCTTCCGTATAACGTTTCGAGACCTGCCATATCCCCACGGACTTCGAATTTACCCTCGTGTGGATGTTAGTCCCAGACCGCTTCCGTCAGCAGCTTCCCGTTGCTATTGTGCAGCCTCTTCAGGCATCTTAGGGCAGTTTGGTACAAAGACGACCACTTGCAACTATGCTGGACGTTGAATGCCGCTAAATAAGCTCCTTCAGGTACCGTTTTTATTATGTACTAGATTTATTGTATGTAGTTTACAGTGCACGTAGGGTGTCGAACAGTTTTGCGTAATGTCATCGTAGCATTTACCGTGTGAACCATTGTAGTTGCCAATTTATCAAATTAATTAATTGCTGTCATACTTTATATTCCTGCTTAACTTGACGTTGTGGCAATTGAAGTGTTTGAGCCACATGTATGTACTTAACGTGAAGTATCCTTGTTATTGAGTCAGTATTGTGATTATTCAATGTTGTTATCGTTTGCGAGTCATTCCGTATTCCGTTCATTTGTAGTCAAGTTTACTGCATTTAACTAATTTAAGACGTCACGTAATATAACCTAAGCCTCACTAATCCGTGTCGTCGTATTTATTTTTGTTTTAAACCCTTGTTCAATTACATACTATTGTTAATATAGTTCATTTTATTTAACGATGTTTTCATTTGCCATTTATGATATTTGCATGGGTTTTGTATGTATTTTTCTGTTGTAAAAAGAGTTAAGCAGCTGAACAAGTATGTTTCCCACAAGGTACGTCAATGTTGTACGTGACTAGTCGACCAAACATTGCCAAGATAGAAGTAAAAAGGTGAATACTTACTTCCACTTTCAGAGCGAGTTGACCTGTGTTTTAGCTCGTTTAATGGATCGCAGCCCTAATCCGAAGGTAGTAAAGAACCAGCCCTTCTCCCTGAGCGTTTCAAGCCTGAGCAACCTTTTGTTACCGTCCATCGTAACGGGGTTAGAGCCACGAAGTTTATTTAAAATTTCCTGATTGTGGGTAACAACCTAGAAGACCCAAAATATTTCAATCCTTCTGATGTAGCTACCAAAATCTTTTGTACAAAAAACACTAAAAGTCCATATCTGCGGAAGACATTAATTCAGCCGGTATAGATACATTACAAGCCACATTAAGAAAAAGCCGTGTAACAATAAAACCCAACTAGCTTCCAGTTAATGAGTGCCTAAAAGCTACTCACTTCTGAAGTACATTGGCTCAACGTTCTCTCCCTAGTACTACGTAGTTTAATCTGGACTTGCAGGCTTCTGGACAACCATATAGAATAGAACTAAATTGTGTAAAACCAAAATGCCAGCAGATGTTTCCATGGTCCGACTCACCAAGAACTGCTGTTTGACTCCATATGAATTCACCTACATGATGTCTATATTAAATTCCCCTTACTTAATCCAGCAATAAGAATTGGGAAGAAATAAAGGAGACAGCGAACAGTGATTCACAAATCCCCTCAACGGACCAGACTCGAAGTTTTTTACGAAATCGGTGAATTGTCTTTAGCTGGTTCCTAGTTTACCTCGCAACACAGAACAAAACAGGTTAGTCCGACGTACGTGATTAAACAACCGTGCCAACGCTCATGGTATCCAATTGCACAACTTTGAAAAGTAGGTCTTGTAATACGCAAGAACCCAACAGAAAGAGTCGAAAAAGCTATTCTATACGAGGGGAAGATTTTTTCAAATAAGCCACACAGTGGAATATCGGAAATAGATTGTCAAATAAATTCACCCAAGTGGTACAACAGACATGGCCGCCTAGTGCGCTCAAATACCAGCTGTCAACCTTCAACATGCCAAAATAGACAAGCGATTTTTCAGGTAAATATTGAGATCCCACAGTTAATTAACGAACATGCCTTTTTCGGAGGGCCTTATCAGCGCCAAGAAACGCCATATAACACGAAGAGGGAAAACTGAAACGTACATCTGCAATTTTCAATATATGCCTGTAACGAACATCAACGATAACCTGTGGCAATTAAAAATCACCTATATATTTTAAATTTGCACAGCAAATTAGTAGCTTTAGCTAAGGCGATTCAGAGTATTAGCGCTAACGAGCTAAGCAGGCAATACATTTTGAGCGTTTTGGTTTTATGTCCTCGGCATTCCAACTAACGACGGTTGGCTTAAGGTAAGTTCCACTATTGAACAGTGTTGGTAAGAGCGTAATAAGGGATGTTTAGTATGACCCATCTAAGGCGTAAGGAGCTCCAGAAGTGTTTTACTATGCTCACTATGAGGTTTGCTGATTCCTGGTTCTGATTATTTGTTATTTATTTATTGTATAAAAAGGTGCATTTCGTCTTTTAGTGGAAGAATAGTTCTTGTTAAGTTTTTGAGATACTGGTTGGAAGTAGCGGCAATTAACATATTGGCACTTCTCTTTAGAGGTTTTGGTGCAGTCCTTATAGTGATGATTTGTTTAAATTTAACACACTGCGGAATGAGCGTACAATAGTTTTTGGTATGTATAACCATAAAGCTGACATCTGGAGCATTGTGGCATATCGAAATAATTACAACTGGATTTTACACTAACGATGCAGTAGTTTAACTTATTGAGTGACAAAATCTTGTTGGCTTCATCATTCTTTGTTAAATCGACTGCGAAGACAGGAATTGCATACTTGGTCTTGCTGTATATCCGCACTGCTTTGATTATTAGAAGCTTAAGATTTACTAGTTGATTTTGTATTTGCTCTTCAGTTAGGGATATGGAAATGTTACGCAGAATTACAGAAAGGGGTCGAGATTATTAGTTTTTAAATGTTTTATATTTAATGTTATGTCATAATATGTGGCTACGTTTCGGTGCTGGACCACAAGAGTAGCAGTTTAAAGAAACAATTTAATTCTTCTTCTTACTGTGCCTATCAGTTCCGAATGTTGGCAATCATAATGGCGATCCGTACTTTGTCTACTGCAGCTCTGAAGAAACCCACTGTTGTTGTATTAAACGACGTTCTTAGGTTTTTTAACCAAGATATCCGCCGTCTCACTAGTCCTCCCTTTCCGCCCACTTAACCTTGTAGAATAAGCTGTAGTAATTCATATCGTTGTCCACTTCTCATAATATGTCCAAGGTATTATAGTTTACGTGTTTTCATCGTTACGAGAAGTTTTTTTCTTTGCCAACTGGTTCAAGCACAGTCTGATTGGTAATGTGGTTTGTCCATGGTATTTTTAAGAGACGTCTGTACAACCACATCTCAAATGTTTCAATTTTTTGCAAGCAGCTTCCGTCAGAGTCCAAGACTCGACACGGTATAATACTATCGGAAAGATATAACACCTTAGTAGTCGAATTTTTGTTGCCAAGGAGAAGTCATGGCATCTGAATAGTTTTGGCATTTTTAAAAACGGCGCTTATCATTTTTCTATTCAGCATTTGATTAACAACGAATGATCCTATTTTTCATGTATCGTTGTTCCCAGGTATGAGTACGTTCCACTCTTTCTATAGATCGATTGTTCGTTGTAAGTTGTCCCATATGGTTGTTCCTCTTAGATATTAACGTCTTGAAAGAAACATATTTTGGACGATTTACGATGAAAATACATAATGTTAGAGCATACGTGTGGACCACAAACTAAAACAAATGTTTCAAGAACAAGATCTGGCAGAGCGGAAAAAAGACAACGAATCAAATAGTTATTGTGGTTTATTATGGGCGAGGTCTAGAAATGCGGAGTACCAAGTACCTAAGACACCGACTGCTATGGTCATATGATCAATTTTTTAGTTTTACATACTACACATTATAGTAACATGGGACCCATGGTTTTATATCTCTCCCAAAAGTTTAACATTCTGTAGAGACTCTTATCTGCATTTCTATTATTTTAAAAACGTTACCGAATGGAAGATGGCAATTCTTGTACGATACATATTTCAATTTAATCGAAGGCGAGGTGTTCCTTATAGTTTCTCGTTCTCGCTCTCTAGAATGATCTCTCGTACAAAGAACTGTAAATAGAAGACCTTGGGCGCATGAAAGCAAGTACGGCTTTGGTAGTGGTACGCACATTGTATAAAAAAACATTTAATTGCTAGTTTTCAAAAGCTGTTAGTAGCTTACTGTGAGTGTGAGGTAGTTGAATAGAGATAAGAAATGTATCTATAAAATATTTTCATAGATATCACTGGGAAAGTTGTTCTTTGAATTCTAAAATTCAGTAGAAAATAGTTTTTTCTTCAAAATAAAATTACACTATGGCAGTAGTTGCACAAGGCAGCTATTGTTATAGCGATAGGAAACATATCAATTCTAGGTTAAGTTTTCTATTGGCAAGAATGTTTGTTAGACACAGAATTACACGAAATTGCGGAAGAACAAACCAATGGACGAACCAAGACTTATTGCAACGCTTATTTCACATTCATCCAGTTCAGAAGATGGAAAAGTAGAAGTGTTGGATAAAACATCGAAACTAAAACAGTTCTGTGTTTTATGACGTTAGAAAACTCATCGTAGAATCAGGAATTTTCTAAAATTGTCATTCGGTCTATTTTTGAAATATGAATAAAGCCATACAAGATTGAAACTTTCAATGTGCTTCCATCGATTACAAATTGAAATCGTGTTGCCTCCAATTTACATAACCAGAGGTTACAGATTTTTGAAAATCATGATATTTGTTCACTATTTGTTCATTATTTTAACAACTTTTGTACCGGTAGGTACTTGTTATGCAAAAACTATGGACCAGAAGGTCGTTTTCTTACCGAAAAAACCTCCAAGGCGATAAAAAATTGATCTCATGTGATTTTGCTTCTTGCAATGACTATTCCGTCGGAAAAAGTAAAAACTGCGAGAAAAATTCGTGAAATTGTCCTATTCTTATATATAGTGTGTGACGTTAGCGTGGTGCAAATTAATGCACACAGATAATCTCTGGTCACATTGGTCGATTTTCTGACTGTCGGGCCATGATAAAATTCCAAAGAAGATAAAACGCTCAATTCTGCTCGTGAGCTGCCTTGACCTTTGCGGTCATGGCAAAGTTTAAATAATAATATTATATTCACGTACGGCCGCGATTGTATCACGACAATGCAATATTCTCACACGCCGCTCCACGAAATAGCAAAGAGTATTTAAGCGAGCCATTACAGTACTAACCTGGGCAAAAATCGCACGGTCATCTTGTATAATAACCGCTTAGTTACAGATCAACACTCCAGTTCCAGCTTTCGCAGCCACATATCACAGACCAGAGAAAAATCGATAACCTGGTTTGAGAGGCCACATCAACACAGCTACCAAATTAGTGGCCTACCCATGCTCAGGCAGACGTTAATTTTTTATATTATATACATAAAGTTGTAACATGTGAGCAAATAAAAACGAAATCAAGCTTGGTTTTGAAATATTTGTTGTGTCAAATTCGAGGTTATCAGGTTAGGTTTTGCGTCAGTTTTGACACAGACTGACGCAAAACCTAACCTGACAACCTCGAATTTGACACAACAAATATTTCAAAGCCAAAGCTTGATTTCGTTTTCGTTTGCTTAGATGTTACAATATTTCTTAGTTTAAAAACATTTTATGCATCTACAAGGACCAAGAAACGTATTTTATTTCACAGTTCTATTTTTTATGTTTACTGGAATATCTAAGTGACCCTCGACCTTTTGTACCTACAGTTAAAAGCGAATAATTAAATAAACCATTTTGAAAAAATTTAACTGATCAAAGTAAAAGTTTATGACTTCAAAATTAGTACAAAAATCCAGGTTATTACAAGTGAACTACAGCAAATATATGGGATGCGTATATAGTTTAGACCAAGGTCTGGAGAGAATTAAGATATTTTAAATTTTAAACCACCACGTGATTTTAACGCCGATATTTTAGTTCTGTCTAGTGGCACGGCTTACTAATGCGCGACACCGTCAATTCGTATATAGAATACCACCCAGAGAAGACGGGCTGCCGACAACAGAACGATTCCGCCCGGCTGTTCTCGTGGGTCATCATTTGGGCGTATTCTTAGGTTGTTTAAATATTTTGGCTGAAGAAGACTGAAATATGTGGCAAACAATTAAAGAAACCCAGCGTGTATTAGAAAGGGCGATTTGCTGTACGTAGGGTTCGCGATGTGAAAACGCAGTGTTGCCGAAAAACCACATTTGCGCAACACTTATATACGTGCTTTTGTGGATATTCAGTACCGCTGAACGATCAACTTTCATCTCCATCGTTCCGGTGACTATCTGTGTGGACCAGTCCTACCCTAGGTCAAAATTTCGGCAACTCTGTGGTTCAGGCGACCATCTTAGTGGGCCAATTGTGCCCCATATCAAAGTCAATCTTTTCCGTAGTCAAATCCATGGGACATCTCGACCTCATGTCTAGAGAAATTACCCCCTTTGCACTAGGGGAATCTTCAGGGAGCTGGAACTCACTGAAGCTCACTGTTTCAAACTGCAGACTTGCTTTTCCTCCATTTCGATATTGTTAACCCTGCATTACGCCATCCTTACATCTTCTGCAAATAGATTCTACAGATCGTGTAGTTTCTATACGCTTCTACCTTCCCCTCTTAGCAGATCAAGCTTAGATACGTTTAGAATTACAAGTAAAATATTATTTTTATATGTATGTGTTATCCGAGTGTTCGTCTCACGGAACCAGTTTTCAACTTTTTTCCGTTAAGAATAGCAGTAAACGTTACTAATAGGTTGGATTGTGACCAGCTTAATCTGTTAGGACCATTTTACCTGAAAGTAATCAAATTGAATAGTGGCCAACTCCAGTGGCATTAGAATATTACTCAAGTTAAACAGTCCAACACGTATGTCTCACTATAGCTAGCTGTGTGCACTTTTGGTTGAATTATTTGTCGTAAATTATTTTTCGAGTACAAGCCTGGAAAAATAAATGTTAGTGGACAATGTGTTGTACTACTTTCTCAGTACCTCAATTGTAAATTCTTACATCACGTGCAGAGAAACATTGAAAGACTTGCAAGCTCAAAAAAACCAGTCACCTCAAGTTTAGAAGTTCTCTAGCCTCTGATTGGAAAGTTTACCTTCAGGAAAACTAAACTAACGGACGCAAATATAGCAATTTTCTAGACATAAGACGTACAATGTGAAGTGGCATTATGTTTCACTTGTTTTGGGCCCATATTAAATACTTTTGACTTATTTTTATGTAGTATCATTGTGTAGTAGTAGAACGGTTGTAGCAGCGACCTTGGGAAAATTTAGTCCTAGAGATTCGCTGATATTCTTTAATATAGATTCTTAAAAATATGGTGTCAAAATATTGCAACAAATTTACTTTTGCTTTGTATATTTAATTAGGAGGCTTAGAGCGACACTGCATATAAATACCCCACAGGTTGCTGATTAGTTAGTCAATATAATACTACAGGTAAGTACTATTAACATGCCTTTCAATACAATTAATGTGAGCATCTGATGGAATTTTGTTCCGATTAACTTACATTATTGAGCTTTAAATCACTTCACTTATTGTGTTATATAGTGCTACAAAATCTTTACAATCAAAGTTCATCCAAGACAAACACGAAACTTCCTCTTCTGTCGAAAGCAAGCTGCTATTTTACAGCGATTAAAGTTCATAATGTAAATCGTCAACGATAAGAGAGGCCAAGTTGCGTTTATTTTACCATGGAACAGCGTCACTGTTTTTGTTATGTTGCGATAACGAGAGATCGATTAAGTTAGCAAAGTTACTTTGATTAATATTTCTGATAACTTGTTTTGAACACTGACCTTAGTTTAAAAGTGTGGGATTTTAGTCCCTTACTGAAATGTACGCAATCTGAAAATGCTAACAAAAGCACACAACCAGTTTGATGAAGCTTCCATTCGACACATTTTATTATCAAAAAATTAAATATGGATGTTTAATGAAAGTTAAACAGAATATTTGAATGTCTCTCTTGGTTGTTATGTAACAAATCACAACCCACTTGGAATACCATATTTGCTAGATTTGACTCCTGACTATTATTGTTTTCCTGATCTTGATCATGAAGTGGAGTTGTAAGTAGGTGAGTGGCAATATAAAACATTAAACTCACAGGTATCATAGAAAATATACTATTTCAAAAATCTAGGACAACGGTTTTTAGCTGTTTGAATCTGAATTTTCAAGTGGCAACTGAGACGTGAGTACCTTTCAAATTATTTAAAAACGTCACTGCCAATCATGGGTAAAGTACGTTTCAAAAGCTAGGATTAATTCTTGCTTAGAAAACGGTGTAACTATTCAGCAAATTACACATGTACTTAATTTTATAATTGTTTTATATTGTAGCTTTTGATATTAAAATTTGATATAACATTTGAATAACTCTAATCTGTCATATGACAGTTAAGGTCATTTAATCAACTAAAATAATAAAAATGCATGGCTAATGGATTTAGTAGCTGTTCTAGTTTTTTATGGTACCAATAGTACCTTGTAAGTGACAAATGTAATAAAATACAGAAACAATCAAACGTTACTTTAAAAATCGTTGTCTATTCCTATTCTAACCGTTTAAAAATGTATTAACAGCAGGTTGTAAAACAGATACGAATTATGAGTTCCAGCAAGACAATAAACTTTTATCACAAAGCAATAAATTATTTATTATAACAAATGTAATGGTTTACACAATTCCAGAGCATATTGTGAAAATTGATAACCACACGAAATTGGGAATGCAATTATTTTCCTATAAGCGCAATACGTGATTAAAAAGTTTAACAGCATATCATCATTTCTCTTTAAGTTGAAAATGCACAATTTAATTCCAAATTGGGCAATATTAAATTTAAAAAAAGTTTCGTGTTACCATTATAGACGAAGTCATGTTTTACTTGCACGTGATAGCAGGGACCGGAATCACCTAAAATAAACCTTTACGAAATAATATACATAATGTTATGGAAGTCCACGTAATAAATTTAATCAAACAGAGATCTTATCAAAGTGATCAACTTATTTATTTATCATTTTTCCGGAAAATTCCGAAAAGTTGAGTTAAAATTCAAAATAACTTTATTCTAAAAATGTAGGATACTCAAGAAATAATATTCTAATTTAATGTCACAAATACAAAAAAATCTTTGAAATGCAAACCAATACATCGGCATAGGTACTGATAATGATAATTAACATCTGGTCACCAACTTACCTTATTCTTATTAATTGAGGGAATGCACACTTTAACAGCTTTTATCGGCATAGCTAAAGCCTTTGATACCGTATGGTCTCTCGGATTGTTTCGTAAAATAATGATAGTGAACATATAAATTTCCTTTGAAAAGAAGCCGCGTAGCGCAGTTGAAAAAGCTCTAGGCTTGCATTAAGCAAGTCCTTGGTTCGAATCTCGCGGGGGTCGAAACTTTTCCGCAGCCTTGGCGATTGATATCGGGCTCGGTGACACCATTCACAGTTGAGCACCAAATTAACTGTGGTCTACTCATAACCACAGACCTAAGGGATAGAGTAATAAGGTCAACACATCACGAAGGCACACACCGCACACCATGGTTGCTGCGCAAGCACAAAAAGGCGTGCTTCCACTCTGTAACCCGAATCCGGGGCAAGTTGAGCATTGTACCGCCAGATGATAGCTTACGAAGCATCAGCCTCTACACCGCAAGATAAATGAGGTTACAGATAATACATTTCTTTTTAATATTAAAATATTTCCTAGAAAATAGGAAGTTTCACGTCGAGTCGACAGTATCCTGTCTTTACCTAAAAACATTTTGGCAGGAATACCACAGGGCTCAATATGAGGCCCTACTCTATACAAATTATATGAATATGATATTCCCCACACATCAAATTCTAGTATTGCTATATACGTAGATGATACAGCAATAATATTGTAGCGGGGTATCCCTCGCCGGTAATGGACCCAAGTTAATTTGTATTTTTTATACGTATTGTTACGCTAATTTTGTCGTTTTGCATGCAATATTTGAAATAATTAATTAGATTTCGCATTTCACATTTATTTCCTAAATATACAGTACAGTTTCCCTAAATGGTTAGGCAACCCTATTGACATAATTCTCAATTTCTGAATAAAGTACAGTTCTATGCTTATCAGCTTAAACCACACTTTGCATTCCTCAGTTTTTCTGATGGCCCACTTTCAAATTTTGGAACTCGTGATAAGTTGAAATAGACTGTTTTTGGAACATTTTTTCTTCCATTTCCTTGCCAATTCTGTCTCGCATAAGTTGAATCGCTCCTTATGAGGGCATTGTCTAATCGGCTTTGGAAGCCAACTTCATTTTCGAAGCATCGTAACCCCGTTGGAATGTTCCGGTAATTTGGGTTATATTACCGGCATTCGCTACGTCGTTGACGGATTTTATTGGAGGGCCCTGCTATGTGCGCTAGACTGCACGATTTGGCTACTTTACATCTCAAGCCTTCTTTTACTACCCTGGAAACTTATTTTTACCTGGAATGGTTTTCCGTATTGATGTGATTTGTTTTGCCTGGGACATGCGGTGCATTTACGAGCCGGCGTGCTGCCCATTCCTGTGGCTGGGCCATTCCCCTGCGATCGCTGCATTGTAACAACTAACGAGGTTCATCAGCAGCGCGTTGCGAGGCCGTCTCCATGGCCAGCGAACTGCCTGATGCCCACGTCCACCAGCTCTGCGCTTATGACCGTATGACCTTTTTAGAATTGCTATAATAGTATTTTTCTACGACCACCACTAAAAGTAGGCCTTTTAGTGCTAGCTTTTTTCAGTAAAAGTGACGATTTATAATTTAGCGTGTTTAAAATGAGATCAGCTGTTTACTTTTAGCACATGTGTTATAAAGTGGAGTGAGGTTATAAAACTACAATTTCGAACTGGAAGTGAGGTTGTAAAGTTATTCTAGTTGCTTCTTGCGTTAGAGGTAAAATGTTTTTAAATAATTAATTAAAGCGTTATGTAATGAATAAAGTCAAATGTGTAGTATTAAAATTACATTTGATAACTGACTCTGACAATACTGGCTCCACAAACATTCACCTGCGCGTCAAGGCCATCTCTTTATTATGACATAAATTATAACTGTCATAAATGCAAACCTTTGTTAAATCGACATTTATGGATTAATAACAGAAAATTTAAGGTCTCGTGCATAAACATCAACTTTTAGCACTTGTTGCATAAATAGCTATTTTAGATTGTTGATTATTTGGTATAGTTACCCGGTTGTTGTGCAGCCACTTTTAGATTGCTTTGATTTGTGTTACGGCTGCTTTAGTAATCACTTTTGTTCGTGTATTTTTCACGGGTAACAGTCTAGTGCTTTGACATCAATTTGATTTTGCTGTAGTTGTCAACATTTGTGGGCTGTGGCTAAGCTACCGCCGACGGGATTATTACTGAGTTTATTTAGCTGCCCGTTTCTAAATTCATTGTTAAGTTTAGGATTTAGAATAACCACAAGTAATGACTTGGAGCTTCTCAGAACCTTGTGAATTTCTTATAGGTCCTACCACCCCTTGTGAGATCTCAGAAACTGCAGATTTTGTTTGCAGTAAAGTCAATTTAACTAAGCCAACTTTCGGGGTTGAACGTTGGCCTTATGTTTTACTTGCGCTTTTCGCACTCCTTTGATTGCACTCCGCTTAACGGAGTATATTTGAATATTTAGAGCGTTTTGTGTTTTTGATCATAGGTTAATTTAGTCATACCACGTGTTGAGTCGATCGCCTTCACGGTGGCCGCCTTTGTATTTATAGTCAGGCGTGCTTCTGCGTTTATTTATTTACTTTATGATTTGGGACGCTTAACTAGGTGGTTACTAAACTTCTAACGCCCTTCTAGCTAGTCTTGGATTACGTAGCACTATTCGTTGTTTTGGAGGTCAACTTGTGATATTTATATGTGATATTATGTATCTGCTGTTACATTTATATTGTTTGTATGTTTGTGTACATGTATATCGTTGGCGTGCATTTTTATGAGTTTGTTGAGCACTATAAAACCAAGTCGTGAATAAATCTCGTTATTAGTTATTGGTTATGCTGTTATTTTGGTTTGTCTGGAATATCATTACCTTGGAGAGGTCCGATCCAAGGATTTATCTACGTCGAGGACCTGGCGCCCTCTCCCATAGTTTTTGTTGCAGCTTTGCTGGAACCCCGATCCCCTCGACTAGTTAGCCAACCTAGGCCGATATTTACCAGCTGGTAAAATACCAAATACAACTTTCGCCAACAGGTAAGGACCGCCCTTCGCCATCCTTCGTTACAATATTTTTCTCGTGTGTTAAACTTAAGCTATGTATTTTAGAGTTATAAAATTCTCAAAGACGGTCTTGCGCTGAAAATGCATTGTGAATTGATATTTGTACTTTTTCCGCGAGATATGCAACGTACAGAATGCATCAGGATGAGGGGACTCGTAACACGGACAGATTTCACGAACAAGCAGACAGAAGGTACGGGTTTTTGTCTAAGTGCCCATCTCCTGGTACGGTGCCAACGACGATATGAAGTTTGCAAAACGAAGAGCGAATTAAATACAAGCAGCTCCAATAGCTTGGCAAGGAGTAAATTGATTGATAATTAGTCTTATGAGGTCCATCCGGCAACGTTTGCTGGAGCAGACGTCTTGTTCAGAGTTTAAATTAGAAGTGAAAGCATTATTCAACGTGTATATGTAAGTGCACCATTTGGGCTATATTCCAAGGCAAAATTCGAGTCCATCGTTACGGAGCCGTAATGTCAGCAATGTTAGCAGTGATGGGATTCCCCCATTACAGCCAATGTAGAAATTTTCCACATCTTGACTTCTAGAATTGCATGATGCAAGCCTGCGCAACTTGAAAGAGCAAAGTTAATTTGATATAGCAGAATGCTGCAGTTGCGCGGTAAAGTTCGCGTTCCAATGTGTTTTTATATGATTTTCTTTAAATTGTATTTCATATGTTTTGATTTATGTTCTTTGAATTTTTATATTTGTGTTTTGAAGTCAATAGACTGATGTAAGCAAATTGGCCTTTTGCATTGCTTTAAAGTCAGCTTCAGTTTGACAACACTACAAAGGAAACCAGATTCCTGTTTTGGCAGATAGTGATGTTTTTAAGATATTCAGAGCGTTTCATGTTCCCTGAGCTAGCTAAGGGTTAAAAAGGGCAAACAATTATTTAAATAATAGAGCGTACAAGCCGTTTTTTCCAAAGTAAACGTAATTTAGGAGGGGTAAACAAAAGTACCGATATAGTCTGATACACAACGAATGGGTTTGAACCCCTCGTACCATTACATAACACAAAATGAAAATATCGACACTGCTGCAGAAGATCTCCAAACTACCCTAGATAAATTAAATATTTATTTACAAAAATCATACGCAAGTAAATTTGAAGCAAAAATTTTCATCTTTCGATTCTCTACCACAAGAAATAGTAATTAACAAAAATCACAACCCCTGGAATCCGGCATACCAAAGAGATAAATGCCTTGGAGTACATCTTCAACTTGGAAGCTACATATTAACAAAAGTTAAATGTCACTCAATTGAAAATATCTACTTAACCTCGAATGAAAGAAGAAGAAACTCGAATGTGGTTTTCTTATTTATAAGCTTCTTCTTAGATCCACGATAACTTATGCCGACACCTTATGGGGAGGAGCAAGTTTTTCAAGACAAAGTTCTTCTCTTAGAACCATTATAACAAACGCGCTATTGTTTGTTCGCAACACTTAGTTACATTGAGAATTACACAATCCTACTATACAAACATTTTCTAAATATCTGTTATAATATTCCATTTTAAATATTCTAAATTATAATTATTTAAATCTTGTTAGTGTTCGAATCGTTTGTTATTGTAGTTTTTTAACATGTTTCTTTACGTTGAACACAAAAACTCAGTTTTTAGAACTAATTTTGATTAACGCAATTTTCTGGTTGCTAGTTAAGCGAAACTCAAGTTTGACAGTACATTCTTTTTGTATCTGACAATAAGTTAACTTTGAAGTATATCCTTTTCCGTAATATATAGGATGGTAAGAAGAAAATTGGAAAAACCAGTACAAAATGTATTTTTGAAGTAAGTGACAGACTCCGTATTTGACACATCCTTTCAATTCTAAAAAACGTTTGCAAATAACATTATTCTTTATTTTTAAAAATAACGGTATTTTATACTCTTGAGCCATTTTCATATTTTCGAACCTCCACCGTATACGAAATGAGATATGTACATTTTGACAAGTGCATTTTTAGATTGTGCGGATGCAACCACTTTTATAAACATTAAAAATTTTAATAAATGAATAATAAATAAGTTTTCCATATGCGTACCTTTAAATGTACGGCGGTTACTATATAATTTTGCTTGTATATTACATTAGGCAAGTTTTATTGTTTTTAATGGCTCCCGGGATCAAGTTTATTTTTGATCTCCCTGTATATTAAATATATAATAATTTTATGATTGGCTTTGCATTTACTAAACCAATTAACAAAATAACATATTTATGTATTCGTCGTATTATAAATATGTAACTACCGTAACACCCTTGAAATCTGAAATTCTACAATAATTACATTTTTTTTGTGTATTGGGAATAAGCTTCGCCTAACGTTTGTAGTATGGAAAAGTGCAAATGACGTGCTGCACCAATTTTGTAGCTACTAACCGCTTGAGCGCCTGATGAATGTCAAACGCCCAGTCCGTGCCTGACTAATATGATAATGCTCAATAATAAAGAAATTTGCATTCGGGGGACGGAGACTTATGAAGCGGTCGGAGAAAATTGATTCCATTGGCATGGAAACATGTAAATCAGCCCAGATGGTTTTTCTCCGCACGACAGCCAGAAGAAGCTCTGCTAGCTGTGTTGAATTTCTCACTAAGGTTTGAATGTTTCGAAAGGGTCTAGTAGATGCTGTCTAATTTTTGTCAGGATCTAGTGAAAATTAGAACTAGACGAAATAAGTTTCCACATAATACCGCCAATTGAAAAATTGCAATTCTACAGTTTCAATTTAACGTCACATTTTAAAGAAAAGATTAGTGCAACATATAATTGTCTGACCGCTTATATGTGCAGCAATGGGCATTCCAATAAACAATGGGGTTTTATATGTAATCTAATTTGCTGACAATCAGGTTACCTTACCTATAAATAAAGAAGACCTTTTTATTCTGAGCTGCGATACATGACTTGAAAATTGGAAGAGGAGTATAAGAAAGTTCATATGCAGAAGAAACGAAGCGTTTAAGTATGGGAAGAACGCCAAGTGATCTGCAAATAGGTGTGTAATTTTGAGAAAAGTATAAATATTTAGGAACACAGAAATAAGCAAAGAATAAAAATTATATTATCTGTAATACAAGAATAGGAGGTGCATGTTTCTAGGGATCTTAACAAAGATGGAAAGAAAAGAGACTATTAGCAAGGGAGATAGGTTCTATCAGGTTAGATCGAATATCTAGAAAAGATTGAATATTCAATGAAAGATTAAAGAAAATATTAGGACTACATCACACAAGTGTAGAAAATATAGTGAGAAAACAATAGAAGCGTAGGAGGTAAAAGGAAGATGAGTTACCAAGTACAGATTTTACAATAAACGCAAAAGCTGCTTACATAACAAAATGTTTATCGTTATCGACGGTATCCATGAATTTTTCTGGTATCGTCTATAACATTTATTTTTAATTCAAATTAAACCTGACTTCGTCAGTAGTCATATTGTCTATGCCAAACGCACACACCCAAAGTTGGAGAAGATAAAAAAACACCCTGGACAGCTATCTAAGAACGAGGCAATTTCTGCATATAACATGACAAGCCAAAGCAAATACTTCCAGTAGCTTTGTTAAACTTTCTTCATTAATCTGTAAAATATTTTGCTCTGCGTTTACTTTTATGTTTTCCCCCGCGTAGAATTTTATGCATAAGCCGCTGATATTACCCCGTTGGGAGGAGATACACCAAGCAGGCGACCATCATCACAGCTCTTCACATTTGAGTGACACGGTGGAGCTCTACGGGCTGGGAGCGCGCAACGAGCGTGGCAGCAGACTGATCCAGTTCGTGAATGACAACAACCTATTGATAATGAACACCATGTTGAAACTAGAGTCCCTATATATAAAAGAGTTGGGACATGTAGGGTGACTTGTTTTGGATCCACAAACAATGGAGTACCTGATTTTACACTTTATGCATACTTCTTTCAACTAAAACATATGAAATATATCTTTGCTACATCACATGGTCCTTGATTTGTGGATCCAATGGCTCAAAACATCACAAACACCCCCTCTGCACGTAGACCTCGCCGAACAGGCGATATAAAAACCAAATCGACTACATCCTCGTAGACACAAGATGAAAAACCTCCTTCCGCAACATCGAGACCAGACCAAGCGCTGAATGTGAATCTGTCCACCACTTACTCTGGGCCCATCTCCAGATCAAGTTGAGCAAACCAACAAGTAAAGTAAAATCTAAGAGAACAGTCGCTCCTGAGCTGGTCGCCTTTCAGGAAGCTCTTCGACACATTGGTCCACCAGACCTCGAGAAAAACAGTGATGAAATCTGAAGAGGGATAGAAAAATGTATCTCTGAGGTAGCTAATAAGATTCCGAAATCGAACAACACCTTCACAAATAAAAAAGCTAATGAGTATAATATAAATAATAAATTGGAAAAGAAAAGAAGAAAATACAATTCATAATGTCTTGTATCCTCCTTCTATTCTTAGAAGAAAAATTCAGCTAAAATTTTTAAATATGATGCTAATCGTTTAAATTGGATTAGTTGAGTCAAAAGGCAATTTTTTAAGTATTAACGTTTCGCTAATGTATTTAGCTTCTTCAGAATAAAAAAACATGTTAAAAGTTATTGACATATTACATTTAAAATATTATGGCACTTGTTGGTATTGATCTTTTAATGAATTATTCCTATTCCTTGGTAAGTAGTTGATAAATTAGTGATGTATATTAAAAATAAGCTTTCCTTGAACTTCACCATTTGTGGTGGGAAAATGATTTTGTTGTTTTAATGGTTATGTTTGGCAGAAATAATTTATGTCGATTAATGTTTTTTTTTATATAAACATGATTTAGTTTCGTCTGTGTTTTGTACTACTTTCTTCTAATTTTTATATTTTTTTCTTCTTTTCTGGTTAATGGTCGTGTTCGTTGCAATACTTTGTTTATGAGGTAAACAATATTTAGGTTATTTGTTAAATGCTTAGTAATTCTTGAAAGTTGTGTAAGTGCATAATCAAAATTGTAGCCCTCGTGCTATAATCTATTGATTAATAAATAACTATTATGTATTTAAAACGAAAAGTAACGCTTTTAGGTAAGAGCAAGTTAGTTACGCAACTTTAGAGACCAGAAATAATAGTTATTTACTATACAAGTGGGATAAGAGCATCATTAATATACGTGTGTGTCTGTCATTTTCAAAAATATTTTAGTAGGCAAATCTCATTATGTCATTCATTTGACACTATTTCAGTTACGTAATGAAGTCATTACACAACTCAGTTGCGTAATGAAACCATTACATAACTGAGTGGTGTAATGAGCTTCATTACCTAACTGAAATAGTGTCAAATGAGTGACGTCATGCGTTACTTATCCCACTGGAGTAGATAAAAAAAATTATTTCCTATCAATACACAGACGGGGTTGCAATTTTAAAATACATGTGAATGGTATAGTATAGATCTACAGATGCTAAATTACAACTGCCTGCATTCTGCGATGTATGCCAGCAGGTTACATAAGCTGCATCCGCAAAGATAAGATAACACTCGCGTCCCTCGGGATGCAATGATACGGAACTGCAGCTGAGATTATCTTATCATAACTAATGTTCTATCTATCTATCTGGGAACGCAACATAATTTAGGCAAATGGTAATGGTAATGAAGCCATTACATAACTGAGTGGTGTAATGAGCTTCATTACCTAACGGAAATAGTGTCAAATGAGTGACGTAATGAGTTACTTGTCCCACTGGAGTAGATAAAAAAATTATTTCCTATCAATACACAGACGGAGTTGCAATTTTAAAATACATGTGAATGGTATAGTATAGATCTACAGATGCTAAATTACAGCTGCCTGCATTCTGCGATGTATGCCAGCAGGTTCCATAAGCTGCATCCGCAAAGATAACACTTGCGTCCCTCGGGAATGCAATGATACGGAACTGCAGCTGAGATTATCTTATCATAACTAATGTTCTATCTATCTATCTGGGAACGCAACATAATTTAGGCAAATGGTAATGGTAATGAAGCCATTACATAACTGAGTGGTGTAATGACCTTCATTACCTAACGGAAATAGTGTCAAATGAGTGACGTAATGAGTTACTTTTCCCACTGGAGTAGATAAAAAAATTATTTCCTATCAATACACAGACGGAGTTGCAATTTTAAAATGCATGTGAATGGTATAGTATAGATCTACAGATGCTAAATTACAGCTGCCTGCATTCTGCGATGTATGCCAGCAGGTTCCATAAGCTGCATCCGCAAAGATAAGATAACACTTGCGTCCCTCGGGAATGCAATGATACGGAACTGCAGCTGAGATTATCTTATCATAACTAATGTTCTATCTATCTATCTGGGAACGCAACATAATTTAGGCAAATGGTAATGGTAATGAAGCCATTACATAACTGAGTGGTGTAATGACCTTCATTACCTAACGGAAATAGTGTCAAATGAGTGACGTAATGAGTTACTTGTCCCACTGGAGTAGATAAAAAAATTATTTCCTATCAATACACAGACGGAGTTGCAATTTTTTAAAATGCATGTGAATGGTATAGTATAGATCTACAGATGCTAAATTACAGCTGCCTGCATTCTGCGATGTATGCCAGCAGGTTCCATAAGCTGCATCCGCAAAGATAAGATAACACTTGCGTCCCTCGGGAATGCAATGATACGGAACTGCAGCTGAGATTATCTTATCATAACTAATGTTCTATCTATCTATCTATCTGGGAACGCAACATAATTTAGGCAAATGGTAATGGTAATGAAGCCATTACATAACTGAGTGGTGTAATGACCTTCATTACCTAACGGAAATAGTGTCAAATGAGTGACGTAATGAGTTACTTGTCCCACTGGAGTAGATAAATTGAATTAATTAGTTGTAATGTCGCGTCTGACAGCTTTCAATCACACTAGCACTAAAATTTTACTACGTTTCTATTGTATTGTTATTCCAACACCTTACAATATTTTGGCAAAGCACTTCTGCTGTCGTTGGTCGAAAATTTGCTTGATACATCTATTTTGTTAAATCCAGACTTTTGGCTGGGCACGGCAATGCTTCGATCCGATTTTCGTTCAACCACGTCGTTACAACTCTTGATGTATGAACTTGGCAATTATCTTGCCAAAAAGCAAACTTTTCTGCATAGAGTGGAGTAACCGAAAGCAGCACTATGTTCTGCAACAAATTTTCCTTTAATTATGCAGTATTATATCCATCCCCACAAATTAATCGAAAAACCTCCCCTCGCTTTAGTTTTCTGCATCTATCTTTTGTTTTTCATCCGAAAAGATAAAATTCTCTCAAATTCTACGTCTTCTCCAGCATATGTATCTGTAAAATTTAATATGGTTTGTTTATTTTCCTCGGTAAGAAATTTTTTTCGCATCGATTACCTAGATCTTTAACCTTTCGTAGCGCAGTTCTGTGGGAATCATTAAAATTTGTACGTTGTTTAGCTTGAATTGCAGTAAAAAACGAATTCTTCTCAAACAGTTTCCCAATGGCACATCCTGCTCTTCTTTTGATGATTTTAGACTACCAGATTATTCTCTCCGTCTTACATTACCCTAATGCTAACATCGCTTCTTCAGTCTCATAACAGTATTATAACTTAGGTACATTAAACTCAGTGGCAATCGCTGTTCGTGGCATTCCACTTATTAACCTATCAATAATTCTTCCTTTTTCGAAATCATTTAAATGACGGGACATGTTTTCAGATAAGTGATTTACAATGTTCGATGGCAGCAAAAAATATGACAGTAAACTTATATGCACAGGTTGCTAAAGTATTATTTTAAAAGTTGAGCTTATACTGGAAAAAAGTAGGAATACCCTATTTTTTGGCGACAACTGTACGTCAAACGTCAATATTTCATAATTTCATTCTACATTTTTGAGCCACCTGATACTTTTTTCATCAATATAACAACATACAATTTTTTCCCAAATGTTAAACATGGCTATTCATAAGTATGACAATTAAATTAAATGGGTGTACGAGGGTAGCACCCAAAATTTCTGCAAACAAATAGATCAAGTCCATCATAGAAATCAAACTTTCCATGAAACAAATGTTTGTTGGTTCCTAGTATAACTGTTCAAATTTAGTTTTGATAACTGCAATAGTTATTATACAAGTCAATTTTGAAATAAGCACAGAAAAATTTTATTTAACGAGAGAAAATATGAGAGCAATGATTTATTATGACTTTAAAAGTTCCCTACTTTCGAAAGACAGCTTTGGACGACTTCACGCTGCATTTGGTGACAAAGCACCTTCGCAGAGGACTGCTTATAGCTGATTTAATGAATTTAAATTTGAAAGAATGTAACTCAGCGCCGATTTTCGGGAAGAAAGACCAATTTCAGCAGTTACTGAAATAAACATAGACCGTGTGAAGAATGATTCAGGAGGACAATCGAATCACATATAGAATTATTAGCAGCACCTTAGGCATTGACATGACTGCAATAAGCAAAATCTTACATAATCATTTGGGTGCAAGACAAGTCCGTTGTCTGTGGATACCACACAGTTTAACAGAAGCACAAAAACAACAGAGTGTGGAATGGTGTAATAAAACTGTTAAGAAATATGATGAAGGTAGGTCTAAAGCAGTTTTTCTACTCCTTTATTAGTAAATTGCTCATTAAGCACTGTTTACTTGATTAGTAAAATCGTTGTTACAAACAGTGTTACGTAATGATAATGACTAACACGTAATTTTTTTTATTACGTTACAGTTAGCTTCTGTTGTTTGTACGAAGCGGTGTAGGGATGTGACTGCAGCCGCCTAATTTTTAAGATGGTGTGACAGATAGTTTGACAGTTAATAAAATATTTCTTTTTCGTTTAACGAAATGAGTGTGTTCGTAGAAAAAGTATAGTACGCAACTCGAGCTATAGAGCAATTACACGCTCGTGGAATTACACACGCGCCGCTACGCGGCTTGTGCGTAACTTTTCCAACTCGCGTGTAATATGCTTCCTACAGCTCTCGTTGTGTAATATACTATTACAATATCATAACTGGCGACGAAAGCTGGATATGTGCATTTGAATCCGAATCTAAGCGGCAGTCTGCACAATAGGTGTTTTCCACAGATTCTAATCCGGTTAAAGTAAAGCGATCTCAAAATGTTGGTAAGAAAATAGTTGCTTGCTTCTTTTCAAAATCAGGACCTATCACAACTGTCG
Organism: Agriotes lineatus; assembly: GCA_940337035.1. Classification (NCBI taxonomy): domain Eukaryota; kingdom Metazoa; phylum Arthropoda; class Insecta; order Coleoptera; family Elateridae; genus Agriotes; species Agriotes lineatus. The sequence goes on along the minus strand of OW679196.1, from coordinate 144,793,948 downwards.
TGTACGAAACATACGGTGACGGCAAAATGATATACAATGATATATCCCAGACATTATTGGAAAAGCTCGTTTACGGAGCCCAAGAAGTGAGGTCGTCCAGTACCATGACAATACTTCAAGTCACGCCACACATCAAACAAAATAATATTCAGAGACTTTTGGGTTAAAATTACCCAGTCATCCCCATACAGCCCGACCTAGCACCTTCCGATTACTTTCTATTGCTTCGATTAAAGGATAAAATGCGTAGTCTGCGATTTGGCACTCCCGAAAATGACGTGGAAAGTTTCAACAACCTTGTATCTCAAGTGGCTCAAGAGGAGTGAAATTTATGTTTTAAAAATTGGTTCTATAGAATACGTAAATGTATAAAGTTTAAGGGCGAATGTTTTGAAAAAAAAAATAACAATAATGTTTGGCTACAGAACTTTGTTTTATTATATTGTAGAAATTTACGGTGCTCCCTCGTATACTAATCCCAGTAGAAGTAGTGTCTGGGCAAACCTTTGAGAACCACTGGGTAACACCAATACATTTATTAAGTAAATCAGACAAGACAGTACAATAACTGCTTTCCAAATTTGATTGAACTATCCAAAACTGTTTTTGCTTCTGACTTTTACTTAAATTCGGTCAACCACATGTACTAAAGCAATTAAATGTTTTCATTATTATTAATTTTTCACATATAGTTTATTATGCAAAGTTATTCTGTTTGATGTCCTCTAACTATCCTTAGTTATCAGACTTATGAATTACCCTGTCTAGCATTATAAAAGTAAAAATAATTTGGGAATGTCAAACTAAGGCATAATGTAGTCCTGATTTCTGGCACAAATATTTCTTACTACCTTAGGAGCAACCCTTCAAACGTCCCCCTTTGGGTGCCGGCGTCATAGTTTTTTGAAGCAAGAACAAGTTAAGGGTCCAGTAATATTAGAAAAAATTTAAAGAGAACATCAAACAAATAATATAGTACTAATTTTTGGGGGAAATATTGCGTAGTATTTTAGCAGCGACCCTTTGAATGTCTCCACCTCTGGTTTCGGCTTTGAGGTTTTTTAGAAAAAGAAAGGGCTAATAACCCAGTCATATTAGGGACATTTTGAAGGAAACCTTAAACCAATAATGTAGTACTGATTTTTGACACAACTGTTTCTTAGTACTATAATAACCATGATGTTTATAGAGAACATGAATTACCTACTACATATATAAATCACACTTTTGAAGATAGATCATATACGTTTGAGTAACAGAATTCTATGTACGTTGTTTATTTTGTATATTACAATAACTAGAATTACCGTAGTAATCAGCGGTCACTACAGTACCCTAGAAGCAACCTTTTAAAAATTTCTGCCTTTGGAGTTCATTATTTATTTCATGTTTCTTTTTAAAGTTGCTGGGTTGTTAGCCTCTTCTCGCACCAAAAAACTACGTCGCACCCTAGACGCGGGGATTTTAAAAGGATCGCTTCTAAGATGCTAAGAATATTTTATGCCAAATATCAGCACTGTTATTTGTTTGAAGTTTCCTTTAAAACTTTCCTGATATTACCGGGCCCTTGTCCTTTCATGCTTAAAAAGACGATGTCGAGACCCCAGAATAGGAACGTTTCTAAAATTTTGCTCCTAGGGTACTATAAAACATTTACCAAAAATCAGTACTTCATTTGCTTGAGGTTTTCTTCGATCTTTTTTACATATTACTTGGTTGTTGGTCATTTCTTGCTTCAAAAAACTACGGTAATAAGCCAGAGGAGGGGACTAAATTATTTGTTTGAGGTTTCCTTTAAAACTTTTGTGATATTACCAACGCCTTGCCTTTACTTGCTTATAGAAACTACGACGTCGACACCCTAGAATCGGGTACGTTTAGAAAGTTACTCCTAGGGTAGTAAGAAACATTTGTGCCAAAAAGCAGTACTATATTAGTTGTTGAAAGTTTCCTTAAAAATATTTTTAACATTACTTGGCTCTTGGCTCTTTCTGGCTGCAAGAAATTATGACGCCGGTAAGTCATAGGTGGAAATCTTTATGGGGTTGCTCTTAGGGTACTAAAGAATATTTCTGCCAAAAATCAGTACCATATCATTTGTTTGCGGTTTCCTTTAAAACTTTTCTAGTGTTACTAAGCCGTTGCCCTTCCGTGATTAAAAATATGGTGTGATACACGCACGTAGTGTGTCCTTTTACAGTGATCTTATAATTAGGCAAAAATTTGACTTAATTTTTAAGCATTTGTAAAAATTATTCAAAAATTAAAAATTCTGCAGACACCGTACAAAATAGAGCGTTAGTTCAAGAGACAAATTTTCTCTAAAATTTTAATCTGAATTCAAAAATGTAATAATTTACCCGATGTTCTATTTAAAATAGGAGTTAATAAAAAAATGGGTAAAAACAAAAGAAACCCATTTTAGAGGTATTCAACTGGAGAATCACATATCTCACATCAATACACATTAAAAATGTAATAAACATGTAAAGTTTGAAAAAAATCGTTAAAGCCGTTTTTGAAAAATCGAATAAAACTGAAAAATCACAAGAGTAAACATTATACTTCCGGTTATGCGATTTTCTTCGAAAGCTTGCTGTCGCATCTAGATAGTACAAAAAACTTATATATGAAGTTGCAACGCCATACCTCTTTTCGTTTTTGAGATATTCTGTTCACAGACAGGCACACAGGCAGACAGACCAATGAACAAAAGCATGTTTTCCGCCGATCGTACTAGAACTGTCACATTACTGACAAAATTTTGTTGAGCAGAGTCAAACATTTCATTACATCAGCCGTTTCTAGGCAATTTACAATAAAACTGTACAGGAATAATTGAAACATTCGAATATTCGAGTACTATTTCCTAATTTTTTTAATTACTCGTTTCGATTGGCGGAAAAATAGTATGTGTATCTTGGACAAAAAGCAATATTCCCAGACTCCTGTCGGACATTCGCCTCGCCCAACAATATTCACAGTCGTCTAGATACACAATGTACTATTTTTGGATTCAGAGGACTCTAAAAGGTGAAGATCTGTTGAAAACTCAATATCGAATTTTTGCGGTGAATCCAGTACTTCTTTTATCGTACAAGAAAGTAAAAAAAAATCGACGCTGGCACCCTATAGACGGGAACGTTAAAGGGTTGCCCATAGGGTACCAAGAAACATTTTTACCAAAAATCATCAATGTGTTACTTATTTGAGGTTTCCTTTAAGGTTTTCCTAAAATTACTGGGCTCTAAGCCCACCCTTGCTTGCCCCAGGAAATTACAACGCCGACACCCTAAAAGCGGAAACTTTTAAATGGTTTCTCCTAAGGTACTAAGAAATATTTGTGCTAAAAATTAGTACTACATTATTTGTTTGGGGTTTTCTTTAAAATTTTCCATTACCTGGCTCCTGCCCTTTCTTCATCCAAAAAATTACGAGGTCGGCACCACAGAGGCGAGACTTCTAATGGCCGCTCTTAACATCTAAGCATTTCTTGCTTAAAAACTACAATGTCAAGCCCCAGAGGCAGAAACGTTTAGAGGGTTGCTTCTACAGTACTTAGACATATTTGTAACAAAACTCAGTACTATATTATTCATTCCCTTAAAATGTTACTAATATTACTTATTCCTTTCCCTTTCTTTCTCAAAAAACAGACACGATTTCGGCACCCTAAAGGCGAGGATTTTTAAATGGTCGCTCCTAATAGGTTAAAGATAATTTGCGCAACATATCAGTACTATATTATTTGTCTCAGGTTTCCAATTTAACTTTCGCGATATTATTGGACCCTTGCCTCTCTTCTTTCAAAAAAGTACGATGTCGGAACCCTAGAGGCGAAAACGTTTATAAAGGGTTACTGTTAGAGTACTGAGAAACGTTTGTACCAAAATAACTAGTTTAAAAAATATATTACTTGGCTTCTGGCCATTTCTTGCTTCAAAGATCCGGTACGGCAGAGGTGGAGGCTTCTAAGAGGTTGCTCGTAGAATACTAAGGAATACTTCTGCCAAAAATCAATACTGTGTCATTTGTTTGAGTTTTTTTTAAAAAAGGCGGAAATTTTTAAAGGGTCGCTTTCAACGTTCTAAGGATAGTTTTGCCAAATATAGCCGTTATATTATTTGATTGACGTTTTTTATAAACTTTCCTGATATTACTGGGCCCTTAATCTTTCTTTCCCCAAAAAACTTCGATGCCGGAACCCCAGAGACGGGAATTATTAAAGGATCACATTTTTTAAGTAGATTTCTATTATGTCTAAGCTAATACCTCTGTTCTATAACATTTTATATTTAAACACATTCACAACATACCAACCCGCTATAAATAAAAATCTTAAGTAAGTTTTTTCGATGGAATAATTATTTCTTGTAAAACAAATATTAAGCTAAGATTGCCTTACCAGATTTAGATTGACAAAGTTTTCGTCTTTAAAGGTGATAAAACAACTTACAAGCATAAATACAGGCTGTCCTGTAATTCGACCGACACACTTCTAGGAGCTATAGAGGGCTGTGAAGCATACAAAGTTTGTATATACACTTTTTCTTCTAAATCCCTCCCCGCCAAATTACATCCTCTTGAGAGAGGGGGGGGGGGAGGGAGTTAAAATTGGGTTCTTGTCATATTACTAAAAATTGGTATTGTCTTGTAGTGTAGCAAATTTTTGCCAGCTAGTTCCTGAGCAGGAATGGGGGGGGGGGGGGTTGTCCGGAAGCGCCACTGGTTCAAGACGGTCCAAACCAAAAAACCTACAGGTGCCCGTGTAAGTTCCTAAGCCACTTAGCTGTTTCATAAAAATAATAAAAGACAGAAAACACCAGAACTTGAAATAACCTAATTGTTTATTTACAGTATGTACAAGTATAAATTCTACAACCTTCCTCAAAGAAGGCAAAACAAATCTGTGATAAGATATTTGTTTGTAATTGGAATTAATTTAGTTTTACTTATAAAATGTACAAGGTTGTAGTTTTAATAAATTTGAAGTGAACAACAAAACTCTGGTCAATACATCGTAGTTACACATTTCTTAACTTCTCGGCACCATCGGCCAGGGATTTCACAGCATAAAACGGTAAGCAAAACGTTTAGAGTTTCATAGTAGTAGCACTAACGATACTTTTAGTTTAGATAAATCTGTTGACTAAATCGCTAGCTGTGTACGCAGAATGTACCTCGTGTTGCGTAGCAGCGCAGCTTCGTCAGAGTAGCAATGCAGGGTGGTAGACCTGAGGATGCTGTCCAAACGAATATGCAACTTGAGGTGGCAGGCTTTTCTCCATCTATTGCACTGAGACCGTATAGTCCAAACTTCGGAAGCAGCCAAGCGAATTGAGGGACTTAGAACTGTGCAGGAGTTGGTTCTCCAGGTGTTTTAGCAAGCGACATCACAGCCGAACTGAGAGCACATGCAGAATATGGCATGAGTAAAACGAAAAAGAAAAAGGAGGCCTAAAATGACACAATATCGAACTCGATGTTCAAACGACACTATAAAAGCATACCAAAGTTGCAGGGTGGCCTCGAGTAAGTGATCTTGCAAAAATAATTTATTATCCCAGTATAACTGGCTCCATTCTAGCAATCTCACACCGAATTTCCTACGGGTGAGCGACGATTTACATAATAATTCTGGAATCGTAGATCTGCATGGCGCAAAATTCCAGGAAAATCAGCTACATCACCCAGAAAGAATCACACCAGAAATCCGAGGCATAAAATGGCCGCCGGGAATCATACTCACAATCTATTTTGAAAATATATTATAAGCTCCTAAAAAGTCAAGGTTTTTCAAAACATCCCAAAAATGAAAACTGAGTGTGCAACCAAATATACCGGGTGACAATGAGACTAGGGCCATGTTTATATCTTCTTTATTTATGAATCGATTTGGATAAAATTTTATACCAAGATACTAGACATAATTTCTGATTGGCTGATAGATATAGTCAAAATGACTGACTTCCGGTTTTACCGGAAATGATACTAACTTTGATTTTTTAAATGGCACACCCTGTATATTTTATGTTTTTCTGAATCTACGAGTCAAATTACATATGACAGTGTTGCCAAATTTCAATTAAAAAAAATAAATTATTTTTTCAATTTTTATTTTTTACCATAGAAGACCTTGACTTGGAAAAATCTATTCTAATCGACTCTAGCAACTCTTAATAATAGCTATTTTATCAATAAGGTCAATAACAAATCTTTAATAAAAGAATATAATTTGCTAAACTCGTTTTTTTCAGAAAACTGCACTTTTTTTAAATGGCACCTACTAAAGGCCATCTTGCTATTAGATAGAAAATGTAATTACCAATCTAACGATATGTACCATGCACTACTTTATCTTTATCTGAAACTGAAAATTAATTAATTAATTACTAGTTTAAATCTATTTAAAAAACCAACGTTAGTGTCACTTCCGGTGAAACCGGAGGTGACACTAACTTTGGTTCTTTAAATAGATCACTCTATATGTTTTATGTTTTCGGCATCTACGACTCAAATTACATACAACAGTGTTGCCAAATTTGCTTTGGTATTATTAGTGATTACATAAAAATATTTTAAAAAATAATGAATTAATTAATTTTCAGTTTCAGATAAAGATAAACTAGTGCATGATGCATATCGTTAGATTGGTAATTAAATTTGCTGTTTAATGGCATGATGGCCCTTGGTAGGTGCCATTTAAAAAAGTGACTTTTTCTTAAAAAACTAGTTTAGCAAATTATATTCTTTTATTAAAGAGTTGTTACTGACCTGATTAATAAAATAGCTATTATAAAGAGGCGCTAGAGTCAATTAGAATAGATTTTTCCAAGTCAAGGCCTTCTATGGTACAAAATAAAAATTGAGAAAATAATTTTTTTGTTTAAAAAAATTGAAATTTGGCAACACTGTCATATGTAATTTGACTCGTAGATTCAAAAAAACATAAAATATACAGGGTGTGCCATTTAAAAAATCAAAGTTAGTATCATTTCCGGTAAAACCGGAAGTCAGTCATCTTGACTATATCTATTAGCCAATCAGAAATTATGTCTAGTATCTTGGTATAAAATTTAATCCAAATCGATTCATAAATAAAGAAGATATAAACATGGCCCTAGTCTCATTGTCACCGGTATACTTAGAAACTGCAGGTCACACTCGAAACATTTCCTCAACTGAATCATGTATTTAAACGAAAAACTATACGTAACAATTCTTGACTGCATCTAAGTGATTTCAACACTGTAACAAACCTATTTTTAGCGGACATGAATTTCGATTATAAAAAATGTCGAGTGTACAGTTTGATTTATCTAAACTTGTTGAAATCTTTAACTTTGTATGTGCAGCTAATGTTTTTTGTTTAAAAATTTTAAATACATTATAATACGCAGAATTTTGCCACTTTTACTGAATAACTGCGTTATGCATCATAAAGTTTTTTTATTTTTACACAAAAAATATGAGTTTAACGAGAAAACTAAAACAGCCAACAAAGATTTTGGATAAATCAGGATTTCTAGTATATATTTTTGTATAATGAAATGTTAGAGCATAGAAAAGCTCTAATAGAACCACCCTCTTTAGGAGGGCATAACTCGGCGGGGAGAGATATAAAAGAAAAAGTTTATATGCAAAAGTTTTGTTTTAACGTCCACCACAACCCCCAGTAATTTGTCGGTCGAATTACAGGACACCCTGTATAGTAGCTTACATTTAAAAATTTATTTAATTTGTTTTACAGAATTGGCATATCTAAATAAGAATGAAATAAAACTAAATTAAAAATTAGACAATTTAGTACCCACTGGTTTTTACTAATTAGTAGCAAGTGAAGTGCTTGCAACATAATTTATTATTCTTAAAGTAACTACTTACTCTTAACGTATCTAGATACATTAAGTAGCTAGATACTTTCAAAGTAACTTAGTTACAGTATCTAGATATCTTCATCGAGTATCTAAGACCTAAGTTACTTTTGCAAAAAGATATGTATCTACATATATTTTCTTCGGAAAAGCAACTCTAAAAGTTAAAGCTCTGGTAAGTAACTAAGATATAATAAATACTATTTTAGTAGTTGTGTTAAATAATGTAGAAAGGCAGAAAAAACGACTTATTTGTCTATCCTGTAAAGTTCATATTTTTTTACCTACTGTGTTTTTAGATGAATCATCAGAAATGTATTTCCATAAATATAACTAATAACAGTAATAATATTATGTTACTATTGCTCTTAATTTCCTTGCAGTAACTGGCACCAGCAAAATTCTCTATTATTTATTCCAGTTCTACATACCTAATGAAAAGTTGTTAGTTAATGATTATAAAACTTTCTTACTATTATATTTGCAATGTTAAACTTTAAACACACAATGCTTTAGTTTAAACACCTCAAAAAATGTACTATTTATTAAGTCGAATTTCTGTTCAGGATTGAATATTTGGACAACGCTCCGATCGTTCTCCAAAGATCCAGCCCTGTCGAGTTTGTAAACGGTACCTGCGTGTTCCGGGTACTCCCACGAGGAGGTGAGGACTCGGTCCTGGTTTAGCTGAGCGTAGGACTGCAGGTAGAGCATGTAGAGCGAGAGGGTCGAGACGAAGAGCAGCACGAGCGCGTAGGTCCTGTAGGAGGCTGGCTGCTTGGATGCCTCGATCTCCATGCCCGAGCAGGTGGTCATCGCGGCGAGCTGAAAAGCGGCGTAAGCGTGAGCGAAAACTCATTGGACGGCGGTTACGCACCTCCGAGGTCCTGGCGCGAGCGTCATGCTCGCGAGCGTCTCGCGGCCTGCAGCACGCACATGTGGCTGCCGTCGCCAAAATCTCGGGAAATGCGGACTTTCGGCGACCACGGCGGTGGAAAGCGTGGAAATATCAATGCGATGGCGCCTGCGCGCACTCGCGAAACCGATGTTTATTGCTCAACCTTCGGTGCCAATTGCACTCGGTTTTCATGCAGTTTTCAGCCAGCTTCCCGCTGGCGTGAGGCTGAAGAGTAATAATGGGCATTAGCTTATTGGCAGACGCATTACGCGGTAATTACGTGCCGAGGCTAATTGGAATTGCCGCGAAGCTGTTAATTTTTTAGTATCTGTGGAAACGCTTATAGAGCTAGCTATTTAAGTTTTAAAGCAAAATTGCTACGCCAACAATACCTTGGCACACTTTAAAGTACGAACTAAAATTTGGATCGGTTTCCAGTGTAACTTCTTAGATTAGTATCTTGATATATGGTTGGCAACTATTAGCAACGATATACTTTTAGAATAGAATAGCATTTATTTCCAACAGGAAATGCTGTAACCAAATTATTAACATAAGCAATAAAAAGTTTCATTAATAAACAAAGAGCGCATAACAGCAACACACAATTGTTAGCAATTTTATAGCTTCCAGTTGAAAGTAGTTAAGATGAAAAATGTCTGCATTTGCCTGCAAATTGTTATATAGGGTCGGACAACGATACAGGATCGAACATTATTTCTAAGAATGTGAGAGTTCCTAAACAAATTGCTTATGAAAACGTTATACAGCGTGTCCAAGATAAAGAAAGTTGCTCAATTAATGTACTAACAAAATGACACCCAGAAATTCTTAATATGATATTTCGTTTTCGAATTATCTAAAAAAAACCGAATTTTTAGATTTTTATTTAATTTTTTTCTAGCGTTAATATTAAACCTAGGACAAAACTGATTAAACTTCTACGGCAACTTCTAGTGGACTTAATGATCACGATATCAATTTTTTGCCAAATTTGTGAAGCCCTGCTTATTCTGAATTCAAAAATGTACCACATATTATGGTTTAATTACGTTTCGAGTCTTTTTTTTACCATCATCAAGATATTTTTGGATACGGATCTGTGTCCTAGAGCATTTCATACGTTGTTTCAGGGTTTCTAATTTAAAGAAAGAAGTAATGAGCCTCACTGAATTTTTTTTATTTATAATTTTAATTATTGTTTATAAGTAAGAAAAATTATCAATAAATTAATGACTGACGATTGAAAATTATTTGTATTCCAAGACCAAACGTGATTATTAAAGATTAAAATCATCCAGTGGAGTTCATTAGTTCTTTTTTAAATTACCAAAGCTAAAACAACGTATGAAATGCGCTAGGACACAGGTCCGTATCCAAAAATTTCTTGATGGTGGCCTCCAAAGACTCGAAACGTAATTAAACCATAATGTGTAGTACATTATTAAATTGCGAATAAAAAAGGCTTCACACAATTTGCATCAGAAAATCAGGACCATATTGAAAAAAAAATAGTTAATAATGGTTAGTCGAAGACGAAACGTCGGATAAAAAATGATAACCTAATCTTTGATTCCCTACAAAGTTGCTATAAAGAAGTGTTGCCAGTTTTGCTCTAACTTTAATATTAACGCCAGAAAAAATAAAATAGAAAATCCAAAAATTCAGCTTTTTAAGATAATTCAAAAATGAAAAAGCATATCAAGAGTTTCTAGCCGTCACTTTGTTTGTCCTTTAATTGCAAAACTTTCTTCCCATTTACCCAAATTTGTATCTTTTACAATTACCGACATCCCCATACTGGCCCTGATTGATTAATTTTAGCATGATTCAGAGCAGGCTGTGAATTTTTTTTTAACAAACCAAACTTGACATTTATTCAAAATGTAAGGTTAATATTGTTGTCACTGTATAACCTGATATTGACATTGACACTGTCGTAATCACATCACTAAAACACGAAATGCTAAAAAAACTTTAAAGAAATCGAAACAAGAAATGTATCGAAACTTTCATTAGTTAAATGAAAAAAAATGCTTTCTCGTAAGAACGAAAATTATACGAACAGTACGTAACCAAGTCAAATGTGCGATCTTATATGGGTTTATACCCAGGTATCTTATGGCAAAGTATAAGCTTACACAATTTTAAATAGAGCATTTCATTACTTTTCAGCCACATAACCAGGACACAACTGAAAAATCTGAAAAGGGCTTTATGCTTATCTCGCAGCGGTTCGCTGCATATTTCTAATCGCGATGACTGCGGTACGTATCGATCGTTGCCCCTTTTTCTTTTTTTAAGACGTACCCTATGCTTAAAATGGGGTTTTAAATAAAATATAAAATTTATAATTAGGGCAAGAGATACTACACTTTACGAAATGAAAGTTTCAATTAAGAACTTGCCTGTCAAACTCAGGGCAAATTTAAAGAATGTAACAATAATTGCCAAAAATAAGTGGTTTATTGCTCTTTCCTTATTTTATTTATGTGCAATAAATTAGGGCTTAGAACATGAAACAATTCTTAACTCGGTTCATAAAATTAAGTAGAAAACTTTGTATGACAAATATAGCGCTGTATGACAATTACTTTCCGATATTAGGGCAAATATACTGTTCCCAACTGACAGTTAAATAACCTCTAAAATTTAGTGCAGTAAACAAAATGATCCGTCAGTGCAAAAATAGCGTAAAATTGATTTTTAAACACCAAAATGGCAAGAATGCAACAGGTAAATACGATTAATTCTGTGACGTAGCAACGGCTAGCCTCGTTTTGTTTCTAGTGTGACGTAAATCCACGCGTGATTCGTTTTTGTTCAATTCCCGGCATAACCTGCAACTGCCGCCTCAATTCGCACTTTTTAGGGACGCCAGCTAAACTATTCGAAACTCGATGGATTTGCGACTCTGGAAACACGTTGAACTTCTCGACAATTGACTGTCTCGTTACTAAGCAACTAGATTTATAATTGTTTAAACGAAATTAGGTTTGATTACCTATTTGAACTTATGGACTACAGTTTTGATGTAATGTTTTTGCATTTTCACTAAATTGTCCTTTTCTTGGGCTAAATGTCACCACACTTTGCTCTGCTGTTAATGTTCACTTTGGTTTATAATGCACTGATACACTTGAGTTCTTTTAGCATATCACTAATTGTCTTTTGATCGGTTGCCTTACATTTGTCCATTGCTCTATTGCAATTATTGCTTTGCTAGCACTGTTTTTTGTTTACCTTTCAGTTAACTTGCTGTTTGCTGGCTTATAAACTTTTAATGCATAACGCTCATACAATTTCTGCACTTAACAAATCATTCTGTATCATTTTATTCGCATTATGGTTGACGTTACTAAGCTCAAATTCGTCAGTTACAAATTAAATTGCATTGGCCCGAACATCTATATAACCCTTCTGAAACCTGCCTTATCTCATACTAACTTTTATCCCTCAAATTATTAGTTACTGCTGCTCACATCAAGTGGACTTATGAATGTAAAGTATACTGATTATCATGCAATAAATAAAATATTCAATTCTGTGCTCATTTTGACTTTATTCATTCTGTTACTTAGACAATCAGAATTGCTGTGGGCAGTAAACCATTACAATATATTTGAGCGAATGTATATCCGGATTCGAGCAAAGTAGACATCAAATCTGCATGCATAATATAGTTTCCTATTAACAAATAGTTTTTGAGTTGTAACGCCAACGGGCACACCGACAGATAGACACTAGACAGGCCAACAAACAAACCAATCCACAGACAGACAACTAGAAATGGGAAAACGTATTTTTGTCGTGTAATCGTAAGGTAAGTTTTTTATTATTACAATACTTCTTCGTTTAAGAAAGGGAGAGGGAATTACATGTTAAATTTAGCTAAGGAGGAAGGCTTAACTGTTTAATTGTCAACTTCATGCAGTTAGCTAAATTATTGCCCATTCTTTGCTGGACTTGTAGAGGTAAAACTGCTAAGTGACAGTTAGACTGTAATTGCTGTCTACTGTAATGTAGAAAAATTTGCTTTTTTTATTGAGATGCATCTCATATGCAACACGAGGTAGTTAGAAAAATTAATATGTCTATGTTCTGGCGAACAACAACTATAGTTGTGGAAATACACCAAGTCACAGCTTCTTTTCTGTTTATCTATATTGAAGTGCACGAAAAAAAAATATTACTAGAAAATCGAACGCTGTTTAATTTAGATTAAACAGATGTAAATTTCCAGTCAAAATTTACGAAATATCGTTCACAATTTAAAAGCCAGTTTTGCTTCATAATCAGTGGTTTAAAAACCGCTATCACAACAGTAACCATATTATATTACGACATGACCTAGAACTTCGAGTTCATAGCACGAACTCACAGACAACGCGGAAATATAATTGCTTACTACTTATTTTGCAATTTAGAATCGTTCTAGTGGACTATACTTTGCACTTTGGAATGTTTATTTAGTATCTAAGCAGTTATCCTTTATCTAATAGACTTGTCTGTCCGGGACGCTGTTTTGTCTGTCCGGGACGCTGTTTCAGCAGCCAAACCGTAAGAGATAGAGAAAAAAGTTATAAAAGTTATATGTTTGCAATGGTCATGTCAGGTCAGGAACCGAATTTCAGTTACGTGACACTTCCGGTTTTCGAGAAATCACGTGATTTCTCGAAAACCGGAAGTGTCAGTACGCTGTTTCAACAGCCAAACAGAGCTGCGACCCTCTGCGCCTTAAAACCTCGATCGATTTGTCTCCTTAACTGCTTTCTGAGTACACGACAAGAGCTTGCGAATAATAATGGATACATAATGAATTCAATTATCAAGAGTACAAATTTTAGGCGTATTACCCTGACAAAAACGATAATAATTAAAATATTTTCGGGATTAATTGTACAACAATTAGAAAAAATATCAATATTGTAAAATTCACTTTAAATATTCAAAAATTAAAGGATAGTCTAAAGCAGCGTTTCGAAAGTACTTTGCTAAAATGAACTAATTTCAACGCCTAAACGCCAGGCCCTCAAACGACGGGTGCTCAAATGCCAGGCGCCCAAACGCCGGGTGTTTGAACGCCAAGCACCCAAACGCCGTCGTCCAATCACAGTCGCCCAACCGCCGACGCCAAAATGTCGCGTACCCTAAGATTATTGTCGTTGTTATATATAAATCACGTGATTTCTCGAAAACCGGAAGTGTCAGTACGCTGTTTCAACAGCCAAACGAAGCTGCGACCCTCTGCGACTTACAACCTCGATCGGTTAGGCAACCACTTTGACAGCTTCCAGAATGTTCCGATGCGGCACTTTGACACCTTTCAGGTCTGGGTACAGTTTTTATTTAATACGCGTTCTATTTGAAAAACGGTCTTATTTGTTTTTTTAAATGAGACGTTTGTCTCACTGGGTTGCTAGTATTTGTATAAAAGCCCATTTATTTTTGTAATAAAATCAATCGACATTTAATGTTGTATTCATTCGCATCGTTGCTGCCCTCTTCTAAGCCATAATTCATAAAACGTGAGGCTGCGTTTTAAGGGTAGCAACATTATCGTCCCTTTAAGTGACATTGACTAAATTGTCTTGAAACAGGTATGTAGTCTCATTCCTATGCTTAAAGTATTAGGGACAAGACCAGTGCAAGTAACAGAAACTTGATTCAGCATCCAGAGATTTCAGTTGATGGTCATTTGCTCCACCTGCTGATCTTCTGGGAAACGTTTTCTGACTGCTGACTGATTATTTTGAAATATTAGAATCGTTCCGTTAAACTATACTTTGCACTTTGAAATATTTTTATTTAGTAAGTAAGCAGTTATATTTGTATAAAAGCCCGTTTATTTTTGTAATAAAACCAATCGACATTGACTGTTTGATTCAATTGCATCGATACTACCTTTCCAAGCCTAAATATTGAAGTGTGAGGCTGCACTTCGAGTAGTTATCTAATTATCGTCCTTTTAAGTGGCATTGACTTAAGTTGTCTTAAAATAGGAATGCAGTCTCATTCCTGTGCTTAAATATTAGGGACAAAGACCCAGTGCACGTAACAGAAACCTGATCCAGCCTCCAGACAATTCTGTTCAAACGCCATAACTAGATTTTAGAATTTTAATTATTCAAATCTCACATTTTCATTATTCAACGTCAAATTAGATATTTTATTAGTTGCTTTTCACTTCTTTATCATGGTAAAACGATTTAACGACCAATCTAAAACATACTTTTTAAATATAATTTCCTCCTTTGAGACACATAAAGAACATTGTCGAGCTCAAGAAAAGAACTGTGTGAAAGTAGCAGGAAAACATGGAAAATTTCCAAGAAATATTTATTGCATAAAAATGTATCAGTATGTTCTGATGAAGCCTATTCAGGTACAGTTTCTAAGAAATCTAAATACATTAAAACTAACGTAAATCCAACCATACCCCATTAAGAAGAATTGTTCATAATATGTATATGGAAAAAACCACATAACAATAAAATCGATGGTTTCCGAAAACATTCCCGATTTTCCCAGTCCGCAACGATCGATAAATATCGGGAGACGGAGTTAGATACAGTACAGTTAATGCAAAGTTTTTAAAAGTAACATATCACGATTAAAAATTAATTTTGACCGGTAAATACCAAGAACAAGAACATGCCATAGCTGCATTATAGGGTAACGCGCTCCCTTTTGATGTTTACCCTGTATCAGTTAAGTCCCATTTCCGTTTGAAGAAATCACGGAAAGGATTTTTATCCCCAAAATTTTATTTGTAAGGTGTTTACCCTGTATAAACGTTAAACGCTCCAATCTACAATAACATTCAAATATAGCAACGACAATAATCTTAGGGTACGCGACATTTTGGCGTCGCCGGTTGGGCGACTGTGATTGGACGACGGCGTTTGGGTGCTTGGCGTTCAAACACCCGGCGTTTGGGCGCCTGGCGTTTGAGCACCCGTCGTTTGAGGGCCTGGCGTTTAGGCGTTGAAATTAGTTCATGCAACAAAATTTTAGCAAAGTATTTTCGAAACGCTGTTTTAGACTATCCTTTAATTTTTGAATATTTAAAGTGAATTTTACAATATTGATATTTTTTTAAGTTGTTGTACAATTAATCCCGAAAATATTTTAATTATTATCGTTTTTGTCAGGGTAATACGCCTAAGATTTGTACTCTTGATAATTGAATTCATTAAGTATCCATTATTAATTGCAAGCTCTTGTCGTGTACTCAGAAAGCAGTTAAGGAGACAAATCGTTAATGCATACTGAGTAATATGATGCAGACGGAATTTTCTGCTTACTTTGTTATTATTAGATATTAGATCGGGGTTCTAATAAAATTTCCAAGTTTTCCAACTTTTCGCACCGCCCGCACCGCTCGCGTCACCATCTTGACAAATATCGCTCAAAACCTGTTTTTTCTCATTATCACTTTATGTACTGGACTTTCTAGGAGATAAATAGCTATTGTGAATATTATAGAAGATTTTCACAACTTTTGTTTGAACATAAACAATAATCATGCTCAAAAAGAAGTATTGTTGACATTTTTGTTTATCTGCTCCACTTTACAGCGTTGGATCTTGATGTTTAATTCACTTAAGAAAAATAAACAAGCATTTTAAAAAATTATTTCTTCTATAATGATAATAGTAATAACTATTTTCATTCTAGAATGCACTGCCGAGGAGATAATGTGGAAAAACTTGTTTTGTTAAAGCGCAATTTTTTCAAGATGGCTGCGCGAGCTTCAGCTCGAAATGTTGGAAAACTTGGCGTTTTTATTAAGACCTCGAACTGGTAAAGATATACAAAAATTAAAACTACTTTTGCAGAGCAAGGCTTCTTGTTTTGTACCCTGCTACTGGACTATAATACATACGTCACATTTTTAAATGACCTCTGTCGTGCTCAAAAATGTGGAACGATAACATAAGAATCCCATTTCACTTTCAGTTCATTAAACATTTTTCTAGCGCCGAAACGCCTGGCGCCCAAACGCTTGCGTCCAAACGTCCTGTTCTGATAGTCTTACACTGTAATACCAGCAGTATAGCGCGCAGTGATGACCTTGAAATAATGCCGTAATCAATAGGCGTTCAAAGTGACGGCCAAACTACTTCTGACGAAAGGATGAGCTCACACTAATCTGATCAAAATCGAACGTGGGCGCTACCAACTTGATTATTCAACTGCTCTTAAATCTAAGGACTGTTTCCCGGTACTATGATATGCAGAACTTATTTTGAAGAGAAAGATTTTCAAACGTTACCGTTATCAAACGTATGGTCTTTGAAAAGCTAGAACCTATTATATTAATAACACAAAAATAACTGCGGCTCATTTAAACTGACAGTTACGTATAATACAGGTGGGTAAATAATCTATGTAGGTGCATTTATCAATCAGTTTCTCATACTTTTATAAAATATTAAATTTAACACGAGAATTATTTAAATATCATGCGTTCTCAACTAAATCACATCAATGCACTTTAAATTGCAGATAAGTTCTTATTTCAAAGGAAACAAGGTTTTCGCTTATCTGCAGAATTGAGTGTTCTGTAACACTACAGTCCAAAGAGGAAATATTTCAACTAAAAACTTCCATTTAGCTGCAGCTTTTGAAATCTAAATCCATCAACCCAATCCCAACTACCAATTCATCGACGAGAAGTACTAAAATTTCATATACAGGGTGGCCCTAAAAGGTCCGTACAAAACGCTAGAACAACTTTCTGAAGCAAATTTATAACGATCTAGCCCAACTTACCTTAATCCAAAAGTTGATAGCTTTCCGAAATACAAGGCGTCAAAGGTGTTGTTTTTTACTTTTTTTATATTTACGTCCTCAAGTGTAGTTAAAAAGTGTTGTAAAAACACTACCAGCATCTAATAGAAGTATCCACGGTAGCATCATTGGAGGCTCCCGTATCACGACATTTATAGGCATAAGATTAACTTATAGATGTTTATATAATCGGATTGCTAATAAATATAATATTTAAAAAAAATATGTTGCACTACTCAATTAAAAGCCTTACGGTTATGCCGGAGGTGAGACACATGGTTCCAATCAGGCTCGAAGCTGCGATTGCAGAATGTAAAACGAATGGCCCCAAAAAACTCAAAACTGCGACTTCAGGCAGTCAACGCCAGCAAACGTCATTCACGAAGACCTCCGGGGATGATGCCCAAACTCGAATTAGGCTCTCACGGTGCAGAAATATCGCAGAAGCTTCCAAAGACCCCGGGTGACGTTTACAGTGGAATTCTCTAGCAACCGGAATCGTTGGTGATTTGTACCATGCAAGTGACGTTTTTCACTCTGTAGGTGACGCTAGAAAGCCAGGACAAGAGTTCGCTGATTGGAATTACGTTATCGCAATTTGAAATTGAAGAAATTACACTCTCCCTGTATATTACAGGCGATCAGCCAAAACCACAAGAAATGAAGTGATCATAACCCGACCTAGGACGCGAACTACATGCTCCAAAAAGTGCCCAATGCTCGAACTCGCATATCAGCGAAGCTACCACAATAATAATCCAATAAATCTGAAACGATGGGCTGTAGAGACAATTCACAAAATCCTGCGAAAAATGACGCTACATATTTCAGGCAAAACAACGATAACAAAATCCTTGTTATAGAACAGCTGCCCCGACTGCCGGTAAAACAGACCCAAACGCTAACGCTGCGTTTACACAACGACTGTGTTTCAATTATAAATGCCCATGTTAATTACGTTTTTAAAACGTAAAAAATGCTGATACGGAGTCACCTTATCTTAATCCACTTCATGCTTTGAAACTTTCTTGATGATTCTTCGCTCCTTTACCGTTTTCCATGTATCTAGTAATGTCATTTTCACTAGCTTGGTAGTATAGTATAGTATATTATACCATATTCCTTGATTGCAAAATAGAGCTGTTCTCTTTTAATAGAGTCATATACTTGTTTGTAATCGATTAATAACATATGTGTTTGTGTTTATAACTTGTTGCATGCACTTCTTTGAGTACGTATGTTTGATCTATAATGGATCATTCATTGCAAATACTTCTTTGATAATCACCTAGCTTCCTTTTCATATATTTTGTTAGTAATTTGTTTTTGATGAGTATCATTAGTATCTTATATATGACGATTAGAAGCGCAATTCCTCTATACTTTTTATAATTCTTTTTTCAAAGTTCTAAAATATAGCACAGATTATCGCTGCGCTCCCTGTATTGAGTTCTTTTTGACTTCACTTATATTAATTCATATCATATTTTGTAATCTTCTGTTTCCGTACTTCAACATCACTGCTTGTATTGTATCTGTGCCTGTATTTCTGTGGTTCTTAAGCGTTTTTGTTATTTCTCTTAGTGCAGGAATTCTTCATTCTTGCTGTCTTTATGGTCTGCCCTCCGGTGTTTTGTTCCTGGGTTTGTGTTTACATAATTTAATCTTTGGTTGAGCTTAGATTCTTTGGTTCTATATTTTTGCTTCTGCGTTTACCAGCTTTCTTGCTCGATGTGTTCATATTTTAAGGTTCATTCTCTTTTTCCAGTAACCTTTCTAATAATTTTCTCTTTTGTTTTCCTAGTCTGCATATTTATTCTATATTGTTTTTTAGTTGCTTCTTTCCTACATTTTTAATCCTACAACCCTTTCGAAAAAGTTGTTGGGATCCGGGCCTTTATAACTTCTAGCGTCTTTAAAGCAGCTCTCGTATTTAATTTTTACCGGAACATAGTCTCTGTTGATTCGCGTACTTATTTTCAATGTTGATAATAAATACCTTTAATTTTCACACCTGTACGCATTGAAAGATCTACTAATTTCTCTATTGTTGTATCGCAACCACCATATTTAGGTGGATATACGAGCAAATTGCTTACATTTACTTTAAATTTGTTATTAATCAGAACTCCTCTCCATATCCAAGCTGAAAATTTACACTTTGTTCTCATTTTTGCCAAGTTTTTACTTTGCTACGCTCTACAATGCTCCGTTAATTACAGCTTGAAACATTCGCGTGACATGATCGTGCTTACGATTTCAGCACGAATCGAAAATCTTATATTATCGTGATTAATAATAATTGGTGGTTCACCATGTCAAATGCCGTTGAGAAATCTGTATAAATTACATCTATTTCCCTTTTGTTATCCAAGGCTACTGCTACGTATTGAGTGAAGGAACTCAAATTTGCGCATCTATTTTCAACAACCGTTTTGCGGCAATCAAACGAGTCTCTTAAGTGCCATAAGCAAACGTGCATTGTTCAATATTTTATGTTCATCAATAAATTCTGGTTCAATGTATTTTTTACATAAAAAGAGTGCTGTAATAAAGTTCTTAACGATACTAAAATTAATTTGGTTAATAATCTATAACAACACTGATGATAATAAAATTTGTTAATAATAATAATAATAATATGCCTTTATTTGCAATACAATATATATATATATATATATAGCTATACAACATAAAATACCGGGGCGAGGTTCAGCGCACAGTAAAAAACCGCAAACTGCTCCACCACTTAACCTTAATGGATACGTGATGCAATAAGATGCACTTGTATCCCTTAGCTTACTTAGATTAGAGACAGAAATACAAATATTCTCGTTTCTCTAATAATATAGTGCCCTAACATTGCTCCAAAATTATTATAGTTTATATAAAAACGTAATGGATAGTTTATTTTCATGTTTATACAGTGTGTCCCAGGATTGATGTTACAAGAGGTGAGCTGGTCTAAAAATTTTTGAATTTTATTTTAAGGTTCTGGGATTCGGTACTGCTTGGTTTGAAAAGAATTTTTAGGATATTTTCAGTTTTTGAAAAACAAGTAGGCCTTGACAGGGAAGAGAAAACTATTTTATTTTCAGGTAAACTGCCCTTTTTGTTCATGATACGGCAAAATTTTATTAAGAAAAGTTGTTCATAATCAGTGACGTAGCCAAGAAGTCGCGGGCCCGTGTTCAAACATTTTATTGGGCCCCCTCCCCCCAATATAAAATGACTAATTATTCATATAAAATACAACACTTCTTTAGAAAGAAACTTATTATATTATATAATTTGTTGTATATCTTCTTTAAACAAGGCTCTGAACGACAAAATTTGATTTTGAAAATTTTCTGAAATATTCTCAGGGAATTTTTTCTGAAGCATCTCTCCTTCCTGTCGCAATTCTGCATCGGAATAGTTAGAAAGTACAGATTTCGTTAAAATTTTGAAGTTGCTTACCACTTCCTGTAAGCCAGCAAATCTCCTGTAAATCTGACTTATGATAATATCAAGATTCTTGTAAAATACATTAATTCGAAAAACATCTTCGTTTGTTTCTATGACATGGCGATTATTTTTTTCATCAAAATGTATTTTTGGTCGCCTTATCCTTATTCTTTTACTGCTAAATTGTGCTGTAATGTCCCACTCAATAGCAACATTATCAGTTTCATTTCTTAATTCATCAAACTGATTTCTAAGGTTCATGATGCTTTTAAGTAGTTCTTCAAAAAAATCCGATGCTTGCTGCAAATTTTGTTTTTTATCCTGCAAGACCTCTGAAACCACATCTGATAGATTTAAAATCGTACTTTCTAAAACTATTAAAAATATTGTTTCGTACATTTCTAGTGTTGTTTTAATTGATTTAGCTTCATCGACTTCTGTTTTCTTATTGGATGTTAATATAATAATTGTCAACGCTTTCTGTACATCAACGTACCTGTATCTTAAAGATAACAGAGCATCGTGTCTGGATGACCAACGTACCAATTAGTGAAATGGCGATCTTCATGAGCGTAACTTGGGGCATTACTTTGGGGAAGGGGGGGGGGGGGCAAAATTAAGACTTCACAACATTCTTAAACCTAAATTGCAAAAAATGCTGCATTTGCACTTTAATATCAAAATTTTGGGGGACCACTGCTCCCTGTTGCCCCTCCCAAGTTACGCCTATGGTGATCTTTAACTGGATTAGGATCCAAAGGAAATTAATATAGTTTATATTTTGCGGTACACAAATTTTCAATATTTATTTGTAAGAACCACTTATATTTTTTGTTTTTACGGGCTCTTCGCGGGCCCCTATGGGCCCGGGCCCGTGTTCGATTAAACACGTTTGCACACCGATAGCTACGTCACTGTTCATAATGATAAACTATGGTCATATACACAATTTCAGAAAGATCTGTCGACTTGTAAAAAAACGTTATTTTTTAGATAATTGTATTTTATTTTCAGGTAAACTACCCTTTCTGTTCATGATACGGCAAAATTGTATTGAGAAAAGTTGATCATAGTGAGAAATTATGGCCCTATACAAAATTTCAGAAGGATCTGTCGACTTAGATTAAACCGTTATTTTTTAGATTAAACAAATTACATTTATGTATATGTATAAAATGACGGTTTAATCTAAGTCGACAGATCTTTCTGAAATTTTGTATAGGGTCAGAATTTCTTATTGTAAATACAATTTTGCCGCATCATGAACAAAAAGTGTAGTTTACCCGAAAATAAAATACAATTTTCTAATTTGACAGATATTTCTGAAATTTTGTATAGGGTCATAATTTATCATTATGAACAACTTTTCTTAATAAAATTTTGCCGTATCATGAACAAAAAGGGTAGTTTACCCGAATATAAAATAGTTTTCGCTTCCCTGTCAAGGCCTACTTGTTTTTCAAAAACTGAAAATATTCTTAAAATTCTTTTCAAACTAAGCAGGACCGAATACCAAAACCTTAAAATAAAATTCAAAAATTTTTAGACCATCTCACCTCTTGTAACATCAATCCTGGAAAACTGTATATCTAACCAATTTGTAATTACATGCTTCGCGATTTTTAAATTTAGCTAGAATCTTTTGCGGGGAACAGTTTATTAGCTAGTGAACCTTGCCCCGAACTACATATGAGTGAAAGACTCCGGGTGGAGTGTGTGAAATCGCCAACAAGTTAAAATTACAAGCGGCGAAAGAAAGCCTTGTCGTCTTGTAGTTATTGCATAAGTTTGAGTGCAGAAAACATTGTTTTCGTGCCCAGAAGACGCCTCTAAATCAACAAATTGTAAAAAGGCATCCATTGTTGATGCTCTGACATCAGCCAACACAGGGGTGCCAAAGCTAGGAGTAAGGGACTTTCTAGTGCTTTCTCGTGGGATTCAAATAAGAGTAATTGAGTCATAAGCCCAATATGCCGCGCAGCAAGTCGCTGGATTCGAGAATTCATAGGTAACCTGACACATACAGAAAATGTTTGCAGTTACGCGATAAGGGTTTGCGCTCAAATGTAAGAAACGTCCGCTAGCGCTTTATGCTTTTTAACGTTTGTGCTTTGAAGGTTATCTATTCCGGCACTATTTTAATATCGTTTTAAGTATGTCAGTCATGATTACACTAGTTGATTTGATATTAAATGTGCGTAGAACCAAGCTATGTCGCCCCTAATTTTGATGTTATTAGCTAACACTGTTTGTATCAGCAATGGTTTAATTCTATTTTCTTTGGTTTTCTTTATAATTTTATGTACAATACATTTGTGTAAGCAAATTGGCTTTTCTTGTGTATGTTGCTTAAAGTCAGTTGAGCTCGAGAACACTACAGGTGTAAACCTGATTCCTGTTTTTGGCAAACGGTGATCATTCGTAACCGCCGTGACGGGGGTAATTAAACCGTTCTATATATACTGAGCTAACAAGGTGAACAATCAGGGCAAATGATTATTAAAATGCTAAGACGTACCAGACACCTTATTTCAGTTTAGCATCCTGACGGAGGGGTGGAATAAACGTATCGTTAGAAGTTTTGCATAAACAACAGTTAAAATGAATTGTGATTATTAACATAGTTTTAATGATTTATATTCTTTGACTCTACGAAATGCAGATTACACACACATGCTTTTATAAAGTCTGTACAGAAGAGATTTTTTTTTTTTTTAATTTAATTCGCACTCAGCCAACAGCCGTTAGGCCAATTATAGGCGTCGCTGTGCAGTTATGAGGACTTCCAACCCCACTAACGACTGTCATGATGTTGTATGACCGCCGGGACCAACTTTTTTCCGTGATAGCCGTACCACGAGGCGCCGAGAGATGCAGCCGTGGAACTCCCATCCAAGTTCTGACCAGAGACAGCGTTGCTTAACTCTGCTGATCGAACGTGGATGCTTGTTCAAGCTACACCACTCGGGACCCAATCTAGCCAATTTAGAATTAAGTGATATAGAGTGTTAATTTTTCGAGTAAATATGTGAATGTGCGTCTTCCTATCTGGTTGATATGATAAAGCTAAGGTCAATTTTTGAAGATCAAAAAATTAAACCTCAAGCAAGCGCCAAGTCGTATAACGTGGAGTGCCAGATAAGATTTGATTTATTAGCTTTAATGTATTTTTTCTGATTCATTGATGAAAATGGTAGATTTCCCCCGAAATATTAATATTGTTATATGGCGAAATACCCCAAAACCATCACAAATAATAGGAAATAAGCATTTTGTGAAAACTATTTTGAAAAAAAAATCGCAAAGGTTGTATTTCCAATTTTATAGAATCTACCTCTCCTCCGAACTTAAAATTAACAATTGAGATCGAATAACTTCTCTTATTCATTCAATCTAAGTTTGTCTTTTTTTACTATTTTAGACGGATATCACAACTATTCTTAATTGAAAAAACATAAACTGTCGCTAAATTTGATGTATATCCATGCATATAGCATATAATTAATAGCAGGGCTGTTTTGTTAATTGTTATAAGAAAAATTCAGATGTTTTAAGGCAATAAACTTTCAAAATATTGCCCCCTACGCATAATCATTTTTCAAATTATTTGAATATACTTTTCTAAATAGGCAGACAACTCCATTTTTAGAGGGTTGTCAAACATCTGCTAAAATTCAGAAACCCCCGCATTTTGTCAGGAAATCTCCGACCACGTATGCTTTTGCTAATTAAAAAAAAAAGAAGACCGCTGCAAGCAAAATCTAGACGGCATGGAGAGTGAGTGATCAACTGGACTTCAGACTGCTCTAAGAAATGTAAAGCGTTTGCGTTCATATGCGGAGTTGCATTATCGTGCTGTGACAAAATGCCACCTAAACCAGATTTTCGAAAGCCATTACATAATTTTTCAAAGACTCGTGGAATATAAACGTCTGCATACCGACCAGAAGTTATAGTTTTATGATCGTTAAGAGGAATCTCGGCAACTGGACCAACAAAGTTAAACATAAGATTTGAAGATCCTGCTTCGAACATTTGTAAGGTAAATGTTTTCTATTGCGGATGATTGTTAAATTGCTTTATGAGTATTTTCCTTAAGCAGCTTTTAGTAGGACAATAAGTTACTGGAAGCCGTCCAGGTTTCGGTCTTCTCAACAAGAGATCCCAACTCCTACTAAGATCTATGTTTCTCCAGATTTTGTTTCACTTTCACTACAGAACATAAAACTGAAATTGTTAGTTTTTACTTCCCTCGTCTAAAAGACGAAGGAAGTATTGTAATCGCAAAAAATCACCTTCCGAGATTTCTTCAGATCTTTACGTTTCGGGGTCTCTAGATGACGAAAAACAGGTTTTCTGTCTGTCTGTTGGCGGTATAACTCAAAAACTATTTGTTGGAGGATGACCATATTTTGCATGCAGATTATATGTTTACCTGGCATGAAACCGAAAAAATTTCAGAAAAATTTCTACAGGGTAAGCAACTTAAAAAATTAAGTTTTGTTTATTTCTGCGTTAACTTTGAAATAGATGGAAGTAATAATAATTTTCACATAGGTCAGGCTTTACACTTGCCGAGGATAGGACTCAACAAATACAGGATAATGTCACAAAAGAGGCGAAACGTTTCAACAATAGCACCGTTCCGTGAAATACAGGCACGCGCCGCACTCATTTCAATAAGGCTGGATGGCGCAGTACGACTTATCGATGCGATTACAATCACTACGCAGATGCGACAGAGGTTCAAACCCCAGCGGAATACATTTTGTTTTAATTTGCAAATTTATCTAATTCGCGTGAGGGAAGTTTCGTATAAATCCATTTACAGATTTTTTTGTTTACTGTTCGGTTGTCATTAAAGATCGCCAAAGCAGTGTTGACATTGGTTAGACAAAACACCAATAGGTGCTCGGATTATCAGATATACATACTTCCGGGTGCTACGTCACCATTGAATTTCAGAGCTAGAAAGGCATACCTAAAAACTGCTTATTTGTAAGTTGTTTGTACAAAGATGTGGCACATTACTAAAATACTTTTGATTATACAGGGTCGCTCAAAAAAGAATGACAAATCACACTTTTTTTAATGGAATTGTCCATAAGTAGGTAGCTTAAAAGTTTTATGTTGAAATAGTAATCGTTTTAATATAAGTTGTAGCTGTCTAACGTCAACTGTTTTGAAGATATTAACTTTTTTATGAAAAAAAGCTAAGTTTCATAGGTTGCTATAAATATCTGAAAATATTTGATGAAAAAATTACGTATCAAGTGTAAAATGGCTCTGCGTAGTAATACACTACAGGGTACTCAACATTTACTAATTTAATCATTTCTGATCCTTTTAATAGAACGTTTTTTATATTTTTTGTATTTTTGAACAGCCATTTTAATGCGAGTTTGAACATTAAAAGAACAATTTAGGCTCCTTAAGATGATTTATTTCAACGTATGACAAACAACCGCCAAATATGAAAAACGATTGAATTTAGAGAAAGAAAATATAATACAATCAGAAAAGAGCTTATTAAAAGGACTTATTATTATTTGAACAGTATTTGTTATCCCAATGAAATAAAACATCTGAAAGCAGCTCAAATAATGTTGTATTTTCAAACTCCCATATTTGAAAAACAATTTAATTTAAGGGTATCAAAGGCAAGCTCATTAAAAGATTTGTTTTCAAAAATATAAAAATGTATGGCTCGATTAAAAAAAGTATTATAACATTCCCTCCAGTCTGTAAATAAAAAAATACTAAATAAGGAATTATTCAGGTTCCCTAAGGTAATTTTATTTATATTTTTAAAGATATTTGCTATTTCTGAAATTGAAATTTCTTAGAAGCTAATTATACAAGTTTTGTTTCAATTTTTTATAAATAATAGAAATCTAGTGTCAATATAGCCATTCGAGTTATACAGTGCGAGTGTAAAGTCTGGAACCATCGAAATAGAACTTTTATCAAATGTTTTTGAAAGAAATCCTTGAACACGTCAGTTTTTATTTTAAAACATACATATTTTACTGTAATTGTCACTTTTAGATTGTCTTTTGTTTTTGAGTTATGACGTTAGCGATACTTTTTTTAAATGGAAACCCTGAATTTTTATCATGAATTTGGACAGAGCATGAAATTCCAAGATCAAATACGCTAAAAAAGTAGGATACTGTATTTTGAAATTATGATATGATGTGATATTTCCTTGCGTGTTGTGAGTTTGTATATATTTCATTTTAGTGTTTACTCGTTAAACTCCTTGAGAAGTACAGCATCAGTAAATATGCCATTTCATTAATATAATTAACATTGAATAGTAGATAATACGACATTTTTTCGTAGTGAAATTTGTTTGCAATTGTTATTTAGTTGTCGCGCGTCAATTGTGTTTAATAGAATAAATTACTTTAAACAAAAATACAAATTTACAAGCATCTCTGCAAAATATAAAATCAGTACCTGAATAAATGAAAAAACAACAGAAGTCACAGCTGCATCCTGGGCGACCGCAGGAAAATGCCAGCACTAAAACCACTATTAATATTGGCGGATGTTAAACTTCTCCAACTATTTGTAGGGTAGGTTATCGCCAGGTTATCATTAAAAAATAGCATCCATTTAAGGCGAATTTCGCTTAATAGATTATCATATCATTTGGGTGTTGGTAATTCACAGACCTGCTGAATGCCAAATCGAAATGACGGCATTACACCATCAGAATTATATAAACAAGAGCTTCTTCGTTGTACTTTTTCAACACTTTCTAAGTATTTCAGGAAGAAACAGTTGGCTGTAATAATATAAGAATGCAAAAAACTGAATCGATGATCTAAAACGTTATGTACTGCACAGTCTATATCTTTTCAATTTATGAAAACAATTTGGAATTCTGTACAAAGCAAAACTTGAATATACGACTGGTGTCAATTGTTATTAGTTCTGCCCTGCTATATTTTCAGCAATTTGTGCAATAAAATATTATATCGCATTTCCTTTGGGAATGTACTACATTTCTACATTCAAAATCGTTTAGAAATGTGGTACTTTTATACATTAGCAACACTTTTCTGCATAGCAGCGGCGATTCGTTTTACGTTTGGCAATACTGATATGTATATAGGGTGTAGAAATGCTTTACTCACCATGGGGTTTTCAATGGTAATTTTTTCATATGACAATATTTGCTTCCCTAATTATTTTAGAGCAAACTTGTAAATAAGTTTTTTGTAGAGCAAAGAATTCTGCATCCATTTATGCCATTTTTGTCATTTTACGTCAGATAACCTAATAATGAAAGAAACTAGAATTGTCATTTTTTCAAAAGTCAGTGCAAATTGTGAAGTGGTGGTATGCTGGAAGCAGATCAGGTGCAATAAGTGCCATGGTTGCCGCTACATTTGACAGATGCAAACAAATAAACAGCAAACTAATTTGCTGATGCTTTGAGGTGCTTCAATAATTTCAATGCACCACTGATTTGTCTAAAAATGGTAATTTTATTTCTTTAAATTTTCAGTTTTCCGAAATGTAAAATGACAAATGCTGGCATAAATAGATCGAGAATTTTTTTCTCTATAAAAAACTTCAATACAAGTTTGCTCTAAAATAATTAGGGAAGCAAATATTTTCATATGAAAAAATTACCATTGAAATCCTTATGGTGCGCAAAGCATTTCTACACCCTGTATATATATTTCGTATGAGACTTTACAGTGTATAAACTTAGTGAGATATTCTTTGAATTACAACTAAATTAAAAATTAATTATTCCACTGTAAGTCTATGTCAAATTCGAGGTTATCAGACAGACTGACGCAAAACCTAACCTGTTAACCTTCAAAACTGCCAAACGCATAACATCAACTGGGCCTGCTTATTGTGATTTAGTACATTGAAACGAGTTCTGCTCAGCTTGGTTATATTTTGATTTTAATATTTTACATTTCTCATGAAATGCCATAAAATGGTATACTATTTTCCAATACTTACTTGTATTATCTATTAAAATCTCCATGGTAAAGTAACATTTTAATGATGAGGGTGGATAAAATGCTACTAAACGGCCCGTAATCCATAGCAACTAATAAAATACATACGTGTATCTTGGTAAATTAATAATTAATTTTTAAAACTTATTTATATATAATTAAATATGATCATTGGAAAAAAATGTATATGCCACGCGTGAATAAAGAGATTTTATCCATTCGGGGAAATTAGCTCACTCGGTTGTCTCGTGAGGTAAAGTTTTGCCCTTATGGATAAAATGTCTCTTTATTCCTCGTACGATACGGCACAATTTATTGACGGTGTGGGCGTATCTGAAACATTCAAGTTAACATAAAAGAAGAAAAACTTAATATACATATCTTGAAACTTTAAAAATTCAAAAAACCTATGAGAACCAATTGGCCATCAACATAAAAATTGTACCTTAATAATATCAAAATGTGAATGCGAATATGAAAATTGAAAAGTCCATCAGTCTGCAGTAAATACACTTGAAAAACGATATTAGAATTGACATGTAGATTGTAGTAGCGGTTGGGATGTTGCATATTTCTCCTGATTTCTGTATCTCTTTTTTCGTTTACATACGAGAAGCTGCAGATTAAATAGATAAGAATCAATTTCACTAAAGTTTATATATTTTTATTCTCAATGTGACAGAAAATCCAAAAATGCAAAACTATATAAGGTGTTCTATTTAAAAAAAAAACACAAGTTTGGGTTGGCATATTTTTGTCAATCACCCTGTATGTACCAAAATACTTTTATAATGTAGGTCCAATGATCGTGTATTACCATACCAAAATTGGTTTTTATGTCTCTAATAGTTAAGGAGCAATCCTCCGTCCACACAGTAAACACCCACCTTGTATTTCGCCCAATCACTCCTGATAAAAGGTTGACAGCGCTTAATGCAGTTTCTCCACTTATTAGTATCGCATTCGCTTAAGACCTAAAGCTTTCTGACGTTTGCTTTTGAATGTGGGACTGACATTATTAACTTATTACATAGTTTTTTTACAGAATTTCCATATAAGTTGTCAGGTCATTTTGTATTTTAATTAGCCACCTAGGCTTTAGGGCAGCGTGCCCTTATGTTAAACCCTTTTAGTTACTTATTTAGCTTCATCGCCTAATTCCATAATAATGATTTTGCACATATTTGGCCTCAAGCGCAGTATTTCTCGTCATCCGGGGCACCCCTTTGTTGGTACTTTGACAATCGGGTGTTAACGCTCGCAGGATTTCCGAACCTTCTAGAATTTACGCTATTGGTGTGACTGCGAGGCCTCGCGCTGTCTTTGTCACCGGCACTTATTTGTTTTATTGGGCGCCTCGCCATTGGCTGTCTTTGTCACCGGCACTTATTTGTTTTATTGGGCGCCTCGCCATTGGCTGTCTTTGTCACCGGCACTTATTTGTTTTATTGGGCGCCTCGCCATTGGCTGTCGAGAGTCACGTGGTAACGCCGTTTTGGCTCACGCCACGGCGGGGGTCGGAACGCTGCATGCTTGGGCAGTTCTACTCAAGCGATTGAACAAGGGAGGTGTGTGTGTGTCGTTAGCGGCGATCTTATTACGCCAAGGCGTAGGTGTGATGGAATTCCATGCCCGGTTCTACGTCGTCACGTAAGGGAGTGTTCCCTTTAGCTCGTTGTGCGAGGATTCCGTTGAGGTAGGACATCACTTGGGCTAGTTTAGCCGTCGTAGTGGCGTTTGTTGAAGCGCCAGCCTTTGTCGCCATTTTGGGCGCATCCAGACCATTCACACGTCGGCCGTTTTAGCGGCGAATGAATTGCCACAGGCAACCTGTTTCCCGCAAGCTGGACCGCATGCTGATCTCTTGGATCGTCACCAATAAAATTAAGGTATTTGTAACCATTGAATTATACTAACTTCTCGTGCGCGAGCTGTGCGCTTAATCATGTGAATAACTGTGAAATCTTGTGCACCGTTAAAAACGTACCCTTCGCATCTTAAATTGTTGTCGCGAAGTGGCGTCGCTCGCTCATTTTTGATCTAATCACTTCCCTCACTTGGGCTTTGCTGTGTTTGCCCAAATTATCATCTGAGCATTCTTATGAACAAACGTTCCCTTTGTGGGACTCATATGTCAAACTGCTTTTGATTTTGTACAGTTATGGGTGTTGTTTAGTAACCGTAGTGCGCCCATCAGCTGATGCTTATTTATAAGAATTAACGCAATGTTTGCGGCACGCTTTGCTGCCCCAATGTAAGACTGGACCAATAGACGCTTATCTAACTAAGAGACGCTTTATTCTTGGTCGCTTTGTGCATGTTCTGTTTCAGTGTGCGGCCATCATTGAGGAGATGAATGTACGGTGGAGCCAGTGAGATCAGAGCGTGCAGGTAGGCTTGGTGGTGACATTGCCGTGGCTGAAAAAGCCCCACTTCATGATCTAAGTATTTTTGCCATCACGAGATCGTTGTGTGAGTTTCTAATTCACGAGTACCCCTATCGACGGAGTGTCTTGAATACTTCGCCCCCGTCTAACCGCCCAGGCCCGGTTATCCGGGTTAAGACAGGCTTGGTGGCGCCCTCATAATTTTGACGTACCCTATATATGTGCCTCAACACGCTTGCCCAGAACGTATCGTGTGACTCACGCCCGACTCCCTGAGCGTTCCAGCCGTGGCCTTTAGCCTGTTTTTAGCAAATCTCAGGGCAAGTGTGCCAGTTTTCCAGGACTGATTCCGTGGTGCGATGGTCACCTTGGGTGGGTGTCGTAAAGTTGTTTTAATACCGTAACAAAGTGCAATATGATTATAAATGCAAAAATAAGGACGAAACATTGATGTTGTTTTGCTTTAGAAATTCGTCCATTTAAATTTTTTTATCGAAATTATTTGGGTTGGTTGCAACTAGATTCCAAATTTGTTTTTTATCGTTTTCATCAAAATTAAGTTTGTTTTTATGCAGCCAGGCCTGAAGAGTTTTTTATTTGAATTAGTAGGTGGTCTTTTTTCTAACAACACCGAATGATAAGAAGCATTCTCCATGATAATACATTTACCCTCAATTCTAATTAAAGCAGGTACCGACTAATTTTCTAACCACATTTGAAAAATTTCGCTGTTCATATTTTGGTGATAATCGCGATGTTGAGTTTTTGAGTCAAAAGAAGGTCACACCTCGGTAAAAAAAACACCACAATAACATGCATGAGGCAAGGTGAATCTCTTACCTTCTGATTTCAATCTCTTACTGTTAGTACCCGCATGGTCACCTTTCAACCACATTAATATCGTGCTTTCGTCCTGACATATTCAGGTTTAGGTAAATAAACTTCACTTCTTTCTCGCCATTAGCATAGTCCAATTTTTTTATATAATTTGTGTTTGTTTGCCAACAGAAATTTTGAATCAGTAATTTTTTTGGAATCATTCTTTTTATATTGATACCCTATCGATTCCAATAGTTTGTAAAGTTCATTAGAAGTTATCTCTCAACTCTGTTGAAAGTTTTTCTACAGTTTGAACATTAGAATTTAAATATTTGTAAATATTGTACTGATGGAAATCTAAACAATTAGTCAGGAGTATTAACAATAATAGTGTATTACGAGTATAAGCACAATTACTTACAGTTTCCAACCTTTTAAGTTATTTCGAAATTACTTGTGACTTTGTACACATTTTTAAATTCTTCAAAGCAGCTCATATATGTGCTGCCAATATAAATCTAGTGTCTCAACTAGTTGCAAAACGAACATACTACGTTTTTGTTTGTTAAAAATAGGGTCAGGACAAATTTAATAAAAACACAATTAATTCACAAAACTGCAATGGTTGCCCACACCAAACTGTTCGCCTATCGAACGCCATGTGCAAGTTTTCTGCTTCTGGGTAGGTTAAACGTCATTTGAACATGTCGGCTGAATTGCAGCCAGTCTAGTAAAATTACATTAACATAGAATATACTACCGTGACGTCATCTTACGAATATGCCTTCTTTGCAGTAAAAGCTTTATACCGGGTCAGCCGCTGCTGTCCGATGAGAACTTTCATGTAATATTGTGTGTTGAATATAACGCATCAAGTCACAGTTTATGTATTTGATTCATTTTAAGGCAAATATCTAGACGCGTTTACAGATGGTATAAGCACCGAGCAGATAAGGTAAGGTGAGTTACATAAAGTAGGGACAAGAAATCAGACGACGTGCGCCACCAGGAAAATTTTAGTGACGTCATAAATACCACCATTAGATTTATAAAACCGATATTTATTTTTTTCTTTACAGCTCATTTTAAATCATGCGTTTGGTTTAAGCTTAATCAATTACTATACTATGTTTATGACGTCATTACTCTTGATGACGTTTGTCGTCTGATTTCTTGTCCCTACTTTATAGCAAATAGGACTCCAAAATTCACGACGCCTTAGACGTTCAACTGAGTGGCGTATAACAAACACTTAATCATAATCACTTGCTGCGTCTCTACCGAACTGACTTTTATATGAAATTTCCTTCGTTTTCAAAGTAAATCCCCGCCCATGTACCACTGAAGCAAGTCGTGTGCATCTTTACTCCTGTTCAATGTCCTAAATGAGTTTTTCAAGTGTAACACCGTTTGAAAGTTGTTATTATTTTCCAAGCACTCGAAAATATCGGTCACCATATACAAATGAAGATTTTCTGGTCTCTTCTTTGAACCAAAAATTTAGCAAATGGATATGAAGTATTTATTTCTATTTAAAATTTAACCATTCTCTAAACATCTCTTTGGAAAATTAATCTTTACTAAGTTCATAGTTTAACCGATACACCGTTTACCACGACAAACAGCTTAGACATAATAGGCCAGTCGATAGGTCGTTTAAAATGGCTGTTAGCGGGAGCAATTTCGTACAAGCTGGAATTAATTTTAATTTGTTTGATTTCGTGTTAAGAAATGTCTCTTAAAATTGCACCCCCTAGAAAGCACGAATTTGGCCGCCATCTTGAAAAAAGGGAATTTAAAAAAAATTATTGTTTGCAAATATCTCCGTTAATATCAACTTTAAAGTGAAATATATCCATAGCAAAATTGAAGGAGGGTAAATTATTTACAAGAAATGTTCTCTAAACATTTTTCTCGTGCGACTACCTGTTTCGAGGTTATAGGCGTCGAAAGCTGGATATTCTAAGGGCATTTTCAAATTGTTTTATTGCAGGCATTCTTGAAAACATGCACATGCTTTTTATAGATTGTCAATGTATTTTCTATGGCAATTAAACATAAGACTAGTACAAGTACCTCTGGAAAAATTTGAAAAAATCCATCTAGAAGATCTGAGAAACAGTTAGAAGATTACTTTCAATACGAACTAGCTCCTTATCCATTTTCACTCATCGATGAGATAGGAATGCGTAAAACTAAAAAATCAGTCCTATACGATGCGTTTGTAGCCAATGAAAACCAACTAGACTCTGAAAATATTCTTCACGTGATAGACGGAGGAAGTCTACTGCACAAAATTGTCTAGCATCAACAAGACTCTTATTGTGCGATTTTTGATAAATACGTCGAGTATGTAACAAGACATTACTCCAACTAATGCAGTAACAGTTTTCGATGAATACCCGGAGGATGCTACGGAAAATAGCACCAAGACTGCTGAGCGACTTTGCAGATTGAAGATTGGTTCATCAGCGGAAATACATTTTGATGAAAAAATGATAGCAACTCTATCGCATGGGAAATTCTTGTCAAGTGAGAGGAATAAATGCAGAATGATCTCGAAGATGTGTAAACGATTAAGGAACGAAGGTTTCAGAGTCAAGCAGGCTGCCAAAGATGCTGCTACCTTAATTGTCAACATTGCCATTGAAGAATCAAATTACTACAAATCGGTAATTATAATAGGGGAAGACACTGATTTATTAGTAATTCTTGACGCCTTGAATCAGTCTCGCTCTAACATTTAGTTTCTGAAGCCAGCCAATAGAAAGACTCGGAGCCGGATGTGTGCACTCCATAATATAAATTTGGATGCTTCAATTAGGGACAACATTTTATTTCTACACGCATTTAGTGGCTGTGATACTGTTTCCGCATTATACAGGCAAAGGAAAATGAAGTTCGTTATAAACTTCTACAGAAAGAGAAAGACTTACAGAAGGCTGTTCAAATTTACAAAGACCCAAACGCGTCCCAAAAGGAAATAGATAAAGTGGGAGACCAATTTCTTCTTCTTATGTATGGACCAAAACACTGTGAATCATTGAACAAATATAAATACCACTGTTTCGTACAATCTATTAACAAAAGTTTACCAAATCTAGCATCATTACCACCCACCAAAGACGCAGCTCGCTTGCATTCGTTCCGTACTTACAACCTAATTTAACTATGGTATGGAAACGAAAAATCAGCTTTAGACGGGAAATGGAGAAATTCAAAGAATGGGTTAATGCCAATTCCCACTGTTCAAGACGCAGCTCCTCAAGAATTACTGCAACTTGTTTCTTGTAAATGCACCAAAGGTTGTAAGGTAGCTTGTAGCGATCGTAAAGCAGGTTTGCTTTGCTCAGTAATGTGTGGTTTCTGCCAGGGAAAATCATGTTTAAATACTGTGGACGTGGTCGAATTAGACGACGAAGACGACGACGTGGACTTGCATATCGATATAGAAACAATCAATAGAACATTCCGAAGATTATGAACCAAATCCGGAATATGAGATAGATGTTGAATGTCAGGGTGATATTGAGAATTATTTTAAACCACCACCAACATCAAAACGGCAAAAAAATTGATGAGACGTCAACTTCAAAAGAAACTTGAAGTTAGCAAAGTTTGCATAGTGGATTAGGCCTATTGATGATACCACTTTAACAAATGCGCTGAGTACTCCACCTCTAATTGGTGTGGAAGCGAGTACAAACTGGGCGACATAATTTCGTTACATGAGTAATAGAAATCGTATATAGTACGAAACAAGAATGTTTGTTGCATCGAACGCCAATAATAATAAAAAAAGCAAATGCTAGAAAAAATATATTTCGACGCCTATGAATTCGAAACAAGCAGGGAAGACTTTTTGTAGAGAATTTACTCTTCTTTATTTTTGATGATAGTAATCGAGATATTCACTAATATTAGAAAACATATCAAAATGTTGACCTCTTTCTAAGCATGGCGCTTAAATCCGGGCCTGTCAAGGGGTGCAAAATTAATATATGGTTTCTGAGTCCCAACAAAACAGATTAAAATTTATTCCAGCTTGTCCGGAATTGCTCCCGCTATTAATGTACTTGTCGACTGGCCTATAATGTAACAGCTTCTTAACATTCTTAACATTTTTAAAAAATTCAAGAGACTTTCCAATTTCAATTTTTAATTTGTGAGAAACAGCTTGCAGGAATAAAATTTTATAGTTTCTGTGATCATCACTAATTTTAATGATACTTTTAGTTTAGCTAAAACTATTGCCCTTTATTATGCTCCATTTTTTAAAGAGAAATTAAGTTTAGCAATCAATGAGAACCGAGATAATGACTAAATATATTTATTCTAACAGATTAACAGTTGGTATAGTGCAACATTTAAATACAAAAACAAATATTTTTGAATGGATAACTGTTTTAGGGCTGTTACTAATGGTTTCTCAGCAGAACATACAAAATTTCGTTGTCGAAGTGGTTCCCCACAATCAATTCCCGTTTTCCGTATCTATATCGTTGGAATTTAGTTTACAGTTATTTAATACTATTTAATCTAAGTCTAATGTCTTTCAGTTGTAAAAACATTTTTTTTCGTATACTAGCACTGAAAGAGCTGCTTAGCCGTACAATTTATTAATTAAAAAGTTACACTTTGCGGTATTCGTATTTACTTTGCCGTACAAATTAATAAATTTTACGGCAAATTCTGATGAGAGGATAGTGTACGAAAAAATATTATACGAAACTCGTACGAAAGTGGCTTCTCCGTACTCGTCTCGAAATTCCGGACTCGGCCTAACGGCCTCTTCCGGAAACATCTCGCTCGTACTGAAAAGCTCCACTTTCTATACTCGTAAATTATTATTTCAGAGTTCTTTAAAATAAAAAACTAGTTTTTTCAAGAAAAAACAAATAATTGTTTTTTTTCATCGGTAGAATACATGTAGCTGCTACAATTAACTGATAACACTAGTTTATTTTTACTTGAGGGCTTTTATCTTTGAATACATACCATTATGTAACAGTTCACTAGTTTATTCATATTCATCATTAGAACATTTGAAAAGTTCATTTCAGAAAACGTACTCTCACTGCTAAGCATCAAAGTGCATTTATGACAGCTATTGTTTACTGTGTCTAGTGACATGATGTTCTAATTGCTTTAATATTATTCTTCGTCACATTCGGTATTGAAATAGTTTTAAGCTCACAATTTAGCTCTGTTTGCAGTGCGAAATAGTTAACCAAGTCAATAAAGCTCAGAGTTAAGATATTTTATGTAATTGCAATTTAAACAGTAATAAAAGTATTAAATGCATTGGTAATGAAATGCAAAAAGCAGTAATTAGACGGATAGAGGTACGCAGAAGCAAAGCATATTTCAGAGGGTTTGAATTTGAAGTATGAACAAAGTAATATAATTAAAATTTTCGGTTTGTGCATATTTAAAACCAGATCAAAGGAAATTAATTCTCACACAAGGTTTGTTATGTGCATACTAAATGAGCGTAGTTATTAATAAAAGCACAGACCGGTGAAAAGGCAAGCAATTTGAAAGGTAGATGAAAGCAAGATAAAGATAAAATAGAAATTGCAAAGAGCAGTCCAGAATTAGGCAACGGAAGAGAAGAAAAGCAAGTGACCTGTAAAAATTGTGAACTCGAATACCAGTGCATTAATAAAAACAAAGTTCAAAAGCAGAGCAGTGATTTATAAAACATGTGTGTATAACGAGAAAAAACAGTTTTAGCTATAAGCAATAAAGACAATTTTTAGATTTAAGAACATTTTAATATTAACAATCATGTAATCAAACGTTACTCCGTTTATGTGTATTTGTTATCAAAATTAATTTCCATTTAACATCATCATAGCAACGTCATGCTTTTTTGTTGAATAAGAAAAGAACAATTGAAATTAAATTATTGAAGCTTGGGGCAAAATTTGTGTTCCCTTAATTTATGTTTTAAATAAATGAAAAGTATTTTTTCCAGATACAAAGTATACAGTTTTACTGTCTAATTGGCCGTGCACCTGTGGGAACGTTTGCAGCAAGTTCTCCGACTAAAAATTATATATTTTCCCATCCGATTCCGAGTGGATAACGGCAGCCGACACCTGGAGTTTCCGAAGATCGATTCCGGCTTATTTAAGCAGCGGAACCTAGAGGTCACTCTTCCAGCACATCAGGGAGGCCTGCAAGAGCATTCCAAACAACATTTGCGGCCAAGGGAAGCGTCTCCAACGGCACAAATCGAACGGCTCCCCCCTACGACCAGTCTTCGAGCGAAGTTCAGCTAATTTAAAAAAGGTAGGAGTGGCTTGCATGTGAATGTTAAACCCCGTAAAAGCTGTTGAGCTCCGAGACTAAAGCCTAAAGAACGAGTGCATTGCATTTCCAAGAGTGCAGCTACGCCGTAATTTTCATAATCAGCAAGGCGTCATCTGATTTTGCGAAATGGCGTATTTCCAAGCCATTTACATGAAGTGAAACAAACTAATTTGACTTCTATCTACGTCACACCTATAAACGAATTCGTGGCGGTTTGTTGCTAAGCGGGAATATTTAAATCAATTTACTTGAGGTTTCTTTGCTTCATTTCACGAGTTAAGCATTCAAAATAACGCTGGTTTGCAATTACAATTTTCTGAGTACAGCTGTCAGGTTGAGGTTACGAATAATATGTAGTTAGTAGCGCGCATATGAGGTACTTTGAGTCGATTAGTCTAAAATTTAAAATAATTTATGAATATACCCAACTTCTGAACCCACCTGAGAGGAGTTTGTGTTTTGCCGTGAGATAGCCTAAAAAGTTTTGCAGTTCAATAAAATATAAAAAAAAGCAACTAACCATTTTATTGGAATAATAATTAATACACTTCATTTTTAATTAGCGTAATAATTACTGACAGGCAAAGTTAGCACAATAGTAAAATATAACCGGAGAATTGTGGTGTTTGCCCTATTTTAACTTATTAAATTTTGTCGAAAAATAAACAAACAGAGAGGCAGTTCATCTCAGTACATAATAGGTTAACACATTTTTTTCATGAAACTTTGCCTCCGGTCTGCCTAAGTATTACTTTTGGGTCCGACTATTTTTACTAATTTCTAATTTTTGCCACAACTGTTCAGTCACAACCAAACTAAAATTATGGGTTTCATAAAACTGCATAACTTTTGGAAAGACAGCAATCGCTTTGGCGTTAAAGGAATGTTACAAAATTAAGTTTAGTAAAGGTGTTTCGCCGAATGGATGTAAACACGCTATCTCGAGAACGACACAACCTATCAGAATGATTTCTACCCAGTTTGTGTGAAATATGAATGAAAACAACTGGAAAACTTTTAGGCGAGATTGGTCGTTTTTCTATATGTTTTTTTAATTTGCATTAAGGGTACCAGTAATAGGGGTTAAGCGGCCGCGTAGTTACGGAGCACGGTGGTGTAATGGTACAAAGTTGAGCTGCCGAGCTTAAGGTAACGACATTGAAACTGGCTACCGAATGTATTTTCTATAATTATTGAAAGATTCGGATACACATTTCAATCCATTGTCACTTTTGTGTGTAGTCGTTTTTCTGCCCGCACACTAAAAGCATCGATTCAACAGATTAAGAAAACTAAATTAGTGTTCTTAAAGAGCAGGCGTCCCAAAGAGCAGACGGCAAAAGCCATTGCATACCAACACTGTACCGAAGTATTGATAAGGCCCTTGCACCTTATCAACTTGTTTCTAAATATTTTCGAAAGTTCGTTGTACTAATCAAATGTTTTACTAGCTGCTAACATATTTTTGCTATATAAAGCCCCCAAATAATATCTATGTTACTCATAGTTTATAGATAACTGAAATTTTAAATTCAATATTTTAAAGAGCTAAGTATTGTTATATTGTAAAGGTTATGCAATGAATGTTGTATTATTATTTTATATATTAATTTATATTTCTGTAACTACTGAAAAATTGCGTGTTTAAATATTAGGTCCAAAGTTAATTGAATAGCCAAGTATTCTGCTCGTTAGTTTAATTGTTAATTTTTTTTATTACCTAGCTCGGTAGTACATGAACAATTCAAGTAAGTGTTGGATTTCAACACTTGGGTAAAATAATAATTGTATTAAATTGTTATTAGATCAAGTGCCAACTTGGTTAAATGATATTCTCACATTATTTTTCGTAACATTGTATTTATGCTTTGAATTAACTTCACTTGCACTTAATACTGAATGAAGCGACCAATTACAATCAGTTTAAGCAGGTAAGACTTATCTCTTTCTATTTATTAATTTGCATATGATAAAAGAATGCTCACTGCTGGTACTTATGTATTCGTTCATAACATTAGCGCCACATCAGATTTCCTCTTTCCCAGAGGTTACATCCATTTCACCGCCGACCTAGGCAGTCTGCAAATTAAGATCCGCAACGAACTCCAAACTCAGTATTATCTGCCGACCCAATGTGCACAAAAGCAGTACCGTCAGTTACACGGCCCCTACCTTCCTTGTAAAGTTAATGCTAGCGACCCAGGAACTAGCGAACGTCGTACTCAGTCGCATCTTCTGCCAACGACATCATATATTTCCAGATCACCTCACCGGTTGCCCCTGCTTGTACTGAACCACGAACCAACCACCTTTATTACCTATAGTTTATGTATTAATTTATGTCTACTGACATTACCTTCACAACCCTTAATTGAATTAACACACCATTTAATTTGATCATTTTTATATTCACTTGTCCATGTTCAACACATTTTAACTATTCTTTTCAGTTCACGGTTTTAATCTGTTCTCAAGTACCTTCTGTCTAATTTCCTATTTACAATTACACATTCTTTACGTGATTCAATTGCAAATATTTCTTAAATTGTGCTCACATCTATGTAACTATGAATGCTTTGGGTGACTCTTCTTACCCTTTTTTTAAATAACTTGCAATTCAATATTAATTCCAGCATGAATTAACATTACTTAGCATTACTTTTAAGGTCATTTCACAGTAAACTTCAGCTTAACTACATTACGTTACCCTAACTAACCTTATCAAATGTGACACCATCTTGTACTGATCTAAAAGCAATTATTAACATTAATTTTCAGTTAGTACACTTAAAGGAAAACCTACACCCAAGTTATAGTCATTATTGTCGACCTAAACGCATTTAACTTTTATATTAACATATGTCGTATCACTTTATTTTTTCTAGTATCAACATTTTATCAATTAAACCATAACTAATTCTGTTATTTTTATTTAATGTCTTAAACATACGATGATCAATTGAACGGAATATCCTCCGGTTACAATATCATAGCAGTGTGTGAAAAATTTTGTCAATGCATTGGATTTCTCACCAATTATAAAAGGAGTTCCTCAAGGATCTATTTTAGGACCCCTAATGTTTATAATATACCGGGTGACAATGAGACCAGAGCCATGTTCTTATCTCTGTTACTTATGAATTAATTTGGATGAAATTTAATACAAGGATACTAGACATAATTTCGAATTGACACCAATGTAATCAAAATAGCCGACTTCCGGTTTCACCGGAAATAACACTAACTTTGATTTTTTAAATAGATCATCGTATATATTTTATGTTTTTCGAAATCTACAACTCATATTATATACAACAGTGTTGCCAAATTTACTTAGGTATTACACAAAAATATTTAAAAAATTAATTAATTCATTCATTCATTTTCAATTTTAGATAAAGATAAAGTAGTGCATGATGCATATCGTTAGCTTGCTACTTAAATTTTCTATTTAATGGCAAGATGGCCCTGAGTAGTCGATCATTTAAATAATTGAATTTTTCTTAAAAAACTTTGTTTAGCAAACTTTATTCTTTTATTAAGGGTTTTTTATTGATCTTATTGATAAAATAACTATTATTATGAGTTTCGAGAGTCAATTAGAACAGATTTTTTTAAGTCACGGCATTCTACAATAAGAACTAAAATTTGAAAAAAATATTTCTTTGTTTGAAAAAATGAAAATTTCGTAAGACTGTTGTATGCAATTTGACTCGTAGATTCCGAAAAATATCAAATATACAGGGTAATTCATTAAAAAAATTAAAGTTGATGTCATTTCCGGTTAAACCGAAAGTCGGCCATTTTTAGTATATCTATCGGCCAATCAGAAATTATGTCTAGTATCTTCATTTATAATTTTATCCAAATCAATTCATAAATAAAGAAGGAATAAAGAATGGCCCTGGTCTCATTGTCACACGGTATACTTGCTAGACCAGCAACCACTCAAAGGTGCTAAACTGCTATAGATGCCTTTAACGTTATATTTTAAAATCGCCCACTAAAACGATGCAGTGTGTTCTTGAATTTACTGCGTCTGTCTATAAATCTCAGAAATAATAATACAGATTTCATCAGCTATTGTTCAAAGACTAAAATTCAGAAAAACTCTTTTTATCTCGCTTCATTGTTTTGTTCCACTATTATTGCATAATTTAGTATTCAATTTACTTATGCATAATACGATTTTGACATGCATCAGCGAAACTATCACTGCAAAATAAAATAAAATTTAATTTTTGAAATGCATTTTTGTTTATCTCAAAGAAATTCTTCCTCCTCGTCATCCGTAAAATTTTATTAAAGTTTGCTTAAATTATAGCTGGATCTTAAAGAATTAATAAGAGATTGTGTAAACAACTTAAATTGGGCGTCAATACTGGTACCATTATTATTGTCATCTTTTCACGGATATAAATTTGGAAAGATGACAATTTATTTTAAAAAAATTTTTATTTGATCAAACACCAACTACATAGCATCAAAATATTGTCAGGAGTAATATAATAAGTAATACGCTTACTATCGATAGTTTTTCGATGATATTATGAGTTATAATCCCAAAGCCGAAAATACAAGTCCAAAGGACGAGTTGTATTTTCTTGCATTGGGATTATAACGAAATGATATTCTTAAAAAATTATAGATTATTAAGCGTACTACGAATTATATTGAAGAAGAGAATATAATGATTTAAAATATATACCAGAGATAACGTAATGCCATTATATTACGTAAGTATCAATGCTAATGATCAATGTTTGTTTCAAACACATTTTTCGTTGATTTTTATGCTTAAAACGCACGACCTAACCTAAAAAAATCAAATGAAATTTCTAAATTAGTTCATTTGACACGTGATACAAAACCAAGTTAGCTCGTACCAAATCGAAAATTGTGAGTTGGTATATTGTCAGTATAGTAGAAGGTCCTATTGGCCAATGTTCTAAATTTAAGAGATGATAATTGGCAAAAAATTCAACGAATTATATTCTCAGATAATTATGAGAAAGATTTAAAACCATAAAACTGAATTTTAAATATAACTAGACCCTTACCTGGTCAATTGCTTGCAAGCTTTCGTTTTAAACCACATTCAACCTGATGCTCAGGCAAACTAGCTCCAAAATACACGATTTAACTTTATTGTTCACAGACTAAGTTTAACTGGCCCTGCTACAGTACGTTACGAAACAATTCAGCAATAAGCAAGTGAATTTAATTAGCAATTATCTACAGCTGGGATTAAAACGCGACGCTTTGCACTTCGATTAACAGCAGCATCGCGAATCGGTTTAAGGCCGTGCTATCGCAAAACTATTAACCGCTTCCTGGACGCGCAGTTTTGAGCTTGTGCCGAAACTGCTCCTCGGGAGCAGTTTAGAGCAATATCATCCGCCCCCTCGCAATTATA
The DNA here is from genome assembly GCA_940337035.1 of Agriotes lineatus. Lineage (NCBI taxonomy): Eukaryota > Metazoa > Arthropoda > Insecta > Coleoptera > Elateridae > Agriotes > Agriotes lineatus. Next base: position 144,750,002 of record OW679196.1, on the reverse strand, counting down.
TCGTGCGATGACGCTTTGCACTTATCACGACGATTGTCCATTTATCCCGTCGTAGCAAAACAAACCTCGATCGACTTCATCTTGGCTCGCCCTGGCACGGGATTCCCCAAATCCCATCCCAAGGTTGCCAGATAGTTCTTTACTCCCCTAGATTTACGCTCAATATTTCCTTGGGTTTTCCTAGATAACCAAAGATAATTATGGGATATTAGATAATTATTCAAAAATGTCTTGTGCTAACATACAAGTATATTGATAAGGTTTAGGCTCCTCTTTGTGTTGCCTATTATAAGCTTATGTTTATCATTTAATTTTAGTAAATTTAAATTGCCCTATTTATTTAATTTGAAGATTCAAAATTATTTGTGCTAGCTCCTGTAGATACACTCAACTGAAAATCAGAGTGGATTCCTTTTATCTAGATTGCTTATTCTGAAATTCGATGTTCTGATTTTAATTATGACAATTCAAAACTTCTGTCAATAGTACTATTTCTGAAAATTCAATTACAAATACTTGATCGTTACATTTGTTATATGACAATATCAAATAGTAAGTGCTTCATTAATTAAAATTAATTCACTTTAATCTTTATTCCTGGATTCACCCACCTTTTATCCAACTTAGCACTCCTCTGCTGAAACCAATTCGTCCCACTCTGCAACCTATCACTCTACAACTGCTCTGCTCAAAACCTCGGTGAAGGCCTAAACTGTCCACCAAACTGCCAACAATTTTCACAATGAGGATCCGAATTAACCCAGGAACCTAGTTTGCTCCAAGCATGTGCCTACACAGCTCCACCACAGCAAAAATCCAAACAGACCTCGTTCGAAGTTACGTTTGTTTAATACTTAATCCAAATCATTTATTTGAAATCCATTACAGCTTAGCACCAAGAATCCAGACCAGAAACAAACCCCACAAATACGCTCACTCTATCAACGACTTCCCTGTGATTCTCTTCTTTTGTAAATTGTTACTTGTTATCCACTTCAATCAATGCCAAATGTCAAATGCAATCCTACAATAAATCCAATTCAGTAGTTCTTTCCTTTTATTTGCTTTTATAGATTATAAATGTTTCAGTTTAGTCTTCTCACCACATTCTTTATCTTCCTGCATTTAGTCTGCATACCTTCTATTCTTTTAACACTTTATATTTTAACCTTTTTTAACACCACGCAAATTTTATCTTAAACTTTTAACCCTTCTGTATGCCAAAAATGTTTTTAAAACTTTTAAAAGGGTTTATTTATTAATTTCTTATTACAAAAATTGGTTACAAGCTTTTCGTTTCACATTTTCACTAAAAACAAACTCCTTAGCGATTTTATACCTAGTTTCTCCATCCAACACACTATAAACGCTTTTTATTTGATTACTACCTACTACGATCAATAGTCTATTTCGAAAAAGTATTTTTCATCATTTTCCAATTTCATTTCAGATATTAAATTAAGTTAGAATCCTTCTGTCTCTCAATCAGTTTCACATTATTACATGATAAATTCTATTTTCTTTATTTATTAAATGCATCTTAATAATTTTAATATCAAATTCACATCTAAATTCATCTTTATAATTTTTAATTACTGTAATCTTTTAATTCTATTAATCTGATTTGTTAGACCCTTGTGCGAATATCATAACAATATTTCATTTATTTTTATAAAATTTACATGTTTTTTGAGAAAGTACACATAAGTCAATGCAATTACAATAATAACCAAATACAAATAAATAACTACTATATTTCACACAACTAAATTTATAAACCATGCATTTTGGAATAAAAATTTTTAAATAAATTATTATTAAATCAAACTTGAACAAACAATTATCTGTAAGTGTTTTCGATTTTAAAATGCCACTTATAAGTTTTAATTAACAATGTAGTCATTATTTTCTTTTGATTAAAGTTGATGCATTCTACTATGGCATTTGAATGAGGCAAAGTAAAAAAAAAACATATTGCACATATATACGTTCAATAGTTATTTCCCGGTAGGTGGACATGGAATTTTGTTTTTATGTTTAATAAAATTCAAACTCCCTAGAATCTCTTTCTGACACTTTGTCAGAATCAGCTGTTATGTACAGGGGGCTCACGAAAGTGTCTAATTTGACATTTTGAGGTTAAACGTGCAATGTTGCCAGTCCTTTCATACTTTGTTTGCCACTAGGCATAATATTTATGGACATCGGCGTCATGGATACCTATCTGTCAACAAATTGTAATTTATACTAAAGCAAATATGCCAAAAGTTTTTAAACCTGACACAAAATTACAAAGGCCTACAGGCATCATAAAGCCGACAGGGCAGACCACATTCGTGTACCTGGGTGAAACCTGGATTTATCCAAATGGATCCAGTGTCCGACAATAGGTACTCGATTCTGAAATTAAAAGTAATCCGTCTAAAATTAAATCGGAGGGGAAGCGTTTCACTGTTTGGCATGCGGGAACTAAATTTGGGTTTTTGGAAGGGTGTGATCTATTCTTAACTTCAAATAACGATAGAGATTATCACACAACCATGAACGGGGAAATTTTTAAAAATTGGGTGGTTAATCAATTACTTCCTGCTCTGACGAAAATTCCTGGTAAACGTGTGGTAATCTTGGACAACGCATCATAGCATTCGGTGCAGTTGGAAAAGCTACCCTCACTTAATTGGAAGAAGGATCACATGCAGGATTGGTTGATTAAACACAATGTCAAAATTGAAGGCAAAATTACAAAAAACATCTTCGGAGTTTAATTAAACCTTTTAGTAAAGACAATAACAAGCGTTACGTGACTGACAAAATTTTTGAAAGAACCATTCTCTTTCAAAACTGTTGAAGGTTCTTAAATTACCTCCGTATTGGGATCATTGTGAAGTATTTCGTTTGAAAACATTCCACCTTTCAGTATTTCATTGGAGGAATCAGGTATTAATGATTCAGATACTAGCAATGAAACAATGGAAGTGGAATAGGGGTTTTTGGCAAAAAATTCTTGTTTCTGACATGGAAAATGAGTGGCTATCTTCTGAGAATACACACCACGCAACTCCCAAAGCTGATCCGGCCCCAGGGTAAACCAAGTTCAAGACGTTTCTCGTATGAAAATCTAAAGCCGCTCGAAGTTTAGACCAGCATACCGGCATCCATCCCAACAAGGAATCTCATTCGCACAGTCTCGTATTTCTTACATTTGCATGTATTTAAATCTGGAAGTTATAAATATTTACACCGCCGTCAGCAACCTAGTATTATTATGCATTTATTATATAATTATAAAAAAAGTTATTATATAACTGCATACTGAAAAAAATATATAAATTGTAATATTTAAATATTCTTTATACAATTTATACTTACATTAAAAAAACGTCTTTCATGAAATTTAGCTTAACCATCAAGAATAAAATTAGCGCAAAAACCAAATATGGCAATCACGTTTTGTACATTGACATAAAATTATCATTTTGGCTATGCCAATTCACAGATGCTGATGCTTGCGTAAAAGGTGGCTTGCAAGGCCGGTTATTATGAACATTTAGATTTTCCCAATTTTCTTAAACTTAACACAATTGTCTAATTTATGGTAGAACGTAAGATTGAACATTTTATGTTAAATATGTATATATGTTCACACCATATGTACGTCGACTTAATTTAAATATAATTCGCAAAAGATACTACAACTAATAATTGCGCATAAACGAATAAAATCGGTTTAAAATCAAATCGGCGATTTATCAATACTGTTATTGTAGAGAATGGATGGTGCAGACACCGGTGATAATGCGACAGTTCAGGTTTAAAGATTAGAAGAGATAGAAATTTGCATCCGCATCTTTGGATTATTCGACCAAGATTTGAACTCGCGACATCAGGAAAGTTAATTAACGAATGTTGAAAACACACCACCCATCTGACAGCGTAGTTGGGTAAGCGCTTAACGTCTGGTAACGCGAACACATAGAAAGAAAAAAGCAACCAATATCGCAAAAAAGTTCTTCAGCTTTTGCATTAATTCATCCTGCTAGATGATGTTGTTCTCAATTTCATGTTTACATCATCTGAAATGGCATACTCGTAGTTTATTAATTCTTCGACTTTCCTTTTACTCTAAAACGATGATGGTAGCAATTTACCAACAGCACAAACCAAAGCGGTGGCGTTTGCGGTAACATTAGTACTAGACGCGATTGAGACACTTCAAAACGTAAAGCTGTATGGCATCGAATTTTGAAGAACTACTAGTTGGCTTTAAATAAAAATAAGAAAAATTAATCATAAGTTCTTCATTGGTATTCATATTTCTAAAGTAGATACCAACATAAAGAATTTTATAATTTTTTTATTTGCCTCATTTCAGAGAATACCTGTGCAGAGTTTGAGTTCGAAAAATAAATAAGCAACCAAACAGATAAGAAAAAATTCACACACTCTACCATCAGACAGTGCGGTCTGAGCAGTTAAACTCGATGCGCAGGATCTGGCCGTCATCGTTTCACTGGAACGCAACCCAGACCGCTTTTACCGGTGACATGTAGCCATAAAAGTGTGCAAGGATCTGTTTGCTAGTGCAAACAGCGTTTGATCGCCACCGCCACCGCCACCACCACCGCGACCGTCGTCGCCACCGTATTAATCTGTGCATACTTTAAAGCGGTTCCTGTCTTTAAAGTTATGTGTGTGGTTAAAGTTATAATTTTAAGTAGTGGCGATTCACTGAGCGATTACAACAAAAATTGTAAATTTTTATTGTGATGGTATTAAGCCCACAACTTGGCTCTGTTTAACCGATTCAATAAGCACAGAGTTGGGATATTTTATGTAATTGCAACTTTAAACTAAAGTAAAATTAATATTAAATGCATTGATAATTAGATGAGAAAAACATTAAATTAGTTGAAGAAAGGCACGCAAAGGCAAAGCATATGTCAGAGGGTTTGAATTGGCTTGTAAATAAATTAATATAATTTAAAAAGAAAGGTTTGTGTACATGTAAAGCCAGACCACATAAAATTTATTTGACACAAAAGGTTTGTTAGCTGCATTTTACAAAAAGAGTAGTTGTTAAGTAAAAGCAAAGAATAGTGAAATTAGTGAGCAAAGCAGAAAGGTAAAGCAAGATAAAGCATAATATAATATAGAAAATTGCAAAGAGCAATGCTAGAAGGCAACAGAAGAGAAAAGATAGTGACGCAAAAATGGCGAACTAAAAAATCAGTGTATTTTTAAATAAAGTGAAATAGTGCAGAGCAAAGCAGTGACAATAATAAATAAATAACGTTTGTGGGTGCAACGCTATCGAACAATTTTAATTATAAGGTTAAAGACAATAATTTAGATTTAAGAAATTTGTAAATATTAATTATGTGCTTAAATTTACTTCCATTTGTAACCTTTAATTATCAGAATTAATTTCCATTAACATAAGAAAATCAACAGTAACTTAGCAACTTGATGCTATTTTCTTTAAAACGGTGAGAACAATTGAATTAATTTTTTTTTAAGTTTGTCGAATTTGTGCTCTATATTTAACTACAATTTTATAATAATAAACGTGCATTTTACAAGTTAAAAGTATTTCATTGTATTGTGCCCATCTCAGAGTACCTGTGACAGTGTTTGTGGAAGTTTCCGCCACATTAAAATATAAAATTTTCCAATCCCATCTGCGGCTGAAGTTCGGCAGCGAGCACATGAAAATTCCGAAGTTCGATTACGAGCAAATTAGTCATTGAAGCCCAGAGATCGGCACTGCAAGTGATCAACAGAGTATGCAAGAACGTGCCAACCAACGTCTGCACCTGGGGGAGCATCTCCAGCAGGAAATCGAAGCAGCATCACTACGAGCAGCTCCGAAGCCATCATTACGAGGTAGGATTAAGCCTGCAATTTAAGGGTTAGGGTTGGGATAACGCACCAAATTACAAGATCAAACCTTCCCGAAGAAGCCTAGCGTATTCCCAAGGTCCCAATTACTTCGTGTTTTTCGAAAATAGAGTGGCGTCAGTAGATTGCGCCGGGTTTGGCGAGAACCGATGCGTTCATAAACAATTGAAAAAATTGGCGCGACTTCTACGTCAGAACAAGCAAGAGGCGGTGACGTCATCCTAAAACACAAGCAAGGGGATATGTTTTTATTAGTTGCCAAGCGGGGAAAATTCAAATAACTTACCTGACGCTTTTTCACAAAATTTTTACTCTTAAACGTTCAAAGAATCGCTAAAGCACTGGCGACATTTTGTGTCATCTGTCAGATTGAGAATTATATGATCTACTAAGAACCGTGCAAGTCAAATAACCTAAAATTTATGGCGATTGTACAATTCTGATCCCACCTGAGAATAGAGCTTGTGTTTTGCCGACAGCTAGCGTAAATAAATATTGCAATTAAATAAAATAGAAAGAAGGGCATTCAACCATTTTTACTTGTGCATTAAATATTACATTTAATTTTAACCAGCCTAAAAAGTACTGACAGGCAAGTTTGAGCACAGCAGTAAAACTATATGTTGTTTTATTATTCTGGGCCTCTTGCTGTATCGTCTTTCAAGAACAGGTGCTTACAACCCGGACTAACTCAAACTCTCGGCGATTTGCTGTCATAGGTAAGGATCAAGCGAGTTGTTAACCACGACAACAACAAAATCAGTCTAACTCACAGTCTAAACACACTAACTTACAGTGTACGGTCTTTAGTATATACTCTACAAAACGAGCAGGCGTCGGTATTTTAAATAAAACACTATGTGTAGAAGGGGACAATACCGAGGCTTTAATTGTTTATTCTATAAGAATATAATTGCATAAAAAATAATATAACAATAAGCCCGCCATTTAAAAAAAACATGTAATTAAATAGAACGATTGGTTTAAAGTGGGCACATAAATGTAAAACTGGGTCGATACATTCAAAACGACCAATGAAGTTATATGTTAAAATATACAGAAGCTACGTTAAGCAAAAGAAAACAATTAAACAAACTTAAATAGCGAAGTCACAAAGCTACATTGCAGTCTCAGGCAAAAAATAGTTATTCAAAATTAAAGGTTGAGAAAGATGATTAAAATTTAATGCAATATAAAATTGAGCGTTTAAAATAGCACGCAGAGCGGAAAAAGAGTGTAACAGAGTAAAATCCAGTAACAGAAATCGGCCAAGGAGAAATTATTCCTAACTGAAGAGCAGCCTGTAGGCGCTTGTCATAAAATTAAATCAAACCACTATGCATGTCTGTCGAGAGGTCTCCGATAAAACAGAGCAACAAAGATACACATTTAACTACAATGCCGCATCACGTAAGAATTAAAATTTTTGCTGTTCGCCTTAAGCTCAAAAAAAATCCGTTCGCACTATTTTTACTCACAAATCACAGATAAATATAAAAGTTGTAAGAGAGAGCTAATACGCTAGCGCAGACATGGCCATCTGGTGTTCCGACGCAGGAACGGCGTCGCTTCACTAGTGCAAAAAGCCTTAGGCCGCCGCGATATACATTCCAGCTATAACAAGCGAAAGCGGTCTAGGTGGGAAATAAGATGTTCTAAGGCAAAAATCATCAATATAGTGCAAGTCTACGCTCCAACATCTGACGCTAGCGATGAAGAAATAGATCAGTTCTATGGTGAACTAGAGGAAACCCTGCAACGTATTCCAAACAGAGATCCAAACAGAGAGATAACACTAGTGTTGGGGGATTTGAATGCCAAGGTTGGTAATACTTTGGATGACAACCATATGAGAAACGTTGTAGGAAAATATGACCTTGGCGAGAGAAATGTACGAGGAGAAAAGCTGATACATTTCTGCACAGAGAACAGCTTAACCATGGTAAATACGACCTTTCAGCAGCACCCTCGCAGATTATACACCTAGGTCTCTCCAGATGGAAGATACAGAAATCAAATAGACTATATTCTGATTCATATCGGCTGCAAAACTTCAATAAATATCTGTAAAACTTATCCAGGGGCTGAATGTGGAAGCGACCATCGACTTCTGGCAGCTTGGCTGAAACTTAAATTAAAGGTATCCCCTAAGGAAAACGACGACACAAAAAATATATATTACGAAGGAGCAACAAACACTGCAGATGAAACTTCTCAGCGCCCCTAGCCATCAACAGCAAAAATTCTCACCAAACCAAGTATGGGAAGAACTAAATCCATTCTATCAAAGGTGATGAGGAAACAACCGAAGAAAGCAACTGTTACCCCAAAACAACACTGGATGACAAATGAAACTTTGAAGTTGGTAGAGGAAAGACGTCAACTTAAATATTTAGGTGGTAACACTGAAGAAAAACGAGATCGATATAGGCACCTTAACCAACACATACAAAGAGCTTGTCGCAGCAACAAAAATAAATACCTCCAAGAAATATGTACAGAGTCTCAGAGCCATGCAGATCAAAACAACACTAAGGATCTTTACAGACTCGTACGCAAAATTAATAAACAGTATACACCGCAAACATGGGTCATTCAAAACAAATCAGGAGAAAAGGTTACAAATACAAATGAAATATTACTTGTATGGAAGAACTACTGTGAAAGCTTGTTCAAAGATGTCTCCGATACTAATCAAGTCAAATATGAAGATCAAGAGCCGTATATCCTTAAAGAGGATGTAAGAAGAGCCATAAAACATCTCAAAAATAATAAGTCTCCTGGCTTCGATGCCATAACCTCTGAAATCATTAAAGCAATGGGTAAAGCTGGAGTTGACATAATACATCAAATATGGCAAAAAATATAGAACACCGGATGTTGGTCTGACGATTGGACATACTCTGTACTCATACCCCTTCACAAAAATGACTCCAAGGACAAAAATGTGGAAACTACAGACTCAATGCTCTGCTCTCGCATGGAAGCAAAGTTATGCTCAATGTCTTACACGAAAAGCTCAAACCATACTTACAATGGCAAATACCAGCTGAGCAGGCTGGTTTTGTAAAAGGTAGAGGTACGCGAGTGCACATATTGTACATAAGGCAGATTATAAAAAAGAGCCGTGAATTCAACAAGCCTGTATATATGTGTTTCTTGGACTATCGTAGGGATTTTGATAGCATAAATTGGAACAAACTATGGGAGGTGCTGATTGATATGGGCGTCGCTAAACACTTAGTTTCAATTATTCAGGGACTGTATATGAACACCAAAGCGGCAATACAACTAGAGGGCTATCTCTAAGAAGACTTAGAGATAAACAAAGGGATAAGGCAAGGCTGTATTCTCTCCCCATTTTTTTTCAATATTAATGAAGAATATATCATGAGAAAGGCGATGGAAAACTGGGACGATCAAATTTCTAAATCTAGAGCGACTAATAGTATATGGGAAGATAGAGGGACCCAGAATGAGAGGCCGCTCACCCAGATGGGCAGATCAAATTAAAGAGAGCTCTAACTCCACAGTTGTACAGGCAACTCGCACTGCTAGAGACAGAGGCCGATGGAAAGCAATTATTAAAGCTGCTACAGCAAGCCGTAAGTGAAATGTGATCACGACCCTTCTAAAAGAAGGAAACGAAGAAGGAGAGAAGAAGAGGGCAAAAATCCGGATACCTGCGCCAAGCGAATGTAGCGAACGGGCTTAGGGTTTTTAGTGAAGTAAGCCTACAACACGGATCACCTAATTAACACTGCTAACGCATAAGGAGAATGCCTACCGTAAGGTTGAGAGCGGCCCGAACGTCACCTGCAAGGAAAGTGAAATTCCCAAGATCTGTATCTTGATTAAAATTATAGCGACGCCGGCTTTAGAAAAGCTGGGAATACTTCCTACCACTCGATTGACATTGGAACAAAACATGGGAAGCAAATTCCAAAACGGCTTCACCACACACACAGAATCGAAATGTATCGTTTTCAAAAACTACGGATTGAAGTTAACTCTACTCTCAAAATTTCATAGAGATAGTAATGAAAAGAGGATAGACATGCATTCAAGAGAAATATCTAAGCCACAAACGGCCAAATTAACGGGAGCCGTTATATGGTTACACTTGAAAACTCGTTTTCGACGTGTAATAAAATATGCACACAGCTTGCTCTAGTGGGACATCGACGAGGTTTTATTCTAAAGGCGTAGCTGATTTAGTATAAAGGTCAGTTCGGTAGAGGCATAAAAGATTATTGTTATTGTATGTTAGGCGCCACCGAATTGTTTACTCTAGCTTGAAGAAATTTACTACGCTCCTAGAACCCGATTGCAGCGCCATCTACTGGGTCCAATTGTGAATCTAAACCATCCAGGGACCCACTCAAACACACACACAAAATTTCATCAAAATCGGTCCAGCCGTTCAGTGACATACACACGTACACAAGAATTATATATATAAAGATATTCAACACACAATATTACAAGAACGTTTTCAACGGGTAGCCAGCGCTGCTGGGCGGAGTTTCCTAAAGTGACGTCTCGGTAGTACATACTACGGGAAAGTAATTTCACTAGGCTGTCCGTAACCCAATCGACGCGACGTGTTCAAATGGCGTCTAGTCTTCCCAGAAAGTAAAACTCAAATCTGGCTTAGTCAGGCGAACAGTCGCCAATAACTCCTATATAATCAGCATATATATATATATATCAATTAAGTACTTTATTAATGATACCAAATTCTGCAGGTATGACGTCGTTCACCAGCTCTAGCGCCGGAAAGGTAATCTGGGGCAGGTGAAATGCTGGCTCACGCACTTTGACAGCAAATCTGGGAAACTCCTTTGGTCTCAGAAAGCCGGGGGCTGCTGAAATTGAGCCAGCGTTCAGAATAAACCAAAGCCAACGAAAGAATTCGAGGCAAAAATTGAAGCAGAAAGCCGCACCAGGGCTATACGTGTAGTTCTCTTGATTTTTGTTAATCTGGACTACTTTCAGCGGCGCGAGTTGAGCGTGAAAATGTCCGCTCCAGAAGCAGCACCTCTGCTCGAGGTTGAATGTAAAACTCTCGAGCTCCGTGTGGTATTACTAATGTTTGCAGGCCAGTTTCGCGCGCTTGAAATTATACGCGAGGCAAAACAAACATTATTTGAAATGAGAAAGTGATTGATGCTAAGACATATTATGCGAAGTGGAAGAAGCAGGTCTTGGCACTATTGTAAGTTATCGTTTGGTAATCACCCTTCGATTATCGTATCTACAAAACATACATTTAAAAAAATGGAAACCTCTTAGTCTTAATAAGTCATGAATTATTTACACATTTTTTATTTATTTTTAGTTTTCCAGCCCAGGGAAGCCAAAGTATATTTTTGGGATTACCATAGAAATCTTCCACGCGGTTATAAGATTGAAGAAACTTAGAGATAAATAATTGACTTTAAAGAGCTGGTAATTGACTATGTTAATATCACATGATACTTCAAAAATTATTGTTATTGAGGAAATCGTAGAAAACAGTTCAAAATTCCGAAGATCAGCTCGATTATAAAATATCCTCTTTTCCCTGACTCACAATTTTCATGTTTTAGAAATATTTCTCTAGGTTTGGTAACACTGCTTCGGCCTTTGGATGTGTGTGGGCTTCATAGTCCATATGTGCAAAGGAGATAGGCAATTAAAAAATAAGAACATTTGATATCACAGACGTGTCAGATGACAGTGCAAAATAAAGTACTAATCTAATACAAATTTCAAGGTCTGTAGTTTTTTATGGGGATTGGAATTGGAAACCAAAAACCAAAGGATACGTGTATGGAATAGTAGGCAATAGACACTTATAGATTTCATGTTACAGCATAATTTGGCAGTGATGAACAATTTCTTACAATTTCAAAAATGGGTGTACCACCATGAAGAACGTTAAACTAAAAGGAGTAAAACTAGCACATAGTAAAACAGAAAAAATGATAGATTCAAACGCATTAAAATCAGAGAGTACATTATCAAACAAAATTGGAGAACATAATAAAATATCAACAAAAAATATCATAGATATTGCCAAAAAGAAGAAAATTCGAATCGGAAATAACATAGAGTAGCTCGAACGGGAGCATTGCAAGTGTTTGGAGATAAGCGTAGACAAGAGACAAATAATAATTAAAAAGTCAAACTGAAAAGTAACTAGAGACAGAAAAAAAGATATTTAATAAATGCTCAGAGAAGAATAACTCAGTACTTAACAAATGGAAAAATGCTGAGGTCATTTTGCTATGCAAAATGGAGAATAAAAAGCTATTACACTCGTATCTATAAATAGATGAACATTGGACCAAAAGAGGAAAAAGAGCTTTTTTCAAAATAAAAGTTATGCTTTGGATAAATGCTGTTAACCTAACAATTAAATGAGACCTAATAATATTGATATATTTATCGCCACCTGTACAACGTACTTTGTAGGATCCAGTGACCTTGCCAATTTTTACGGAAATTAACGGCAATTATAGCAAACCTTGTGCCATTAGCTCATCCGATTGCGAGAAGGTGACTTGAGAAACTGAAATTACTTCATTAGTAGCGTCGGAATAATTTAAATCGCTTGTTGCAATAGGATGTGCATTCACGGTTATCTAGACGGATACCGAAGTTGATTTATGCGGATATTATGCTCAACAATTATTTATAAAGCTAACAATCGGAATAAGGAAAACGCTTTGGAGGGCATTTTCAAAGCACCCAGCACAAAGCTTACCTAATATGTAATTAAAGAATGCCTGGTCGAAAATGCAAATCAGTGAAACTTAATGCAATTCTTTAGTAAAGTCATTAAAGTCAGTGTGTTAAGGCTCACAAGCAATATTTAAGTTTTCAAGCGTAGAGTAGTTGTCCAGCCATAAGCGGAAGTTTGATGGGAGCCTTGTATCAGAGAACTTTCCACGATAACACGAGAATTTACATTGTACTGTCACTATGTACTTCTCCTTTGTTTAACTACGTGCTTCGAAATCGCTACCGTCGCGTTTCGAAAAGAACACACTAATACAAAGTACCTAGATATTTTTTTATTCTTTAATGTCGGACTCTTTTGGCTTCATACGTCCGTATTTAGAAGATAGATCGTTAGTTGTGAAACATAAGCATAAGCACGATGCATTCACGTTATGAATAAACGTTACTCGAATGTGTAATGACTAAGACTTTTCCAACTGAAGATCGAATATTTTTTATTGAAATTAACTACAATTAATGTTTTGTTCAAGGTTCAAAATTGAGTACTTACCTCCAACTTCTAAATTTATTACGCGTCGGCTAATAATGTTTGCTGTCAAATTTTACAGTATTTTACGATATTTCATTTCTCTAACAGCATTATTTATACCATCGATGAGTTGATCTTTGGTTTCAATTTCAGTTCCGTAAATAAGCGCTTCTAAGATGGGTGCCATTCACCCCTATCAACTCCCGCTCTCTCTCTCTCTCTGTTTCCCTTAAACACTGTTTTTGAATAACGTCCGTATCGGGGTGTCACCTGTTTGGATACCATTGGCAGCTTAAAGTAAATTCGGTTCGTATCAGATACGTACATAGTTATTCGCGTATTCGGGGAAAGTGTATGTCATGATTTAATTGAAAATTAAAAATTATGTTATTAAACAAGTCCAAAGTAAAAAAAAAAGAAATACAGAAGCGAAGCAATAAATAACTCAGAATTAATACGCAACGAGCCAATGAGAATTTCACGAAAAGGTAAGAAATGTCATTAATGAGATTACTTCAGTTTCACAAATTTTATTTTTTGGTCCATTTCGTTCAGCTCCAGGAGAATACAATATTGCAACAGCTTGCAAAATAACAACCAGCAACAAATAGTCCAATCAACCTTTGGTTTTTAAAGGACAAAAATCGGTAAAGGGCTTTACTCGGAACTTACTTCCAAGTGGAAGTTTTAAAACTACAACTTTCGCAAGTATCAAAGAAAAATTATGTACAAAATAGGTACAAATAAAGAGTACCATCAATAATGATATACATCTAGTATGGCCATGGAATAGTTCCTAATTTATGAATGCAACTACGTTTATACTTAATGTCAAAATTTCACATTATTTGCTTTGTAAGTGAGTTATAGTTGCATTCATAAATTAGGAAGTATTCCATGGCCATACTAAATGAAAATGATTTTTGATCATACTGTATTTTGGCGTTGCTAATATTACTGAAAAAGTAAAAGGAAACACGTATGCATGCAAAATATCGTCTTCCTCCAACAAGTAGTTTTTGAGCTGTACCACCAACATGCAAACGACAGACGGACAAACGTAATCGAGAAAACGTTTTTCGTCATCTAGGAACACTGAAACGTGAAGATCTAAAAAAAAACTCGAAAAGTGCATATTTCACGATTAGAATACTTCCATCGTCATTTAGACGAAGTAAAAATAGTTAAAAGCTGCCATTTTTCTTGTCTAAATAAACCCCTCAAATGATAATGTCGATTTCCGAAAATAATCCCCAGGTGGGCGAACGAGCAGTTCGGCGTCCCACACCGACAAGAAATTGTCGGTCTGCTCCAAGAAATGTGGGGGGAGCAAGAAGTCGAAAAATAAATTACGAACTCTGGAAATAGCAACTTACAATACCCGAACCTTATCATCAAAAGAGAAAATTGCTGAAATAAAAATTGAACTTGAAACAATCAAATGGGACGTTGTCGGACTGTGTGAAGTTAGAAGACGCGGTGAGGTTTTCGTGAAGCTAAAATCCCAACACTATTTTTACTGCGTTAGTGAAGAGGATACATCTGATGGAGATGTTGGCTTCCTGATTCATAAACGTCTTGGGAACAGTATCATTTCTGTAAAGAAAATCTCTACAAGCGTAATCTACGTAATTCTTAAACTAAGCAAAAGATATACCATAAAAATGATACAGGTATATGCACCAACGACAAGCTACTCTGACCAAGATATTGAAATCTTCCATGATGATGTGTCCTCGGCCATCAACGACGCACACGCCCACTTCACCATATGGAGCGGAGATTTTAACGCGAAGGTTGGTTTAAAATCGGATAAGTCTGAAGTCTGTATGGGAAACTTTGGGTCTGAGGGAAGAAATGACAGAGGTGTTGCGTTACTGGATTTCCTCTTACAGAGTAACTTATTTCTTCTGAACATTTTCTTCTATAAAAAAACTCACAGAAGATGGACTTGGAAAAACCCAAATGGAAAAACTAGGAATGAAATAGATTACATTGTAACTGGTAAGCCACAAATAGTTAAAAACGTAACGGTGCCCAATAAGTTTACAACTGGAAGCGACCATCGTATGGTGAGAGCGAAGATTCAAATAGACCTAGGCAAGAAAATACATAGAATGCTGAAAAAATCAACCAGAAACGCGTGGACAAACCCCACAGATCCTGATCAGTGCAGTGAACACGTCACCGACCTTTTGAAAAATACAAGCCACTCAGAAGAAAATATAGATTGTTTAAACGCTACAATAGTTGAGACCTTACAGAAAAGCCAAGATATTTACTGTCCCAAAACAAAACGAGAAGAACGGATTAGCTCAAACACGAAAAATCTAATGAAAGAAAGAGATGATATGAAGAAAAATAAATTCCAAAACAAAAAAGAGCTAAAAGAAATCAACAAACAAATATCCAAAGCTATAAGACGTGACATCAGAAACTACAATAATAATCAAATAAAACAAACAATTAAAAACAACAAAAGTATGAAGGTGCTACGCAGAAACATTGGAAACGGACGACAGGAGATAGTAAAACTGAAAAATAAAGAAGGGATACTAACATCTAATAGAAAATAAATACTAAACATAGTCGAAAAATTCTATTCAACACTATACGGAAGTCAAATAGAAGATGAAGTAGATCCAAAGTCATTATCGTCAATTGGAGGCATTATAAATCAGTGATCTGAGGAACTACCGGAAATCTCTACTGAAGAGATAACATCCGCCTTGAAAAAGTCAAAAAACAATAAAGCACCAGGCGAGGATAATATTGTCACGAACGCGATGAAAATAAGGGGCCCACTGTTACTAGAGAAGATAAAAATCCTCTTTATTATTTGCCTAAATAACAGCAGCATTCCAAGTAAATGGAACAACGCAATCGCCATACTATTGTTTAAGAAAGAAGATAAAACCGATTTAGAGAACTACAGACCTATAAGTTTACTAAGCCATCTCTACAAATTATTCACAAAAATAATAACCACAAGATTAGAAAGAAAGCTAGATTTTTACCAGCCAGAAGAACAGGCTGGTTTTCGCTCAAGTTTTGGAACAAATGATCACCTACAGACTGTTAAAACATTAATTTAAAAGTCTATAGAATATAACAGACCGTTAGCTCTCGCTTGAGTTGACTTTCACAAAGCGTTTGATACAGTCGAACTGAGTGCTGTGGTAGAAGCTCTAAAAGACTGCCGTATCGACTATAGATACTATAAGCTAATACACAACATCTATAAAAATGCGACGATGACTGTAACAATGCATGACAACACAAACTATATTCCAATTAGAAGAGATGTACGACAAGGAGACACCATGTCACCAAAGCTATTTATTACAGTCTTAGAATACGCATTCAAAAAGCTCAACTGGTATAGAAGAGGCATAAATATAGATGGACAACAACTGACGCACTTTAGATTTGCAGATGATATTGTTCTAATATCGGATGATCTTGGAGAAATAAAAGAAATGTTACAAGAACTGCAAACTGTCTGCTCCAGTATTGGCTTAAAGATCAATTTCCACACAACAAAATTCATGACCAATTTGGTACCAAATGACCACATCAATATCGGCGGCAGTGCTGTTAAATTAACAGAAAAATACACTTACTTAGGTCATGAAATTAGAATATCAAGAGACAACCAAACTTGTGAACTAACGAGAAGAATCTCTCTCGCCTGGGCAGCTTATGGTAAATTAGCTCATGTATTTAAAATTGACCTTCCAACGTATCTCAAAAGAAAGGTATACAACCAATGCATTCTACCTGTTATGACATACGGCGCTGAGACTTTAACTTTAACTTCTACAACAGCTCGTAAATTAAGAACTACTCAACGTAGAATTGAAAGGTCAATGCTGGGCTTGTCTCTAAAAGACCATGTTAGGAATGAAGACCTAAGACAAAGAACAGGAGCAAGTGATATCATTGAGCGAATATGTCAACTCAAGTGGAACTGGGCAGGTCACATAGCCCGGATGGAGAACAACAGGTCAGATAAGCGCAGAGGTCTCCACCTACCCGATGGACTGACGACATCAAAAGGGTTACTAGTAACTGGATTCAGGCTGCACAAAATCGAACAAACTGTAAATAAATCAATGAGGGAGACCTATGTCCAGCAGTGGGCGCTAAGGGTTGGATGATGAAGTGATTTCTCAGTAACTATTTATTGTAAAACGCCATGGTTAGGTATGCAAATATCCTAATAGTATGGAGAAATCAAATTACGATCCTTTTTTACTTGTCTCGTTTAAAAGGCGAACGAAGTATTGTAATCGTGTAAAAATCACCTTCCCAGATTTTTTCACTTCTTCACTTTCAGGATCCCTAGATGACGAACAACAGGTTTTCTCAATTCTGTTCGTCTGTCTGTTGGTGGTATATCTCAAAAACTATTTGTAGAGGGAAGAAGATATATTGCAAACCGAATATACTTTTAGTCAAATATACTGCTCAACAAAATCATCGTATCACTCCTGATTTATTAAGTATTGTAATGGTTACCATAAGAAGGTTAAGTTATTTGGTAATAAGATTACAAGAGTTTAATAATAAAAATATTTCATTATTAAATAGGAAAGATGAATTTAAGTATTAAAAAGAAAAATCAGAATTATTAACATGTGTATTTGGTAAAATAATGGATTTATATTTTAAAATTCAGTTGAACAATATAAAATAAAAAACAGAAAAGGTCTATAATATCATGCAAATATTACCTGAATTAAAGTGGAGGATTAGTATCAAATACTGATTTGAAAGAAGTTCTTCAATATGTCGGATGTTAAAAAAAGTGTAATAAAATTTGGTGTATAAAGAGGTATACGTCATATACAATTTTCGAGAAGACAAAAAATGTTAATTTAAAAGAAGATTATATAATGAACAAATGGAGAAAAGATGTATGGTAGGAGGACCATAACTTAAAATACTACAAACTATATAAAGTAATTTATGGAATTGGATGCTGAACTTAGTTTATTGGTAGTTTAATCAACTACGTCATGTGAATTGGATGGCGGATGTTGTATTTGCTAGTATTATACTTTATCACGCTTATTAGTGGAGACAACATCTTGTGAGTAGAACCTTGTGGTGAGACTACTACTATTTTCATGTTTATTGAATGCCAAATTGTAACAAATGTGTATGTTGGATTAATTTTCTACTTTCATATTTTGAGTGACATTGACAGTTGTCTAAAATGCCATTTCATTTTAAAGTAAGCTTTCATTAAACAAAATCACTTTTCAGGAATAACAATATTTAGAATGCATGAACCGACTTGTTTTTTTTTAGAATAATCGTGTTCTGCTGAGCTAGACAGATTTAATAATTTAATAGTAATCATTCATATTAAATGGCATAAGAATTACTTGAATTCATCTTAAAAGAGAATTTGGTTAAAACTTAATTAGAATAAGAAAAGTCAAACGTAGTCAAACATTACATACATAACTCATATATAGAACAATACAGTCAATCATTACAGTATATACATTTATTTAACTTTTTAAGGCAATATTTTCAGTTTTATGCATTAATATAATAAAAGTTATTAACTTACAGACAAATGAACAACACATTAACAATTTTACAGTAACACACAGAAACGTGTTTCAAATTTGGCATTTTTGTAATACACATAAATTATAATATAACGGTTAATATTTCGTGTTTCTGCCTCTGGCTAGGGATAGGCGCATGACGTGAAAACAGTCGGGCCACGCTGGATCACGGAGAATACCGTCGTGAACGTGAGTAATATGTATTTGAAAATTGGGCAGTAAACCTAAGTGAACGTGATTGAAAATTTTCAGCTATCGCACGATGTGTAGAAAGAATGATATGTGAAATTATACATAGAGTGTAATTTAATATTTCACATAAATCGACGAATGTTACATTAGACTTACCTATTACTGTTGTAACATGCAACATAATTATTGTATTTTAATTGCTTGTTCTCCTATAATGCCTTTGGAATAGCCAGCAGTCAGAATTAGTTGATTGTTTTGATTGATTAGATTCAGAACATTTTAGCAAAGTTAAATATATTATTTCTAGTATTACATGTCATCCTTGTAAATCAACTTAAGACTAAAACTTATGTACAGTTTAAACGTAAAATAAAACAAATTCGACTAGATAGAGCCGGCCGGATGATCCGCGATGCAAAGGGTGACTCTAGGGCAGCCGGAAGGTAGTCTAGCAATAAGTTTTGGTGGTACCGAAAGTCTGCGGGCCACAGGGATAATTCAGTTTGAGGAGAGTGGTCATGACTCTGAAGGCCATTTTCTGGAAAAAAATAGTTTGTAGCTGTTGCTTCAGATAATAATAAATTAAATAGCAGTCAGCTATGACTACCCGAGCATGGACGAAGTAAGATCGTTTGGTGAAAAATCAGCGTGATAGTAAGTAAGTAAAGTTCGGGCACTCCATTCCATGTAGGAACATGGCCTGAGACAAGGCGAGTCAGGGTCGCCGAAATATATATTTCCGAAACCCAGTCAATCTGGCACACGTTAAAGGCGTACTAGGTGATGTGGTTAGCATCACGCCTTTGACGACCCCTACTTCTATAACTGTGGTTTCGGTACTCAATTTTTAAAGCGACTGGACGGGCCGCCTGTTGTCAGATGTTAGGATGGAACCTCATACCTTAGCACCGCAGCCTGAGCGCTCTAACAGCTCGACCACGCTGGCGATGATCAGCGTGATAGACGCAGCTTAAATTTCTTGTATATGCAGTAACCAGTATAAATTTGAACACTTATGGGGAACGTTTTTATTATTCATTTATTAAATATTTTATTAAAGTATCTTGCGAAGAAGAATATCTAGGGTAATTGTTTGATCAAATAATACGTGCCAAAGCATGGATGATATGTAAGACAAACCCAAAACTTTTTGGGTGTTTATCTACATATCAGAGGCCAGAATCCTAACTCCAGATTTAAATCTCGCACTTTAACCAAGCTGCTGCCTTTTTAAGCCAGACGTTACTCTGTTTCTATCTGTAAGGTTTAGTAGTAGAATGGAAATTACACCCCGTTTCTCTTACTGCTTGCCTCAGACTAATGTTCTTTTTTATTGCACTAACTCCTTTTTCTTGGTTCCTGGGATGTATAGCCTAGAGTCCCTGTATATAGTAAGATAAGAGTCGAGCAAACGCGGTTCAATTTTTGATTGGCTACGATCCACTGCGCATGCGCAGTAATCTAAAATGGAAATTTGAAGGGTGGCTATGGCAATGACAATTAAATGACGTACGTAATATTGTTCGATTCGACGACAAGACAAGTTTTTAGAGGTTATATGTTTACTACACCACCAAAAAACCGCTCGTAAATTACTCAATCCGATCTATCTACTGCAAAATCAGCTGACCACCAATCGGTAAACGGTAGATACCTACCAGTGTAGTTTTCGTAAATGCATTAAGTTTACCATTTATTGACAATGTCAAACTGACAAGTAATTAAATTCATCAAAGTGACACATACTAAGGAAAACAACTCCGGCCTTGAACGCATCATTTATTTTTGGAACACTAATGGCGGCTGACATTTGTGTTTGCCCGACTCTTATATAACTATATACAGGGACTCTAGTATAGCCTAATAACTTTGGTAACCATGATAATTAAGATAGGTTTGTGTTGTATTGTGTGTCTCAGTAACTAGACAAATGTCAATACTTTGGCTCTAGAGAAATATTTCTCTTTCATGTTTGTGGTTGAGAATGCCATTAGCAATCCAGAGTGCTATTCTAAGGTCTGTGCAATCTATTAAGTACTTCTTTGGGATAGCACCAGTGTTTTTGGCTTCTAGTATATCTTGTCTGGCAGCAAACTGAAACTGTCTCCATCTGATTCATCATTTGTTGCATGGTGCTGGTTCCTCCGGTTTTGTCGGATGTTGGGATTCTGTGTATTGTGTTATATTAGCATAAGAGATTTCACCAGTGACCTTTTTGGAGTTGATAGTGATGGGTTGTGATTTATTTTGCATTTCCATATTCCTTCTCTTTAGTAGTTCTTTTGCTGTTACGCAGCCTCTATAATTCGCAGACTGCGCTTGTGCACAATTCGAGCACTTCGCTGGCACAGATTTGGGTTTAGTACAATCAATGTCAAATTATTGCCCGCACATTCGGGTCCCTTTGACAGTATTTTTCAGTATATGCAAATCTATGACATATTTTGCATTGGGGGCTAAGTTTATTTATTCTTATTGCCTCAATTTTAACTTTCATATTGGACGAGTATGGGATATTGAAAACTTTTCTAATGTCCTCTAATTTATCAAAGGTTACTATGAATAACGGAAGTTTAACGTATACATTTTTTTTTCAATTTATTTTCAACGCTGATTACTTTAAAACCTCCTTTTTGTAGTGCTTTTGTAATATCTTTTATATCGCAGGCTCGATGCAAGTTCCTGATTATTACTCTGATTGGTCTATCTTGCTGGTTCTCGTAGGTATGTCATTCTTGGTAGGTATCTATTGAATTCACACCAAAAATTCGAAATTGAGTTTTTAACAGATATTCACGTTTTAGAGTCTCCTGAACTCAAAAACCATGTTTTTCTTTATTGGTTTGTAAGTCTGTGCGCGAACAGAGTATCTGAAAAACTAAGAGATATGACTTTGAAACTGCATATATAAGTTTTGTGTACTATCTAGATGCGACAACAAGCTTTTGAAGAAAATCGCGTAACCGGAAATATGGTTTTTTTCAAACGTTACATTTTTATTACATTTTTAATGTGCATTGATGCGCGGCAGGTGATTTTCAGTTGAATAACTCTAAATGGTTTTCTTTTATTTTTTTATATAATGTAATAGGGAAGCTAAAAATAAATTTTCGACTAGTAGTAGTAGTAGTAGTTACGTGGAGACCGAAGTCTAGCAAGTAGGCCATCGAGGTCCTTTTTGCCAACCCCATGTCATCCCATCAACCACCTTCATTATCGTCCTTTTCGATGGGTTCTTCTCCCTTCCTAAACCTTTCTGATTTTCTAATGAAGATCGCAATATCGGCCCAGGTCAGAGAGTTCAACTCCTCCATTCGAAGCGTAGCTGCTCCAAAGGTTCTATACCTCAGTCGCTGGTACGCCTAGCATTCTCCCAAGTAGTGAAAGGACGTTTCCTGATCTCTCCCACATCTTGGGCCAATGTGATCTTCTTCTACTCCTATCAGTGTTAGGTGTCTCTTTAGTTTACAGTGGCCTGTCAAGATCCATATGAAAAGATTTGTGGTTCTCCGGCTCCTTCCCATTAGCCAGACCGATTTATTTAAATGAAATCCTGCTATGTGGTACTTTGCCTGACCACAGCCCCTGCACCCTTTTCACTTTTCCTCTCTGGTCTTGCAGGCTCACTCGGTTAGGGCTGCTGAGATCTGCTGCCTTGTTAAGCTTTTTTGGCCTTATTTCATTGCTTCTCGGGAGTGTCATTACTCCTAGGTCTCTTGATGGTTGGTCGGGTACCTGAACGGCCTGGTTGGCCTTCCGTTAGTTTGACTCGTCCCATGGAGTGCGTGATGAGTTCTATGGGTTTGCGTGCAGCAGCCGTTTTTACTCGCCTCGCCTCCGGGCTCCTTGTTTCACCTGAGGCCCGTCTCTGCAGCTTACGAAGGTCACTAGGTTGCTGGCCCTGGCCCTGGCACCACATGGCACTACTACATACTCCGGGATTTTTCGACGGTTTAAAAAGCAGCCCCCTACGCTGGATAGGCAAGGGTGGGCCCCTATACTGTCAATCGGCCCAGGTGTGCCGTACTTAGTTTCTAAGCCAGCTACCACTGCCAGATCAACCTAACCATGGCCCCGCCTTGATACTTCGTGAAAAACAAATATACCGGTTTTTCCCGCCCCCGTGTACATGTTGTGTAGGTGTGTTTATTGGGGGTATGTGTAAATGTGTGTGCTGTTTTAGGTTGCCTCTTACGCCAGGCAGGACATACCTTGGGACTAGTCGACAGGTCTAAGCCCGGCGCCGGACCCCACACGACATAATTTTTGACTAATTATAATATCACTGTAAAAGAAAGTTGTGTGCATGTATCACACCAGATTTTTAATTGATGGGTAACAGTCACGCTGATTCTCGATAATCAGTTTTTTTCGTCTTCGTTTGAGTTGGCTGTCCTTTATGTCATCCTAGGCTTGTTTCAGCTGTTGTTACAAATATAAAATCATTTTTTTCCTCTGCTGTGATAGTGGGTGTATCGGTACTAAGATTACTTAATACCTGACCTTGCACACTTCCGGAGCAATCTTGACTAAACATTTTTCACGATAACCGACGACCGCCGGCAGTTCGTTATCATCTCGCGCTGGATGATATCGTTTATCACGGATCGAGTTCACCGAAGAAAGCTCTCAACCATTTATTTTTCGTTCGATACATCGAGCACAACTATTTTGTTGCAATTAATCAACATCAGACCAAGTGTTATTATTTCAGTAACATGTTCAATATACGTCACAGTACGTTTATTTAGTAACAGTCATAGTCATATACCAAATTTAACATTTCAATTGGAAATGCGATTTGTCTCTATACATCGACAAATTGTAAATCTCTTTAAATTATTTATTTGTAAGTTGAGACAGAAAGTAGATTAAATAATAGTTACTGCTTAGAGTTTTTTAATATTTGATTAGTAAGGCCATTTAAAACTAAGTAGCTTTAGCTAAATTAAACAACTGTAATTACTTTTTAAGAAAATTTGCTAATTAAATAAATATTATGATCCTTAATAGCTATTTGTGCAACACGTGCTAAAAGTGGATGTTTATGCATGAGAGATGAAAATTATGAAACGAAGCCGAAGGCTGAGTTTCATAACATGTCTCGTGCATAAACAGTTTTAGCACGAGTTTGCACACAATATTTTTTCTACGGCCTTAAATTTACTGTTATTAATCCATAAATGTCGATTTAACAAAAGTTTGCGTTTATGACAGTTATAATTTATGTCATAGTAACGAGTAGGCCATGACGGCGCAGGCGACTGTTTCTGCAGATGGTAGCTGTCAAAGTTAGTTATCAAAGGTAATTATAAATAGTACACATTTTACTTTATTCATTACATAATGCGTTAATTATTTAAAAACACTTTGCCTCTAACGAAAGAAGTAACTAGAATAACTTTATAACATCACTTCCAGCTCAAAATTCTAAATTCAACACCAGCTATTTACTTTTAGCACATGTGCTAAAAGTAAACAGCTGATTTCACTTTTAACACGCTGATTTATAAATAGTATATTACATACCGAGGTGGAAAGTGTTTCATTACTGTCGAAAGATTAAGTAGTTAATCGAGACGCGTAGCGTCGAGGTTAACTTTATCTCGAGACAGGAATGAAACTTTTCACCGTGGTATGTATACTATTTTACTCACAATCGGTTTTTGTCATTATGTATCTAATTAGGTAAGTTTCAAATAATACATATTTTTATCGCAGTTTAATAAGTCACTTTAATAATGGAAACTGCGACGCTGTTGTTAGGTAACATTACAAGTTCATTGAATGTAAACAATGACTCGCTTTCCTACTGCTTTGAAGGTTAGAAACGTACCTATTATTAACCGATTGTGAGTAAATGTCATTTTTAGTGAAACAAGCTAGTGTTAAAAGGGCTACTTTTTGCAGTGGTTGTAGAAAAAAATATTTAAATACAACTATAGGTTCTTAGCTGTAACTCATTTATAACTAATTCCTAATTATATAAATACGGTCACTGTAAAACTTACTTAGACTACTCACTAAGTGGATAAATCGTTCAGGCCCATTTGTAACACCTTAACGTAGCGTAGCTAAGTGGTACTTCGCTTTAGTGCGACCCTCAGATCAAAACCGTTTGTTGTGACTTGGCTTAATAAGCATATGTTAAGATTTTCTGGAGTAGTAGTTTAATAACATTCCTTATTTGAATTCTTGTATTTATGGCCGGTTTACTAAAGTTCTGAAAATTAATAAATACGACGTCTATTTTTGGCAATAAAACCATTTACTATTGAGTGATAACCGGTTAGTTAAATATGTTGTTGAAATCGCCATTAATTGTAGATAAATCTAATTTGTACAGTCTACCAGATAATCCTAACAAGTAGGTAAATATTACACCTACATATATAAAGAACTATATGGACATTGCAAATTAATGTTGATAGTCCGCTTACTGGTCAGACTCGTCAGAAATTGCCTGATGCTAAATAGATTTGAGAAAATCCACCAATTCCTGTATGTTAATGGCAACACTACAATGTTACCAGGCAATCATTTTGATCATAATCTTTTTCTTAAGATTCAACCCGTTGTTGTGAAGAAACTACTTATGACTCTTTATGCAAAGAAGCTTCAATTGTTGTTGCAAAATGAGGAAGACTATCTGCATCAGTGAAGCAGGTAGGTTCATCCACAGGATGTGTTATTACGTATACTGCGAAACTCACTTTCTGGGGGTTATCTATACTGTACTAATATGTTACTGTGCACACTCTAGTTGGATTTAATGTGTGCTGACTTACGGTTTGTATTATATTTTCTTGGGTTTTCTCGACTTGATTGTGGCCGATTCCGTTAAGCGTCTGTACTTACTGTACCTTCACTCAAATCGTATAGTGGCTGGAGACCTTGGCTTCGCATGCCGAAAAGAAACAACGTCATAGAGGTCTAGTATTCTTTATTAAAAATAGTTACATCACATACTCTTAAAAGTACTGTGGACGTTGCTAATTAGACTACTATTGTGTAAAAGACTGTTGGTAGTGATTTAGTTTAGCTGGATCGGTATTATTGCAGCAGTTTGGAAGGGTTTCAGGCAAATAGCGCGATTTGTAATTTATAAAATATGACAACAACGTCGATGGGACTACTCGGGGTCGTGGTAAAACTATTAAAGATACTAGCAGCAAGGAAGACTAGACGGTCGGATTATGCCCCACGTAGCTAAAATAAGAGTTAGGGAAAAGTTGGTGCAAATTAAAAATCTACTAACAGCTAAGCTGCTGCAATATTATATTGTGATTCGGTTAGGGAAATAAAAGTTAGGCAAGGAATGATCTGTCGCAGCAGTTCTCCAAATAATTCACAGAGGTACATTCGCGTAACTGGGATTTTTGGCTGGCGAAGGTAGAAATTTATTTGCTTGTTCTTTGACGCTGTTATACGAAGGTAGCTCCATAAATTTCTGCAATCTAATAAAACAAAGTTGTGTAGTCAAAATTTGTTTTCATTATTGTTTCATAAAATATTTGCCCTTCAACCTGAAACATTTAAGCATTCGGTAAAACCAATTTTTAAAGCAATTTATAAAACAAGGGTCCTGGATGGTGTAGCTTGAACAAGCGTCCACGTTCGATCAGCAGACTTAAGCAACGCTCTCTCTGGTCAGAACTTGGATGGGAGTTCCACGGCTGCATCTCTCGGCGCCTCGTGGTACGGCTATCACGGAAAAAAGTTGGTCCCGGCGGTCATAAAACATCATGACAGTCGTTAGTGGGGTTGGAAGTCCTCATAACTGCACAGCGACGCCTATAATTGGCCTAACGGCTGTTGGCTGAGTGCGAATTAAATAAATAAAAATAAATAAAATGTATACTTGTTAGGTATCTAAAAATGTCTGACCGAAAATCAAAACGGCTTTCCGGCGCACAATATAAAAAAAGAAAGCTTGAAAGAGAAGACGAGAAAAAGCGTTTACAAGGTTCATTTTTAAAGTATCTGAAACCGGATGTACCCAGTACAAGTGATGCACCCAGCACAAGTAGACAAGCTTGCCAAACAAAAATTCGTGATATCGCTTCCGATACGTCACCAGAAGTCCCATCACAACCTGCGAGTCCTGTGACCGAGCCACCAACCCTTGCAACTGAGAGTCCCACCGATCAACAAGAATGTGAAGAAAGTGACGGTCACCAGGATTTTAATAGTTCAGATCCCGGTTTATGGACGCATCCTTTAAGCGACGGTTTCAAACTTGTGATAATTGAAAATGGTCCTTCGCAAATTAAAGACTACGACTTTCCTCGAGATTCCAA
This sequence comes from Agriotes lineatus, assembly GCA_940337035.1. NCBI lineage: Eukaryota > Metazoa > Arthropoda > Insecta > Coleoptera > Elateridae > Agriotes > Agriotes lineatus. The sequence continues at coordinate 144,722,769 of OW679196.1, read as the reverse complement.
AGGAACAAAATTTTCGGCGTCCTACTACAAAAGATTTTTAAATAATGGAAAGAAAATCAATCGTAACTGGCTAGTGTATTCTCCTACTAAAAATTCAGTGTACTGTTTTTGCTGTAAAATATTTTCATTAGACTATACAAAAAGCTCTTTGACTAGTTTAGACGGATATTCAGACTGGCAACATTTGTCAACGTGTCTGCACACCCATGAACTGAGTGACACCCATTTCACAAACCACAAACTGTGGCTTAATTTTTCAGCAAGAAAAAGTGAATGTATTGATTCAAAAATCGCTAAATTATTTGAGCTGGAAAAAAACGATGGTCAGATGTTTTGCAACGTATGATTTATATTATTTTATTTTTGGCAAAACAGTGCTTACCCTTCAGAGGCAGGCAGTCCGGACTTTTTGATCGACAGAATGGTAATTTTTTTAAATTGTTAGAAATGTTGAGTAGATTTGATAGTGTTATTAGCGATCACATTAGAAGAATATCTGAATTAAAAAAAAACAAAAAGCGATATCCACATTATTTAGGAAACAAAATTCAAAACGAATTAATAGACTTATTAGGAGAAACGGCCAAACAAACAATTGTATCGAATATTCGTAAATCAAAATATTACAGCATTATAGTGGACTGTACCCCCGACATCAGTAAAGTAGAACAATTAAGCCTTGTCATTCGCACAGTTAACGAGCGAGGTAAGATTTCTGAATATTGTTTAGGGTTTTTTCCTGTCATAGATACTACTGGAAAAGGTCTGGCAGAATTTGTTATTAATGAATTAAAAAATTTAGGTTTAGACATAAAAGATATAAGAGGCCAAGGTTATGATAACGGTGCGAATATGAGAGGTAAAAATAGTGGGGTTCAAAAACAAATTTTAAATTTAAATTCACGTGCATTTTTTGTTCCTTGCTCAAGTCATACTTTAAACTTGGTTGTTAATGATGCAGCTAAGGCTTCAAATGAAATTGTAAATTTTTTCTTCCTTGTTCAAAACATTTACAATTTCTTTTCTGGATCCACCTATAGATGGAGTGTTTTAAAAAAGCATGTAAAATCTTTAACTTTAAAGCCACTTAGCGATACCAGATGGGAAAGTCGCGTTGAAGCATTGAAGCCGTTGCGTAAATGAACTTCCACAGGTTTATGATTCACTTGAAGAAATTGCTAACAATACCGGGAAAGATAACGAAACTCGCTCAGGTGCCGCAAATTTAGCGAAAAAAGTTCAAAGCTTCAACTTTATTTGTTCAATTGTTTTGTGGTATGATATTCTTTCTACAGTAAATGTAGTAAGTAAATCGCTGCAAAGCATACAGATTAGTTTGCAAGAGGCACTATCAATGTTAAACAATTTAGAAACAACTATTGCTAACAATCGCAGTGATAATTACTTCAATGAAGTAGTAAATTATACTAAAGAAATAGCTCTTGATCTCGACATTGTTAATCCAGATTTTGACGAGGAGGTTTTGGTCAGAAAACGTACAAAGAAAAGAATGTTTGATTATGAAGCAGCAGATGAACCAGTATAGAATAGAAAACAGGCCTTCAAAGTAAATGTTTTTATATAATGATTGATCAGGTAGTAGCGTCGATTAAAGAACGTTTTGAGTTACTGTCAGCCCATGTTAACGAATTTGGATTTTTACACAATTTAAAAACATTTAAAGATAGAAACCATCACGGAGAATTATTAAAACATTGTCAAAATTTAGAGACAAAATTAATAGAAAGTAATACACAGGATAAAGACATAGAAGCGCTAAACCTTTTCCAAGAAATAAAATCGTTAATGTTATTTGATATTTGTCTTGATAATGTGAGCGATATTTTATGTTATTTATTTGAAAGAAACTTAGAAAATTTATTCCCAAATCTTCACATTGCTCTTAGGATTTTACTGACACTACCTGTAACTATTGCGAGTGCAGAACGGTCATTCAGTAAATTAAAAATTATAAAAAATTACCTTCGGTCGACAATGTCACAACTGAGATTGAAAAATTTGGCGATTTTATCGATTGAGAGTGATTTGGCAGACGAAATTAATTATACAGAGGTAATATCAAAGTTTGCCACCAACAAAGCAAGGCAAGTAGTTTTTTTGTAGTTTTTGTATTTTAAAATTATTATTTTTTATTTTATGTTTCTTTTTTTATTTTATATATTTTTTGTATTTTATATATAGATATATTTTTATTTTTGTTTTTTCAATAAAAAATAGAGTTGCGTTGGACTATTTTGGAGTATTTTTTATACAATTGCCTAATTTTGAATAGATTGTATTATGGGGTGGGGGGGGGGGGGCGCATTTTACACTTTGCACAGGACGGCCGATGAGCCAGGAACGTCGCTGCCTTTAATGAAAGAAATAGAAAGTAATCGGAAGCGCTAGGTCGGGTCTGTATGGGGATAACTTGGCAATATTAACCCAGAAGTCTCTAAATATTAGTTTGTTTGATGTGCGGTATAACTAGAAGCATTGTCGTGGTGCAGAACGATATCACTTCTTGGTTGCCGTAACCGAGCTTTTTGAATAACGTTTTGCAACTATACTGTTGTGTGCCATTCTGCGGTAACCGTACGTTTATTTTCAAGCACAGTTGTGATAGGTCCTAAATTTGAAAAGCAGCAATCAATCATTTTCTTACCAACTCGTATAGATCCCTTCACTTTAACTGGATTAGGATCTGTTGGAAATATACATTGTGCAGACTGCCGCTTAGATTCAGGTTCAAATGCATATATCCAGCGTTCGTCACCAGTTATAATATAAACTTCTTTAGATCTACCTTCATCATATTTCTTATAACGTTCCACATGCTGTTGTTGTGTTTCTGTTAAAGTGTGTGATATCCACCCACAACATACTTTTATGACACCAAAATGATTACGTAAAATCTTGTTTATTGCAGTCATGCCGATGTCCAAGATGTTTTTAATAATTCTATATGTGACTCGATTGTCGTCCTGAGTCATTCTTCGAACAGCGTCTATGTTAGTTTAACGAACTGCAATTGGTTCTTTTTCGTGAAAATCGTCGCTGATTGAAACTCGTTCAAATTTAAATTTATTAAACCAGCAATAAAGAGTTCTCTGATGCGAAGGCGCTTGGTCACTAAAAGCAGCACGAAGTCATCCAAAGCTTTTGTTCAGAAATGATAAATCATGGCTCTAAAATTGTCTCTCGTTAAATTCATCTTTGCTGTACAACACTTATTTCAATATTAACTTATAATAACTGTTACAATTATCAAAACTAAATTTGAACTGTTAAGCTAGACAACAAACATGTATTTCATGGCAAGTTTGATTTCCATGGTGTACTTGATCTATTGGTATCCAGAAATTGTGGATAGTAACCTCGTAATACTATATGTCTGAGTAGCATATCAATAAATTATTTCTCGGTTCATAAACAATAGAAAAAACGTATAGATTACCTCTTTCAACTAAATGAGGTTGGCGGTAAAAAATACTAAACCATGAGAAACATATTTTTTTGGGAAACACCACTTGGTTCCCATTTACACTTTTTTGAGCCACAATTTCCATTTTTCTCCGTATGGTCAAGGCAAGTACTTTCTTGAAAACATCAATATCCTCTTAATAGTTATTGCAATTTCACTTTGTTTTATCTTGGGCTAGAAACTGTGGAAATTCAAGCACCATCAAATTACGTTTACTACACTATTAAACATAAAATTCTCGATCGTACTCTTCAAAGCGATAAACTGAACTCTTTAGGCAAGCCAAATATCAAAATAGCAAGCCACCGTAAGTCTGAACTGGATGAGCCTATAATAGGTATGTGCCCACGGAGTAGTTAACGATGGACTCAAGTTTCCAGCTCATTTACTTACCCGCAAATGAAATAATTGCTGTTAAGTGTTTCATAAAATTGTGCCGCCTCGCTTGCAGTGGCGTATTTACTATGCGCATTCTAGAACTTGAGCGGGCCTTCGCCTCGCCGCTTCACTTACGTTCCTTCTGTCAACGGGGCAGCACGCGAACCGGTCCACACCGGGAAAGCTAATTCTTTATTTAAATGTTCAAATGTTTGTGTGTTAATTTATGGCAATAAATTACCTACTTTGCTTTCAACGTGTGTATAATTTAGTAAAGAAAATCAATACAGTCCATTAACGTCCAAGGCGAGCTAGCAATCAGGAATTTTCCAAACATAACGGAAAACTGAGAGGCTCCCCCAACATTGATCCATCGATCCGGATTAGTACGAGCCCGGAAAAGCAGCCTAAATTCGCAGTTGTACAAGGCAAGTAAGTACAACGCTGTTTCAATCGTGTTAAATCCGTCCCTAACGAGAGGAAGGAAGACAGCAGACGGTGCTATCTGCGTAGGAGCGAGAAAGCCAAACGCCGAGTCTCGCGGCAACAACGTGCAGGTGGGCAGCCAGCTGCAGACGAGACGGCAGTTCAAGCCACAACAAGGAAAAAGGCGGCACACAACAATATCAATGTAAGCCTAAGTTCCCTCTTTTGTGAGATTTCCTATGCATGAGTTTGGTTTTCTATCATCTGTGTTATGCATGTGCATAATTTCAGCTGCGTATTATTGCGTAAACAAATGGTTTATGAGTCATATAAACATTTTAATTGCGTGAAATGCCAAGCTATTTCGTTGTGCGCGAGTACAATTTAGTCACAAGTTAATAATCTCGCGTTGTACCAAGGTCGTTTTCTGCGTCGTTAGCGCCAAGATTCTCGCGTCGTTATCAAAGCTGTTTTGCGTTGTAAACAAAATTCCGTACCAGGGGCGTACGAGAGTTAGTTCTATCTGCTAAATTGTTTTAATTTCAACAATTATGGATCCACTTGTAAGAGTACGAGGCTCTATCAAAGGCAAGCTTACGCGTTTCGCAAATCACGTGCAATCCTTGCAAACAATTCACGATGAAGATCAATTCTTATCTAGCGCTCAGATTATTCAATTGCAAAAAAGATTGAATGATACAGCCACCTTGTTATCAGAATATTATGCGGTTCATGAACAAATTCTAGAAAACAGTAAGGATACAGAATCTGAAATGCAGCAACAAGTTGAATTTGAAGATTCTTATTATTTTGCAATTTCACAAGCTGAATATTTGATTAATGAATACAACAAACAGTCTGATGTTGCACCAGATCGTTCTGGATCTCCTAATGGTAGCGTGAGATCAACGCATTCAAATTGCAGTTCGCATTGCAATACTCGAGCTGTACGCCTTCCTACCATCTCCATTCCCAAATATTCAGGGAACGTGTCAGAGTGGTTGGAATTTCGTGAGATTTTTATTAGCTTAATTCATGAGAATCAAACGCTGACTAATATTCAAAAGCTGCATTACTTAAAGGCTAGTTTACAGGGTGATGCAAGCCAAATTATAAAAAGTTTAGAGTTTACTGCGAGTAATTACATTCTAGCTTGGGATGCATTGTGTAATCGTTACAATGATCCAAAAATTCTGATTCATAACCACCTCAATGCTATTTTTGAACTTGAATCGTGCAGTAAGGAATCTGCAACTAAATTACGTACGATTAGCGATATGTTATTCAAACATTTTACAGCAATCAAATCATTAGCTACCGAAAGCGAGCTTCTTGATGTTGTTATCATTTATGTCGTTTCTAAAAAACTGGACCCCACGACATTCCGTGAATGGGAGATCCTTAGAAACCGGTCAAGTTCTGACCTGCCTAATCTTGACGAGTTCAAGGAATTTCTACAAAACACAGCAAATCTTCTAGAAACTCTGGAAGTAAAAAATATTAAGCTTGTACCCGAAAAGTCTTCCAAGGTAGATTCGAAATCATTTGTGTCAGGTACCCCTTCGTGTCCATTTTGTAAAGGATCTCATCCCTTGTACAAATGCGATAAGTTTGTCAAGCTGTCTTCTCTTGACAGAAATTCAAAGGCAAAAGAGCTCCGTGTATGCTTTAATTGCCTAACTCAGGGTCACCTTTCGAGCCGCTGTAGCTCCAAATGTACGTGTAGAAAGTGCAAATCAAGGCACAACACACTTCTTCATGAGGACAAACCTCAAAATGCTTCTTCTAGTCAACCAGGATCTGCGATGTCGGCAGAAACCCCTGTTGAAGTAAACCAATCGATTTCGGCATTCTGTTCGAATGCTTTGCAGGTACTCTTACCTACGGCTACCGCTAAACTCATCGCTGATGATGGTACGCCTCATGTTGTGCGAATCCTGCTGGATTCCGGTTCCCAATCGAACTTCATACGTTCAGATTTGTGTAAAAGGTTGAAGCTTCCAACTCGCGAAGTCAACGTTACTGTTTCTGGCTTAAGTAAAGCTACTTCTCAAATCAAAGCTAGGTGTGATATCAAGCTGCAAGCCCCTCACACCTCATACAGTATTGGTCTATCCTGTCTTGTTCTCGATGAGATTACAGGTACAACCCCAAGTTTTCGTGTCCAGCGAGACAGTTTCAAGGTTCCTGATAACATCAAGTTATCAGATCTGTCCTATGACCAACCGGGCACCATCGACATTCTGATTGGTTCGCCCATTTTCTGGCAGCTCCTTTGTATTGGACAAATTGGTCTAGGCCCAAATCTTCCCATCCTCCAAAAAACTCGTTTTGGTTGGATTGTTTCTAGCCCTACAGGCACCCCTTCTGCGTACCCTGTACAGTGCAATCTTGGCACGATCGAGGATGCTTCTGATCCCATTGCTAGGTTTTGGCAACTCGAACATTACCCAGAGGAAAAGGTTCGCACAAATGAAGAGAACGCCTGTGAGGCACATTTCGTGCAAAATACGCAACGAGAAGCGAATGGTCGATTCGTTGTCTCTATCCCTCTCAAGAAACCTGTAGAGGTATTGGGTGATTCATTGCAAATCGTTCAGAAAAGATTCTTATCATTAGAGAAGCGGTTACAAGCGAACCCTGACTTGTCCAATCGCTATTCGAATATTTCAAATTCTACAAGGAGTAAGGCTACCAAGCGTAGCATCTTGTCTGAAATATCACAGATATTTGACCCGCTGGGTCTGCTAAGCGAAGGTGAGGCATCTTGGCATACTTCCAAACATGTTCTTGCTGAGCTTCCAGAATTCAAAAAAGAAGTTCAGAGTTTTTCTGTAACCTCTGTTGAACCATTTCCGTTCAATCAGTATTCAAGTTTGGCTCGCTTACAACGAGTTACAGCTTATTGCTTTCGTTTTTATAACAATGCGCGGACCCCCAAAGCTGATCGCCTTTCTGGGCCCCTTTCTACAGATGAACTGCAAGCAACCCTTGTAAGGCTTGCAAGGTTTTCACAACGTGAGTCATTTCCTGACGAATTTAAGCTGTTGTCACAGAACAAGCCTGTGAAACCATCTTCTGCTTTGATATCCTTGAATCCCTTTCTGGATTCCAAGGGACTGCTAAGAGTTGGTGGTAGGCTCCACAACTCTCAATTACCTTTTGACAAGAAGTTTCCTCTAGTGATTTCTGGCAAACATCCATTCGCCAAACTCCTAGTCTCACATGAGCACCTTCGGCTTCTCCATGCCGGACCTCAAATGCTGTTAGCTAATCTCAGAGAACGATATTGGATTACCTCTGGCAGAAATATAGTCAAGCAAGTGGTTCATCAATGCTTGCGGTGTTTTAGATTTTCTCCTAAGTTAACCGAACCCATAATGGGAGATCTGCCAGCCTCTCGTATTCAATCATCGCCCCCATTTCATACGACTGGTATCGATTATGGTGGACCGTTCATGATAAAGGATCGCAAAGGACGTGGTTCTAAACTAGTGAAGTCCTACCTTTGTCTATTCGTTTGTTTTGTCACAAAAGCAGTGCACCTTGAATTGGTCGCTGACCTTTCTACTGAAGCCTTCTTAATGGCTTTTCGCCGGTTTGTAGCTCGTCGAGGCAAACCGCTCCATGTCTATTCAGACAATGGCACTAACTTTGTCGGCGCTAATTCCGAATTAATCGAATTAGGCAATTTTCTTGCGGAACAAGGCCTTTCTATTTCCGAATCAGTCGCGAACGACGGAGTAGCTTGGCATTTTATACCCGCGCACAGTCCCCACTTTGGCGGATTGTGGGAGGCCGGAATTAAGTCCTCCAAACATCACATACGGCGCGTTATAGGTAACGCTAGTCTAAATTACGATGAATTTTGCGCTTTGCTGGCACAGGTGGAAGCGACCTTAAACTCCCGACCCCTGTCTCCTTTGTCCGCTGATCCAAACGACCTTCAGCCTTTGACTCCTGCTCATTTTCTGATCGGCCGTCCTTTGGTGTCACTGCCTGATCCCAACGTTACTGAGATAGCCGAGTCTCGGCTGTCTAGATACCAAAGAATACAACAGCTCCACCAGAATGTATGGAAAAGATGGAGCAAGGAGTACATCTCAGAACTCCAACAGCGCACCAAATGGCGCACACACCTTTCGGACCTTCAGCCTGGTTCCATGGTCCTTATCAAGGATGACAATCTTCCCCCTCTGAAGTGGAGGTTAGGCCGGGTCACCGAGCTGCACCCTGGCCTTGACGGCGTTACGCGTGTGGCGTCAGTGAAAACTGTGTCAGGGATCGTAAAGCGATCCTTCGCCAAATTGTGTCCGCTACCTAGTGTTGTGAACTAGTACGTTTGCGTCTTGCGCAGTGTTTCGTAAAGCCCTTTGGCTATCCATTGTTCGGGTTTTCTTGTATTACCTTAAGATCTATGCTTTGTATATGTCTATTTTAGTTACATGTCTTACTCTAGATGTTACATGTCAAATTTGTACTATTGTTATTTGAAAGGTTACCCTTTCCAAGGCGGGCGGTATGTTAAGTGTTTCATAAAATTGTGCCGCCTCGCTTGCAGTGGCGTATTTACTATGCGCATTCTAGAACTTGAGCGGGCCTTCGCCTCGCCGCTTCACTTACGTTCCTTCTGTCAACGTGGCAGCACGCGAACCGGTCCACACCGCGAAAGCTAATTCTTTATTTAAATGTTCAAATGTTTGTGTGTTAATTTATGGCAATAAATTACCTACTTTGCTTTCAACGTGTGTATAATTTAGTAAAGAAAATCAATACAGTCCATTAACGTCCAAGGCGAGCTAGCAATCAGGAATTTTCCAAACATAACGGAAAACTGAGAGGCTCCCCCACAATTGCAATTGTCTTTTTCTATGCACATAAATTGTCCCTTTATTTATAGAAAACTTAAGGGACTAACAAAAATGTTGCACAATTAACTAAAAAAAATATTCAGACGAAAACAATCTTTTCAACATTAATTATTAGCAAAACTAAACTGCATTTTTGCACGAATGCCATCCGTCCAACATAAGTATTTATAGTATGTTTTTTAAGCCAAAAAAGGTAATGAAACCAAATAATTTAAAAACGTGTGGAAATCAGTAACGACCCCCTAGTATAAATAGGTTAATAAAAAGCAAATCTTGAAATTCATTTATTCAATTTTGACAGTTTAAAGTGATATTATTAACTCCATAACAACCTTCTTACACACTCTATGATTCACAAGAGAAATAAAAGCGTTTTAATTCACTAGAGAATTAAAACAGTTTAATTCACTATAGTTTTAAAAACGTTTCAATGAAAAACAACATATTTTTATGATTTCTACAAATACTTACATTCAATTATTCTTTCTCTTTGTAGTGTGTAATATACAATCATCTTAATTTGAATATTTTTAATGTCACTTATTTCCAATTTTGTGTATGGCTGTAAGCAGGTGACAAACGTCACTTTGACGTTTGGCACACTGTAAGTGTTGTGTTTTATTTGTTGTTTGATAAGTAATTTAAGAGAAGCAGGCGCTATAAATTTGAATATTTTAAAATTTTTTATTCAAAATTTCGTCAAAATTTAATAAAAACATATATACGCCACGTGAATTGAACATTTATTAACTCAAAGATTTGATCCCAAAATCATTTCGTGAATAAACATACCTATGTTTAATTCACTTGGTGTATAATATTTATTAACTTCTATTTTTATGGCGTGAGCCAGACGGTACTCAAAGTCGAGTAGATTATTTTTGTGGTGGTATCAACACTCATGTCGGGTGGGGGCAGGGGGGCAGGAGGGTTTGCCCCCCCCCCCCCACCACCACAAAAATAATCTACTCGACTTTGACTAAGAATAGTATTCGAGGGACTATTCAATGAATCAAACTATTTTTTCAAATTAGTTTTCAATAAATCTAGCAACAAACCACCCAATTTCTTCAGTAACAGAACACTGATATTTTTTATTGGTCAAAAAACGTGAAATTCTGGATTTTCGTCGTTGACTTTTTGACATATGACAAGTGAATTGAATAGTCACTTTTATAATTAAAAACAAAAACAAAATTTTGTATTGAAACATGTTTAAAGGTCGCTGCTTTATTTCTGTAGTGGATGCAGCTTTGTTGAGTACCTTAACTTAAAAGCGTGTTCCAAAACAATTTAACGAACTATTCCTAATCACTAGAGAGCGGATTTTAGGTTTTTCGCCTTTCGTGAGTTTTTTAGGCACATCACTTTTAGATACATATAAATTCATTTCAGTAAAAACTATGTATTTTGACGTCTATTAGATATCACCTAAAATACCTATTTTAGAGATTCTAAGACCTAACGCTCTATGTGTAGCCTATTTTTTGCATTTCGCATCTATTTAAAGTTTTAACCTGAATACAATAAGTTTTTTTTCATTTTTTTAAGTGTAGAATAGTATTTTTTTTTGCATTTAAAGAATTCATATTCGCCTTATACATACGTAACACAATAAATTGCGGTTTATATTTTCATCCTGTGACAGCAGTGTGTCTTCAGCATGTGAGTAAAATTGTGTAGTGCCACTGGTAGTGAGTAGGCGTAGGTCACTGGAATGCCCGTCACTGGCGTAAGTGTTGTTGGTTGACAGAAACAGCATCGTTGACAGTTTCACTTTTTTTCTTTAAATCAACATAACCTTAAATGTATGAAAGTATGCCACCAATATTTAAGTACAAAACTGTAGTATTAAATTAAAATTAAGTTGAAAAGTGATACTGTATGTATAGATCTACAATGCCGAAATAAAAAGAATCGACCAAAAAGAGAATGCATTTTGAACATAATGCCAATGCTATAACAAAACTGGAAACAATAGAGTTAGCTCTTACAGACGCTTTGCAAATAATGGAAGATGTGCGTGACAAGCTAGAGAAAGCTCCTAGAAATGTGACAAAAATTGCTTTAGAGAAACTCAATTCTGTGTTAAATAAAAATCCAGGCTACCCTCACTAAGTACAATCAAGAGTTTACTTTGTAACCACACCTCCTATAAGTTTAGGTCCAAACATCATGAGATGCCGAACGTTCTTTTTCTCAGTTCGCAAATATACTTACCGATAAGAAAACAAATTTTACAACTGAAAACTTCGAGCAATATATAATATTTACAATGCCGACGTCTTTTAATTTGCATAATTCAGTATTCGTAAATTTTTTAAAATTCTGTGAATTTTGCTTTTCAATTTGTTTTAAATATTTAAATTATATTCAGTTAGAGGTTTATTATGTATTTTATTTTATATTATAAAATAAGAATAGCAACCGCGTGGCACAGTTGGGTAAACGCCAAGCTTGCATTAAACAAGTCCTCGGTTCGAATCCCGCAGGGGTCGGATTTTTTCCGTAGCCTTAGCGATTGGAATCGGGCTCGGTGAGACCATTCACTGTTGGGCACCACATTAACTGTGCTCCACTCAGAATCACAGACCTAAGAGATAGAGTAACAAGGTCAATACCAATACCCACCCAATACACACCCTCACACAATGGTTGCTGCGCAAGCACCAAAGGTGCGCTCCAACTCTGTATCCCGAATCCGGGGCAAGTTGAGCTTTGTACCGCCAGATGCCAGCGTATAAAGCACCAGCCTCTACATCCCAAGGTAAATGAAGTTACAGATAATACATACATCATAACTTGTTTTTTTATTATACATTGGGGTTTGTTTATGTTGTGCATTGTTTTTTATTTTTATGACATAAATTTAGAACCTGACTTTACTTGATTCTAAATTATTTAAAAAATATAGTAATTTTGTATCCTAAAATTGACATTTTTGCGACCTAAATATGAATTTTCTTAACCTACAATAAGCACCTATTCTAAGTTTTTTACAACCTAAAGATCCGCTATCTACTAATCACATTAAATTAATGGCAGCCCTTATGTTTCATAGTGTATGCAAACAGGACAATAACTACTACATAAGGATTGCGAAATGCGTTTAATGGAATGTAATTACAGTTAGGCAAAGAATATAAATAAGTTACTAATACAGAAATGCACCGGGAATATTTCTTATTGTAATTCGGGAACCGATTTAGAGTCAAAAAGCCTATATAGATATATGTCCTAAACGTAACCGTTCATAGTTTGGAGTTCCAAAAGCCAGTTCTACGAATTTTATTAAATAAATAATTTTTTAACAATTTTATTATTTTATTTCGATAAAATTTTTAAGTTAAAGATAAAGAAGTAGAGAGAAACCTCGTATGTATTCCATCACGATAGTCTCTTTTTATTGTTAGCAACGCAAATATAATTAGAGTTTTATCGGATCAATAAAATGTCCGTACCCGAAATACTGATCTAGTTACCCTAATCGAATATTGTTTGGTAACATTTGAACACTGCTTTTACTGTGATACTGAATTTATTGGCTTTCTTTTAGATTTTTTTTCACTGTAATTTACAAGTGAGTTACAATGCCAAGGTTATTATCAACCGAAGAATATGCAGACATTCATTAGGTTTATGGTCTGCGTGATGGAAATGCTTTAGCAGCATAACTGCCTACGCGTGCGGTTTCTAATTCACGTCAGTTGAGGGTTAGATGAGGGTCCGTAAACCCATGAATGATAATGAACAAGTTCTTGACTATGAAAATCCGTCTGTATGTGTGCCCAAAATTACATCACGTACTGGAGTATATTACTATAATATTGTGCCCACAAGCGGTTCTGTTTAATCTATTATTTGGTTAAAAAATAATTCAACTAAAAAAAGAATTGTATGCTATGATTTAGTCGTTAAAAATGTTAATATTAGATAAAAGTTGCTTAATGAAAAAACATTAAATGGGTTTTTGTTGAAAATGATTTGACTTTTCGGAGAGGGTTACATTTCAGAGACTAATAACTGAACAGGAATGTTAACCTATTGATTGTAGATCTACACAAGATGTCACATTTAATATGCTAACGTAGGATAACTGGATAATTACAAGGAAATTTGCACATGAATGACATAAAGAATGTGTAACTGAATATACGAAATAAACATGTACCTCCGAACAAGATTATAAGCGTGAACTGAAGAGAATCAAAAGAATGTGTTCAACTGAACAACTATCAAATTGTGACATTTTACAAAATAATATAAAATGTAGTAGTAAGTGGATATAAAAATATGTGAGATCTCAGTTGCTAGGTAATACTAATTAATAAAGAAATAACAAGCTGAAAAATAATAGCTCTAACAAGTAAAATGATTATTGTTGGGGCAGGTTTTCATGTATAAACCGAATAATAAACCAGTAATCAATTAAATAGTGTGTTAATTACGAAGGTTATATCAAGAGATATAAATTAACGCATGAACCATACGTAATTAAGTGGTTCGTAATTGAACGCAACTGGGGACTATCGGTAGAGCTCGTCTGCCAGACTATATGGAGGGCTAGAGGTGATCCAAGGTGTGGACTTTAACTCGATGCTTGATTTCCGTCTGCTTGGTCAGCGACATTGGTGGAGCTGGTCTGCGAGACAATTTGGAGGGACACAAGTGCTACCAGGTGTGGACTTCACTGCCATGCTTGGTTTTCATCTGCATATCATATCGGTACAGTGGGAAGTAACCTCGTCATAAGTAAGAGGAATTTTTGGTGTGGTGAAAAAAAGGGGGAACGAGTACTTAACGGTATACCTTTATTACATGCAAATAAAAATAAAAAAAGATAAGACCAAACAAACCCATTATAACTACTTGCTGTATTCAGTAGTAAATACTGTTGGGGTTATTTCAAAGTCTAAACAATGTTTGTGCAAGAATATAATTTAACCAATTTTGCATTAGATCTAATGGCAATTTAATCAAATAATTATATAACCCAAGTGTAAAATCCCAACATTGCTTAAGTTATTCTGCTTCTATCGAGCTAGTCAATTGATATAGAGATTTAGGGGTCCCGAGTGGTGTAGCTTGAACAAGCGTCCACGTTCGATCAGCAGAGTTAAGCAACGCTGTCTCTGGTCAGAACTTGGATGGGAGTTCCACGGCTGCATCTCTCGGCGCCTCGTGGTACGGCTATCACGGAAAAAAGTTGGTCCCGGCGGTCATACAACATCATGACAGTCGTTAGTGGGGTTGGAAGTCCTCATAACTGCACAGCGACGCCTGTAATTGGCCTAACGGCTGTTGGCTGAGTGCAAATTAATTAAATTAAATAAATTAAATTAAATTAAATTAAATAAATTAAATTAACGATTGAATTAAAAGGCTGATTATTTGCCTATTCAATTAAATTTGAACCTAATACTTATACAAGCAATGTTTGAGTAGCAGTAAAAATATACATTTTAAAATAAACATTAAAATAATTATAAGAATTTGCCCATATTTATTATAATATAGAAACTAGATTTTTCATATAAGTGTAAAAATCGTTGATATATTATTTATTATCGCTTATTGATAAGGTTCAGGTTTGGCGAATAATAAGAAGTGCTCGCTTTCATTCGTATTATCACCACAGAGTTAAAGCTCCAGGCAAGGATTTTGAAGCTCAATTAAGACATTGTATGTGATTAGGTACAAAACACCTTACCGATTTTATGGACAGATGAGTTTTGTTTAGCAAGAGATGGTATTATGTACTAATAATTAAAATTTTCATGAATAGGCTTCAGCAAATCCCCATTTATTCCTAAACGCTCACATTTTCACCACATACTTAGTGTTAATATGTTAATTATTAATAATTACTGCCACAAAGTGTGAATGGTGCAAATTAAGAAGATTTTCTAGAAAACGCTTTACTTGTATCACTGATCGGGGTCGGTAGCTCAGTGGTAAGCATCGTGACTACTGATCTAAGGCTCGCGAGTTCGAATTCCGGTCTCGTGAGATTTTAAAAAATAAAAAAAGCAGATGAAAGCTTCTACAGAATGCCATCATTCGGAAGTGATGTAAAACCGTGGGTCCCATGTTACTACGATGTGTAGCATGTAAAAGATCCTTTGCTAGCGTTGGAACTCCTTAGTCTCGGCAAAATTCTAAGTAGGACTTCGACCATATGACCAAAGCAGTCGGTGTCTAAGGTACCTGGTACTCTGCATGCCTAGACCTTGCCCATTAACAAACAAACAAACAAACAAACTGAAAGATGTTCCAGCAAATGTTATACGTGCAGTATGGCATCAACATGATGGTGCACCTGCACGTCAATGTCTTCGTGTAAGAGCTTGGCTTACCGCACATTTTTCAGGAAGATGGATTGGAGTAGGTAGACCCATTAGATTTTTATATTTGGTGTCACATGAATTAGATTGCTTATACGATATAAATAATAACTCGGTAACGGTTACGTTTAAAACATATTTATATAGTAAACTTTTCAAATCTAATCAAGTTCCCGAATTCATTCCTAAAATATTGCTGGTACCTTTAGGTACACTACGGATAGTTATATAAACAACCAAGGTTAGTAAATAGGTACCTGTTATAAAGTAATCTATAATTTTAAAACTTAAAGTCCTTAGATATATAAAAGTTTAGTGCAGCAGTTCTTTCTGACATTTAAAAATATAAAAATCAATATTTATTTAATAATATAATAATACCAAAAAAGTTTTACGTGTTACCTTACAAGGCCTAACAGTCAATTCGGTAAAGACGTGAAAGGTATTTATTAATTGTGTGTTAGGAGCGTCTCTGAGTCTATTGCTCTAGCATAAAAATGGAGCGCCATTTCCAACTCAAAATGAAACGTCCAAGACGTCGCGTCGTGAGGAGGTTTAAGTCTTACTTGATGCATTAACTCATCTTACCTTTACGTACTTGGTGGGTATCTTGCGTATAAGCGCTGCTATATATTGTTGTACATAACACAGGTAATCACAATCTTACAATTAAAATGCTGTACTGAGCATACAAAAATACAGGTAAAAGAATCAGTGAGCAGCCGAGGGTGGCCCCTTAGCAAGCTATTGTTAATTTTATTAGGCCAATCGCAATCCGGCCGACGTATTAACAATAAAAGGCTTTCAGGCTTTCCATATTGGGGAAAAGCTAAAAACGTATGTGCCTTAGACGAATACTTAAGTAAACACACCCATAAACACTGTATCAGTTTTAATTATAAAATCAAACTGCCATAAATATATCTACGACGGGAAGTAATTAATCATGCAAAAGGTACACACGCTAAACAGATAATCATAATATAGTGCGGTTGATTAACAACATAGACAAGCAAGCAAAACGAATATGTAGCCTGAAGTGGCGAGGTTTGGATCTCCAGCTCCCAAAGGGTTAACTTGGTGCTCTCAATGTCAGAGTATTCAAAATTTGGGAGAATGCGAAAATCGGGTTTTATCAATATAAATCTTTGGAGTTCCACGGTAATTTAATTAGCAACAAACGAAACCACAAAGGCATAAGCCCGGCAGAACTTGTAATTATCCGGTAATAAACCAACACGCCTTTATGAAAAATATTATTTTTAAAGCTATCACATCATATAAAACTCAACATGTAGCCGAAGCTAGTTACAAGCACTTCCCTCCGCATCCCAGGCGCGGTTACTTGCCTGTGCACAGAAGGACATTCTTACTGACGAGGCAAGATCTTTGGCGTGCGCTTGAAATTGTACGTGCACGAAAATAACATAACAAAGAGTACGCAGATCCTCCAAGATGGGACGAACTAATTACCCGCAGCAGTGTGCATATCGCACATTACTATTGGAAAACATGCAGGCAATAAAACAAAACCCACTAAGGGTTGAGAAGACACCGAACTAAGTAAGTGGGGCGATTATTATCAATAGTAATATAACAAGGGTGAGACATACTTACCGATAATTTTTCCTACGCCAAGGGTCGAGTGCTAGTTGCAATGAAAACTGTCCCGAGGGCTTGCCCAAGGGCAACTAGCACGATGACTCTTGGAACGGGCAAAATTATATGTAAGTACGTTGCCGCGGGCTTGTATTTGGAAGATTATTACACAAAACCTGTATATAGGGTTACCAACATTGCGACTATGCTGAGCCAAAGAAAATAATTTTGGGGTGAGAAAAAGTGGGGGATAAAATTAATAAAAAGATTAACGTTAAAAAGTTTTTTACATTATAATCGCCTTAATATTTAAATAATTATTTGTCCTTTTTATCTCTTAGTAGTTCAGTGAGCATACAACTCTCTTAATATCTCAGCTACTGGCATATCTGCTAAAATAAGAATCAAGTTCCCCCTTGTAGTGTCGGTTAGACTGAAACTTAACTTTAAAACAATGCAAAAAACCGATTTGGTTACATTATCTATTGACTTCAAAACATAAAAAAACCACAAACGAAATAAATGAAAATAGAATTCTCAAACAACTTACGTGCGATATACCTTGGGGCACATATGAACAACATAAAACATCATCAAAAATTAATATTGAAATAATTGTCTTTTAAAGAACGCAAATGTCGAAATGTCTTTAACAAAAACCGTCAGAAAATTGTCCGAAGCCGATATTTATTTGAGTCCGGCCCTGATTAAAATTTATGTCATAGATTCACACATATTATTCGTTGATAAAACACATCGCTTCGCGTTAACAAAACCTCGCAGTTAAACGTAACCTTATCACGCTCACCTGAAAACAGTTTACCTAGAACTGGCTGCTGCATATCCATGTTGGGAACTCCCGATGGAGTGCAGGCCACGTAGGGACAGTTAAGTTCGCGCCTCTTAAAATGGACGCTTCAAATGAGCTTTTAAATATAGCCTAATTGATGTACTTACATGCACACTCAGAAAATGCGTTTTCGGATTTTACAAGCGCTAGCTTGCTGCACTTTAATAATCTTTGCAGCAAACGTTGGCTCTCCCATGGTCTTTCAGGCCGTTTCGAATTAACGTATATTGCTCTAGGCGAATTTACGTACTATGCTTTCGAATCGAACAAACCCATGGAGCTCTCAAAAGAGGCCGTGTACCACTGCACTCTTCTTGGTTACATTTGCATGAGTTGAAAATCCCCGCATCCGGCGTACGAAGTGTTTTTAGCTGCACTCGCGAAAACAAAAATGTACTATACACGTCCAGCGCAGGACCGGCTTTGCGCACATTTGCTTAACCCTTTGTAGCCGGAATTAATATACTCGTACTTAACTTTAAAAAAAAAGCTTTGTAGAAATTCATTAATATATAATTCTCAAAGATGAATATGCAAGTAATATATTTTTCAGCAGTATACTTCAGGCTTCAGGACGTGTCCTCGGTCTGGAGACACTAGGCAATAAAAAACGTCATAATTGAACATATAAGTTTATAGTATGAAAAGTGGCAAAACAGTTCTGTTTATCACTGAGACATAATCATACGTCGCAAGTGGAATAGCTCAATCGCGACTTGTGCGGTGCAGCACGAGTGCTGCAGAATGCACATCTTCTGGGTTTCTCCAAATGTTTAGGCAAGTGTGCAGCCTTGTCGTATCGAATCTCTGTAGGTATGTTACGTTTAAACTTATTGCTCTCTGACAAAACATCAGAATCACGTTTCCTTCCTCTTTTGGGCATATCAGGTTTAGCCCCTATTAGTCCGAGGATTACCGTGAGTCGGAACTTTTCAAACTAAGTGTTCTTGACTGTGATCTATTTTTGAACAGAATAAATAAATTGACTAGTGACACATCTAAAACATACCAGAATATTCGATGCCACCACTTTTTATTTCCTTTTACAATAAAGGAAGTATTGGATTCACCCCAAAAATTCGAAATTGAGTTTTCAACAGATCTTCACGTTTCAGAGTCCCCTGAACCCAAAGAACATTTTTTTTCATTGGTCTGTCTGTCTGTCTGTCTGTGTGTCTGTGTGTCTGTCTGTCTGTGAACAGAATATCTCAAAAAACGGAAAGAGGTATGGCGTTGAAACTTCATATATAAGTTTTGTGTACTATGTAGATGGGACAGCAAGGTTTTGAAGAAAATCGCATAACCGGAAGTAGGTGTTTACTCTTGTGATTTTTCAGTTTTTTTCGATTTTTTCAAAAACGGCTCTAACGATTTTTTTTAACTTTACGTTTTTATTACATTTTTAATGTGTATTGATGTGAGATAGGTGACTTTCCAGTTGAATACTTCTAAAATGGGTTTCTTTTGTTTTTTTCTATTTTTTTTTATTAACTCCTATTTTAAATAGAACACCCGGTATATTATTACATTTTTGAATTCAGATTAAAATTCTAGAGAAAATTTGTCTCTTGAACTAACACTCGATTTTGTACCATTTTGTAAAATTTGTAATTTTTAAAAATTTTTGACAAATGCTTAAAAATTCAAAATCAAATTTTTGGCTAATTATAAGATAACTGTAAAAGGAAGTTGTGTGCGTGTATCACACCAGATTTTTAGATTTACGATCGACATCATAAATTGATTTTAGCATATCCATTTTATCAACAAAGCCCATAATGGCGTTATAATCTTTCACTAATTTGGGGCACTCAATTTTTTCACGAGTTCCGTCCTTCCTTTTTCTAGAAACTGTTTCATTATTAGTGGGATTATGATAGTTACTCAGAAACAACACTGCTTTTCGGTCCTTCCATTTTAGAAATACAAGCCCATCCTTACTAACTCTCCAGTCACACTGTCCTCTCTCCAACGTATTATCTTTTCTTAGGTCCGTCGGTAACCCTTTCCTACCGTTTTATGCAGTTCCACAGGCATACATGCAATTTTCTTGAAGACTTCTGGAGGGCAAGCGAGTTAAAAAAGTTGTCGAAGTATATGTGATGTCATTTCCCAACTAATTCTTCTGTTAAGTCCAAAACAACGCGTGTTCCTAAACTTTTTACTGTTGCTTCCACACTTTCCCTGTATATATCTGGAATTAACAGACATACCCAGTTTGATCCGCCCTATTCCACACCTTATACTCACGTTTTATCGGTTTCATGGGCATGTATTGTTTCATAGAACATAAAACTTCTTCCCTTGAAGGGAATCATAGATTTATCGATTGCTTGATTTTTCGATGGTTTGTAGGATGAACGATATGTTTCTGCCAGCTTAGTCAGTAAGGGTAGAATTTTATATAATTTGTTAAAATTATCTTGATTTGGCTTTGGCTGCACAGAATTGTCATTTAAATGTAGGTTTTTGAGGAGCCATAAGAAACGATCTCTTGGCATACAAGAACTTATGAAAGCATTTCTAATTTCCTTCCTAGATGACCAGTAACCACGTAAACTTGGAAGGCGTTTTATTCCCATTAGTAGATTTATTTCAAGAAAAACTTTTACTTCGTCGGAATTGGTTGGTACGAAAGAATTATTATTGCCTCCGCTAATCTGAAGAGCATATAAGTTTGTATGGAAAACTACGCGGTCGATAAGAGGGAAAATATACAGAAATATATCGGTTGGTTCACCAATATTCTCTGGTATTGCTGGTCGATACGGTTCATCGAATATTTTCATATTTTCTAAATAGTAATTGGCATTGCTTGTCCACACATTATTATTTCTAAACAATTATGCCTCAGTGTATTTAGATTTATTTCATCTTCGCTACTTCACATATCTTCTTGTATATCAACTTCATCCGGAAATTGAACTTCAATTTCATCCGGAAGATGATTTTCTGAATCATCAGCAAAAACAACGTCCATGACCTTTACATCAAATAAATTATTCATAATTTCGTCACTATTTTCTTCTTCATCCTCAGACAAATCATCAATTTCTGAGTCGATACCGCATGGTATTTCCTCTTCCAGAAGTGCAATATAATGATCTTGATTCATCGCCACCAAGTCAAAATACGAGTAGACTTTTCTACCTAAATAAGGAACAAAAAGTTACCTTTTTGCCTAGTGTCTCCTAAAGAGACCGCCACATTTCAGGTGTGAAAACTAATAATTATACCGTCTGTTCTATAAAAAAGGCCCCGCCTTCTAGCTACTTTATTATTTATTTTAGACCCAATATACCTTATATCAAATCAAATGGCACATAAAAACCTACATTTTAACACTATCAAACAATTTTTATCTTCAATTATTTCAGAGTGGTGACGTCACGTGCAATTTTTTTAAATGACACTGTATATATTTTTTTACATTTTCTGGTAGAGGTGTTTTTTCTCTTTTCAACAATATAAATATTTTATGCCCTTACATAAGAAAATTTTCGAGAAAAATTAAAAAACTTTTTTATCAGTGGGAGGCCACCATTCAAAACTATAAACAAAAGTGTAACTCAGAAAAACAAAACAATAAACACTTTAGATTATTCTGAAATCTGACAGTTAAAGCGTTTGGCTACTATTTGTTTTGTTTTTCTGAGTTACACTTTTGTTTACAGTTTTGTATCATGGCCTCCCACTGTGAAAAAGTTTTTGTAATTTTTCACGAAAATTTTTTTATGCGAGTGCATGAAATATTTATATTGTTGAAAAGAGAAAAAAAACCTCTACCAGAAAATGTAAAAAAATATATACAGTGTCATTTAAAAAAATTGCACGTGACGTCACCACTCTGAAACAATTGAAGATAAAAATTTGTTGATTGTGTTAAAATGTAGGTTTTTATGTGTCATTTGATTTGATATAAGGTTTATTGGGTCTAAAATAAATAATAAAGTAGCTAGAAGGCGGGGCCTTTTTTATAGAACAGACTGTATAATAGCAAAATGTATTACAACACTCTCATCGCTTTCGTATATATGTTTTCTAAACCATTTTATAAACAGAACTTACCTGCCATGTTAATATTGACAATAAAACTGTTAAAAGCAGTTGACAAACACAAGGGAAAAACAAGAGGCACTAAAACACGTGCACTTGATGTCTAGTCAGCGAATAAAGAAAAACGCACGCTTGATTTTTGTAAGAGACGATATTTGCGCATGCGATAACGCATGTGGCTACAGTGTAGAAACACTAGGCGCCTAAATAAAAAAATATTAAAATGTGTCCCCACAGCAAGCACACTAGGACACAAAGGGTTAAGTAAAATACAATATTAAATTTAATAATAGAAAATAGGAAATACACCTTGGCTTCTACATTTAAGCCTGAAAATAAACAAGATCGGTGAGAGATCTAGCTGGCCTGTTACACGTAGCATAGTTCTCGGCATTTGTAAATTGTAGGAATTAAATAACAAATAGTATATTGTATTATTAAAATTAAAAGTGGTACTTTGACAAGCAATTGTGCTTGCATTTGCGAGGCAAAGCGTAGCATACCCGAGCGAACGCAAAATCTTGCAAGACACACAGAGCACTTTTAATGCGAATAATCCATACGATATTTTCTGCAACCTAGAAAAATACAAAATATTCAAAATGTTTTTGACGTTTTTCATTTAATAGTATATTAAAGTATGAGTGGATAACAAGGTCTTTAAAACACGCGCGAGCAAGTGTTTTAAAGACCAGTTATCCACGACTACTTTACGCTATTTTTTATTATACCTTCAATACTGGAAATAAATTACGCACTAAAAACTTAGAAATAATTTTTGTCGTGATAAATCGAGAGGGCATAATAATATTGCTACTATAGTTACGAGAATTATTTACGTTTTTGTCGCGTCCATGTCCGTTGTTGCATTCAGTCGTTTCCTTGACAACCTTTAAAGCCCGGCGAGCTTTAATCGCCTGTATTCGCACGCTCAGGCGTGCTTTAAACGGCGATTCTGATGCAGGTATAATAAAAAAATCATTATGACAACTGCATCCATATGTGACCATAAGTTACTTGTAGTTCATAGAAAGTAAAAGTACTTTTAATTCTAGGAAATAGGGTGACTTGATGTCAATTTGACGTATCTTTCCTTTCCAAAATACGCACAGATCGTTGTCCCTTGTCACTCTAAAGAACTTTAGCGTGAGAGGGGACAAATATTAGGGCACGGACAGAGCATTGGCCGCTCTCACTCTAAAGTAATTTAGAATGAAACAACGATCTGTCGGTACCCTGGAATGGACAACTACGTCAAATTGACATCAAGGCACCCTACTGGGAACTAAAAGTGTTGTATAGCAACATAAACTATTCGTGTCAGTAAGAGAAACGTCAACTTCAATGACAGATTTTGGTATTAAGTCATTACTTTTAATACCGAAATCTGTCATTGAAGTATATATTGCTATGCAACACTTTTAGCCCCTAGGATTAAAAGTACTTCTTCCGTAGACCTCCCTATAAAATGTGATTTTACGGACGCATTTACGTACGAAAAATGCAACTTTTTTGGACATCACTTTTTGTCGGCAACGATTTTCGTCCTCAACAACTCTTATAATTCACACTCCCCTTTAATTTTTTTTCAAATTATGACGGTGGACGGAAACATTTAATATGCACCTCGTACGAAAACTGCTTTTCTTGGCCTTGCTTGTTTGGTTGCTTCGGCCAGCAATTGCAGGTTTAGATACATAAATGTCTATTACTTTCTAAGAACTAAAAGTAACTCAAGTTCTAACTGGTCGCCTATGGATGTAGTTGTCATAATGATTTTTTTCTGTTGGTCATCTTTTAAGTCATCTTTTTAATATCTATATCGTAGAATAAAAACAGCAGCTTAAAACACGTTTCCCGGAACAACGTGTTTTAAAAATTTTAAAACACGAAACAAATATAGCAACAATAAGGGTTTATTAAATGCATTTTTGTATCTTGAAGTGTTACATTTATTTGTTTAACGTAAGGAATTACATTCCCAAACTGCTCAATGCGCAGGTTTTCTTTCACTGTTAAGGATGACTTCAGCATCGAATAATGCGGCCAAAGTGAAGCATGTGACGTTTCTTGCTGCAAATCAAATGAATTAAATATAAATGGAAATGAAAATAATCGCAGACTTACCTTCTCGTCTAAATAGGCAGGAATTACCTCTTCTGTTACCGAGAAGACTTTGTTATTTTCTCACCAAAATTTTAATAAACCTTCTCGTAAGCAGCTTTAGACTTCACGGGCAACAAATTTTATAGCAATAGATTCCCTTTCTTTAAAATAATTCAGGAATTTGATTTGACTTTGACATTTTCGTTAATAAAATAAACAACATATCCATAGCGACTCGTGACCAACGTGGTTGATCAACAGAAAAAAATTTGAATGGCACTCTTGCGAAAACGCTTAAAGTATCTCGGGTGTCTATGCAACTCGACTGCGTCTCGTTGCATAACAACACCCTCGAACTTTAAGATTGTGTTTTCCCACTCGTATCATTAATAACTATTAAATGAGAAACGTCAAAAGCAATCAATCATCTGAAATATTGCATATTTTGTACTTTTACAGGTAGCAGAAAAAATCGCATGGGTTATTCAGATTAAAAGTGGCTCTGTTCGATTTTTGTGTTCGCTCGGCTAAGCTACGTTTCGCCTCGCAAATGCAAACACCATTGCTTGTCAAAGAAAGTACCACTTTTAATCCTAATGAAACAATATACCAGTTACATTACATAAAATGAAATTTTAAAAGTTAAGTAAACCACATTTTCTGAAAAAAAATTTAAATATTTTCAAAAATTATAGTTTTTGCCCCTTTGGCCACTTTCTACCAATGACCTCTTCTCTGGAGCTTTTAAATATGAGTAAAAGTTTTCGCAATCCATATATGTATGAACCTTTAGTTAACACGACAAATTTTATTAAAAACCCGAAGTCCGAAGAATGAATGCCAAACCCGAAGTTTTTGGGTCAAAATGACAGCGTTGGCAACCCTACCTGTATACGAATTATGATTTAACGTAAAATTGATCTAATAATGCCAAAGAACTCTTAATTGCTTGTTTCTTACATTTCTATTTCTAATTATGACACTATCTACGGGGTCGATAATTAGCCCTAGAGCGCTTGATAATCATCCCTAGGGACCTTAGCAGTTCGGGATTGGTCGATTTTCAAAAAATGCATGGTACTCATTTATGATATCAGTAATGTGACAGTTGTCTGTAATAATCACTTATAATACCATGAGTAGTCAAAGTTATGTCGACTATTTTTGCGGTGGTGTCACGAATGTCCATTGCGCTTTGGTACGATTAGGACGAGTGCTATAGCACGAGTCCTAATCCAAAGCGCAATGGACATGAGTAGTGATACCACCGCAAAAATAATCTACTTAACTTTGACTAAGAATGGTATTCGAGGGACTATTTAATGAACCAAACTACTTTTTCAAATTAGTTTTCAGTAAATCTAGCAACAAACTACGCAATTTCTATAGTAACAGAACACTAATATTGACTTTTTCTAATAAAAATAGCATTTGTTAAAAATAGTCACTTGAATACCTTCTAGGAAGATATATCCGCTGATATTTTTTTGATTGGTCAAGAAACGTCAGAATTCTGGATTTTCATTGGTTACTTTTTGACAGATGACAGGTGAATTGAATAGTCAGAGAAATCCATTTACTCGGTTATGTTTGATAACAGATACATACAGGGTGTCAGAGAAATGGCAATAAAATGCCAGATAGCCATGTAATCTGATTAATTCTGAGTGAAAGGTTGTAATAACGAAAAATTGTATGGTCCATAGCGCAAAGCGCAAGATGGATGTATATGTATATTGTCGCCTTCGGAATAAATTGTCAACAAGACTTAAATATGCATTCACCTTGTTTTTTATGTTTTCCTCACATTTATGGCAGTTTTCCACTAACACAATTGCTCGCGGTTGCCATATAAGCCTTTTAACTTGTGTAATGCTAGTACAGTGGCAATGTTAAACACCTGCTTAAGCTATATTTGGTAAAATTGTTGGATGACTTGAATTCGTTGCAATTACAATCACAATTCTTTATCTATTAAAGTGAATCAATTAAGCATCCAATTTGGTCCGATTTCTCCAAGGAATGATTTCGCTACTATTCGGTTAAGATTACAGTTGTATAGTAAGCTTAGGCCAAAAATTATATCACACCTGTGGAGACTGCACTATCACAAATTCGTTAATATTTTTGGCAAAGTCAGTGGGCGTTTAATTATACTAATTTATTTTCATATAACAATGACCAATTAAAAACAGCTTAATAATAAAGTTATATTTAAAGTGAAACTGATTAAATTAGTTTCTTAAAGTGACATAAAGAGAGACGCCAACTATGATATACTTTCGCCAGACTTTATAGGCGGCTTTTGAGTAATAGATGACCAGGACCAGGCATTTATAAATTTCTATAGCCAATTACTTTGACATGGAAACATGACCAAAATATTTACTTTTTTAAAACGAAACTAAGCAAAATATTGCACCATTCAATATCAACCGTGCGTGTCTGAAATATGCTTAATTCATTTTAATTAATTGGCTTACGTACGCCTTTAACTGCTAACAAACTTTCCAAGATTTCTTGCAGTTTAAAAATATAGCACGAAAACGAGAACGAGTTTGCATGTCTGATTTGGATGATAGTAATACTTCCTTTTACGAGCAAATGGTTTTCATTAAAATATAAAGTTGCATAGATACACCGCTTGTAAAGCGATCATAAAATTAGCTGTTATGCACAATTAAAAGCTATGAATAACTAGTATCTCTAATCATATCACGTATAGCCCACGGATTTCAGTCTGAAATTGTATGTAGGATGATAATGGAACTTCTGCGGTTGGTTTTATATTATCATTCAGAATCTTCTACTTCTTAGGAATGTTTTTACTCATTTCTTAATAACTAGACAGCACTAGTTTCAAGAAATACGGTTGGGTAGTAGTATGCAAAACTGTAGTTAATATTATTAATATCAGAAGTAGCATAGGCAACCCAACTATCAACAGTGAATTTCTTCCATTGCAAGGCAGAATTGTATTCTCACTAACGGAAAATTGTATCCGAGGTTAGACATTTTGAATATTTCAATTAAGCTTTCGAAATACGACTAAAATTTGATTAAATTTTGTTAGAACCGTTATAATTTCATTACCAACTAAAAATAATTCATACACTATATTATTGTAGGCGTTATAATAATGGATCTCCGAGAGGTAGCCTCACTTTTAAATTTATGACAGTACTACTGAATCACCCGAGCTACGCTTCGGTTCGCTAATTTAAGAGAGATTCATTAATATAAATTTAAAAAAGGATGCAGCTGCCGGGAATCGAACCCGGGCCGCCCGCGTAGCAAGTGAGCATTTTACCACTGAACAACGATGCTTCGTTGAATAAGGTGCTGCTGTACTGGTATATGAACATTAAGGGTTCGATAATTACACGATTTAATTAAAACTTTACTTTTTCGTACTTTTTTATAAATAAAAACCGGTCCAGTATCTTTGGAGGAGATAGCGAACAAACATACAAAGAGACCAAAGATTTTATGGTATAGACAGGACAACGGCGTTTTAAATATTTTAAGCATCTAACTTTCAAAGTAACTTCCTGTTATGAAGTTCTTTCTCAATGCCTTTATAATCTACGACTATTAAAATTTTTCAAGCGTGATACACAACTGCTTTTCTACCTTTTTCGACTTATTAGTAGGGTACATTCTCCCCAAATCCAGTATAATTTTTGAGCAGAGACCTTCAAGGCCTGTATTGTTGTTTTTACAAAAAAATCTTTCAATATCCGCGCTTGAGGTACACCCAGAAAGTTCCTGTTCATCTCAACAAATCCAATATTTTTTTAACTCTAGTCAAATAAAGTTTTTTTAGATTCCTAATTAAAATTCTATAAATTTCTCAAAAAAATGTGCTCAAAGCGCCACCTTGAAAAATGGTGGATTAAATGCGGTTTCTGCCGTTTCTCCTCAACCGTCCGTTTTGTAAAAAATAAGTCTAAATAAAGTCATCTTTTGGAGGTACAAAATGGCGCCGAACTTTTGTTCCACACCGATAAAGTTATAAACGTCGTGATTGTGTGTCTGGTATATTAACAGCGAGTGATTTAAAGAATAATTGGTATACTACAAGAGCCGAAAAATGCAATTTTAAATATTATAAGAAGTTCTCTATTAACAGAATCCTTGGTCTTTCATTTTCAGCTTTATATACCACTGGTTATAAGGTAAATTCCTGGTATTTCCCAAGAAGCTAAATAAAGTCTATCACAAGTCACCATTTTGTTGAGTAACAATCAGTCTTGAAAGTGACTTAATTCTAATCTAAAAAGTGTAGTCTGAAGTATAAATCTCTTCGGCTATGCCAAAACTTTTAACTATCTCGTTTAGTTCAAATAAAGAATACTGACGTTATTCTCATTTTCGATATGCTCAAACAAATTATTAAGCATGTTTTCTCCATTAACGTTTCTAGACGTTCTTGCTTTTCCCTTTGGCACATTTGTGAAGCTAATATAGCACCCAGAATATCTCGCTGTTCTTAACAGATTCACTCATTTCATCTTGTATTGTATTGTTGGTGCCGGTGTCTATTTCAAATTCGAGGTTAGGTTTTGCGTCAGTTTATGTCAGACTGACGAAAAACCTAACCTGCGAGTCCTTGTGGGCCTCATCGTGATTGTGAGAATCGCAAAAACGCAGAGCTCCTATAAATTGCTCAGCATCTCCACAACCTAAAGCTGCAGAATTTCCAGAAGGTGGCGTTCGTCTGCAAGCAATACAGAAAGTCTACCATCGTCAGAAATCTTCTAAATGGTGCATTTGAACGCAGACAATAAGTTGGATGAGTTTCGCTTAAAACGGTGTATTTTGTAAAGTTGCATCATATAGGTCAATTTGTGTATCAGCACGGAGACGTTTTTTTTTGTGACGCAGTTGCAAGAATAAAAGCACCTGGTGACGTATAAGACACTCACCTATCGTTTGGTGTTACATTACATCATGCGAGTGGGAGCGATTGTTGAGTGCAGAATCGTCTTATTAAAACAGGGGCGGCTTCAACGTCAAAAGCTTAAAACTGTCCCCGAAGTGCTAAATTATGGAGCATCTTACAGAAAAAGAACGTACAGAAATCTTGATGATGATAGGATACGGTGATAGAAGACGCAGTCAGAAGTACGCGACTTGTTTATAAATTTGCTTATAAATGATCCTTGTACTAGATGAACTTCATAAACTTAAAACACGGTTTCAACAATCTGATGTTACATTAAACACCATAAAACAATTCATTGTTCCCCATGCTAACTGGATCTTCAGTTTTACCAGTTAATAACTACTCCCAATCTTTAATTTACAATAGCGAAGCTATCTTTAGAGATAACTATGGCAAACAGCATGTCGCTGAATTCTACTTGAAAATACCTTTCAAACGGTATGCGATTTGACCCCCCTTCCTATTAAAAAAAATCAAGTTGGCTGTGCAGACTCCGACCTTGTCAATTAAACAAATAACAAAACTGTAGAAATAATAAAAGGCTTTGTAAACAGCATGCATATTAAGTTTTATCGATTTAGCTTGAATAGTTTTGAAATAACAAGGCCGGTTCCATACATTTGGTACGCACTGTAAGTAGGGTGACCACCTTTCAATTTATACAAACCCTGAGATCCTTCGTGAGTAAAAAAAGGTTTTCTTCAATGAGAAATACAGAATAGAATAGAAAACCAAAAGCAAGCAAATAAAAACAATGTTTTTGTTTCTTACTATTAATGGTTAGCAAATATAATACAGGGTGTAACTCAAATACTTGGCCATATCGTACGGACAAATTGGCCATTAAGTTCATTTAAGCATAGCATCAATCTTTAACCTTTACGGTGATACTAAACGGGGGGGGGGGGATGAGGTTTATATCATTTTACTGTAAATTGGGAAGTGATATATTAAAATTGGCAAATCTTTTCTACCACTAAAAGGCTTATTTATGAAATAGTTTTTAATTTTTACGTACGGCTTTAAGAGAGTCAAATTAGCAACTCGTATTGGTTAAAAATGTATTGGAAAACCTTTTTACTTGAAAACGTTTTAGGTCGTTTTAGTCTTTTCTTATAACCAATAGTTTTTTGCAAGAAAAAATCATTATGGGTTACCAATTTCAACACCAAAGCCATATACATTTTTTTAACTTCTATTGGTAGAAAATATCTCTCTGTCTGAATGCGTAATGTCATAGGTGCAGTTACAATTGCCACTTTCCTTTTCCATTTTTTACTTAACTGTCGAACTGGTGTTTTTTTTTTGTTTCTTTTTAATTTTTTATTATTATTCAATTTTCGCTTTTATTAATACTCATTTTGTCACAAATACTGCGCAAATATCAATAACGTTTTTTGTTAGTTAAAAAAATGATAAAGGCATTCATAATAATAATAATTTGAATATACTTTCCCAATGTTCAGTAAAATTGCAAAAAAATCAATGTCCACTCCTTCTTCCTCTAATATCTCCCTAAAGGTTGAAAATTGAACCTATGTTAAAATGAACTTTTTTGTCTATTTGTGATGTAAAATCCGCCCTTAAAATATTGCCAAGTTACACCATATACATACAGGGTCCCGAAATTATACGGGGGTGTAAGATATTTCTAAAAATATGATAGTTACATAACATTTGTTTGGATGCAAATTGTAGGTACTAAAATGGTGCATATTAATGAAATTGTACAGGGTTGCTCATAAAAGTGTTGGGAACTAAACCTATTCTTTTTTTTTAAATAGAATAATCTATAGTTAGGAATATTGTAAAGTTGTATGGGAATTCTCAACCAGGGATGGGCGTACGTGTAGGGGTAAAGAGGGTGGTTGCAAGGGGTACTCCTGGTTGTTTATACAAAATGGCAGACTTCATTTGTTTTGTTTTCAGAAAAATTATTAATTATATTACAGAAAATTATATGTTGATAACCAACTCTTTTTCTAGAATGCGAAGCAATTCTGTCTTATCCACAAAAGAAGAAATGGAACTGATCGATATTTCTTATGATATGACATACAAAGAGAAAATTTCATTTTGGGCCGTCTACTGGGACTTTTCCAAATATAGCCGATAAAGCAGTGAGAAGACTTTTGTCATTTCTAATTAAGTACGGACTTATGAGAGTGTGGCTTTGCCAAATATATTGCTACACATAAACCGTAATCCTTGACACTTCAGTCTTCAGTAGGTATTAAGTGCCAGTTTACTTCGTGACAACCAAATTTTGAAAACATCGCTGATAACTTGACAAGTGTCTCATTACATTTAGTGCTATTATCCATATATTTTCTAATTTGATTTACCAAAAAATATATACATACTAGTAATTTCCTAAATTGTTATGTTTGAGATATAGATTTATCTATGTTATGAATATTTTTCTAATGTGCTTTTTTTTGTTTAAATAAGAGTATTTTTCTGATTTAAATTACTAAAAATATAAATAGTATACACATTATTTGTATTTTTTGTCATTTTGGTAAAATACTCCCTCAATCATTAATGAAGATTTTTATTTTTTAATAATAAAGTTTATGCTAATATCATACATACAATAGTCTTCAAGGGTACTTGAGAAACAGCTGACATGCTATAAGGGATGCGTAAAGAAAAAGGGCTGAGAAACGCTGTTCTAAAGTTAACGGTCTTTTATATAATAACGATCTTATTCAAAAAAGACTCCAACGTCACCTAAAAAATATGTTTTTTGTGAATTACTCTACGAGCGAACAATAGTGCTTTTGGGCGTTAATGCTATATAGAGTGCTCAACATTTTCAAATTTAATAATTTCGGATTTTTACCTCTGTATTTTTTAAAACCCCTTATAATGAGTTTTCTTCTGAGATCTTAAATCATATTGCTAAATTCTGGGGTTTACACTATTATATGCGAGTTAAGACATAAAAAACAATTTTAGCCTCTTTTAAGTTACTTTTTTAAAAGAATAATAAATAAAAGCACCTTTAAAATGGCAATTTAAACACTTGAATACTCCAAACACAACAAACAACGAAGTTTGACAAAAAATAACCATTATTGATTCAAGAGATAAGGATCACGAAAGAACGAGAAATACAAAAGCAAATTATCTCTAGTATCAAATGCAATTAGATTAAAAACAAAATGAATACTCAAAAATTCTGTACCTAATTATATGAAATTTCCAAATATTTCTCCCTCTTGCTGAATACGATTGAACTTAGAAAGAATCTAATAATACTTTTGCTTTTCAACTATTAAAGGGTTGCATTCGAAATAAATTCCTATTTTTTAAGAAAAAACCAAATAGCAAGAGACATAATACGCACGCGCCGCGCACGAAGTTTGCGGCTATTATGTGAAACGTATTCTATTTTCATTGATATAACTGACGGTTGAGTTAATTTTAGACATTATTACAAAATTAGCGTAACCCGGAGAAATTATAACAAAACCCGGAGCCCGGAGACGCGGTGTAGAAACCCTGAGACTCCGGGTGAAACCCTGAGAGGTGGTCACCCTAACTGTAAGTCAAGCGGGTTGCAATTAGGAAACCTAGCTAACCATTCGATTGGTCCTAATCTTCCAATACAGATCTCATAATACTGTAGAGAAATTCTCTCACTAGCAGACTGAAACAAGCTGAGAGTTATATATGAACCAGGATTAAAACATAATCCAGAAATGCAAGAAAAGAACCCCGTCTATCGCAGTCGACAGTGGATAGAAGAAAACTATTTTCCTTTGAAGCGTAACAGCCCTGGAAATTTCCCTATAAAGATGATGTGCTTTCTTGGCGTTCCCGCACTTGAAATGAATATCTGAACATCTGATTATACATATTCGAGGGGTAATTTGCAATCTATATTTTGTACAACTGCTTTTCCTTTTTCTTTAATTTCTTAAGATTTTCTCTGACCTCAAAATTTCTTGTGACTTCCCCTGACTACCCATGATTTTCTTCTGACTCCTTCATGATTTCTTCTAATTTTTTCGCGTTTTTCTTTAATGTACTAATACAGTTTGTCTTAATTTTTTTTAAATATAAAAAGACGTATAGACATTCATATCAGTTAAAAAATATAGAAAAGTGAAAACCGGTGTACTATTTAAAGATACAAATAGAAGCATTGAAAGTATACAGGATGTCCATTTATTAGTACGTTCCTTTATTAACATTTTATTGTACACCATATAAAAACTCCGGTAGGGGAATGTTATCGATGTTAAAGAAAACACGTTTAGAATCAATTAGTGGCACATTTATAAAGTGTTTTAAAACGTGTGATTCATAAAAGTGTTTTTTAACGAAACAATCACTATGCACCTTGTATTTTGAATGAATGGTTTGTTGGTCAAACTCAACAGTTTATTTAAATTTAAAGACCTTCTTTTTCAGCTAGAATCATTTTATTCCAACCTAGTTTTGAAATGAATTTATTTTTTAGAGTGTTAAAATTTTTGTAAAGGTGGTCGTCAAGACAAATATTATAGCTACTCTATTAACCTCCATCATAAAATACAAGATGTATTGAAAAAAAAGTAAATGGCGTTAAAAACAAGTTTGGACATCCTGAAAAATAGTTCTAAACCTCTAACAATTAGAAGTCTATATTAAAATTAAAAAAAAAACAGT
Organism: Agriotes lineatus; assembly: GCA_940337035.1. Classification (NCBI taxonomy): domain Eukaryota; kingdom Metazoa; phylum Arthropoda; class Insecta; order Coleoptera; family Elateridae; genus Agriotes; species Agriotes lineatus. Next base: position 144,689,048 of record OW679196.1, on the reverse strand, counting down.
TTTGATATTGACAAAAATATATTTAAAAAATCAAAATTCTAATTAAAGCTTTATTATATAAAAGATTGGAGGCAAAACCCAAAGCGTAGCGAAAATGAAATGCAAGGTTTTTCACTCGGTGTTTCACTTTAAAAATACAACTTTATAAACAAAAGTTTTTTTGCGACCAATTTTAAAATGTAACTTTTTGAACTCAAGAAGGCTGCCATTTAATCTCAAATTAAATAGATCCAATTTTCATTTCAAAATCAAAGAAATTCAAACCAGCAGTGCAATGCATTAGTTCATGAAAGTTCAATGTTTCACAACTGAATGTTTAGCAGAATTGCAAAATTAACGCATAGCGGCCTTGCTAGATGCTGACTGTATGTTATGCCATACGAGAACGACTTAGGCATGCATTCTTGCACTTTGAAATAATTTAATTTTAGTTGTAAGCATATTTAAATGTATAAATTATAAAGACTGAGATTTAATAATAAAAACAATCAGCATTAAGTGTTTGACTGATAAACATCGAGGTACTACCTTTCCAAGCTTAAAATATTGGGGTGTGAAGCCGCACCCCAAGTAGATGCCAAATTATAACGTCCTCTGTGTGGCATGACTACTCTTGCCTTAAAATACAGATTGCAGTCACAACCGTATGCTCAGAATTAAAGGGACGAACCAGCGCAAATAACAGAAACCTGCCAGCCTCCAGGCAATTCTGTTCAGCTGCAGTTGCGGCAAGAAAATATAAGGCGTATAATTTTTTCAAAAATACACCCTTTTAATGTTTGCTCCTATGCAAATTTTTCCAGTAAATAATTTGAAATATGTATAACCTATAATTTGCATATTACCATCTTGTTAAATTTTATTCAAACCTCAATCTTTTTTGCGTTGCATGATGTAGGTGGGGATCACGCGATGCGCGGCGCCATGCAACTCACGTTCACGACGCAGTCATGATTTCTCCAACTGCGCTTCTGAATGGAGGGAGGCCCAAAACCGTATAAAAGCACGAAAATCCGTCATTAAAAGAAAATTTGAGCCCCCTGTATCTAGTCAAAGAAGCCTCAGCTCCAGGTGGGGCTTTGCAACACCCGCCAGCGAAGTCCCGAAGCCGCGCTCGATCCCCGCGGAAGAATCGAGCTCCAACATGGTAACTTTTAAATCCAATCTCACCTAGTCCAAATCTTCTAGATCTAGCTACTAATCTAGGGGTCACGAGCTCAATCCCCGGTCCCGGTGAGGTTTTTAAAAATACAAAAATGCGGCTAAAAACCTCTACATAATGTCATCATTCGGATATAAGTGACATAAAGTTATGGGTCCCATGTTATTACGATATATAGCATGTAAAAGATCCCTTGCTAGGGTTGGAACCCCTTAGTCTCGGCAAAATTCTTGATAGGACCTTGACCATATGACCATAGCAGTTCGTGTCTAAGGTACCTGTTACTCCGCATGCCTAGACCTTGTCCATTACAAACAAACAATTTAAGGTTATCAAAATTTTATGTACTAGGTTTGAGGATTCTTAACCTTTTACACTTAATATTTTGAAATTGTATTATGGCTTTAATAGTAATATAAAAGTATTTTTATTTTTTAAGTGTTTGACGAACATTTTATAATTTTTTTTACTTTGATTTTATATATGATATAAAGATACTATGTCAATTTCAAGTCAATTTATAGCTATTTATATAGAAGTAGCTAATTATTTATAGCTTGAGTGGATTTTTATATTGCTTTAAATCAGTATAGTAGCTGATTGTTTTACAGTTTTAGTGGATTCTTATATTGCTTTTAGGGTTGCCAACACTGTCATTTTGACCCGAAGACTTCAGGTTTGGCGATCATTCTTCGGCCTTCGGGTTTTCAATAAAATTCTTCGGGTTAATTAAAGGTTCATATTTGCTTGGAGTGCAAACATTTTATTTAAATGTCTCTAGAGCAGAAGTCGTTGGTAGATAGTGCATAAAGTGAAAAAAAAATGTTTAGAAAATATTTTTACTTATTTTCATAAAAAATTAGTTTCTTACTAGTCTACTTAAATTCCGAAACAGATTTTTTTTAATTTTGTGTTATAAAATGTGAAAGAGAATTATGCTAGTTATTTAAAAAATATGAAATACTTTTTGGAATTATATCTTTCTAACGTAAAAACTATTTCAACTTGATATTTTTCAATAATTTCCCCCTATTTTTTTCTTCGGGTCAGGATCGGTGCAGTGTTGGCAACCCTAACTGCTTTATACCAAGTATTGAGTTATACTTAAAGGTATATGTCTCAATAAGGTTTGAAGAAGAGAGTTTCATTGCATTCTAGTTACTAGTCAGAGTGACAATTTAAATATTTATTTGCAGTACATAGTTATGTTAAGCATGGCAGGATTCATATTGTTAGCTGAGCTAAGTATTATGAATAGTTTAATTTAAGTAAATGTAGTTTATTTTATCCTATTATGTTATTATGACAATAACTCCTTAGCAACGAGTTGTGTTAAGATGCATTTAACAGCACTAGTGTTGGTAAGAAAAATAACATACCGATACTTTATTAGCTTTTAATCACATGTTGGCAGTACTGACGTGTATTGTTAGTGACAATGTCAGTCTATGTCAAATTTGATGTTAATAGGTTAGATTTTGTTTGTTACAGACTGACGCACAACTTAACCCCCTAGTCTCGAATACACATAACCTGACAGTGCTACCAACAATACAGTATTGTGTGATACCACCACAACCATAGCAAATATATGTATCGCTGTTGTGTCATTAATATTTTTTGAAAAAGATTAGTATTTTAGGATAAAATAAACCGTGTTACAATATAGGTACGTAACGTTATCTGCTTTCTACATTACTCGAGAATTTTAAAGAACTCGCTCCTAACGTCGCTCGTTCATTCCAACTATTCTCTAAAAATGTAAATAGCTTAATAACGTTACTTGCATTGTAAATTACTATTACAAAAGTTGTAACTATGTATGGTAAAATATATTTAAAATAACTATTTATGTATCAAGTTGCAAAATGAACGTTTTTCACACTAGACGTGAAGTTTACCCTACGAACGCTAACGAGTTGTGCAACACCTGTGTGAAAAACACTAATTTTGCAACTCTTTACATACAAGATTTTCTGTGATTTTGTGTCATATTAATTTTTATAGTAAATAAATGTCCTTAAATCTACCAAGTTGTTCTAAATTTTCATATTAGCACTAGTGTCAATATGAAATCTCATATTGCAGCTAGTGCGAATATATGCATCATTTTGATGTTGAAAATAACATTATGTCATTATATAAGATAATAATTTCAGAAAATATATATTCTTACAATTGTGATGATTGGGCTTACCGGAGTGACATGGCAGAGTTGCGCACGAGTTGTCTTCTCCAATGGAGTGGCTTTTGTAATGTAGTATGCTGTGTGGATGCTTAATTAATTCAATATTAATATCCAGATATCTAAAGGGTATCATGTGATAACAGTTGGTGATAGATTACCGGTGGTAGTAGCAATAGGCAACCAAGGGGTTGTTTACTGCAAGTGAAAAAACTTCCTTAATTTTGAATAATCTACGTTTAATAAGTCACGTCAAAGGGCTAACTTTCCTTTAATTGTGAGAGTAATATTGTATATTTGGTACGTGATAGCAAGATAGCCTTCTTCACGATCAAATTTGACCAAAGGTCACAAATATTATTCATATTATAATTTCAAGATTGTTTGAAACCATTTGAAGTGGTAATTGGTACTTAAACCATCAGTAAGTGAAAGTGATAGTGATTGTGGCATGCTGTACTACCGTTTATCAAGGTATTAAGAGGTACGAGAGCTACAACGAGCTATTTTGGGGCTTCAACTCAAGGGAGGTGTTTGACGACTACCAATCAGTTAGGAGCTGATAGAAAATACACTCAAGGTACAAGTGAGTCTTCGTGAAGATTAGTGTATTTTTATTAACAAGTTTGGTACGACAAAATTAGTGGAAAGCATTGTAATTTAGGTTTAGAGCGCAATTTAGAATATTAAGTTTTCTAAATTTGTTTTGATTCAGGTACTCGACGTTTTCGGCCATTATAAGTAGAAATTATATCATTTTGGTCTAGGTATCTGTAATTAATTTTAACCTCAATTTGGAAACAGTAATTTGATTAAATAATTTGACAACATTTAGTTTTGATTGATTGTAATGTCAAACCAAGCATAATAATACACTCTAACTTAAAAGAAGGTTCTATTAAAAGTACTAAGGAGTATGATTGACAAAGAAGTCAATACAATACTAATTTTGTAATTCAGTATTCAATTATAAAGAGGTTCATTATTATAACCTTTACTCATTCAGCTGAGGAAGATAGATTCTTATTTGCTCAATAAACAGACTAGCCGACGTAATTTTAAGTAATAGTCAAGTGACATAATTTCAATCATATATTTTCATAAGTGAGATATGTCAATTTTGAAAGTAATTCAAAAGCAACAAGGTAAGTGTTTAATACATTATTCTCGATACTACTTCTGTTAACTAAGCAATAGGGTAGATATCCAATTTACTAATTGTAATAACCGTTCGAAAAAGGGTTATATAACAATTGGGAATTTGAATGTTGCCATATAGAGCCGTTTTCTTGTAAAAATCGTATAAAAGGTGCTGCAAAAATGGCAGTTTAACACCATGTTACGTTAAGGAAAACTTTCCAAGAAGAACAAAATTTAATTCTTAATTTAAAGAAACTCAAGAACTGATAATTCAAGTGTCAAAAATATCTAAAACATGTTTTATAATTTATTTCCTTCCCAGGGAGTGCTAATAACGTAACATGGAGTGCCATTTCATTAGCACCCTGTATATGTGTATTTACAATTTTGTTTTTGTTATGTGTATGCCGTACGATAAATGTGCACAGTCCGGCAATCAGTACCAGTAGTTTTAAACTAGCTAGCGAGAAATATTAAAGAAGAAATTTTGGAGTTTGGAATATGGGATTTATTAATTTAAATTATTTTTTCAATGACAAAAACACCTATGCTTTCAGAATAGAATCGCACCCGTGTCCCACTGCTGCTAGCTGTATGCACTTTCAGCTTGAATACTACTTATCGAGTGTATTCAGTTGTTGAAATGAGTTCGGTAAGCCTTGTAAAGTTTAAAATTGTTTATATTTTTTAATATTATTAATTTTTACAAATTTAAAATCACAGTTTTTGTACAAAAGCCTTCATCACGTTTAGTGAATATTAATTTGCTACCTTTAACCAGGTCACGTTATCTTCTACATGAACCAGAGTAAAAATGAAAAACCATCTACAAAAATGTAATATATTTCTCAAATTTAACAAACTTTATAAAAGGACAATAAAAAAATAAACGTTCATTCGATAACACAAACATGTAACAAATATATACAGAAAGCATTATAATCTTTTGATTAAGTAAGGCCGGATACTTTGTATCTTACAATATATTACCTAATGTTTCACATTCTGCTTCATCAGGCAACGAAAAGCTCTACAGCACAAGTGAAGATTAACGTAGCCTAAATTAATTTCATATGGCCTTGACGGATGGCCACATTAATTTTTCCATATGCTGTGTATATACAACTACCCTCACACAATTTGGCACCTTTTTGGATTTAAGTTTACTGCAGTCCGAAGCACTCACATAGGTAAAACATCTCGTACTCGCTACGTATAATACGAATTAAAATTCCTCAGTATTAACGTTTGCGTTGACTAGTTTGCTTAGTTAGAAACCGGAAAATGGGGTTTACCGTTTACGTACACCATCTCTTACCTATGATTAAACTCCCATGAACGTTTATTTTGTAAAGTATTCTAGTACTTAAATACCTGAGACTTAAGACTTCCATTCGCTAAGCAGATTGTGTAAGAGGATTTCGTATCTAAAACTGTTACATAGCAAAACGACTAAACTGAGAATCATAAAAGCTATACAGCAACCTGCCACAATACTTTTGCCTGTTTTACACGAACTTAGTTCTAGCCTACATACGACTAAGTATCACACGAATTAGGAAAATTACAACAATGAAGTATTATTTAGTCACATTTGTAAGTTGATGGCGTAGCTACGATTGTCCAAGTACATTGCGTTTCCCAGCCTCTTCTGGTACTGTTCAACAAGCACTCGCAGCTTGACTATAACTTTTGACTATTACTTAGGTACTTACTAATCACATTTAACATTTTCAATAAAGAAAAGCATATTTACATAATAATTACAAGCACTTATGTTATAAAATATGAATAATATTTATAAAATTAATATAGATTGAACTGATTGGTATAAACAAAATTTCAGCAAATTTTTGCTATAGTGTAAAATACATGTTTCTATAACTATGAGAGTTAAATCACATTTGCTCTAGAAATATCTTCCACTCCAGCATCGCTGCTGGATACCGTATAATTTGGTTCGATAAATATTATTCATATTCAATCAGCATAAATACTGCAACTTAGTATTTTTCATTTCGTTAATTAATTCACAAATATGTTGCAGGCTTAGATTAGGACAACATTATTTTCTAAACTGATTTTTACAGATAATACATGTAGAAAACGTCACATAGAGAAATCAGAAAGCTCGTCTCATTTGCACGTTTGAATCAGAATAATCGTTCATCAGTTACCTTATTACCTACAAATCTTATCACATTTGTGAGTACTTAATACTTCGTACACAGCTTATTATAAGCCAAATACAACAAAAAACAATGTTAAATATATTTGGTATTCTGGCACTATTTAGGTAAACGAAACTATTTGGTGACTTAGGCTCGACGTTCTCAAATCTGGGGTTGGTGCTAGGGCTGTTGATGCAAATGAGTAAATCTGGTAGTGGTTGTAGTCATAACCAGATAATTTTAACCAAAGGTTATTTTCTAGCCACGTTTAAACTATTCACATGTTTTTCTCAATTTATTTTACCAGACTACTGGCATAACGATTGTTTCAGAGAGCAGATGATTAAACATTGTATTGTGTATCGTGGACTAATAAATTATAGTGACACTAATGTCTAGGTAGGAAATACATAAAAAGAAGCTCATTTTTTTCGCTATGCATAAATTTTGAAGGCTTCAACAGTGGTGATTTTATAAGCATTTTAAGTGCAATGGCCATAGCTAAAATTTATTAGTGACAACAAAATAACCAGGATAAAAAATTATTCAGTAGCTACAATAAGAGAATCGGTTAGGCTGATATTTCGTAACCGTATATGAATTGGAAGTATCCACAGCCCTAGTTGTTGCATTTTATTGTCTATCAATTGCATCATGATTTATACGAAATCAAAAAGTAACATTAGCCACTACATCAGTGAAATCTAAAACGATTCCCGATTAGTCATTAAAAAAGAGCTTGGCCTTCAAAAATCAGTAAAAAAATTTTTAATATGTCTGATACTCGAGTTGAAAATACTAAATATGTACTTGATAGTTCCCTGGCAATAACAATACTTCTTCAAGACTGAGTCATTGACGCACCAACTATGGTCACTGTACACATCCAGTCTGCTCACGCTGCCTTCCAGCTTAAAAACTGGCACCTGCATTCCCACGTTGATACTCACAGTTCCCTGAAAGACTGCCTCAGGCTCGGTCTGAAATGTTATCAGAAAGAAGGAGTTGTTCTTATTTAGAATACTCGTCGTGTCGGAAATACCAGCAGATATGATTTTCTTCAGTTCGAAATCAGAGCACTGCTCAAAGTCACCACCTGTGCTCACTGCAGCTTTCCGAACCTCATTCAGAATAAACCTGGCTGCTTCTTCCACCAACAAGCTCTTGGGCGAGATCGTAAAGTAACCATTGCAGGTGCACCAGTGATGTTCTATACCTGCATCTTCACACGACCTTTCCGTTTCTATTTCTTGAAAGAGCGACTTACACTTTGGGCAGGCCGAACTTGGTGTGACGGAATAATTCTTGCCGGATATCACTAGGATGTCTTGTAGAGTCATGTATAGGTCATACGGAGTAGTGAGTTTTTCCGTGTTCTTAAGTAAGTTAGCGTAATGAGTGGGAAATTTACTCTGGAACCACTTTGGCATGGACATATAGAAAAAAGGCAGTCTTTCCTCGAGCCAGCCTGTATGTGTGTACGTAATAGGCCCAAATCTAAAACCATGATCACTGATGAATATCACTATGCTATTATTTAAAACGTTTGTCCTGTTTAAATCAGATAAGAAGTTTACAACTTTGGCGTCCATCCTCGAGACTGAATTTACCTCGTTGTGGCTAAACGAGTTCATCCAAAAGAATCCGAAATTTGCATAGTTATTAAACGTAGACGAAAAATCACGAGCTAAATTAAAAATTCGTTCTCCGGCACTTTCAGGTCCTGTGCAGTATTTGACGACGTCCACAGGCACCGAAGGCAGATGCTCTTCAGTTGACAGAATGTACGATCGAAAGTAATAATCAGTAGGTTCATTCTTGAACCCCTTTTTCAGGTAATTGAACGTGTTGATCTCCGCTTCGTCTTCTGCATATGCTGTGATGAATCCAAGTTTTCGGTAATCGTACCATATAATGTTACACTTATCCAATTCACCGAAGATTCTGGGATTGCAAATTTCAAACGTTGTGGTTTCATTCATTCCCGTCAAGATGCCCATAAGGTTGGGAAATGTATTATCACCAATTTTATTGTAGCCTTTAAACTCTATCCAGCCATTCTGCTGTAAGTGCTGATGAGTCTTGGGCATGGACCGTATCAGGTTTAAGCGTGATATGCTATCAATCCCAATAAATAAAACACTTAGGTGTTCCTTACTTCCTAAACTGTCGAACTGCTGCATCTTCTTTTGTACTGCTTTCTTAATTTTTACAACGGCATGTGCGTTTTTATATACCTCTTGGTATTTGCCATCTTCGCAGGTAACTAGGGCAATGTCTTCAGGTATGGTGGTGCTGTTAAAGAAGTCCATGCATGGAGAAACTCTGTAAATAAATAAACTCAGTGTAAACAAATTGTGTTCAGTAAGATGGCTAAACGTAAGGGGACAGACAATTATTTGAAATGAAAATCAAATCACAAGATTAAACTATTTTAAATTAAGGTGTAGGTACATCTTGACTAACACCAATTAAACAAAAATAAACCAGTCAAGAAGATAAATTTATATCAAAAAATTGAAGAAATTTAGTGTATTGAGTTGTAGATTAACGAACTTAATTGCTGAATCTTACTGTCATAATTTAAAGTTAATGCAATACGAGTTATCTGAATCCACTCAAATAGATAAACTACAAGTAGGGGCATAAACTTGTAATAAATTTATCACTATTACTTATATTAATTAAAATAAACACTTAGGTACTTATATCTAGTTTTTTTATAGTTGCGACCCTTCAACATTTATTTAAATTCATATGTGACTCTCAACTTGTTTCTAGTGAATATCGCTAGTCTAATAAGTGAGAAAGGTCATGCATCAAATTTGAGCAACAAATCCCATCACAATAGTAGATTATGTTATTAGGAGTAAAAGTGATAGTTTATGTGGCAAAGCTGAAGTCTATTTAGCCGAACGTCAGTGAGGCAAATAATTCAGCTAAGCCACATAAAGTCACTTTTACTCCGAATAACATATACTATTTTATCTGCAAACGTATTCAGGTAAATTTCATTAATATAAATTAATAAAAAAAGGGATGCATTGAACGGGAATCGAACCCAGGCCACCCGCATGACAAGCGGGCACTGTACCCCTGCGCTAACCTCTCTTGTCCAAATAACACGCGACTGTAATGATATATGAACATACTGAATCACCCGAGCTAATAGCACACGGCCACAGCAGCTGTCACACCATAACCCACGGCGACAGATGCTCTGATACGATGCTTAAAGGTTTATTTAAATTAAAACTTTTTCGTACTCTTTTGGAAAATAAAAACTGGCTTACGATCTAAGTCTAAAAATTAGCAAAATTTTAAGCCATCATACAATTTAATCGGTCCGATATCTTCGGAGGAGATAGCGAACAAACATAGAAAGAAAGAAAGAGAGCAACGATTTTGTCTGCTTAGGCAGATAAAGCACGCAAAAGTCGCTATTTTGTGTGCTTAGGCAGATAAAGTGACACTTTTACCTTGTCAATAAAGACACCTAAGTTGTCACTTTTGTGACGTTTGCGGATAAAACAAATAAGATGAGAACAAATGACAGCAATGGGAATTCCAGAAACTAAAACTAGAAACAAGTAGGGCAGGATATTCGAAAAGTTTGAAGCAGAAGCATACAAATAGGAAGATAATGGAGAAAATAGAAGCACTATAGGATCAAAAAACAAGAAAAGAGCAGCACAGGAGTATTTAAAGAAAATAAGGGGAGCACAATATAGAGTGTGATTATTTTATATCGTAAAAAGTACGTAAGCTATACTCATTAAACATGTGAGAAGTGTTGTACTTGTTATAAGATTAATGATCACACTGTACACAAGGCTCATTCACAATGTTTTTTTATCGAAAATTCTGATAGACCAAGCGTGTGGTGTATGTGAAATAATATAAATACAGCGTGACTACTTTTTCTTGTAATAAGTAGGTAGGAAACACACATTACCTACCAATGTCATAAGTGTTGTTGCAAGATAATGATAATAACACTATAGACAGCTCATTCGGAAATTTTTGATTAAAAATTCTGTTAAGAGAAAATGTATGGCGAACATAAAATAAAATAAATACAGTGTGATTATTTTATCTTGTAAGAACTACATATGGCAAATAAACTCTACTACAGAAAGTAAGAGAGTAATTGAAATGGACTTTTTACGACGATTGGCTGGTATCTCACGCTTGGATAGAGTCCAAAAGGAATTAATAAAAAACATTATGGACGTTGAAAAACTAATAGTAGAGGCCATAAAACAAGACAACTCTGCTGGTACGGCCACATTCAATGCATGGGCAAAGCGAGAACTTCGAAACAAGTACTACAATGTACACCATTAGAATGAAGGAAGAAACGAAGACCGAAAAGAACGTGGTTCAGTGGAATGCAAAGAACAATGTCTGAACGTAATTTGAAGCCTGGTGACTGGGAAGACCGAAGATGGCAAATAGAAACAGTAGGGCGTAGAAGAACGCTACGAAACTGGATATATATGTATATACTAGAACGCGTTGGCCAGCCTACGTCTGGCCCTGCCAGCGTAAAGAAACGGTTAACAATAAAAATGCTTGCTCAAGGCAGCAGCCAGCCTACGTCCGGCCTTGCCAGCGTTAACAATACAAAAGCTTGCTTAAGCTGGTAGCCAGCCGACGTCCGGCCCTGCCAGCGTTAACAATACAAATGCTTGCTGCGTCGCCACTTGTGTGCGGTCGGCATGTGCGCGGTCAGCATGTGCGCGCGCCAGTGCTTACGGTCGGTTGGCCGGCGGCATCAGCTCTTATAATACCTATAAGATAAGGACTAGATAGCCAATACAAATTTTGTTAGAAAACATATCTCGTGCATGTACAATAACTTAATACAGTGTCATCATTTTATCTTGCAACAAGAAAGTAATCAACACACATTACAAATTTGAAGTGTTGCTTACCTACTTGCTACAAGATCAATGATCACACTGTATACGAGGCTCATTCGAAAAATAGCATTACTGGTTGAACAATTTTTGATCGCATGTGCGCGCGCCAGTGCTTACGGTCGGTTGGCCGGCGGCATCAGCTCTTATAATACCTATAAGATAAGGACTAGATAGCCAATACAAATTTTGTTAGAAAACATATCTCGTGCATGTACAATAACTTAATACAGTGTCATCATTTTATCTTGCAACAAGAAAGTAATCAACACACATTACAAATTTGAAGTGTTGCTTACCTACTTGCTACAAGATCAATGATCACACTGTATACGAGGCTCATTCGAAAAATAGCATTACTGGTTGAACAATTTTTGATCGAAAATAGTGTTTGAAAAATTATATGGTACATGGACAACAATATAAATACAGTCCGATTACTTTATTTTGCAACAAGTAAATATATAACACACATTTCACATGTGAGAAGAGTTGCTTACATTTTTGTTACAAGATAAATAATCGCAACGTATATGTGGCTCATTAAGAAAGAAGTCCCCGTTGAAAATGTTTTAATTGAAAATTCTGTTGGTGGAAGTAATTAATATTGCACATGTAAAATAATATAAATACAGTGTGATGCTGGGGCAGTATTTCTCCACCTTTCCTGGCCCTTCTTCCATTCTCCGCCCCTCCTTTCTCTCACCCATCTTATAATTCCCATTCTTGGCTGAAGAGGGACGCAAGGTCCCTAAAGCAGTCCGTCCCCAGTTGGGGGAATTGAAATTACCTTGAACCTTTACCTTTTTCACCTACCGTATCTCTCACATGTGTAATGTGCGTTGTCTACCTACTTGTTACAAGATCAATGACTACACTGTATACAAGGCCCATTCCGAAAGTTGTGCTACCCGTTGAACCTTTTTTATCAAGAATTCTGTTAAGAGGAGAGATATATGGCGAATAAAAAATAATATCACCGCAATGTGATTATTTTATGTCTCACATGTGTAGTGTGTGTTGCCTACCTATTTGGTACAAGGTAAATGACCACACTGTATATGACGCCCATTCGGAAAGTTGTACTACCCGTTGAACATTTTTTATCAAGAATTCTGTTAAGAGGAGAGATATATGGCGGATAAAAAATAATATCACCGCAATGTGATTATTTTATGTCTCACATGTGTAGTGTGTGTTGCCTACCTATTTGGTACAAGGTAAATGACCACACTGTATATGACGCCCATTCCAAAACTTGTACTACCCGTTGCACATTTTTTATCAAGAATTCTGTTAAGAGAAGAGATATATGGCGGATAAAAAATAATATCACCGCAATGTGATTATTTTGTCTCACATGTGTAGTGTGTGTTGCCTCCCTATTTGGTACAAGGTAAATGACCACACTGTATATGACGCCCATTCCAAAAGTTGTACTACCCGCTGCACATTTTTTATCAAGAATTCTGTTAAGAGGAGAGATATATGGCGGATAAAAAATAATATCACCGCAATGTGATTATTTTATGTCTCACATGTGTAGTGTGTGTTGCCTATCTATTTGGTACAAGATAAATGACCACACTGTATATGACGCCCATTCGGAAAGTTGTACTACCCGTTGAACATTTTTTATCAAGATTTCTGTCTAGAGGAGAGATATATGGCGGATAAAAAATAATATCTCCGCAATGTGATTATTTTATGTCTCACATGTGTAGTGTGTGTTGCCTACCTATTTGGTACAAGGTAAATGACCACACTGTATATGACGCCCATTCGGAAAATTGTACTACCCGTTGAACATTTTTTATCAAGAATTCTGTCTAGAGGAGAGATATATGGCGGATAAAAAATAATATCTCCGCAATGTGATTATTTTATGTCTCACATGTGTAGTGTGTGTTGCCTACCTATTTGGTACAAGGTAAATGACCACACTGTATATGACGCCCATTCCAAAAGTTGTACTACCCGCTGCACATTTTTTATCAAGAATTCTGTTAAGAGGAGAGATATATGGCGGATAAAAAATAATATCACTGCAATGTGATTATTTTATGTCTCACATGTGTAGTGTGTGTTGCCTACCTATTTGGTACAAGGTAAATGACCACACTGTATATGACGCCCATTCGGAAAGTTGTACTACCCGTTGAACATTTTGTATCAAGAATTCTGTTAAGAGGAGAGATATATGGCGGATAAAAAATAATATCACCGCAGTGTGATTATTTTATGTCTCACATATGTAGTGTGTGTTGCCTACCTATTTGGTACAAGGTAAATGACCACACTGTATATGACGCCCATTCGGAAAGTTGTACTACCCGTTGAACATTTTTTATCAAGATTTCTGTCTAGAGGAGAGATATATGGCGGATAAAAAATAATATCTCCGCAATGTGATTATTTTATGTCTCACATGTGTAGTGTGTGTTGCCTACCTATTTGGTACAAGGTAAATGACCACACTGTATATGACGCCCATTCGGAAAGTTGTACTACCCATTGAACATTTTTTATCAAGAATTCTGTTAAGAGGACAGATATATGGTGGATAAAAAATAATATCACCGCAGTGTGATTATTTTATGTCTCACATGTGTAGTGTGTGTTGCCTACCTATTTGGTACAAGGTAAATGACCACACTGTATATGACGCCCATTCCAAAAGTTGTACTACCCGCTGCACATTTTTTATCAAGAATTCTGTTAAGAGGAGAGATATATGGCGGATCAAAAATAATATCACCGCAATGTGATTATTTTATGTCTCACATGTGTAGTGTGTGTTGCCTACCTATTTGGTACAAGGTAAATGACCACACTGTATATGACGCCCATTCGGAAAGTTGTACTACCCGTTGAACATTTTTTATCAAGAATTCTGTTAAGAGGACAGATATATGGTGGATAAAAAATAATATCACCGCAGTGTGATTATTTTATGTCTCACATGTGTAGTGTGTGTTGCCTACCTATTTGGTACAAGGTAAATGACCACACTGTATATGACGCCCATTCGGAAAGTTCTACTACCCGTTGAACAGTTTTTGATCAAGAATTCTGTCAAGAGGAGATAAGTATATGGCGAATAAAAAATAATATTAGCACAGTGTGACTATTTTATTGTGCAACAAGAAAGTAAGCAATAACATTACATGTGAGAAATGTTGCCTACCTAAATACTTGTTACAATATGAATGATCGCACTGTATACGAGGCTCATTTGGAAAGTAATACTACCCGTTGAACATTTTTTGACAGAGAACTGTGTTAAATGAAGATATATGGCGCATGAAAAATTATATCAACACAGTGTGGTTATTTTGTCTTGTAACAAGTAGGTAGGCAACACACATTATACTGAAGTGTTTCTTACCTACTTGTTACAAGATAAATAATCAGTGTATACGAGGGTCATTCAGAAAAGTAGTACTACCCGTTGAACATTTTTTTATTGAGAATTCTGTTAGGAGAAGATATATGGCGCAAAAATAATATTAACGAAAAGAGATTAATTTATCTTGTAACAAGTAGGTGAGCAATACAAATTACACATGCGAGAAGTGTTGCTTACCTAATTGTTACATACATGTTCGCAGTGTATGCCTGACTCATTCAGAAAATAATACTTGCCCGTTGTAAATTTTTTATTTGAAAATTCTGTTAAGAGTATAATATGGCATATGTAAAATAATATAAATACAGTGTGATCATTTCATCTCGCAACAAGTATGAGCCCAGAATCATATCATTTGGCCAAGATAAGTAAAGCTCTTAAATTTGTTGGTGTAATATTTGAAATTCGACCCAAATTTGGCTTTTCTGCTATTGATTATGTTGTTTTATAGTTTCACAATATTTCGTACACTGTAGCAGGATAATTGCAACTGTTTGAAAATTTTGCCACAGTAATTACCAGAATTAAACAATGAGAATAGCTTTACCACGTACCATTTTTGCAAAAAGAATGTGACACCAGACTGTTAATATGTTATTAAACAATAAACAGCATTGTTTCATTTCAACCAAAACATGCTATGGTGAACAAAATGATATTTAGATCATATAAGCCAAATGAAATGAACCGGTATATGTATTAATTTTTAAGTTAAGTTTTTCTTACTACTTTTTTTATTGTCTATCGACGTTTTATCACTCAGTATACTTTCCCACACCATATACTACCAATTCGGCTAGAAAGTGTAATTCAGAACCTATACCCATACCTATAAAAGCAAGAAAAAAATTTAGGTAATAAAGAAGATAATGAAATACAATTCTGCAATAAGTGAGTGTCTGATAACATTTATAAAATATGGAACAGAAACTTGAATCCTCGCCAATCCACAACATTGGACACTCAGAGTGGCTACAAGAAGGGAGATATTGATATTAAGTTTAAAAGTGTTAGATAAAATGACACTAGAAGAAATGAACTGTCTTAACTCTGAATTGAATTATACTCACTCGATCATCATATCAGGCATGGAAGTACTCGGACTGCGAGTGATGGAGTTGTAGCAGCAGTGTATGCCGTTGCTGCTGTATTCCTTCACAAAACGGTGATCTATATGCAACACTGGGACGTTGTTTTCTTTGGTTACGTAGGTGAGTAGGTCTTTGGTACGGCATTTAACATATTTCTTGGGGCTATAGAATGGTAGGATTTCCATATTATAGGGGTCCAAACTTGGAATTTTACACTTTGAACTGTGTACCAAGTACTTGGAAGCTAGAATAAAAACAACAGTTACAATTGCAATTATGACAAAACATGATAACTGCTGTGAACTACACTCACCTTGATTTTCCACGTCATTGGGGTGCACAATTAAATTCGATAGGAGATATTTTAGGTCTGTAAAAAAACATTCAATATTAGTTCGTAAAATTCATAACTCACTGGTGATAAGCTACTACAGTGACGCAGTAAGAAACATTACTTAATAAACCATTAACTTTGAACTAGTACTACATGATTTAATTTAGTCTTTAAGAAATCACTTCAGGGGTATATCAATCACTCAGTAAAGTGTCTTGATTTAAGAGAAGCAGGTTAAATATTGTTAGAGAGAGAAAGATAAATGTATTATCCAATTACAAGTAAAAGAGTGAATACATTTCTGTTGAGAGGCAGCATTGTGCTGTTCGTAACAGGCATGCAAGTCAGCACTTAGCCATAAAATACTTTTATTAGTTGAAACATAATAGGTAAAAAATTTCAGTTTAATGATTCATTAATCTAATATTAGTACTTTTCAAAGGTACAAGTAAGTATGTAATACTTGAGAGCGAGTAACAGCATAATTAAAGCCATTGGAAAAGCCCTGACTCAGAATATTTTTGTAGGTCCAATTGAACTCGAAAAATATAAGAAATGTTTTTCATTTCGTTTACTTAGGCACTAACCAGCGGCGATTTTAGCTTTTTCAAAAACTGTAAATCTTACAAAATGGAGTTAGAGAAGAAATGGATGTTTAAATTTGTAGTTTTGGCCTTGGCGCCGGAAATTAAGTCCTTATACACATTGCCAATGGCGTATATAGCAATTTATTTAGGAGGGGTGGAAGCGTGTCAGAATTTGTGACCGACCCTTATTTTTCCAAATGCCCCGAAGGTGAAAATTTTGAATTTTTCAAGATCAGATTGTCTAAAATTAAAAATTAAAATATTAATCTGAAAAGTATTTACTTGAAAAGTGGGTTTCCTTAATAAAATGTTTTTAGATTGGAAAAAAACACCTTTTTTGTATATAATGGAAACAAAACATGCATATTTTCAACGAAATGGTTGTACAAAGAAACATTTTAAAGGTAGAAAATTTTGAACCATCTGCAAAAATTAATTAGTGCTGTGCCAATTACGTATTATATTGCACATACTATGTATATTTACTATTTCAAAAGTTTCGTTGCAGATAAGTTCTGGTAGATGTCCTGGTTCTTACAGATACCTTTTGCAAAGTGAAACTTTCTGCTTTAATTTGAGAAACAGACGGTTTACCAATGAGTACGGCGATGAATTTATTAGAAGTTAACACTTAGAAATTAAAGAAAATTATAGCTGCTTTAAATTTATATCAATCCACTCTAGCTTTAATACACTTATCTAGAATGTCCGGAAATCAGGGCGGGAAGTAAAATTAAAGAACTTCCCACCCGCTGTCATGGTAATCTACTTACCGCCCGAGGTGGGAAGTAAAAATTGGTAATGGCTCATTTTCCAACTTTTTAAAAGTCAGAAATGAGCTTATTACATATGTGGTTGTGAATACATTTTTAGTTCCCTCTTCGCACCAAATGTTCAGTATTTAGCAAAATGCGGCGTCTTATTTAAAGGACACTAATTATATAAGTATTTTTTTGTAACTTTTGTAAAGGAAAAGAAACGTCTGTGGAAGAAATATATTAATGACAAGAACAACGAGAATTATCAAAAATACAAAACACAAACACCCAAAGTTGAGGAACAAATAAAAAAAGTAAAGGCTGAATTCTGGCAAGAGTTTGAGAAGAGAATGGAAAGGAATAATGAAGGAAATGGAAAAATGCTATGCCGCAGAGTTAAAGGTTTAAAAAAAGGAAAGAAAAAGACAACATACATTAAAAACAAAGAGGGTGAACTACTAACAAATGTAGACGAAATAAAAGAAAGGTGGATAGAACACATTAAAGAGGTCGTTAGAGCTGAACCAACAACAGACAATGACATTATACATGACAGTACACCGAATCACAATGAGGAGGTACGAACAGACGAAATAAGTAATAGTACAGTAAAATTGTCGTTTTACCTTTAAAAAATTGGCCGCGGCGATTCCTCTTGCCCAGTGGTTTAGGGTCATTAGACAAGTGTAAAACCAAAAAGGCGTCACCCCACCCCTTGCCAAACAGACGCCATCTTAATAACAATTGAATTTGTTTTTTCTCGCGATCCATTGGTCGCACAGAAAAAGTTATTGAACAAAAAATATTGGAAATAAAATTCTACATATTTTTGATCCTTGCCGTGATACCGAGAAGTTGGTATTTAAAACGGCAGAGGGCGACAAAGTTATCAAAAATCTGTTTCATTCTAGCGCTGTGGGGGTGAAAGTTGTAGTGGTTGAAAAAATATACACGAATTTCTTTTAATAATGTGATTGATTTAAATATTCTCCGAGTGACAGCCCTTCAAAGTCCGCGCAGCGCGGAGAAGTGGAGAGATGTAAATTATTTATATCCCGCACTTATTATAACTAACGATATGCCATGTCTGCCATTTGGTTAACATAAAGAAAACCATTATCGCTCGTACTCTTATCGATTTTTAATCAGAATACAATCACGAAACAGCACTCGCAATCGCATTCACGGATTCTTTCCAAGAATTTTTCACATTGCGTTTATAACAAGTTGTGAGCTTTTTTTTCAATAAAAGTTTTAGCAACATTTCTATCATGGTCGATAATAACTCGGTTGTGTCCGAGGCTCCGTACCAAGACGAAGAAACAGCTCCAAACAGAGAAAACTTGTCTGAGTAGACTACAATATATCTTAGGGTTTATGCAAAAAGAAATTACTTTCAATATACGAGCCCAGAATCAAATCATTATCACAGTTAAGATTTTTCCGGTATCTTTATTTTGTACCCACAAAAGAAAATCTTCTTGGTCGATATTTTTACATCGTAATTGTAGACGTTTTTAGCAGTATTATAACAGCTTTAACAATAAAAAATACAAAAAGTAGTCGGGAAACGCTAACTTTAATAAATATTACACACCAAGTGAATTAAACATATGTTTATTCACGAAAATATGTTGAGCTCACGAGCACGTAGTGCGAGTTAGATCATATATTTGAGTTAATAAATGTTTAATTCACGTGGCGTATATATGTTTTTATAATTTTGACGAAATTTTGATTAAAAAATTTAAAAAATATTCAAACTAAGATATAAATTTGCCCATTCATCGTCGATTTGATCTAAATTTTAGTAATTATATATTACACACTAAAAATAGAAAGAATAATTGAATGTAAATATTTGTAGATAATAAAAATATGTTGTTCTTCATTGAAACCTTTTTAATCCTCTACTGAATTAAACTTTTTTAATTCTCTAGTGAATTAAAGCACTTTTATTTCACTTGTGAATCATAAACTGTTTATGAAGGTTATGGAGTTAATAATGTCACTTTAAACTGTCAAAATTGAATAAATTAAATTACCGATTCATTTCATTTGGCCCAAACGATGAAAATATAATTTCGTTCACCGTAACATGTTTTAGTTGAAGTGAAACAAGCTGTTTGTTGTTTAATAACATATAGACAGTCGGGTGTCTGTATTATTTTTGCAGAAATGGCACGTGGTAAAGCAATTACCAATTTGTTGAATTTTGGTCATTCCTGTGGCAAAATTTACAAACAATTGCAATTATCATATTATATAATAAATATTACACCAGCAAATTTAAGAGCTTTACGGATCTGAGCCAAATGATATCATTCTGGGTTCATATACTCCTTTCCCATCATTTTCATTTCTTTTACATATACCAATTTCTCGATATCGCGGCAATGACCAAAAATGTGTAGAATTTCTGTAGGTTGTGAAAACCTATTCACATTGAAACTACTTGAGTGACGTGACGATTTTATCTCGCAAAAGAGAAATGGTTACTTCGCTGCGCCGGAATATATCGTACATTTCCCACGCTGCGCGGACTTTGAAGGGCTGTCACTCGGAGATTATTTAAATCAATCCCATTATTAAAAGAGATTCGTGCATATATTTTCAAGCACTAGTGCATATATTTTCAAGCACTACAACTGTCACATTCGCAATTTTCGGAAAAAACCACCCCCACAGAGCTAGAATGGCGGAAACAGATTTTTGGTAACTTTGTTGCCCTCTATCGTTTGAAATACTAACTTCTCGGTATCGCGGATAAAAAATGTGTAGAATTTTATTTCCAAGATTTTTTGTCCAATAACTTTTTCTGTGCGTCCAATGGATCGCGAGAAAAAACAAATTCAATTGTTATCAAGATGGCGGCTGTTTGGCAAGGGGTGGGGTGACGCCTTTTTGGTTTTACACTTGTCTAATGACTCTAAATCACTGGGCAAGAGGAATCGCCGCAGCCAATTTTTTTAAGGTGACGGGGTATTTTACTGTACTATAAGGACGAAGTAGAAGCGACCATAAAGAAGTTAAAAACAGGCAAACATGTGCGAGCCGGCACCTAAGTTTTTATTAATACACCGCTGATTAAGCCCACTTCTGTTCATTGCCTTATTAAATGAAATAACAAAATATGTGAAGGAAAAACTAAAGGTACCTATCCAGATAGGATTGAATTTTTGTTTGCTGATGACTTAGCAATATTCGCCAAACTCAGAAAAAAGTGGAAATTCGAAACCACGCATTTGTTGGAAGAGATATGGCAATAAACAAAAAGAAGACAGTAGTAATGGCCGTATCAAAGAGACCTGAAGCATTCATGTAAATTTATACAAGGAAGAACTGAAACAAGTTGAAACCTTACAGCAGCGAGATATGGGCACTAAACAAAAGGCTGAAGCAGCGACTAGAATCTCGTGAAATGAGATTATTAAGAAGAATAGAGGGTGTACCAAAGATGGACCTTCTAAGAAACACAAAAATCCGCAGCAGGCTAGAAGTCAAACTACTTGAGGAGATAATAGAAACCAATCAACTGCGGTGGCTTGATCACATGGTTAGAATCAATAGGGAGAGGGAATTAAAGATAATATGGGAAGCGAGGCCGGAACAAAACAATAGTTGAGATATTGAAGGAGGATTAAGCAAAAAAACTACAAAAGTGAAAGTGCCAGAAAAATATGCGTAAAAGTAATTAAGTAAATAAAAATGAAAGTGTCAGAAACCTTAACACCACAATATAGTAAATGAGGATAAAAAAGAGGAAGAAGGCTTAACTGTTAGCCGTTTCCAGTTTCCATACTGCGGGGATATATATCTTGAGAGGGATTTATTTAATACTTTTAGTCTTATCAAGGTGCATGTTCTAATACTCTTAATAAATACTAGTATTTCTGCGATCAGTAGACCACGCGCAACTCTTTTCCCACATTCCTCTTTTATATAATTGACAACAAAGGTGAGACATACCATGTCACCGTTTGCAATTTTTTAAAGTTTTGGGCCTCCTAACAACGAACAATGCAATGCAGTGAAACCAAATCTGGTACCACCATTCGAAACCTTCATAGAACATCTCTGAAAATGTTCATGAAAATCCATTCGTAATTTTTGCCGCCATGTATGGAATATACATGCAAAGGTACATAGAAGGAAATTTATTTTCGCCCAATCGTTTCAAGAGCCCTCGCTTCGCTTGGTTATCAAAGAATTGAGACTAAGTTCAAGCATAATTTTACAATATGCCGCTTTGGAAAAATTGATCGGGAAAGTATGGCTTGTGCAATTTTGATGGTATGAAAAAGAAAAAATCGTTGATCTTACGAAGCGATGCTGGGGAAATATGAGATCATTGTAGTTTTTATATGGAACAACATTAATGCTGTGAACATATATAGCTACGAATTGCCTATTTGACCATCCTGTGACGTGGGTGAACAGTTATTTCCAAAAGGAACTAATAAAGATGTATAGCACTAACATAGAGTATTGATGCATAATTCAATAAGAGGCTAAAAGCGGTACGTACTTCCACTAACATGCCATTGACCAAAATTCGGCACAACCTGAAATATGCCAAAGGACATCCCACATTTGCCAAGGAACGTGATTTGTTAGGTAGGTACTGTTCTGCACTGACTGAATATGAAGTTGTAAAAAAATGAGTTTTGAGTATTTATGTTCTAACCTTTAGTCGCGCAAAGGATCAAGCCATAATAATAGACCGACTGTTATCATCTCAATCCTCCGATAAAATTTTCGCCTCCCTCTTTTTATTCATCTCTCACTTCATTTCTACACGGTTCTAACCTCTCGAATTACTGAACTTTTGAATTATTTGTTACAAAATTCACGTTCAACTCAGTTTATTATCCATTTATCCTAAAATTATATTCTTGATAAAAGTTCCTGCATCTTCTCAAACGTATACGGGGGACGTTCGAAAATATGAAAATGACTCAAGAATAAGGTACCCTTATTTTCCAAAATACACAAAAATGGTATTTGGAAACGTTGTTTCGAATTGAAAAGAGTTGTCAAATACGTAGTCATGGTAACTTCCTCCAAAAATATTTTTACTGGTTCTTCCAGTTTTTCCCTTACCACCCTGTATACTACGAAAAATGAGATACTACAAAGTTAATTTATTATCGGATACGGATGTACTGCCGAACTGTGCTTTTTTATGTTGGACACAAAAAAATGCTAGGTGAGTGAAATTCAAGTTCGACAGTGAAACCTTATCGTATCCGGTAATAAATTGACTTTATTTCATAATGTCCGGAAAATACGACTTTACGTCATTCATTTGAGTCCGGAAAGTGGAACATTACATCACAAGGCCGGAGAGTGGGAACATTACATCACAAGGCCGGAAAGTGGATGATTACATCACAAGGCCGGAAAGTGTTGCTAAACAACTGCTGAATAATAAGTTGGTGACACTGTAAGTCTATGTCAAATTCGAGGTTGTCAGGTTAGGTATTTCGTCAGTTTTGACACAGATTGACACAAAACCTAACCTGCTAACATCGAATTTGACAGACTTACAGTGCCACCAACATATTCATACGTTTGAATTTTCACAGTCGCCCCTGATGGACTTTTTCAATGAACATGTATAAAGTAGTATGAATTTTCAATTAACATGTATAAAGTAGTATGAAATAAAACATTGTACGATACACGGCCGTAAAATATTATTAAATTAGTAATTTTCCGGCCTTGTAACGTAAATTACTATTGAAGTACCTGATTTTTGATAACATACAGATACAGAGTGGTAAGAAAATAATTGTAGAAACCGGTGATTTTTTTCAAATTAAGTGGTTGTGACTTCATACTTGACACCTCTTTTCAATTAACTTTCCCGAATGCCATTTTTGTGTGTTTTGAAAAATAAAGATATTTTATTCTTGAGTCATTTTCATATTTCTGAACCTCCGCGTATACGAAACGAGAAATTTAAATTTTGGCAAGTGGGCATTTTGAGTTTGAGAAGATGCAGAGACTTTTATCAAGATTTTTTTCTGGTAAAAGGATAATAAGAGTTTTCCATGTGTCCAAATTTATGACAGTCACTGTATATGGATTGTTATCACTAACATGAAATTTAAAAAAAATGTTATTGGAACGAATTGTAGAGGTTTTAACGCCCATCTAGAATTAAATTGCTTGGACATGTGCATGCAGAGAGCAACAAGTGGGGATTCAACTAATACTCAGCCAACAAGTAGGTCAGTATTAATTAAAAGGCGGGTAAATTACGATAACAGCAATTTGTGCTTGTTCTATGTCACGACATCACAAACAGAACAATAAAAATGGAACGGTTCTTTTATTAATGGAAAAAAATATATTACACTTTTAGCAAGTGTTATGCGTGCCTATACTTGAGAAGAGGTTTTTAATGAACACTAAACCGTGTCTCAAGGGCGAATTGCTTAAGAAAAATGCAAAAGAAATTATTAGAGGTGATTTACTATGAATGCGGATTAAAAATATTCGTAGCCTGGCGGAAAAAATATATTCTCCCAAATATCTTTCAGAAATGTAAACAGGTGAAAGTCCGCAAGTGCAAAATCCAGCGAATAGGAAGACTGGGTAAATTTAAAATCGCAGTTATGGATTTCAGTTCAGGATTGAGCCGACGTGTGAACACGTGCATTGTCCTGCTGAAACAACTTCTTCTCACAGCATTTCGTACTGTTCACCTTAAATTTCTCACGAAAACTAAGCAGAGGGGCGATATAATACATCAAGAAACGCAAGCAATGATCTTGTTTGCCTTTGCTTTCGCCGGGTGTGGATACTCTCGTCGTTTCTAATATCTCGGTTGTTGATTCGACTCTGGAATGTGGTGGTGAACCCATGTTTCACCCACCGTCAAAAATCTGTCAATGCTTCAACATTCACGCGAAAGTTCGATTTGAATTCGTTTGTGTTTCGACTGAAAGAAGTCTCGCGTTTTTCTATACGAGATGTCTCAGTCGTTGCTGTCAACATTTCCTTAACTTCTCGTCGTTGCAGGCGTTCCGCTGCAGGAGTCGTCTTCACTGCTTACTCAATCACGCTTGGTCCACTTATTTTACCACAGCATATGCTGGGCAGATGTTCCAACTGTCTCTTAGATAATATATTCCCATGGATTTGCTTACGCGTTAACCCTTTCGTATACAGAAATTTTGTTGACTGCACGATGCTGAAATTTGTGCACTCACATAACTTAATGAAATGACAATAGAAAAATGAAACTTGCGACGATGATAAATAGTGATAAATGGCGATATTGTAACAGTCCTAGAAAATTCCCTGCCCTTTTCGCGATATATTTTTCTAAAGCTTTCGTGCATTGTCATTTCTCGAGTCTTTCGAGTTTTCTGGAAATGGCCAGTCTTCTACTCTTCCCCCTGTTGCCATCTAAGACGGAGACGTAGGCCAGAGGCTTGAAGAAGAGTATCATTTTCTTTTCCACAGTGGTCATCTCGCGTCTTGGCGAAATGGGAGCTTAATATTCCCATGGTTTTGATTGGATATTACTGACGCTGTCTTCCTCTCACGCCAGCACCTGCGAGGCCGATTACCACTTAAGGGTATGCGATAACGTTTTTATTTTCACGCGGTTTAACGTGGAGGAAATTTATTTAAAGGCTTTTTTCCTCTTCCATGAACGGCTTCGTGCTCCCTCCATTCTTCTTGATAAATTCGCTATTGTTGGATAACCCTTGAAAGATCCTGTAGTTGTTCCGCAGACGATGAAGGTCGCATGAAGCTAGGAACCGCCAAAGGTGTTATTACGTGGGGAGTGCAAGGTCAGGCGTTTTTCAGCACTTTCATATTCATTCATGTAAGGCGCACAGTCAACCGACTAGTAGCCGGGTTCAAATTCTTTTTAACGCCCTTAGCGTCCAGCGAAAGTGATAATTCTAATTAATAAAAATCTGGTGTGATACACGCACACAGCTTCCTTTTACAGTGATCTTACATTGATCCAAAAATTTGATTTTACATTTTTAAGCGTTTATCAAAAATTTTAAAAAATTACAAATTCTACAGAAACGGTACAAAATCGAGCGAAGAAACCCATTTTAGAAGTATTCAACTAGAAAATCACCTATCTCACATCAATACATTAAAAAAGTAATAAAAATGTAAAGTTTACAAAAAATCGTTAGAGCCGTTTTTGAAAAAATCGAAAAAATCTGAAAAATCACAAGAGTAAACACCTACTTCCGGTTATGCGATTTTCTTCAAAATATTGCTGTAGCATCTACTACATAGTACACAAAACTTATATATGAAGTTTCAACGTCATACCTCTTTTCGTTTTTGAGATATTCTGTTCACAGGCAGGCACACAGTCAGACAGACACACAGACAGACCGACACACAGACAGACCAATGAAAAAAAAATGTTTTTTGGGTTCAGGGGACTCGAAAACGTGAAGATCTGTTGAAAATTCAATTTCGAATTTTTGGGGTGAATCCAATACTTCCTTTATTGTAAAAGGAAGTAATAAATGCGCCAAGTTTTCTAGAAGCCTCTGCGATAAGCTACTGACTTCCACGAACGCAGTATAGCTTTAAATGTATGTATATTAATAATAACCCTCCGAGTTGTTTTGAATACAACGAACCCAGATTCATCTCATTAATAAATAAATTTGGTTTCATTTATATGCCACCAACAACTTTAATCATTTTGTTGTACTTGATGAACATTATATTCATTAAAGCCTTGGTACCTGAATTTTACTTCTAGTATTTTCTCTTATATGGTTCATCGATATCGTCTTGTTTCTTTTTATTGAGGGTTAGGTCTAATAGTTATTGAAATCATTTATCTAATCCGAATGACGACTACAATCGCCGAGAATTTTGAGCTAGTCTGGATCCATCAAAAAGTATAAAGGGCGTGTTACAAATATGGCACCGCTTACGTGGGGGACGACAGTATCAATATTAATAAATAAAAAGCATCATTGTTTTCTACAGAGGATGTGACGAATTCAATCCAAGCGTATGTTTCGTTTTAACAAAGCACCTTGAATTGTTCTGCATTCGTCAGAAAAATAGTCAAATTCGAGATTACCTTTGATGGAAGGAGCTAACTATAGCTTTATACAAATCATAAGCGCCATTTTAGTTAATTTATGGATTTACTTTAACCTTATTTTGTAAGAAACTGCTAGTATTATGCAATATGCGATGGATTTAACGTGCTTTAGCATCAATCTTATATATATTTCTAAAAGTCCTGACTGACTGACTCATCAACGCCCAGCCCAAACCCTTGGACCTAGAAAGCTGAAATTTTGCACAGAGGTTCCCTTTATGATGTATACAAGGAATAAGGAAGGATATTTCGAAATTCAAGGGGTAAAATGGGGGTTCCAATTTTGTATGGAAAAATAATATTAAATAGACATTTCGACTTGAAACTTCGTAGGAGTACTCCTAAAAACAAATAAGCAAACACGTATTTTGTGATTTTCCGAAAATCAACCCCTTAGGGGGTGAAATGGGGTAAGTAAGCCTAAAAATCGATATGGGTGTCGTTATTGAGGTTTATTGGGACGTTGATTGCGAAAATGGCATTTATTTTTAAGTCCAAGACGGTGAACATGACATAAGGGAAGAAACGGGACGGGACGGGACTAGACTGGACGGAACGGGACAGACTGGACGGGACGGGACTGAGCGGGACGGGACTGGACGGGAAGGGAAGGGACGGAACGGGACGGGACGGGACGGGGCAAAGCGAGACGGGGCGGGGCGGGGCGGGACGGACGGGACGGAAAGGGAAGGAAAAAGATGGGATGGAAGGGGAGGGGATGGGATGGAAGAGGAGGGGCGGGACGGGACGGGAAGGGACGGGACTGGACGGGAGGGAAAGGGGCGGGACGGGACGGGAAGGGTCGAGACGGGGCGGGGCGGCTCGGAACATTATTTAATACACAAATAACGAACCTCGCGCGAACGAAGTCGCGGGTAAAAGCTAGTAGTTTATAAACATTACTGCTGTTTATGTAAAATGCCCTAGCATGGCCTACCGCGAATTTTCGAAAGTTTTAGGTATGTATTTTGGGAATTACACATTTTTGCTGTAAACAATACTTTTGGTTGGCATTATATTAATTTCATGATCATTCTCGTCTCAAGAAAACTTACACTGTTACATTTTCGTTATAAAGGCTAAAGCATGCAAATGTCAACAATGTCAACAACAGAGAGACTTACCGACGGTTACAGTGTACTCCATTTTTGCTAAAATGGCAACCTGGTCGGGCTTCGCCGGCGTCTGAAGGTACAGCATCCAAAACACAAGAAAAGTAACCCCAAAGAAAATATACGCACATCTTCGGTTTGTGGCAGTAGGTTTCTTCCGTGTTACCATTCTTTGGGTTTCGCGAACTTCGTTCTCTTTCTGCAACAAAATGCTAGTGTGAGAATCTCGTGTCTGAAAGGGGATATTAATTACGATTAAATGCATGCGAGGGGTGTATCCTTGCGTGGTCAATGTTTGCAGAGATATTGTAAGATATGTTACTTGTCGCTCGGTAGACTAAACAGTCTGCAAAAAGGGTAAACGATATTCGTGAGACGGTGCAATTTAGCTTAACAGTAAATTGTATCTGCTTATTCATTATTTTTCTCAGCAAGCAACTGACAGTACTGGTAGATAACAATCCCTCTGCCGATTGCAGTGATAGTTGATATTATCAATTTCTTTCAGTATGGAATGTGCAATATATTCTGCTACTTTCATTAAAAAATTGATCTCTTCCTGTACATTCGTTCAACGTCTTAGCACTGTCCAGTAGAAATGGTAGAATCGCCGTAGAGCGGGTGGTTCGTCGGGAATTATACGAAGAAGAATAAAAATGAAAATATTGTAAAATATGTGTTTTTTTTATTTTGCTCCATGCTGTAGCAACTTTACTATGAATTTAAATCCCACAAACTATATACTTATGAACAGGCCAGTTTTACTTAAAAAATTGTTTAGATTTTTTAGTTTTTTTTGTAAAACAAATAGTTTTTTACAAAGAATAAAATGCATTATGGGTTGCCGCAGGGCCGGCGCTAGACTTTTTGCCGCTACAGGCAAGATTTTTTTGCCGCCCTAGTGATAAAAGAAAAAACGGATTTTTTTGTATGTACTATAAAAAATAAATAATACGAGTACAATATTAGTACAAAGATATATTAATTATTCATTCGTAAATATAATATTAAAAAATCTGGTGTGATACACTCACATAACTTCCTTTTACAGTTATCTTATAATTAGGCAAAAATTTTATTTTTAATTTTTCAAAAATTTTCAAAAATTGCAAATTCTACAAAAACGGTACAAAATAGAGCCTTAGATCAAGAGACAAATTTTATTTAGGATTTTAAGCTGAATTCAAAAACGGAATAATATATCGGGTGTTCTACTTAAAATAGGAGTTAATACAATAAATAGAAAAAAACAAACAAAAGAAACCCCATTTTAGAGGTATTCAACTGGAAAATCACCTATCTCACATCAATACACATTAAAAATGTAATAAGAATGTAAAGTTTCAAAAAAATCGAAAAAAACTGAAAAATCACAAGAATAAACGCCTACTTCCGGTTATGCGATTTTCTTCAAAAGCTTGCTGTCGCATCTACATAGTACACAAAACTTATATATGAAGTTTTAACGCCACACCTCTTTTCGTTTTTGAGATATTCTGTTCATAGACAGACCAATGAACAAAAATATGTTTTTTTTATTATACCTGCATCAGAATCGCCGTTTAAAGCACGCCTGAGCGTGCGAAAACAGGCGATTAAAGCACACCGAGCTTTAAAGGTTCTCAAGGAAACAAGGTATATACAGGGTGTCCGGCGGCAAATTTTCTTTTTTAACTTGAAATAAAATTTTTATTTCTTAAAATATTTTATTGAACAAAATTACAAAATAAACCTCAATCTTTGGGAAATTATTTGTGAAACACATCCGCCAAATGACGCACGCCCCTCACGTCGTACAACTTCTTCCAAATCGAACTGAAAATTGCGCATCACACGCATAAGCATAGCACGTGTAATTCCACGAATTTGTCGGGTGATGTTCTGCTGTAACACATCCAAAGTGAGTGGTGCATTTTGAGATCAAAGGGGGGGGGGGATTTAGAGTCCCTCTCTTAGAAATGATGCGATTCGGTAAAAGTTGGCAAAGCCATTACGATATTCGTGGTATGAGGAGTGGCCCTATCTTGCATAAACCATATGTCTTGACCTCGGTTAAACATTACCCGACGACGAAGAGAAGCCCACAGAAAGTTACTGATCATTTCCAGGTATCGTTCTAACTTTTCCCGAATTGATGCAATTTTTAAGAGAGGGACTCTAAATTAGCCTCCCCGAAGCTCGGATTTAACTCCATTGGACTTTTTTTGTGGGGATATCTCAAATCAAAAGTCTACGAGAATGCACCAGCCACTGTGGAACTGTGTTAAAGCAGAACATCACCTGAAAAATTCCTGGAATTACACATGCTACGCCTATGCGTGTGATGCGCAATTTTCAAGTTCGTTTGGAAGAAGTGGTACGACGTGAGGGGCGTTATTTGGTGGATGTGCTGTTTCACAAATAATTTCCCAAAAATTGAGGTTTATTTTGTAATTTTTTCCAATAAAATATTTTAAGAAATAAAAAATTTATTTCAAGTTTAAAAAGAAAATTTGCCGCCGGACACCCGTTAGGTAACATTATAATTTCATCGCTATCTTTATTTTGCTGACACGACTGAATGCAACAACGGACGTGGACGCGACAAAAACGTAAAAAATTCTCGTAACTATAGTGGCAATATTATTATGCCCTCTCGATTTATCACGACAAAAGTTATTTCTAAGTCTTTAGTGCTTAATTTATTTCCAGTATTGCAGGTAGAATAAAAAATAGCTTAAAGTATTCGTGGATAACTGGTCTTTAAAACACTTGCTCTATTTCGAGAACTCCGGCTACGTCGTCGTGCTCGAAAACTCGCGCGTGTTTTAAAGACCTTGTTATCCACTAATACGTTAATATACTATTTTGGTTCAGGGGACTCTAAAACGTGAAGATATGGTGAAAACTCAAATTCGAATTTTTGGGGTGAATCCAATACTTCCTTTATTGTAAAAGAAAGTAAAAAAGTCACATTAGTAATAAAAATTACCACTAACAATAATAAAGATTAAATGAAACAATAATAATCACAACAATTATACGTATAGCAAAAAGTTTAAAATCTTTTTCTTGTTTTTATGTTTGTGAAATCTCGAAGTATATCTTCTTTGTCTACTGCTCCATTTTCAATGGACAAAATAGATAGCCCAGATAGTCGGTTTTGAGTCATGGATGACCTAAGGTAGTTTTTTATCAACTTAAGACGTGAAAAACTCCTTTCTCCGCTAGCGACACTAACTGGTATTGTTAATAATATTTTTAAAGCAATATGTAAATTTGGATAAATTGGTACTAATTCATTGCGTAATATATATTTCAAAACATCGTTCGGGTCATCTGATGGTTTCAGCAAACTTGAAATGAATATTAATTCTTCTGACAGCTGAATACCTTATCATCGCTAAAGCTCAGTATAATTTCTAAATCCTTACAATACTTTAAACTATCTTCTTTCTTCCATGTAGTTAATTTTGAAATAGAATGTAAGAAGCCAAATGTATTTTTATAATTTGATAGCTGTCGAAAACGTTCTTCTATTGAGTGTATAGCAACGTCTAACAAATTAAAATAAACTTCAATTTTACATTTTTCTTTTAAATCTTCCATTAGGTCATCATTCGCTTCGTATTCAAAATTGCGTTTTTGTTTTTTAATTCGCACTTCCTCGAATTTGGGTACCAAATCAATTATATCTGCTAATTCCCGAGCAGTAATAAAAAGGTTCTGGAACTCTTGGTCAGTTCTGAGCTTTTTCAAATAATTAAGAACGGACTCAATTTTTTCTACTGCGACAACAATAGAAAGTGTTGTATTCTGCATTAGAAGATTCACTTTATTAACTTCTAATAACACATTATACCAAAGTACTGCGGTGCAAATAAATTGATGATTTTTCAATTTTTGTGCCAAATTTTTTGCGTCAACCTTCATTTAAAAATATTTTCCCCTCATTTTTATTTTAAACATTCCGGAGGAGTAGCAATGTCGGTCGCCCCGCGAAATCAAATTCACCCCAGTTTACGGTAATTTTGAAAAAACCGATTATTAGAGGTTACTAGGAAAGATCCATTTCAACGATTTTTCGATTTTTGAATTTTCGGGTTTGTATGTAAATATTAAAAGCACGAGGGCCGCCTCCGGCCGCCCTCTTAAATGTGCCGCTACAGGCGGCCGCCTGCTCTGCCTGTGCTTAACGCCGGCACTAGGCTTGCCAACTCTTATTCACGGATATGCGGGAAACCAGAAATTAATATGCGGGACTTGGCCAAAAAAAGCGGGACTTGCCTACAAATGTACAGAAATGAGAGAAAAACAATTGTAATAATTTTTTTATCAGTTTTATTTAAAATTTGAAATAAACTTTGAGAAAATTCTTCGCTATTACAAAGTAATCGTAACAAAAAATTTGAATACGAATCAGTAAATAAATACTTTGCTCAAACAAGTTCAAAATTAGTTTTTGTTTTTGAAAGAGTACTTGGCACATTTGAGCAATTTTTTATTCTTCAAAACGTAATCATAAAAATCTTTGCAATTGTACTGAAAGTCAATTTTTACTTGCAGTTCTGCCTTTACATGTTCAACACTCAGTCTATTTCTTGAATCAGTCCATGCGTTTCCACAAAGTGAAGATTCCCTCTCAACAGCGGCGTTAGCACATGGAATGAACACAATAAATTTGAAAATCTTTAATAAGTTCGGTGTATTCGAATGCTGAAATAGTTCATGCCAAGCTTCATAAATTGATTTTTTTTTCATTTGACTGTGGTGTTTGTTACGTTCCTTAGTAATTTTATTTACAGTTTCCTTAACACTGCAAAACTATGAGTTTGGTGAGTGATAATTTTTCACAACACATAGAGAGATTCTTGTAATTAAATGTATTTTCCAAAGCAAATATTCGCATTATTTCCAAATTATTCTCTTCCGAAAAATCAAAGTGATCGTCCAGGTAT
Source organism: Agriotes lineatus (assembly GCA_940337035.1). NCBI lineage: Eukaryota > Metazoa > Arthropoda > Insecta > Coleoptera > Elateridae > Agriotes > Agriotes lineatus. Next base: position 144,656,125 of record OW679196.1, on the reverse strand, counting down.
TTGAATGCATTTTTGTACCATGTAATCAAAATAATTTTGATGGACTCTTGTTCATCAATTGTGAAACTGGTTAGGGCATTTGCGCAAATAAAACCAAAGATTTTGTCGTTCATTTGAAGCGAACGCGTGTATTACACTGTGGTGTGACTCACATACAGTGTGTGTCACACTCATTCGGCGGGCGGCGCGGGCTTTACTATAAAGCGGGACAAGTAGCGTCCCGCAGACATGTATCACGGGACGCATTATTTGAGACGTGGAAACGGGACGTCCCGCCTCACGCGGGACGGTTGGCAACCCTAGCCGGCACTGTGGGTTGCTATTGCTAATAATTCTTTTATTGGTAGAAAAGTCTGCCATTTTCCTTTGAATATCCTTTCCTAGTTTTTAGTAAAATAACAAAAATCAAAATTTAACCCTCCTCTAATATCTCCATAAAGGTTGAAAATTGAATCTATGTTTGTATGAATTCTTTGTCAATTTGTGAAGTAAAATCCGCCATTAAAGTGTGCCCAAGCATTTCAGTTATAAGTATCCTATTATACAGTATCCTGCAACGATGAGGTAGAGGAAGATATTTCTAAAACTAAGAGAATTACATAAAATATGCTTATAATGCTTATATAAAAGTTGCAGGTACTAAAATGCACATTAGGAAAATGTTTTTATTGTACTTGGTAGTTCACAAAAGTGTAGCGAACCAAACTTACTCTTTTTTTATTAGAATACACTATAGTTAAGTAGCTATAACTTAAAGTTGTATGGATCTAAAGTTAACGGTTTTGGAGATAACGATTTTATTTGAAAAACTACTTAATTTCAAGCGGTTCATAAATTAACAGAAAAGATTGAATAGACACGTTACCAAAAAATTATGTTTTTTGTGAATTACTTTACGCGTGAGAAACAGTGCCTTTGAGAAGTATTGATGCTATACAGAGTGCTCAAAGCTTGCAAATTTAATAATTTAGAATTTGTTGAACGGAACAACCTGTATATCTCTATGTTTTTGAAAACCCCTTCTAATGAACTTTTTTCTGATTCTTCTGTTGATTGTATTAGTATATGCGATTTAAAACATGGAAAACAATTTTAACTTTGCTTTATACACAGTGGGAAAAAAACGGTACAGATTTTATAGCGCCGTATATTCGTAGGTCGCTAATATCTTACTATACCGTCGAAAAGCTCAATCTTTATAGATGGAAATAAAGCACTTTAATTCCAAACACATAGTACCAATTCAAAGTCGTCCGTGGTTAGGGTTTCCAAGTCCCGGGACCAAAAATGTTTTCGGGACTCACTCAAGTCCCGGGACTAGTCCCGAAGATCTCGAAAATGGTCCCGAAAGGGAAATAGTGTTCAGGTGAAATTTCCGAATGAAATTTCCAAAGAAAAGCAAGTGTTTTAAGTTAAATAAAGTATTTCTGTGCTGATAATCTGCATTGGGGGGGTTGGGCTCGTCTAAAACTTTGCTTTCTTCTGATACTAATAATGTATGTCGCTCTTCATCTTTTGGTTTTGTTTGAACTGCAAAGTGCTTGTGTAATCCTTTCGTCAAGCTGCCTTTGCCAATTGTTTATCTTCAATATAGAAAATTGTTGCTATATTGATTTCAAGTTGTTATTTTTTTAATGTAGAATGAAGGTAGGCAAATTGAAATTCATTCTAATTGAAACGCTTTAGCAGACAAATAACAAACACATTTCAAACTCAAGAATATATACTATTCAGCTTCTTGGAACGTAATTTTAAAAGTCTACAAATTTAGTTACCTTACTGTTACTACGTACGCACACGAAGAAAAGATAAATACATAAATAGAAGAAGATATGCAAATGTGGCTGAAACAACACACAGGTTTAATTGTAACCTACCGAAAACAATACTCCTCTCGCCTACGTAAAACGCAAATAATGCAGAATGTACAAGAGGCATGAGTAATACGCCGGACGCCAGTGAATACCCGTCCTAATTCTCTGATATCGAGTATACGCACGCGTTGACGTGGTCCCGGGACTTCGCCTGGGCTGGCTGTGGTCCCGAGACTCGTTTTTTGTGGTAGAAACCCTTTTCGTGGTTAAATAAAGCCATGCAAAAATGCTGTTTTTAATGAAATTATTATTTAGAACTTAAGGAAATACAACAGTAATATGAAATACATACTATTTAAATAATTATTAAATATGCTGTCTGAAACAATGGTTCAATATGCCCACAATTTTTATCAACAATCACGTGCAACTATCTCGACAAGTACCCAAGCAGCTTCTCAGGCAGCTGAATCCAATACTGAATTATGCGTACCTACTATTTTTTACAGGACTTCCAATTAATCAAAAACGAAAACTAAAATCACAGATACCAAGTGTGGTTGACCAAACAAATAAAACAAAAGACATTACCTACTAGTTTTGTTGCAGATTTAATATCACATTATTAAAAGCTCCCGTTTTCGCATGGCCTTCATTAAAGTGAAATAAAATCGAATTGAACCGTTGTATTATTGCAAATAAAATATATTTTCAATCTCCAAACTAAGCATGTCGTTTTTCTAAGAAATATTAATTTGAATTCACTAATTATTATGGAAATATCAGTATTTATGTATCGTTTTTTTGGCTCACTGTGTGGATACCTAATGATAACAAATACCTTAAAAATAATTATTTAATCACTTGAATTCTCCAAACACAACAAAAAACGAAGTTCGAAAATAGAAATTCAACCAAAAATCGACATCACTAGTCCCTCGGCATTCCGTTCCTCTACGCTCAAAAAGGGTCGGACCAACAAAAATAAACGGGGGAATTCCGGGTAGTATATACGTATCTTATGCAGACGCATAATAAAGTGTAGATTATCACATCGTGTATTCGGACACCACAGATTGAATTATAATGCGTCTACACTTTACACAAGCACCCTGAACAGTTGTGATGCTGTATTATCAATAACAGAGGCGTATTAATGGGTTATCATATTACTCAGACCATGTGGGTTCTGGTGACATCCCATACACGCCATTGATAAGAAAATTAATCTTTTAATCGCGGTTCTACTTAGTTATGGTTATATAGCATTACTCGTCTTCATGCCGCTAGCAGAATTAAAAACAGATCAAACCAGTTCGATGTAGAAGTTGGAAGCGTAAGTAATTATAACTCTGTACACAAAATAAAGTTGTTTTTTTTCTAATTCACTAAATGAGTCCATAATAAACGCAGTCCGAACGGTAATTTCGAGAGTTCAAATAGAGTACAAGCAGAGCTGGGCAGTAATTAATTACTTTTTAATTAAATTACTAATTAAATTCCTTTTTGTGTATTTGCCTTGAAATTGAATTACTTTTCAAAATGCGGTAATTGTAATTGGGAATTGCCATTTTTGTTAAAAAGTACTTGAAAATTACTTTTTGAAAGTAATTAATTACTACATTCAATTACTCAATTACTTTTGTGTAATTAAATTACTCTAAAGTATTTAAATTACTTTACAAGTATTTGAATTACCTGTGGTAATTAAAATTACTCGAGGTAATTGAATTACTTTGTGGTATTTCAATTACTGAATTACTGACCTCGATTGGGTGCCAAATCTCCAGAACGCAAAAAATAAGATAAGTTACATATTAAGCAAACCGCAATAGGGTTTCCCCGCCCAATAGAAGCCTAATTTATCTGGCGAGACGAAACCAGCAACTATCGCATTTTGTACGTCGCGTTAGGAGCAGTGTTGCCAGATTTGGGGACAAGTTCCTAATTCTAGGGGATCTGAAGAGGCTGTTAACAACAAACTTTAGTAAATCAAATTGATACTTGCTTTTAGAATAAATGTGTACAACACGTTATTGATATTGAAAATTCTTATTCGTGCAACATAGAAGTTTCCCCATTAATAGTAAATGTTAATGACGAAAGCGATACTTCAGATTTTGCCGAATACAGTGACGACTAACCTTTTTTTTAATATAATTTCGTTTTTCTTCGGTGTTTGTTACTATTTTACTATGCATTAGCTTTATTCAATTATCTGTTACATACATATTATATACTGCCAAGTGCCATTGTAGGATTTTCTCGTATGCCTTGCATTTATTTCAGAGTTTAGGGATACGGAAAGTTCGTTTCCCACATTTCGTTCTCCACATTTCGTACCCCACATTTCGTTCCGGGGATATTCCGTCTCCCCACATCTCGTACCCGGAAACTTCGTTCCCGAGCGAGCTCAATTTGTTTCCTAGATTACAAGGTGTTGAAAAACGAGTGCAGCGATCGGAATACATTTAGAAAATTAAAGATATTTTAATTAATTTATATTATAATAACAAAATAAATTGCATTTATTAAAAATGACGGTTTAATCTGAGTACGTATCTTCCTGATATTTTTTATAGGGCCGTAATTTCTCATTCTGAACAACTTTTCTTTGTAATATTTTGCCGTATCATGAACAAAAAGGGTAGTTTACCTGAAAAGAAAATATTTTTTGCTTAACTGTCAAGGCCGACTTGTTTTTGAAAAACTGAAAATGTTCTTTAAATTCTCTACAAACCAAGCAGAAATTATAATTCCTATAACATTTTTATGTAAAACCAAAGAGCATATGCTCTTTGGTAAAACTACAAATAAAATTTAGTTCCCTCTTGTAAACTCAATCCGGGGACATACTGTATATAGTTCCTATCAGTTTATTATAATAAATAAATTAATTAATATATCTTTCATTTTCTAACTGTATTCCGATCGCTGCACTCGTTTTTCAACGCCTTGTAATCTAGGAGACAAACTGAGCGCGCTCGGGAACGAAGTTTCCGGGTACGAGATGTGGGGAGACGAAATATCCCCAGAACGAAATGTGGGGTACGAAATGTGGAGAACGAACTTTCCGCAAACCCAGAGTTTAATAATACAAAACTATTTATAATTACAGTGGCAAAATAACAGACCAAATATTTAAGGTTACGTTCTATTTGTCATTAGTGTCTTGTCAGGTTAAAATATTTTGGTTTTCTGATTTAATAATACACATGCCTCTTAAAATTTCATAGCTAACTATCAAAATATTTTTTCACTATTTTCATAGGCGAACTATACATGTTAGTGTTTGGACTTGTGAAAGAATAAGTATCCTCAATTATGTCAATTTACCTGTCTTTTGTTTTCATAAAGTTTAAGTAGTTGGAATGGTAACATCTTTTATTGTTGATACGATCTCGTTAGATAAAACATTCTTTGTTTTCATAGTTTGTAGCTGTTTTTGTATCTGCTGTACAAATTCTTATTTCAATCAGCGGTTTTCAACTAGGTGTATCAGTCACCTGCCAACTTTCAACAGTCCCTGATCAACACCAAATTGATATTTTATTTTAAAATTTCAAGTTACCTAATACATTTTTTATAGCTATTTGTATTACTAGGGAGTAAAATGTATAATTCCCTCCCGCGCATGTAGTTTAATTCTTCAACGTTAGCGAGAACAGTACCTAATCAATTGTAATCATGCAAGGGAGGAATTTACGTTTTACTCCAGAGTTATACATTCAACACTTTTACATTTTATGATGTGACAATCTCTTCAGCTGCATTCAAAAATACTTAAATATGAAAACCAGGAGGTTAGTTGATTTATTATTAATCGCATTGCCTCCCGTCTCTAATGGCTATGGAGTCAATGTATTATATTCCCTCCCACTGCCATTGGAAACCGACCAGGGAACCAAACGTATATTTTAGGGAAACCCCTAACAGGCGACAAAAAATGTTACTTTCGTATATAGGGGTACAAAATATTTTCTAACTGAGCCAACAAAAAATACTCAAGTTGCGCTAATTGAATCACCACGTAGTGTTATACAAAATCTAAATAGACATTTGCTGTCAAACAAATAAAAAATCCAATGCTCCACCCTGTATACTTAGGTGATTTACATATTTTCGTCATTCAGCTTCATGCTAGGCGTATTTAATAGTACATTGTTCTACAAGTGTAAGTGTAAGTTTTTCAACGTTTAATTTAAGAGCTAGCGATGCAAAACGAGTGGATTAATTTATTACGAACATGGAAAAATTACTTTTATAACATATTCAGCGTGCTATTTTTTCTAATATAATTACAAAATGTAGCCAAAATGAAATTCGACATTTGTTCATATTTAAAAAAATTATTTTTTTTAAATCGGCAATGAAGAACGTCGAAATCGTCAAACAAAATACGAGAAATGGGCAGTGAAGTAGTCCATTGTTTTACGACTTTTTGTAGGCGGCTGGGCGATAGGTAAACGTCAACCGACATCAACATAACCTACAAAAGTTGATTAAAATGTTGTAATTTCACGATTTAAAAAAACAATGTACCCCACGGCACTGGAAGTTCCTTTTTATCCCTCATGTGGTTTATTTGCTTTGGCCCTGCGGGCCTCGGCAACTAAATCCGCAATCGTGATAAAAAGCTCAACTTCAATGATAACCTATGTGGAAACTAATATAAAAAAATATATGCGTTTGAACTTTCAAGTCCCTATACCTTCTTACTGAAGGGACTTTGTACTAAGGTATATTAGGTTTAATCGGTTTATTATAATCAAAGGAATCTATGCGAAATCGGTGTCGCTTTTTTTTTGGGACACCCTGTATGTATAATTGTTATCTTTGAATTTATTTATTTACTTACATCTTACTTCAAAACAAACTTAAAACTTTTGGTTTTGGTGAACGGTGCATGTAGCTAGAAGATTTTATTATCAAAAAACCTTCAAGAGTGATAAAGTATTAGGTTACTATAACTAACAAAACATAAAAATTAAGCATTTTTAGAATACGATTACGAATCGACACAACACTAATGATAGTTGCAACTTGCAAGAAGGTTCTACTAAATAAAACTACGTATATGACAATAATTTTTATTGAAAGTAATTAAAAAAGTAATTGATGTTGTACAATTACAATTACTAAGTAATTGGTAATTGAATTACTATTTCCTGTGAGTAATTGAATCTCTGGTAATTAAATTACTTCATTGGGCTGTAATTGGTAATTAGTAATTAATTACTACTAAAAGTAATTTGCCCAGCTCTGAGTACAAGCAACAAAGACCAGCTATCCATACCAATGAAACCACTGTCAACGCACAGTCACAGTCACGAAGGCTCAAAACTAGTCCAACACCTAAAAAAATCCAAGGAACATCAGAGCCAAGGCAAAAGTCGAGGGAACCGCTGATTAGGATTTCAAAATTAGGACGCTCCAGGAGTCAACGTTTCTCTTCAAAGAAAAGTTCCAACAACTGTGAGTATTGGTACAGCTGCGGAAACATAAAGCGGGACACTAAAATTTGCCGTAGTTAAATTGTCTAAATGAACTCATTGTTGATGTTATCCCAAGCTGCTTATATTGCATTAACCAGTTCATTTGGTTCACTGGCACATGATAGATAGGATTTCATAAACAATTAGGAAGCCAAAATTAGAGTATTCAAATAGTGAAAAATGGCGCTATAGAACCTGTCCCGGTTTATGTTTCCGCGACTGTACATAAAAAGAAAATTGTCCACGTAGAGAAGGCAGATTAAGACTGTGCTGTGATAAATTCTTGTAGGAAAAAAACCCACTAACATAAAGAGGGAATAAAATAAGTAATTTTATTAAATTAGAGAAAATAACAAGAAAATAATAACTTGTAATAAGTTTTGGCACTTGACAAAAAGATATTTTCTAGCAAAGTGTAGTAAAATTACTACTCCAGTTCAAGCACAAGTACAACCCGCAATTCCACTTGCAGTTTGCAGAACAAGCAATTGCTGCTGCAAGGCATTATGGAGATATTTTACCTAAATGTGAAGGTAAAATAGACTCTTTAGATTCATTTTTCTGGAAAATTGATCAATATTATAACATACATATACAGTCTGTTCTATAAAAAAGGCCCCGCCTTCTAGCTACTTTATTATTTATTTTAGACCCAATAAACCTGATATCAAATCAAATGACACATAAAAACCAACATTTTAACACAATCAACAAATTTTTATCTTCAATTGTTTCAGAGTGGTGACGTCACGTGCAATTTTTTTAAATGACACTGTATATATTTTTTGACATTTTCTGGTAGAGGTTTTTTTTCTCTTTTCAACAATATAAATATTTCATGCACTTGCATAATAGCTATTTATGCAACAAGTGCTAAAAGTCGACGTTTATGCACGAGACATGAAAATTATGAAACGAAGCCGAAGGCTGAGTTTCATAACATGTCTCGCGCATAAACGACTTTTAGCACGCGTTACATACAATATTTTATCTACGACCTTAATTTTACCGTTATTAATCCATAAATATCGATTTAAGAAAGGTTCGCATCTGCGACGCTTTTAATTTATGGCATAATGAATAGTAGGCTACGCCGCGGTGGCGATTGTTTGGCCACGCCCGTGCTGTCAATGTGAGTTACGAAATGTAATTATTGATACTCCACATATGACTGTATTCATTACATAACGCTTTAATTATTTCAAAAACGCTTTACCTGTAACGCAAGAAGCAACTAGAATAGCTTTACAACTTCACTTGCAGTTCGAAATTGTAGTTTTAAACCTCGCTTCACTTTTAGCACATGTGCTAAAAGTAAACAGCTGATTTCTTTAAACACGGTAAACTATAAATCGTCACTTTTAGTGAAACAAGCTAGCGCTAAAAGGCCTACTTTTAGTAGTGGTCGTAGATAAAAAAAATTTCGTGAAAAATTACAAAAACTTTTTCACAGTGGGAGGCCATGTACAAAACTGTAAACAAAAGTGTAACTCAGAAAAACAAAACAAATAGTAGCCAAACGCTTTAACTATCAGATTTCAGAATAATCTCAAGTGTTTATTGTTTTGTTTTTCTGAGTTACACTTTTGTTTATAGTTTTGTATGGTGGCCTCCCACCGATAAAAAAGTTTTTTAATTTTTCTCGAAAATTTTCTTATGTAAGGGCATAAAATATTTATATTGTTGAAAAGAGAAAAAAAACCTCTACCAGAAAATGTAAAAAAATATAAACAGTGTCATTTAAAAAAATTGCACGTGACGTTACTACTCTGAAACAATTGAAGATAAAAATTTTTTGATAGTGTTAAAATGTAGGTTTTTATGTGCCATTTGATTTGATATAAGGTATATTGGGTCTAAAATAAATAATAAAGTAGCTAGAAGGCGGGGCCTTTTTTATAGAACAGACGGTATGGAACTACTAATGATCCAATAATAACTAATTACGTGTTTTGCCTCATTTATAGTAAATTAACAGGATAAGCAAATGAACATTTATCAGTTAGGTAAGATATTAAAAAGTGGCCGGGTCTTAAAGCATTATTACAAATTAAATATGGTGATTATGTGAAGCCGCGTAGCGCAGTTGGGTATCAGCTAGGTTTACATTAAGCAAGTCGTCGGTTGGAATCCCGTGGGAGCCGGAATCTTTCTGCAGCCTTGGCGATTGGAATCGGGCTCGGTGAGACCATTCACAGTTGGGCACCAAATTAACTGTGCTCTACTCAGTACCACAGACCCAAGAGATAAAGTAACAGGGTCAACACATCACCATGACACACACCGCACACAATGGTTGCTGCGCAAGCACAGAAGACGCGCTCCAACTTTGTATCCCGAATCCGGGACAAGTTGAGCACTGTACCGCCAGATGCAAGCGCATAAAGCACCAGCCTCTCCACCGCAAGGTAAAATGAGGTTATTGATAATACATACATACATACATGCATATAAATATGGTGATTATACAGACAAGACAATTTTAACACAATTTAGCGCCAGCTCGAGCTCGAGCTCCTGCGCGAGCATAAGCTCAAGCTCTAAGAATTTAAAAATAGTTTATAACGAGGCACTACCCGATTTTATTGAAAAAAATCAAAAAGATGGAAAATTGGAATTGAAGTTCTGTATAATAATGATCCCCCTTTACTTCAAACAATTTTGGATGTACAGTTACGGCCAAATAAAACCGGGCAGTACTTTACTCTATTGTGAATTGGTATTAAATCACATAAAAATTAAAAATGACATATTAAGGATCCAAATTGTCAAGGTACTTACTGTCAAGTACAAGCCTGATTTACCAAAATTTATGAAAATGACATAGATTGTCAAAATGGTGGTCGTTTTTATTTGGCCGTAACCGTACACGAAAAGAAAACCTTGGCTGAAACAGTAGGCGTAATTTGAGTTAATGTTACCAAACATTGAAATCGAGTCAAGAAAATGAAAAAGGGAAATCTTCAAAGTTCAGTAGAAAATACTTTAGGCAAAATGCAGAAGATAAATAAATGGACGAAACATGTAACAAATAAAAAACAACATCGGAACTGTAAATCTAATAATTATGCTTACGGCAATAGGAATAATAAATATTATGGAGAAACGAATTCAAGGAAAATAAATGTTTCAATCTAACGGATATTTTAGTCGTACTAATGCAGAAAATAATCAACATACCCCGATGTCAGTAATGTTCGAAATCCATTCATACATGTTAAATAATAATATGAGAACACATTAGTATAGAACGGATAATGTGCAGCACACGAAACCTTTAGTTAACGTAGTTCAAATAGCAGCACTGGCCCGGCGGATTTATATGACGAAAGCGATTTTAATAATTTTGAAGCAGACAATTGTGCGTTAGAAGTTGAGAATCGTGAAGAAAATTTATCAGAAGAAGGATTAATAGAAAATATCCAAAATTTTCATATCACAGCCTCCGCAAAGTAAAAGGAAAAATTATCGAATTTTTAATTACTGGCAGTTTAAATTACAAATGCAAATTAAAACTTTTAACAAATACCGGAGCAACTAATTCGGTAATGAATTCAGAAATAGCTCATCCTTGGCCCAGAGAAAAAATATATTCAGAAGAATTTATATCCAAGTCGATACTTGCCGAAATTACCAAAAATTAACGTTTACGGATAGAATTATTCAAGAAACTCAAAAAAAATAAATTTTTCGTAACCAAATTCCATGACTGTTTTGATGCGTTGATAGGCTGAGAACGTTTAAAAGAAATGAAAGCTCATATAGCTTATGAATTAGAAATTATGTATTACATAATAAACCTTATGAACTAAGAAATTATAGGACACCGAAAAGGAATCAAGAAGCATTAGGCGAAAACGTAAAATATTTCGCACTATGATAAAGAAAAGAACTGTACCGATTCCTTCACAATACATACGTAATTTAGTAATCCCTGAAACTATTACAACCTTAAAAATTATCATTGGGAATTACCGTGTCAAGACACTGTCAATATTAGAGTAGTTTCAAACAAAATTTAAATAAAGCTCAAAATATTATGAGATACAAATAGATGTCTGTAATATATAATTGGTTCAAAAAACTAAAATAAAGCAGGAAAAGTTAGAAGATAACCTAATACATCTTTTGAAACACCTAGATTATTAAAGATAAGATGGGATGCAACAATTATGTAGGAAGTATATTGACGTATTTTATAAAGAGGGAGATATTTTAACGTTTAGTAATATCACCAAGCATAAGATTCCATTAAATTCGGGTATCCCAATTTTTACGAAGCCTCATAGATTCCCTTATACTCAAAGAAGAGAATTACAAAATCAAATAATGGATTTAAAAACCAAAATATAATAGAAGAAAATGATTCACCTTACAGTTCACCAGCTTTCCTAGTTTCAAATAAACCTGATAAAAATAACAAAATAACACATCGTATGGTAGTAGATTTTCGAAAACGAAATCAAATCACTATAGGAGATAAATACCCAATACCAAACATCAGCACTATATCAGATTTACTAGGAGGATCGAACTACTTCTCAAAACTTGATTTAAAAAGTGGCTATCGCCAAATTGAAATAAAACCAGAAGATAGACACAAAACGGCTTTTTCAACAAATGAAAGACATTTTCAATTTTTACGAACGCCCTTTGGTCTAAAAAACGCACACCTGTTTCGCAAGAGTTATGAACAATAGTTTAAAAGAATTGCTAGATAAAATATGTTTAGTTTATTTAGACGATATAATTATCTTTGGCAAATACTTTAAGGAACATCTTAAGAATTTGGAAGAAGTTTATAATTTGCTAGACAAATATAAATTTAAAGTACAATTGGAGAAATCAGAATTTTGTTTAAAGAAGATCCAAGATTTCGAACACTTAATAACAGAAGGAGTAAATCCGAACCCTAAATTAGTAGATAAAATCAAGCAAGTATTATTACCTAACACGATGAAACAAATTAAATCTTCCCTGGGACTAACAGGATACTATAGATTTTTTTTTTAAATTGCTCGACAATCAAAACCATTAACAATCTGTTTGAAGAAAAATCTTAACATAAAACATCGCAGGAATTTGTGAATGTTTTTTAATAATAATTATTAACCCACCAATTCTTGTATATCCTGATTTCAACAAAACTTTTAATATAACAACAGATGCATCTAATATGGCGGAGCAGTGTTATCGCAAGAAAGTCAGACAGAATTTATCATAAGCAAGAAGTAAAGCCTGTAGGAAAATCGTATTTCTCATTATAATAAACAAATGTCATTAAATACTCAATTAATGGAGGAATACACAAAAATATTTAAAAATGTAATTACTGAAAACTTTCAAGTCTTAAATACGACGGCGACATTGCAAATAATTAATTTACAACTAAAAAACGCTATAACGTTATTACGACTGAATGTAGATGAATTCCAAAGAACGATACAAAATTTACAAACTGCATTAAGCTTTGCACAATTACATACGCTAAACTTCAGCATAATAACCGAAAATCAACTTGAATTAATGAAATCTCAAATTTCACAATATCATACAGAGAACGAATTTTATTCATAACATACTATTCTCTTTGAAAGGACTATTTCAGCCGATTTTTATATTACTAAGGAGCACGTCGTATTTTTATTACATGTAATTTAGTAGAACAAAGTCAATTTACGCTTTATCACATTTAATACCCATCCATAAACACAATAATACATTCACCAACCCCTTATGTTGCATTGACTGGAGACGACATTTATTATTTGAAAGAAAAATGTGCTTTGGTACAAAATCAATTATTTTCTTAAAATAAGGCTACTGAAAAGAACTATCAAGAAGTGCATAAAAAACCTATTGCAAGTTAAAACACGTTCAAAGTGTATTAATGTAAAAACTAATATTAGACAAGTGTTAATAGAAAGCATAAATAATGAAAGGTATATACTAATATTACCCGAAAAATGTAATTCATTAACAATGTGGACATGAGGAAGTACATGAATTAAAAAAAGTATACTATGTTAATGTAACTTACTCTTGTTCATTTAGGGCTAAGAATTTTAAATATGTAAATCTAGGAGCACTTCTACCTGAAGAACAAATTTATTTACCTATGGTAATTTATCCAACATCACATACTTAACCAATACAATTCGATTTAAATCCATAAAGTTGGATCAGTTATCAAAATTAACTTTAATATGTTAGAAAAATGAGATACAACACCGCCATTGTGACGAGGAAATACGTATAATGTCATTATAATAATTATTATATTGGTTATTTGTTATAGAAAACAGCTTTATAACAAACTCGAAATTCAGAAACTTTTTAAAAATAAACTAGGTACGGAGAATGATCAAACTCTTCATTCTAGCGGTGAAATCCAGAAAGTTTACAATTAACTTAATTATGCACTTTCAATAAAATTGTATGTATATTGTTACGATATATAATTTTATTTTAATAGAGGCGGAGTTATAATTCTGCATTATCAATAAGGAAGGCGTATTAATGTGTTATCAATGTTATCATATTGCTCAGACCGTGTGGTTTCTGGTTATATACCATAGAAGCGATTGATAAGAAAATTAATAAAAAAGCTTAGCAATCACGGTTCTAGTTAGTTATAGTTATAGCATTACTTCATAACACCAGCAGAATTAAGCTGTGTAAATTAAAAACAGATTAAACCACTTCGATGTAAAAAAATCTGTTAAATTTTGAAGTGTAAGTAAAGTCTGTACTCAAAATAATAGCTATTTGTTTAATAAGGCAATAACGCATATGATTTAAAGCCGCGGCTGGCAGTTTCAAAGCCAAAACGAAGTCGAGGCTTTGAGTCAGCAGATTACCTTAGTGGCAATTTTTTTTAACTACATCAGCTAAACTTATTTTGTTTGTGTATGTATAGAAACATTTTAACAGGCATTTAATTATCGAACTTTAATAAACATTGAATCTGAATTAGCACAATTTCTAAACATAGTTACTCAAGTTGATTCTTCCATGAAAATCACAGAACTTTACTACATTAGGGAGTAATTATTTTAAGCCATCTAATAGGTACTTCTCTAAAGTAAATTCTAGTGAGAAACCTAGAGGCAGAACCAAAAATCTAATGCTAGTTCCGCCACTGTTTCATGGGTGCATAAAAAACATTCAAAGAAATTGTATTGGTCGATTTTTATGCATTTCTTCCAGTACTATTTGTTCACCTAGCTCTGATACAACACTCACGTGAGTGGGGCATTTTTTATTTTAATAATGTATAAATTCGAGATCAAAAACTCAAACCTAAGAAGAATTTTTTAAAGTTTAGGAAACTGTGCAGATTTTCTTGAAAATTTGCATGGAAGTGTTGAAAACATGTGTGCTAACAATTAAATTAAAATAGTAAGACGCTGGAATCAAACATCGAAATTAGCCTAGCTGAGTTGTTCGTTAGACGTCTACTAAAAAAAACCAAACCCTAACGTACGTCACGCTACATAACGCTACTCACAGAGGCCTCTCGGATGCGAAGCGCATTTTTAATTACATAACCTTATCGCTTCTCAAACAATTTTCCGCCGAACGCCATGACGCGCTATTAAAGAAAATGAACGGGCTACTCACTTAACAATTATAAAAACAGCGTTCTATTGTATCGCATTTCGTATGAGCCTTAAATTATGCGAAATAATTAAATCGATAAGAAACAACCAATGAATGGCTGCAAGTTATATTTTGGTCAACTTAATTATAGCTTTCGCTGTCCCAACAGCTTTGAACGCCATAGAAAAATGTAACAAAGGTAATAAAAAACCTGAACTGTCTCCTCCGTGAGCTAACAGCCTCTCTAGTGGTTCAAAGGCCTCAGGGGACAGCTTGGTGCATGTTATTTTCCTAAAGTCCATAAAACGGCTACGGCTTGTAGACATAGAGGCCGCCACAGGCCTCTTTCTCTACAAGCCGTAGCGGGAAATCTTTGAGTTAAACGCGCAAGAGCCTAACACAAACGAAGTGCTAATTTGCAAAATTTATCAAAACTAACCCAAGTTAAAATAGGCAACATGATCCACACACAGACGGTTATAGTGACCTAATCTGAAAACTCGAGCTTGCGAACCTACCAGAAATGCAATTTTTGAAGGCCTTAGAAAAATATCGCGAAATGAGCACAAAACCATTTTGGACCGTTACATTACTCCCTACGAAGTATGAAAGAAGTTAAATTCAATATTTTATTAAGAAAAAACGTGTAAAAATTATGAATTCTTATAACTTATAAATGAAGACTAGCTGATAATGATAACATAACATCAAGACATCATAGATCGGGCTATCGTGGATAACGCTCCCACAAGGTAACGAAGATGGCATAAGACTCCTGGGTCATAGTAGTACGTGGGAACTATCTATGTTATGATTTTTTTGCTATCACGTATCTGTCGCCTTTATAGATTTTAGTTCGAATCAAAAAATGTCTATTCTTGTTAACGATTCGAACAAAATTGCAGATAAGTGTTTCTCTAAAATTACAACTGGAAATGAGCCGTGGGTTTATCTTGACGAACCTTCTAGGAAGGAAGAATTAGTTTACAAGGTACCCTCACCAACAAAAAAGGTCAGAACAAAATTTTCTTCGGTAAAGCTGGTGGCTACAGTAGCGATTCTCTGAGGAAATCCTCTTGATACATGTAGTAAGACTCCACTATCACACTAATTAAAATTACAAATCTCTCCACAGCAATTATTGTATGGAGTAAAATCATCTATCACACAGCCTTCATTTGTATGGCAAGGTTGCCAAAAAAACCTTCTTAAACAGATTGACATATTTGAATGAGATTTACGTGGAAAAATATAATTTTACTTTGTTTCCCCTTCATAGCTACGAATATTACATAAAAATCACCCCTCGTACTTCCGAATACAAAACTTACAGTTTCACTACCTCAGTTATGGTTTTTACTAATGATGGAGAAAATATTGATTCTAAACAATAATAGTGAGACATCAAATATACCTAAATAACAGTCAGCCTTAAAGCTGTTACATAAAAATTAATTATTCATTCATATCGTTTCGATGATATGTAAAAAGAATCGTGATAAGCAGAATTTCATAAACATGTGATTACATTACCAACACACCACACGATTTCTAGCGGTATCGACGAATATGCGAATCAAATTGCCAGGAAGTGAAATATTGCATTGAAGTGGCCTCTCATTTAAATCAGAGAAGGAATTAGCAATTTCCGGTAGATAAACGTTGTTCTACGCACAGTTACCAATTCCGAAAGTCAGAATTTAGAACCATAATTGCCGCGTATCAATTTCAATGCTGAGGCGGTATTTCAAAGTGTTGATCAACTTGAGAAGTTTAGCTGGATGTAAATTTGAAATCTTGTATAGGTTGTTTGTAATTAAATGGCTTCTGATCTTAGCTTGATTGCTATTCCATGGCTTAATTCGGTTCTAGGTCAGGGAATTGGATTGCTTTAATCAAAGTGTGGAGTAGCCAACGTATCGAAACTAAGTTTTAAGATTGGCCACTATGCATTACGTAGTCCAATTTAATTAAGTAGTTTGTTAGATAACGCCAGACGCTAATCCAGTAGGTAATGACACCAAATATCCGATTTATAATGAGACAAGACAGAAACATAGTTAGTGACTTCGTTCTTTTTTATCCAGTTCTTTATCCAGTATCTCAACAACAACCACCAATCACATACTCTAGTTTTAAAATCTTTCACCAACCACGTCACTTCGGTCATTCTGCATTTTCAACGACCTTTGCCATGCATCCACCGGTTTTAAATTAAATAGCATCTCCATTAACCAATTCTTCGGATTGCAACCCTCATAAACGTAATAGCGTTTTTCACCGGATGCTTCAAAATGGTACAAATGGCTGGCAACTTATCAGAATGCGAAGAGGACTTATTCTAATAGCTTCGGCCGTGAGAAAATAAAATATTCTAACACATCTATTGTTGAAATTTTGACAAATATAATCAAATTTATCAAAAAAATTTCTAGTTTGTTACTAAATCAACTTAAGCTTAAACGAACAGTCTTAAATTGTTCTTTTAAAAGTTCAATCGTTTCCATATGCACATTCTACAACGTACCTAGTACTTATATAAATCTTCCTATATGAAAATAAACAAAGTCTACACGCCATTCAGCTAAAAGCCCAAGCTGCGTTCAGATTCCGAGTTGAGTAAGATACACAAACAGATTGTGTTAGTTCAGTGTCAAAAATCAACAACTTGTGATGCTATCCAGCACTTTCCCATCTTATATGTGCACTGAACGACAAAAATAATATCACAGTTAGTATGTAGTCGATTCCTGTAGCAGCAATCACAGCTGTAGCGGCTGCTCCTAAGGGCCTCAAGGGCTCAAGCCTCGCAACCATGAAGAACCTATACGTCATTAGAAAAAAGCAACTATTATAACTGAAAATATTATATTTTATCATCTATCCTACCGATATAATACGTATAACAAGCTTTAATGAGATTCGGAGATCGTTATTAAATACCACTTAAAACATGTAAAACGATATCCATGAAGTATGTCACCATAACATGAGTTATGTGTCAACACACTCGCTCGGATCGTATGCACCACGAAGCTGGTAGCTGGTGAGGGCGATCCGAAATGTGCTCCAAACTTATTTGGAAATTACATGGGATAAAATTCTGTCGCTATAGAATCGGCAATATAACAGTTTCAATGTGACGCAAAAACTGACGATGTAGCAGCCGAGACCGCCGTAAACTCGCGGGATTATCGTCATATTTACAAATGTGGTCCCGAAATATAATGCAATCCAAGGGTTAACGCAGCCGTCGCAGATAGCAAGTGTCGTCACACGACATTGACACTGAAAATAAATACCAATGTAGTAAAAACGTTCTTGTATCCTTGTGGGCCGTGTTTCAGTTGGAGCGTATTTCGTTTTTTAAACCTATGTACATTTTGTGTTGTGTTTGAATACTTTTTGTTCTGTGAATATGACGTTTCCTTATGGATTATTAAAATTTAAAATCAGTGCTATTATTGAATTAAAACATCGACGGAATGTAGGTCATTATTTTTGGTGAATTATCACGAGCCGCCACTGAATTATAGAAACTGCTGCAGGACTTATGGAACCCAGTTAAAGTTTGGTTAAATTATGTGATCGCTTGTAACATTTGTTTCATTCATATTCGGGGGAAAATACCATACTTTCGTAAGGTAGTGTACTTCGCGCTGAACTTGCCGTTGCTAGCAAATATTTGAAGAGCACACGCAAGCATTGATTTCCCTTCCAATTACATTGTTTTATGATTATGGAATGATAATATCTCAATTGTAAATAAATGTATTTTTAATACCTGTAGTAAATACAATAATGCGATGGCTGTATACAAGGGAAGCAATTACGAATATTACGATAAGCATTTGTTATAAGTGGCATACGCTGGGGATAGATTTGATAAAGATCCAGTGATTTCGTCGCGTTACAAACTTGATTTTATTTTTCTTATCAATGTTTTTTAATTCTAGATGTCGGGAACGTGAAATATTATGCAAGAATAATCCGTATTGCAACTGTTACAAACAAATATTGAAATCTTAAAAATAAAGGCTTGCAGTTGCCATCGATTGGTTAATTATTGAATTAACAATTATTGAAGGAGACCATGAAACAAAGGAACGGCTATCGATTAATAATTAAACAGTATAGACATTGCACGCCCTACTTAGTTTTTGTTTTGTTTGAGCAAGATAAATGAATTATACAGAAACGATTACAGTGCCCCTCAAATTACAGAGAAGTATACTTTTGCAAGATACCACAAAGGTAATTGTATGTTTGGTACAAACCATTCTAATATCTTAAATCTGATATCACCATTATTGCGTCTCTGAACGGCCCCCCTCGGTGTTATTGTTATTACGAAATGAGTTTACCAATCTGAGGTTTATGTACCGGCCCATTTAAATTATAGTAGAATAATGAAAAAAGAAAACTTTGCACACTAGTATATATCTCTATAGTTCTCGATAGTTAGTTTCTCTATAATGTATAGGTAAATAATTTCAATGAAAAGGAAAACTATAAGAAGTGACAAACGAAAATCGTGCCTACACCCTAAAACGACTAAAAACAAAAGCTAGTACTAGCAACACGTCACAACACTGGTAAATGAAGCAAACTAAAAATAAAATATAGAAGAAAAATCTGGTGTGATACACGCACACAACTTCCTTTTACAGTGACCTTATAATTAGCCAAAAATTTGACTTTAAATTTTTAAGCATTTGTCAAAAATTTTCAAAAATTACAAATTTTACAAAAACGGTACAAAATAGAGTGTTAGTTCAAGAGACAAATTTTCTCTAGAATTTTAAGCTGAATTCAAAAATGTAATAATATACCGGGTGTTCTATTTAAAATAGGAGTTAATAAAAAAAAAACAAAAGAAACCCATTTTAGAAGTATTCAACTGGAAAATCACCTATCTCACATCAATACATATTAAAAATGTAATAAAAATGTAAAGTTAAAAAAAATCGTTAGAGCCGTTTTTGAAAACATTGAAAAAAACTGAAAAATCACAAGAGTAAACACCTACTTCCGATTATGCGATTTTCTTCATAAGCTTGCTGTCGCATCTACATAGTACACGAAACTTACGAGTATATATGAAGTTTTAACGCCATACCTCTTTCAGTTTTTGAGATATTCTGTTCACAGACAGACAGACAGACAGACAGACACACAGACAGACAGACAGACAGACAGACAGACACACAGACTAATGAAAAAAAATGTTTTTTGGGTTCAGGGGACTCTAAAACGTGAAGATCTGTTGAAAACTCAATATCGAATTTTTGGGGTGAATCCAATACTTCCTTTATTGTAAAAGGAAGTAAAAATGGAAGAATACAGTGACGACTATCGTACAGCGAAGGAGACAGTAAACGTAACGAGCAGCACGACACAGAGTGCAGAGAGGCGGTAAAACCAGGCACACTTCAGAAGTATAACAAAATGAAAAAAAAAATCATAAAATGTATGAAGGAGAAAGAAAAGAGCCTACGAAACAAGAAATAAGGAGGAGATGAAAAAGGAATACATAAACCAACTAGCAATTAGTCAGTGGAACGTACCCGCGACCGTTGTAGGAACTTTAAAGTGTTTTGTCAGTAGTCAATTGGGAAATAATTTTTGTTGACCCAACGTTTAGGCGAGGTTCCTGGAACGTGTCCGGCTACGTTCCAATTACCTTGTGTTTACGTAGCGACGACGCTGCGGCTAGGTAGCCGCGACTTTAACGTAACTTTACTGTAACGTTTGTCAATTTCCCTAGCTAAATCGAATACTATATAATATTAACAATGCGAGAATATCAGATCTTAGATTCTAAAAACTCTTTTATTGTTCTTTGAAACTTGAAACTAGTTATTACGTATTAATTTATTATATTTGGTGCAGAAACGATAATAACTTAATTTTTTGTATCCATTGTTCATGTTTTTTAATAATAGCGCCAACAGTTTTGTGAATAAAAATGTCGTATTTCAGAACAAATAAAAAGTCGTTTTAACTAATAAATATAACTTGAAAGTAACTGATACTAGGCTACAGTGTGACGGGAACTGCAAATATGTTACCTTAACATTATATTAACTACAAAGTAGAGAAGGAAATTGTAACGCGACGTTAGTCCCGGCAGATTTATACTCACGAAAAGCTACCTATTCAAAGTTCCCGTAGCAACTTCAAGGTTCCACATGGAACTTGTAATTTGTAAACTCACAGATGAACGCTGTCGCACACATTGTCCATGTGCTTTAATAATAAAGAAGAAAAGTAATCGATTCAGAGTACTAAAACGATGTTTTACAGTGCTGTCAAAGATATTTGTCTTTAAGAGCTTCAGTGTTCTATAAAGGGTAGTAGAATGTCGGAAATTGTTTTTTTATGTGACCAACCATGCCGTTATAAACAGTCGTCATTATTTTTAAGAGCCGCACTGCTAAAAGTAGCATAGCACATTACACAACAAAACACAGCATGAAATTATTTTAATTTTGGGAACAAAGTGGTAAAGGCAATTTCAGGGTAAATTTAAGAGGTGGCGCGCATTTTATAGTAACCCGGCGCGGTGACGTTCCATTCTGCAAGTAGCGGAAACGTTAGTATCACTAATAAACACCACTTACAAGTTCTATAAGCATTGGCGTAACTAGGATTTTTGGCTAGGAACTATAAGAACTGTCAATTAATCGCATATGCAGACGATGTGAATATTATTGGTAGGACATTGATTGGAGTAAAAGAAACACTATATTAGTTGAAAGAAGCAGCAGGAAGGTTAGGATTACAAGTAAACTTTGAGAAGACGAAAGCAATGGGAATTAAAACTAATAGAAGATTAGGACACAACTTAACGGTGGGGGATGACAACATAGAAGTAATCCGAGAATTTAATTATCTTGGAAGTAACATCAACGATACCAACGATACCATACAAGAAATAAGAAACAGGCTAGTGAAGGGTAACTAGTCATATTGTGCATTACAACGAGTAATGAAATCGCGAGCCATACAACGGGAAACAAAGATCGTAGCATATAAAACCCTGATAAGGCCAGTGGTCGCGTATGGGAGCGAGACATGGACGCTTACAAGGAAAGGAGAAGAAATGCTGCTAGTGTTTGAAAGGAGAATGTTGAGAAGGATATATGGACCCATACTGGAGAACAATGTATGGAGGATTAGACATAACCACGAATTGTACGAACTATATAAGGAGCCAGACTTGGTTACAGTAATCAAGTTACAGAGACTTCGGTGGGCTGGCCATGTTGAAAGGATGAACGACAACCGTGTACCAAAGAAGTATGGAAGGGGAAGAGCAGGCAGCAGAACTAGAGCAAGGCCTAGAGCACGCTGGCGAGATAATGTTCAAAAAGATGCTGAACTAATGCACCAAAGAAATTGGAAAACAGTAGCAGCAGATAGAAATGAGTGGGGACGTCGGTTAAAGGAGGTCAAGGTTCAGTAATGGACTGTGAAACCACTGGATAGATAGACTATAAGTTTAAAGGGATAATGAACCTGTCCACAACATCGCGGCAACTATGAAAACTATTTCAAATAAGTTGCAACTTTCAAGCTCCATTTCAGTAGAATAAATTAGTCGACGCTACTATCACTAGCCACCTTTAAATTCTAAAAAAATGCCAGGTCGTCCCAAAGGTAACTACGTTTCCAATACCAGGAAAGCTACCTACAAGTTATATACGGCTACAAAGAAACCACTAGTGGAAAAAAATACGTGGCAACAACTGCAGATTTGTGGAAGGAAGTTATTACATCCAATAATAATAATAATAATAATAATAATACATCAAAGTCTCAGTTTTAGTGGCGGTTACGTAATAGTTTATCATTTGAAGTGCCAGTCTCAGTTACGTGTAAATTTGGTGCTAGGAAAACCAATGAGTACGAAGCTTTTACCGAAGAGTGAAAGGAAAAAAACCACAGTTCCAGACAAGAACAAACATATGCTAAAACGAGAATGGAGAAGAAATGCTAGATAAATAGGTGCAATATAATTGCTAAATAGAAATGAAAATGAAGCAGGCAGAAGAAGACTATAAAGAACCAGAACAGAATTATGAACCCCAATAGCACAATATATTGCCACCAATAAACGAAGAAGTTAAAGTATCACAAAGCGCCCGGAGAAGACGAGACTACGACTGAACTGGTGATACGAAAAGTTAACAAGCTTGAATGCAGTAACTACAAAGGGATACCCTCATTAGAAATAATATACAAAGTGATCACTAGAATAATAGCAAATCGGATAAAACCATATTCAGAAGAGAAGTTAGGGGAATATCAATTAGGATTGGGATCGACAGTTGACCGATTCCAACAATACTGACAAAATGTTACGAGTATGATATTAATGTACATCAATTATTTATAGATTACAATAAAATATGTGGAAGAAGCCATGGAAGAATTTTAGATCCCAAGAAAATCAGGCAATTTAACTATTTAACGGGGATTTTCACGATCACAATGCTCCTTTCGTGTTTTGGACCAGGGAAGTAAAAAGTGGATTCAAAATTCTCCAATCGTAAGGCTGGTAACGTGGCTTAGGATAAATTCTAATATACTCAAAAGTTCAAATCATGTCTCAGAAAGGACGGAGCTAATGATAGCAACCCTAGCCAGAAAAAGAACAAAGACAAATGGTTAGAAACTGAATTAAAAATAGGAGGAGGGTATTGAATGCAAAATAATACGAGATAGTTATGATCATAGAGAAAAGAAAAATAAATATAGTATTAATACTCGCAGAAGCAAAGACAAAATTAAAAGGATCTAAAAATGTAGACGAGGCTGTAATGTTATCGGGTGGAGTGAAACCACAAGAAAGAGGTAAAGCAAAATTAGCTATAATAATCGATAAAACATGGAAAGATAATAAAAGAATAATAAAAGTTGAAATACATATCAACAGGGGACCATTTACCATATTCGGGATAAATGTCCCAGAAGAGAGAAGAAAAGAAACAACAGATAAATTCTAAAAAGCTGTAGAAAAACGACATAATGCAACAAATTGAAACAAACTAAGTAGTGCATACATACTATTTGAAGGAGACTGGAATGCCAGAGTAGGACAAATACCAATCCCAAATATTTGAGGAATATATGGAGAGCACGCCATCAATTCAAATGGCTTAGAAATGCGACAATTTGAAACATATGTGTAACAAATTAAAAATCACCAACACGTTCTTCCATAAAAAGGGCATCCACAAGTACATATGGCCTGCTAGACGACTGAGACGATTTCATTAAAGCTTTCGATAGGGTTAAACGAAACAACTTGTAACAAATATTAGGAAATAAAGGACTGCCACTGAACCTGATCAAAGAAAAGCTTTAACAATTACAGAAAAATAAACATAACAAATGATGACGAAGGCATAAGACAACGGTGTTCTATTTAATCTTTTCTTGGACGACATGATCAAACGATTAAATAAAGAACCAATAGGAATTCCCCTCAGAAGGAACAACTCTATCAACACGATTCTCTTTGCCGACGATCAAGCCATTGTAACAACTTCTCAAACTGACTTACAAAACCGAAGTGACCCTTAAGTAAAAGTCCCATGTCAAAGTGATAATAAAAAGAAACACTTTTGAACAGCTCAAGTTAATTTAGGTACTTGGGCTGCGAAACCTCTTATAATATGATCGAAACGTAACACAAAACAAAATACTATCTATTTGCGATGGTAATCCAAAACTTTTAAAGAAAAGACCATAAATAAAACTCAACTAAAATTTAACATGGAAGTGAAACCTGGATTCTGACAACAAAAGACCAAAGCAGCATACAGTCAGCTAAAATGCAATTCCTAAGAAGCGTAAAAGGGTGTACTAAAGGTGATAGATAATCAAATGAAAATATTAGAAACAAACTAGGAATCAATATTTACTGTAAAAAAATAGACCAATACAAGAAAAGCTGACTACACCGAAATTGGCAAAAGAATACAAACGCCAAAAAAAGTAGATGCTGGCAGACCTCGCAACTTGGTACTTGAAAGATGTATAAGAAAATTTACATAAACCCAGGAGGTAAAATCTATATTAGATTCTGCCAATGCATGGGCATTCGCAGATGACGTAATAATGCTAACAAGAGCAGGACAATCTTTAAGAATAGCGTACTGCGACTTACAAAGGAACCGTGAAAGCTGGATTAAAAGTAAACGAAGAAAGAACTAAATACATGCTCATGATCAGAGACATTACGAGAGACAAAACGAACATGCAAATGACAAGTAAAAAATGAAACAAGTAAAGAAATAGAAACAAAAATACTACTATGCGCTAAAAAAAGTATTTCAATTAAGACACATCTCAAGAAGAGAATATCCAGAACAATAAGAAAACCAGTGGTACCATACTCAAACGTGGGTTCTTAAGAAAGAAGATGAGAAGAACCAAAAAGCTTTGAGAGGAAAGTATTAAGAATATATAGTCCATTCAAAGAAAGTCAGTGGAGAACTAGAAAGAATGTGTATATGAAGACCCGGACATAGTTTCCGCAGTAAAGACCAGGTGACTAAAATGCAGAAAAACATTAGTTCAAAGGTTGCATACATCAAAAACCAATCGTAGAACACGCCAATACATGGAACATAGCGTCAAAAGAGACAGAGGAAACTTCTATCATCATTTTCATTTAGTATGCAGTACGAGCTATTCATTGTACCCATAACGATCTCAAAAGTTACATCAATTGCAGATAATTAATTTGTTAACTTTCTTTAATCCGATTCCTACCAACAATATCTAACTTTGCTGTTAAATTAATAAATACACCCATAAGTTCCTGGCAGATTTAGTTTTCCATGCTTCAACTGTTTTCCATAGGTTACTTAACTATTAACATTCAAAAAGGGGAAGACGCTGTAACATTTTTATTTGTAGTAGCTACCTTACTAACCTTACATCACTTTCTGTTCCAAAAAGTACAACCGTATATCATTATTTAAACATGTCGCCTTAAATTCCCTTTATTTTTAAAACGAGAAACTAATCGAAATTGAATAAATTACAGACATGTACTTACATGTTTGCCAAAATGTTACAGGTCTTATTTTGTTATGAAAATGAAAATACGCTTAATATGATTATTGGGAAACTTGGTAATAAGGAGAGATTCAGAAATACCCCTAAAAAATTCATGTTCTTTCTGGGATACTCTCTACATATGTTGACACACCGTATAAACACTATTAACTTTATAAAAGTGTTACTTCAATATACACTGGAAATTGCACTAATGATATGGTTATGTCACGAGAGTGAAACATTGCATGCATTTTAAAATGAAAACGTGCCCGTGCAGCTTGTACCAATTTTACTACCCCTTTTTCGTAATATTGATTATTATTATCAGGAGATACAACGAAAGTAACCAACCCCACCCACTGTATGCTCTGCATTACGCTTCTTCAACTGATCCCCCAACGTTGCACCCTTGCTACAGAAGTATCAAAGAGCGCCCAGAGATGAATCACCCTTTTTGATGATCCCAGAACATTCATGTTTACAGGCACCTAATACTATTGGATATAACGAAGTTCTACCATGCAAGTTTTCGAGCTCGGACAGGGGCAATTGTAATTAGGAATTCAAAAAGCCGGGTGGCGGCGAGCGCCACGGCCGGGTTAACAAACTCACCCAAATCACATCCTAGCACCCCCGGCCGATCGGCGGCGGCCTCGCTCCGATGGAAGTCCAAACGGCGAAACTGATGAGGATTCCATGCTGCCCAGTTGCAAATTTTACGGGAGTGTAGTTTGGAGCCGCCGCCGGGGATGAATGTGGGATGAAAACATCAATGTTGGTGAGCGTGCGCAGAGATTATGGAGTCACAATGTCTGTAAATCGCACATAATTAGCAGGGGTGGAACGTGGCCGGGGTGTGAAGGTGGCATTATCTACTGTATCACGAAGGGGCACGCCTGGCATTAGACTAATTAAATGGCTCGCCTAGTTGGTAATTTGTTAAATGCGGCTGGATGTAAATTTTCAACTATTTTCTATAATCTTCACTATTATCATTATCAACAAGGGTTGGTTTATTCCGAATTATTTTTTTAAATTTCATTTTAAATTTCTTTTTCCTTTGAGAGTGTACTTAAACACCTTTACGTGCATACTAATTCAACAAATACAAACTTTTCTACAAAATTCTAATCGCGACAACGATGAGGTCAAGGGTTTCTTTGAAAATGTAATGGAATGTTCTACAGATCCTCCAACTTTTCAACGCCCATTGCAAATAAATGACAATTCTGACGAATGATCGTCACATTGTACGAGATAGTTCGGCGCTACTGCTATTGTATAGACATTAATCTGTTCATACAAATCGTCTCGGTTGTCAAGTTTACAAATATTGTAACAACCGCCTTCAATTCTCCAATCCAAAATCTGGTTGCACTGGTTGCTCTGAAAGACTTCCAATTTTCTACAAAAGTTTTGCAATATGCCACTTAACTAAATCAGAAATGTTCTCATTCTAAAATAACATCTTGAAGATACAAGTTCTTTCATCAAAATTATCAGTGAAATGTCTTTATGGCGTTCTACTATTTATGGTGTTTCATCACTTTTATTTCAATAATGTTTTAGCAGGGGCGGCCCTACGGCGGTTTGAGCGGTACTGAACGAGACCGAGGGTTGTTTTTAAAATTCGCATGTGCATATGTGGATGGAACTTTGATACCACAGAAGGTGATATTCCAATCCGACAGCTCTGGTGTGACTTTTGAAGTGCCTTGGGGTAATTACGTAGATTAATAGAAATGATGAAGAAATACGTCTGTAATAGATGTTTGTTACTTGACTAGGTTTCTATGGACATGTAGTTCGATGGTGCCGCTTAGTTGAACACTGTTTCATTATTGTTCTTTCTGAACTGATTCTAGAGAGCTTTGTTGTTTGGGTAGTGGCTTTCATTGCTGGGGTGGTGCCCTATCGGTACCGCGGATAGTGCACTATTATACCTGGGAATAGCAGACATCCGGCAAGGTGAAGACTAACCCTTGACCTGATAATCAATTATATTATCAGTGATACAAGACGCACCTATATAGTCATGGGATGTTCATTTCCAACAAATACATTGTGAAGTTCATCTACTGCGTTCGCAGCAACCGCAGTTGCAGCTCACACTGACATGAGTTGAAACTCAGTGGTCTTGTTAGCATTCGGCTAATGTATTGCAGGTGTTTTACAGGTACATCACCAGTGTTGCACCTGAAGATCATTACCGACAGAGATAGTCTACTACATGCTACGTGGGAGTGCCGCGGGGGACGCAAAATCCCCGGTAAGTACTAGCATCCCGAACACGTAATGCTAAATGTCGTAATGTTTGTTTACTCTTGTTTGTATACCTGGTTATCGACTTTGGCTGATTTGTGCTTGCGAGCGTGTGTGACCACCTGACCACATGCTACAAGAAACGGACCGATAATCACCTTGCCGCACCGGTGTAAAAGGCCAACAATTTATGCATGACCGATTTAAATTCAGGAAAAAATACGTTAGCCCCGAACCTATATTACTGTAACTGCAAAAAATTAAATATTCCGAGCGCCTAGCTCCGTAATCACGATCTATATTAAAGAGTATAAAAATCAATATTTATAGTCACCTTTTTCAGTGTCTCCGTATGTTTTAGTCACATAATTTACGCATTTGATGTTCTTGAAACATACCAAATTAGCAACGTTTTCAGTTTGGTGCTCTACGTCCTGTGGCTGCACATTTGGTAGAGCGTAACAAAAGGGAGGTGCAAAATAGAACCATTACTTGATGCAATAACTTTTAAAGCAAACTACGTTTCTAATAAACAGCTACTTGTAGACTAAAGTTGTATTTTTTTCTTAACAAAATATTAGTCATTCTCACAATCGTTGTGAAGGTGGGAGCGCATCTTGAGATCCCGCACCACCTAGAAAAATTCCTAGGGCCGCCCCTGTGTTCTAATATCGTACTGACTGCTTCAGATTCTTGGAATGATATTTATGTTCATTTGCTTACTATCGAGGACATAAACAACTTAAGAATGTTTGCTTTGCCACAAGGATTTGTTTATAGTCAGAACGGTATATTCAGAGGCGTAGCTAGGGGTTGGCAATACCAGCCCCCGTGGGGGGGTGCAAACATAGGTGGTAGATCATAATCGATAAATTTATTGTGAAAAATAATGGAATTAGAACATCACTAGCGAAAACATCAGGACGCAAATTATCAGTCATCCATGGTGACAAGTTCCCTGTAACATGTGAGCAAATGAAGACGAAATCAAGTTTGGTTTAGAAACAATTAAGTCATGTGCTCTATTGCTTCTGATGTTTTTAATTTAAATATGACAGTTATTGTAATGGTAGAAGTACCAAGTTGTTTAAATCAACCAATTTTCAATTTCACATGCAGTTCATTTAACTTAATACGTCATTATTGATGTAGCAGATGTACATTGTTTAAGTGTTAGTTTTTACGTTAATTTTCAAATAAAATTTTGACATGACAGTCGGTGACAGTTATGCAATGGTTTAGGTTATGTATGTGTATTTCATTATACTACGTGAGCTTTTTAAAATGTTTCAACGCAATATCTCGAAAACGGCTTCAAATATTAATTTTGGTGAGGTAATAGGTAGATAGAGGGACACATTTAAATGTATGTTTTATAATTACCCCCCTTCTCTATTTTGAGGGGGGGGGGGGGTAACTTTGGAATTTTAAATAGAATGATGTCCTTTTGTTTATAAAATTCGAATCTACGTATGTTTACAAAAAATTTTTCGATTTTCTGTTTCGGTTACGGAATTATGATGAACTAAATTTTGATTGAATTTAAAAAATAAATAAATTTTACGAATAAATCAAGTTCACTTATTTCAGAATTATTATTATGCGTTTCCATGGAAATGAATTATTTTTACTTAAGTCAGTTGAGAATTTTGACGTTTTAACGATTATTATTCTTTTTTATTTTATAACCTAATGAATCATAATTCCGTAACCGAAAAAGCAAATAAAAAAAATTTTTGTACTCATATGTAGTTTATTACGTACATTCTAACTGAACAAAAGTAGGTACATCATCCAATTTAAAATTCCAAAGTTACGCCCCACCCCGCAAAATAGAGAGATGTGGCAAATGTCAAAAATATGTTTTTATATGTCCCGCCATCTCCCTTATACCTCACCAAAATTTCATCAAAATATTTTATACCATTTTCGAGATATCGCCTTGTAACATTAGTAGAACATTAACATAATGTGAATTAATAATCGACATATGTTTCAATTTTCCAAGCCAAGCTTGATTTCACTTTCGTTTGCTCCCATGTTAGTTTTAAGAGGTGCATGAATATTTAAAGATTTAGTAAGTTTTCAATCAAAAAGTTTAACTTACCATTAATATTTATTATTAATGTTCTATATTATCTCAAAGTTAATTAAAGTAAGATCGGCATGGAATTTATTTTGATCAAAATTACAAAATTTCTTACTGTTTTATAAACAAGTTTGATAGTATTACTAGTGATGTGGATCGGGTAAATACCCAGTGGGTAGGGTATTTATAAATGGGTATTTACCTGGGTATTTACCCCTGCCTCGAGTAAATACCTAAAGCTGGGTATTTATCAAATTTGTAATATTTAGAAAGGTAAGCTAACTTTTACTCAAATAATAATGTTATCTTAATAAATAAACTACATATAAATGCACTGGGATATTTTATGTAAAATAACAATTTAAATGGAACATTGAATAAGCATTCGCAAACGTAAATTAATCGTTTATCAGGAAAAAACCTTGACTGTCGACGTTTATGGAAATAAACAGAGACGCAATAAGTTGTGCCTGTCAGAATTTATTAAAAAAAAAATGCGATGGCTCCGAATCCGAAGATTGGGATGATCGACTTTATAATAAACATACTTATTGTATGCATATTAAGAAACAATCTTAATAAGGCAAAGAAAATCACAAAATTATATAAACAACGTTGTATACCGATGGGACAATAATTATGTTTAACAGCAATTAGAAAGCATAAACAAAAGCACATAATACTTGAGTAAGAAAGAGATAACTGTACAAAAAAGTTATTTTAATAAGCATATTTCGTTGACATATGCCATAATTAAAATGAGCGTCAAATCTACTCAAATATTTCTATGTTCTTCTCGCTCTTACTCAAGCATTGAATTCTGTTTTTTATTCATGCTATGTTAATGCTGTTATACAGGGTGTTCCAGAATAACTGTTCCTAATTCTCAGAATTGAGAGAGGGCATGTTAATCAACACTTTTTAATAATAAGCTAGTGTTTGCAAATACTTCTGTATTAAAACTGTATGAGGATTAGAAACTCCTCCAATGTGGATACATAATCCATTCACAAAACTCGTGAACTATCAATGTTATTTTTTTAAAATATTTGCTGAGTGTACTTGGAAATTAGTAATATTTAAAGTTACGTTATGTTACATGTGTCAAAAGTTAAGTGAAGTAAAAAACATGCAACTTCAATAATTCTAATATATGTAAATGCATTTTGAAATATTACTAATTTCCAGGTACACTCACAAAATATTTTTAAAAATTGACATTGACAGTCCATGAGTTTTGTGAATTGATTATGTATCCACATTGGAGGAATTTCTAATCCTCATATCCTTAATACAGTTTTAATTCAATATGAAAGTATTTCCGAACACTAGTTTATTATTAAAAAGTGTTGAATAACATGCCCTCTCTCAGTTCTGAGAATTAGGAACAGTTATTCTGGAACACCCTGTATACAGGTTGCCTAAAATTATACAGAACATAGCAGTTCTATGAGTTGGAAAAGGATAAAATATTATGTGCCATAAGAGTAACCAAAATAAAAAACACAATAATTACTTTGGTAGCTAGGCGACAAGTAGGCACAATAGCTACTTGTTGCCTAGCTACCAAGTAATTATTATTTTTTTATTTCGGTTACTCTTATGCAAAAAATAGTATTTGATCCTTTTCCAATTCATGAAATTGCGATGTTCCATACAATTTTAGGCAACCTGTATAGTTATGTCCCCGTCGGTATTTTGGGCAGTAAATGTCCTCAGTGTAGCTATTTTATTCTACATTTTTATAAAATTCGAATAAAGCACCTTCACTTACCAATCAATTAGACTGGTTAGATTAGTTTTATATTTGTAAATCAGGCTATAAATACCCGTTTAAATGCCCATTTTGGGTATTTACCCCGGGTAAATACCCCGGGTATTTACCCCTAAAAATAAATACTCAGGTAATTTACATCACTAAGCATTACTCTTAATATTTAATTCACAGTAAGTTAGTTCGTGAACAGACAATTGGCCAAGGGAGATTACATTTACTTTTCTTACAATATCAGTATTTGAAGTTATTATTAGATCAATCAGTGTTGCCGAATTAGGAGTAAGACAAGTAGGGGAGTTCACAATTTGTATTACGTTAAAAGCTTCGAGAATTAAGTTTTTGAAAAGCAGGCTAGTTCATTTTTAATAGGTCCATGCTAACATCACCAAGCCGGTATACATCATCATATTGAATTATCAAATTGGAAAAATGTAATTTTAATACATTTAAACATTCATTGTATGATTAATCTGGCTGCCTATACACAACTCCTATCGAAAATTGTTGCTTGTTTATTTTAATTTTTACTCATAATTGCTCTATATTAGCATCGCTATCAATAATAGATAATGAAAAGGAATCTTTGACGTACACACCTACTCCACATCGTTTGTCTCTTGAAGAATCCCTTCTTACCAACTTATATACCTCCATTGTAATTATGCAATTTTTGTTATGTTAGGGGTCATCTAGGTTTCGGTTAGGCATATCACAGAATAATTGGCCGATAGAACGTGTTACTTAAGTTCATTGAATTCAGGCAAAAGTGATATGATGTTGAGCTGAGCTATAGTTATCAATCGTTTCATATCTGACTACGACAGAAAAAAAATGAACAAGGCAAAGAAAACAGTGCGTATAATTACAAAGCGAGAAACAAAAATGTTTATTCTGCTTGTGCTGACATTGATTATCAAAAAATTTTAACTGAAATTAGTTCACAAATATATACCGGGTGACAATGAGACCAGGGCCATGCTTATATCTACTCTAATTATGAATCGATTTGGAAATGATCTGGACATAATTTCTGATTGATCGATGTATATGGTCAGCATGGCTGACTTCCGGTTCCGCCTGAAATGACACCAACTTTGATTTTTTAAATTGATCACCCTGTACGTTTCCCGAAATCTACGAGTCAAATTACATACAGTCTTACCAAAGTTTCATCTTTTTAAACAAAAAAATTTTTTTTTCCAATTTTGTTTCTTATCAGAGGACCGTGACTTGCAAAAATGTGTTCTGTTTAACTTGACAAACTAATAATAATAGCTATTTTATCAATAAGGTCAATAACAAATCCTTAATACAAGAATAAAGTTTGTTAAACACGTTTTTAAGAAAAAGTCACTTTTTTTAAGTGGCATCTACTAAGGGCCGTCATTAGATAGAAAATGTAATTACCAATCTAACGATATGCATCGTGCACTACTTTAACTTTATCTAAATTTAAAAAATAATTAATTTATACATTTTTTTAAATATTTTTGTATAATACCTAACCAAATTTGGCAACACTGTCGTATCCAATTTGAGTCTTGTAGATTCCGAAACACATCAAATATATAGGGTGATCCGTTTAAAAAATAAAAGTTAGTGTTACTTCCGGTGAAACTGGATGTCGGTCATTTTGATTATATTTGTATCTCAATCTGAAATTATGTCTAGTACCCTTGTATCAAATTTCGTCCAAATTCCTTCATTAGTAAAGGAGATACAGTTATGGGCCTGGTCTCATTGTCACCCGGTATACCACATTTATCAAGCTGCGAAGGTCGGTAACGAGTTATCACTTAAAATAAAATTTGAAATGGTTTGCAACAGCTAAATAACTAAAATTTAACTTCACGTCAATAAAGTAACACAAATTTTCAAATATTTGAATTAATCAAGAAAAAATTTAATAACGTGCAAAAACCTGAAAAACGAACAAAAATTTGCGAATATGAAATTTAAAAAAAGTAAATAAATGGTATCTGCAAAACACATATAAGATAACACTAATCCTATTAATACCAATGTAAATAAATAATATTATAATATATAATGAATACAATCTGATGCGTATTAAAAACAGAACTGCAAAGTTGTGATGCAACTGTAGGTATCTACATGTTGACAGAGGTGTTTTATCCTTTGTGGTGTGTTTCTTTACAGTTTTGTAGGTCTGCCTGCGTTCGAAGATAACCTCTGATGATTTAAAAGGACCGTGATCACTCCATCGTTTGTCCCTGCACTTCTATAGCCGCATATGTGCTGAGCCTCTTGAAGTAATTTTTGACGAGCAGATGTATGCTCTTCTTGTGTGCGATAGCCAGAACCTTTTTGTTTATTTCTGTTATTATATATTAGTTGCGTAGTTTTATAGTTCAGAATTTTTATTATAATTTGCCGTGGTTTATTGTTTCGCATCTTGCCAACACGATGATGCCGTTCGAAGCTACCTTAGGAAAGTTTAACTGCTAGTTGTTTTTCCTCCAGTAACTCAATCACCATATCTTCCACTTTTTCGGCTGGATGTTCTACTAGTCCAAACAAGCGCCGATTATTGCGTCTAGACTCTAGAGTACTGCTCCAAAGCAGACAGTTTTTCGCGTAACAAAACATTTTCACTTTCAAGTTTACCAAATGTATAATTTAGAGCAATTAACACCTTGTCGCTAATATAATTTTAGCAACGCGTTCCATTAGAAGCGTTTCATTCGCTAGAGAGGCTTTTATGCAATTTGATACACTCTGATTTATTTCAGCTACCTGTTCTCCAGTTCAAAGCACTTTAAATTTCAAACTTGTAAACAGGGACTAAAGTAGATCATTTAATCCCTAGGGACTAAAGTAACTCATTTAATCCCTAGGGACTAAAGTAAAAATGATACCGTAACTATGGTAAATTTATGTACACACGAGGTTAGTAGGTTAGGTTTTGTTTGTCATCTGACACACACTGACGTAAAACTTAACCTGCAAATCTCGAATTTGACATATACTGACAATACACTTCAGTACTGCCAACTGATTCAGGCTATCCAGGACCTGCTGCAATTCAGTTTGTAATAAATTATAATTGTCAGTTTCCAAATTGACAGATTCCAAATTTTGGAAATGTTTGATGATAATGTTCCCAAAAGTGCAAAAAATAGCGTATATACCTCGGGACTAAAGTGCCTAAATTACTTGAGTGGTTATTGCCCTCGGGCTTCGCCCTCGAGGCAACAAACTCCACTCGCGGGATTAAATGGTGCACTTTAGTCCCTCATGATATAATATACTATTAATCATAGGAAATAAAAGTGTTGCATAGCAATATACACTTTTTGTGTCAGTAAGCAAAATGTCCACTTCAATGACATATTTTGGTATTAAAAGTAATGACTTTTAAGACGGTTGCGGAAAATAATCATTTTTTGCTTAGTAATTGTTGAAAATTAAGAACCCTCAAATACAATTATCACGAACCACCACTGACTACATTCGACGGTAGCAAGTTTATCAAAAAGTGCAACGATTTCTTGAAGGTTCCCCTCTGTTTAAAAATTCCATAAAATGGTCCACAACTGGTTTGTCAAGCATACATTTTTTACAACAGTTCGTTCTTCTGCAGATGGTAGTGTAGTACTCAAAAATAAATAATATGCACCTATTATTTAAGCCATTTTTCTGAAGGAATATGTAGTGGGCTATTATTAAACAATATGCGGTTTTTTATTATATATCGTATGGCTTGTGATAGGAAGCGTAGTGGCGCGAGCGCCTCCGACGCAATCTAGCAACTGTTACCAAAATGACAACCGAGACCGACGGCTCAACGTGCTTCCTGAGACACCGTTGGCTGTGGCCCTGGAAATCGTGCAACCATGCGAGTGCCGGCCATCGCTAACATTGCTCAACTCCTGACACTGTTTGACCAGTCCTCGAAGCATTGTAGTAATTGAAAATTATTTGCTTATTGAATTCCCAAATATTGTAATAGTAGCCTCACTTAAAAATGTAATAATAGTAGGGTTTTAAATAAAATATAAAATTTATAATTATGGCAAGGGTTACTACACTTTATAAATTGTATAATTTCGCTCAAGAACGTCCTGTCAAATTCAGGGCAAATTAATCGAATGTAATATTAATTACCAAAAATAATTGATTTATTACTCTTTGTCTATTTTACATATTTGAACATGAACAATTCTTAACTCAGGGGGTCGGTTCATAAAATAAGTAGAAAACTTTGTATGACAAATAATTCCTTGTATGACAATTACTCTCAATTATTTGGGCAAATGCACCATTCCCAACTGACATTTAAAT
Organism: Agriotes lineatus; assembly: GCA_940337035.1. Lineage (NCBI taxonomy): Eukaryota > Metazoa > Arthropoda > Insecta > Coleoptera > Elateridae > Agriotes > Agriotes lineatus. Next base: position 144,619,705 of record OW679196.1, on the reverse strand, counting down.
AACCTCTAAATTTAGTGCAATCCACAAATGATCCGTCAGTGCCAAAATAGCGTAAAATTGAACACCAAAATGGCAAGAATGCATCAGATAAATACGATTAATTCTGTGACGTAGCTACGGCTAACCTCGTTTTGTTTCAGGATGACGTCAAACCCACGCTCAGATATGCTTTTGTCCTATTTCCGAAAAAAAAAACTAAAAATTCCGCGTCAACTCGCACTTTCTAGGGACACTAACTAAATTATTCGAAGCTAGATGGACCTGGGATTCTGTAAACGCGTTGAATTTCTCGGCAAACGTGTATTCTTAACGAACCCCAGTTTCTACGAGGCTGCACGAACTCCTTGCTGTGAAATTTTACCACTTTGACGAGGTGCTCCGCTGAGGGTTGGCACTCTGGAAGGACGCCACGGCAAATACTCGCTTAGAAATGGGTTGCTAGTCCTAATTATTTTACCCAAGGGTTGTTAAAGCTTTCCTCTTCACGTAGCACCAAAAAGATCTGCCTTCCGAAGTCTGGATCTGCCTCAAAATCGTCACCGAAGTTGGCTCGCACTCAACGCCGCACCAGGTGGAAACTTGCTGGCCTAATTGCACTATCTTTGAAACTCCTGCACTTTTGAAAACTACACCGACAGATGGCCAGCAACACTTTTTATTATTAATTTTTGTACAAAAAGTGGAGCTTAACTTGCACCCAACATGAAATGTTTTTAGCTTGTTTCATTAATTATGGCAATTGACTGTCTCATAACTTAGCAACTAGTATTTCATGTTTAAAAGAAACTCGGTTTGATTACATGTTTCAACTTATGGACTAGAGTTCTGATGTAATGTCTTGGCATTTTCACTAAATTGTCCTTTTTTTGGGATGTCACCACACTTTGCTCTGCTTTTAATTTTCACTTTGGTTTATAAAACACTGATACACTTGAGTTCTTTTGGCATCTCACTAATTGTCTTTCCATCGGTTGCCTTACATTTTTTCATTGCTCTATTGCAATTACTGCTTTGCTGGCACTGTTTTTCGTTTACCTTTTAGTTAACTTGCCGTTTGCTGGCTTATAAACTTTTAATACATAACGCTCATACAATTTCTGTACTTAACAAATCATTCTGTATAATTTATTCACATTATGTTTGACATTACTAAGTTCAAATTCGTAAGTTACAAATTAAATTGCATTGGCCCTTCCCCTTCCGAACAGTTATCATATCTGAAACTCTGAACGTAACCCTTCTGAAACCTGCCTTATCGCATGTTAACTTTTATCCCTCAAATTATTAGTTACTGCTGCTCACATCAAGTGCATTTATTAATGTTAAATACTGATTCTCTCTCTTTATGAAGTTTCACAAATCGGCTTTCAAGACGTTAACTCGTTGACTTTATAAGGCAAATAATTCAGAAACTTCAGACATTAGTCCAGAATTAGTACACTGGCCGTCACTCTTAAAAAGTATTGTGAGAGGTGATAGGGTTAACTAGTTTTGATTATGCAATTTATATACTACTGTAGCGATTATTCAGATTGATTGCAACTAAACCTGCTCTACTATCAGCTACCTGATCCCAACTGTTTTGCAAAATGCATGGGTGTAAAGTGCTTTTATAAATCAAAAATCTGTGTTGCTAGTTGCTACCTGTAGTATTTTTTAAGTCATTTGTTAAATTCACTTAAATTTGTTATTGGTGTGGTATACTTTCATACAATTTTAACTCAAATGCCCTGTTGCTGTTTTGAACGGCGAAGCAAGACTATTGTTTCATTCATCTTTGCGAAAAACGATAGAAAAAGCAATAACTCAAATTGGCGAAATGAGATACGTTTTATTTATACGACTGTAGATCCAACGTTCATATATGTTCCTTTCTATTTCATTGACAGCAATTCAGGCGCTGACCTTTAGATAAATAAATCAGCAACAATTGCGCCTATCGCCAGAGACTGATTGGAAAACGCCCACGGCGGCGTGTCTGACGCAATTTACAACAATCACTCCCTTTTGTTTATTCAACGGAACGAAAATACAAAATTTGAGGGATAGTGCAGGTCACGCACACTCCTAAAATACAACTTGCTGTTGCAACGAGAGGTTGGTTCTCACTGTGTTTGCAAAAACTGTTTACTGCACACGCTTTGTAAAGGCTCACTTCTGAATTGCAGTTTCAACATTATTTAAATGAATGAAGTGAAATAATAGCTACCCATGAGATTGAATGTTAAAATAAACGCCCCAAAACTGGGGAAAAGCCATACGAACTGGATTACTTTCTTATTACTAGTGGCCATGGTCAATCGACCATGACAAGGAATTAAACGGTACCACTACAGATCGATTTTCTTGCTGGTTGTATTCAAAACTGGCGAAAAGCCCTGAGAATTGGCTCGCATTCTTATTGTAGGCAAATCGGCCAAGATAGAGGATGAAACGGGGTTCAAAGGTCAATTACAGAGGCATTTTCTTCACTCTATGAAATCTGTCCTATTTTACTAAAATGTTGGTTCGTGCCGCAGTGTCATCAATTGACGCAAATGGGCGGAAATTTCACTTGGGTAAAATTAACACCAATTGCAAAAAAGTTAAAGAATAATTGGGTGTCTGTGTGAAAATACTAGCAATAAAACTGAAGTTCCTGTTCACCATGTCGATTTTAAGGAACTATAAATTTCAACTAGGGAATAACAGTGTAAGAAAAGACAAGAATAATTAAAAGTTTTTCCAAATTGTGACGTTGCAATTCGTAAAATTTGCTTACGTTTAAACAGCGGATAGACTAGTTCGTTAATAACAAAGATTACAAACAGCTGGATTTTCCATTATCAATACGTGGAAACTGCATAAAAAGGCAGTTTAATGCGGAAAATTCAGGAAAGTACTATGAATGCACACAAGGGCCAGGATTCCAGTTAGAGAGAGGGCATAAATTTAATTACCCAATCAACTACTACTATTATTATAGTTTTATTTAATTTTTTACAAATTACAAAAATTATAAGTTGAAACATCATCAGTTTCTGCAAATCTGCCGTAGATCGTAGCTTCTTTTTTTTCGAATGTTGTAGAATGTGAATTGCAATAATGATTATAAATCAACTGCCTTTTGCTCTTTATAAATGTTTTGGGGTGGGTAACTGGCCACCCCTGCCCCTCCCAGGCTACGCCCATGAATGCACATGTTTCAACAAATACAGCTTGTGTACAGTCGTACAGATTACAGAACAAACACTGCATGTGAGAGTATTCTCGGTATAATGTCATAGCAAAAGTTGATAACCACGATCAAAAGCTTCCTTATATAAAAGAACTTAAAACCGGTTACTTTACTAGTTATTTGTCAAGTATCTTAAAAAAGCGACGACTTTGAACTTGTAACATTTATGTATCTCAATCATTAAGGAATTATTCTAATCATCTTACTGTACTGTTTATTGGTATGGCAATTTTTTAAAATATTTTTTATAGAAATACGATGGCCTCCGCAAGCAATAGAACCGAACTCGCTTCCCTGAATCACCACAAATTTCTAATGCGAGAAGTGAAACGGGCAAAAACTATTTTTATAGTCGCACACTCAATAAAATCGAACTCATCCGTGACAGATGGTCCCGTCATTAACTGTAACCTTCACCCCCGGGGTTTCTGGAAATAAATTAGTAATCAAAGTTAACTCAACTCGATGTCGGTAAATAATTAAGTTAATTGAGCTCCTGAATGGATTTCGTGCGAGTACTACTTAGACTTACTATATTTTAAGCGGAACGGAAAAGTGTTCAAATTCCTTCGGGAGCTTATTCTTGGCACATTTTTCAGTTCCGTGTTTACATGGCAGCTGTAAAACGCGTTGGTCGCTTTTTAATTGCTGCTAACCCCAGCAATCCCGGGAGAACTGTCTATAAATAGGCTGCTTGTAGCGCTATATGTTGAGCCAAGCACTGAACGAGGTTTATATAAACCGAAACTGCATAATTATAGTTATAATTGATAATTTCTTCATATTTCAATGCATTGTAAGTGAACAATGCGTGTTGCCATGCAAAACAACGTTTACAATACTCGATATGTAATAAAACTAAAAATATATTAGATATACATTATACAACACATTCATTCGGTTAAATAGAGAAGATATCCAGAACCTTGAGAACCATTTCTGTGAATTAAACCGCTTCAATGTACCAAGCTAGCCAGTCGAAAAAAAATCCGTTAGAATTAAATTAACCAAATAGTATTTGTATTTGAAAATAGCACTTTTCACACAAGGGGGGGGGGGGGGGTTGGTGACCACGATCCGCAGGCGAATGTCATAAAGACCCACTAGTATGAAAAGTGCTTTTCACACGTGTTGTACACTATATGTTTTCTACGACTGCTAGCCGCCGCCTACATTTCAAATATACGTGCGAAATTGGTCGCACGCTGTGTGAAATGTATATGAGTTTCAGTTAGGAGTATTTTTTGGCTGTTTTCAGAACAGTCGTAGAAAAACATTTTTTACATCATTGGGCCACTTTTTAAAGGGGAATTCAAATATGTAGTTTCTAATAATTCATCGTTTTTTTGATCCCATGAGATTCATGGACATTTTTAGCAATTCATGAAACTGAAGTTCTTCTATTAAATTACCAGTACCACCTTGTTAGCCGCGAAACGCTCCAATACACAATAACACTTAATTATACCACGGACAATAAGCTTACACTTCAATATCATTGACGGATTCACGGGGGTGTCATTGAGGTCAATTTACACCCCCTTGGGCCTGTTCAAAATGTATTCCGATAAAAAGTTGACTACTTTGTTTTAATTATAAATACAACGCACCCTTACAGCATCCGCCCTTAATTTGATTTGAAGTTGCTGAAATGCTTCTTCCACATTCTTCTTTTTTTTTAATTGCAATAGGCACAAATTTGCTCTCACCCCCCAGCGTTGGTGGGGGTTTTCGGCACTCGTCGATGTCGGTTCTGTGACCTGTCTAGTGTCTACCAGTCTCCACTAGACAATACAATGAACTGCACCTGGTGCGTAGTGACCGGGGTATTTTGAAATTTTTGCGAATATAATATTTTCATTGTTTCTTTTAAAATATACAATTAGTTAGTCAAAGTTTAAAATATTCAAAGCCTGCAAAATTTCAATTTTAAAGGTAAGTATTCGTATATGAAACAATGCTCATTTTATAACATTTTCTGTTTTCGCTAATCTTGACATAGGCACAAAGCGAGGGGTATTCCGCGAAAAAATATTATGTACACTAATTCCCAAGATTGTTGGTAATTCCTCTAATTCCATACTAATTTCCTAGTAATTCTCCTAATTCCTTACTAATTCCTAATTCCTTTATAATTTTCTAATTCTCTACTAATTTCTTAGTAATTTCCCTAAATCTCCACAACCATAACTAGTAACACCCTTAGTATGATAATAAGCTAATATTCTATATAGTTCTAAGATAATAACACCAAAGTGACAATATTAATATCTACTCTTCAATTAAATTTAAAAAAAATTATAGGTAAGATAATTAGATCTAGAAGATGTATGTTGGAAATAGCGGTCGGGATTTAGAAGTAAACCGATTTCTAAGTTTTCTATGTGGTCGAAGTTTCGACAATTTTATTTCGTCATTCTCAGGATTCTGAAGATAAGCAAACCAAGATTGTTAAGTCTATACATACAGACTAAGTATGGGTCATTCCTAAAAACGCTAAACACCAGTCATATAATCGCTTAAATGTACACTTAGCTATCGTAGTTATAACTCCAGATTTTTTATTAATAATGTTTTGTTTGTTTATGTAATTAACCTTGCGGATGGCGAAATAAGATTGTCAAAACGTCGACCAGATAGATTTCAACCAAATTTCTTCAAAATTATGTCCCCAGTTCTCAAAATACTACTTCTACGTTAAACTTCATGATTGTCAAAACAAAATCTTGAAGGTAATTAGAAATTGTAGAAATGTTTGCAATAATACCCCCTGAAAAATGAACATTTTATTTACATAAAATACAGCGTGAGAGTGTATAATATTGAGGAGGCCCAACCTTTTTAATTCAAACGGCCCGATTCCAATTAGATTGAGAGCACCGTAGAAGATTAAATCTTGATGAGTATTATCAACGTCTTCTTTTCGATGCCAAATAAAAGAGATGAGCTGGGCTTTTCAAAACTTTATTTTGTATTGCTCGTCTCCACTATCTTAAATTATTTGACCATGAAAAATGGCTGGTCGTTGAAAACTGCGTAATAGTTCTATTCTATCTAATTTAATTTCCAGTCCTGTTTTGCCTAAGACGTCTTTAGATCCGGACTGAAAAAATTCTTCCAAACTATCAACCGAATCGGAATCGGCGAGTGCCATATATGTTCTTCTGAGTCAAGGTTTGAAGTCGAGTCAGTGTCATTTGTTTTCTTCCTTTTCTGTTGCTTCTTGTTGGTGATTTTAGACGTTGAGGTCAGCTGTCTTTTGTTCGCTGTCTTATGGGGTTTTTCAGAAGCGCCGATACTCACTCTTGCGTTTGATCGATTCAAAGCCAGCAGCATAAATTATTTGTTAATAATTGACGACTTATGATCAACAATGACTTTTACATATGGTGGTTTTTCAAATAAACGTTGACTACCCACTTTTTCGCAATAATCTTTCAAAGTCATTGTTTCAGAAGAAGTTTAAGTTGAATTGCTTTCACCAACAATTAATTCCAAAACCATATCATCCCCATTATTTAGATTTGTGTTTACTAGATTTCTGTCAATTTCGTTTTCTTCATGTTCGACTTTGTTCTCGGCTGCAGCGTCGTTCTTGCCCTTGCCTATCGTGTTGTCCTTTGTAAATCCAGAATTCTGATGAAATTGCAGGTAAGGAATATGTATGTATTTCCAATCATAGTCTTTTGCATCGATACCAAGTTGTTTTCTATACGCTAAAGCATTGTGAAGAGTTTTTTTGACTTCTGGTTTTATATCCAAATTAAGTATTTTTTCTTCAGTTAGTATATTTTGTTTCTTTTATTTTTGAACCTTTTGTCTTCCCTTGGAAAGGTAAACGTCTCCATAAATCGTTGGTGGTACTCATTCATTGTTTTTAATCTCTCAATGTGATTCAGCATGTTCTTTATACTAAAATGTATTACTGTGGAATACGTGGAGGTCATTGATCCGACAGCCTTAAATAGTGATCCACGTGTTTGATGAAGTCACAAGACTGAACATATTAGGTTTTAGTTTACTGCTTTTGAGATTCAATATAAGTTTAATCAAGGCGTATCTGTTCAGCTCAATACAAAGGTAGCAATTGCTGAACCAGAGTTGTATCTTGTTTGATAGTCTACGCTACCTCTAATACTGGCTTTCCATATTCTAGTAAAAATACAACATACCAGATGTGATATAATCTGGTACTCAATTCTGTATTGGGACCCAAAGAAGACGACTCAATATAGTGCATATGTTAAAGTAAGCCACAGCGCCCTCACTCTGTGGAAACACCTTCAATTATTTTCAAACTACACATTTTTTGTATACCTACCACTATTTTTCAATAAATATAGGTTTAAAATTAAATACTTCCGATTAGAAATCCCTATTCATAGCAATAATAGAAAAGTAAGAAATAGTTTAGTAAAAGTTTATTTTGAGTAAATAAATAAAATGAAAAGCCGAATAGAACAGTTGGTAGAGCGTTAGGCTGGCATAAGCAAGTCCTCCATTCGAATCCACGGTGGGCGTAATTTTTCCATCTTGGCGGTTGATATCAACTCCGGTGAGACTAGAGCGAGTTGATGTCAATTTGATGTATTTCTCCTTACCAAGGTACGGACAGATCATTGTCCTCTCTCACTCTAAAGTACCTACTTTTGAATAGAATATATATTTTTTATTTTTGTTCAGTTTTAGTAACAATAACTAAATTATAGGTTATGTTTCATAGTGATTCGCGTATAAAATAACTTCATTATTGGTTAAATAAACATGATACCAATTCCGCCTAATTTATTTGTACACGCTAAGGCCCATCACTTTTCCATCATGCAGATTCCGAAATGTAGTGCATAGCGAATAGTTTTTTTTTATAATATAATACGCTTAAATACCTTCTAAGATGTATTTTCGGAAACTTTTATAGATACATATATCAATTGAAAAGTAATGTCAATGTGACAATCATTAATGTACACACACGATCATTGAAAATGAACAGGGTTATGCAACACATGTTACACATTTGAAACATTTGTGTTTGGAAGGCTACTATAACCATGTTATCCAAAAATTACTTCATCTAATGTACACGGTTTCATAAAAGTAGCCCGATATTTCTGTAATTTTGCATGGGGCCATAATATTGGTTACACAGCCCTGTTCATTTTCAATGATTCTTTGTGTACTATGCGATTGAAGAAAGGAGAAAGCTATTTGTGTCCACACTCTGTTAATTAACAGATACGTCAAATTGAAATCAAGGCACCCTAGGTGAGACCATTGACATTTGGGCACCAAATTCACTGTGCTCTACTTAGAACCACAGACCTAAGAGACAGAGTAACAAGGTCAACACATCACCAAGATACACACCTGACACAATCAATGGTTGCTACGAAAGCACAAAAACAGAGCTCCAACTTTATAACTCGGAAACTAGGCCAAGTGGAGCACTGCACCGCCAGACGCATGCGTACAAAGCACCAGCCTTTACACCGGTAGGTACAAAGAGGTTACTGATAATGCATCCATACATACATAAACTAAGTTCAATGTATACATTTAAAAATATAACAACAAATATATAGATCGAAAAGGTTACAAATAAGTTTCAAATACCTTTTTTAAATGTAGAATTGTATTGTAAAAAAATTAGGGGTCGCTCAATTAAAAAATAAAGTAAAGCATTATTTTCAGACGCACGGGAAGTATTTTATGCGAAATCGTATAGCCCTCAAAAAACTATATACAGGGTGTTTGAAAAGAGGTTAATAAACTTCAAGGGGTGATAATACTCATCAAAATTAGATAAAAGTTGCAGTATGCATATGTTCGAAATGCGTTCTAAGAGAGCTACAGCCTTGAAAAGGGTAATAAAAAACAGATTCTATTTAATTAGAATATTAGGGACACGTGCGAATCACTGAACCAATTTAACAATGCACTTACCCTAAGGAAAGCGTGTAGAGGAGTACTGTAGTGTGGGAGACGTTTACATTCGTTGCTAAAGATGCAGGGCTATGTCTAGAGTTGCCTGCCCTGCGCTGTACTTTCTTATATTCCTCCCTAATTCCTAAAATAATTCCTCTAATTCCTTAACCAATTCCCCTAATTCCTCAACCAATTCCCCTAATTCTTCCACTAATTCCCCTTATTCTCCAACTAATTATACTAATTCCCCAACTAATTCCTCTAATTCCCCTAATTCCCTACTAATTCCTGGAGCTTGTACACCAAAATTCCCCCGCGGAATACCCCTCGGCACAAAGTATCACTTTTCCAAATTGACTGAAGTTTCAAAACATCTCACTTTTTGCAAGCAGTTGTGAAAAGTAACCAGTGATGAAGCAGCCATTCTTTCATCCATTGATATGCAAAAAAACGAAACAGTACTTCCTTGAGTTTTAATATATTGAAATTAGAAAAAAATCTTGATAGGAAATACGATTTTGTGCAACTTTTGTAAAAAATCCCATGCGTTACATAAAATAAGGCATTTTCCTAACTCGTCTTACAAATTGTTATTTGAAATTTATTCACCTTGTTTATGTAATTTTTTAGAAAGGTGCCATCTTCTAAGAAAACAAAAAACAATTGACGCCTTTATACAAATATCAAAAAATGCTGCCCTTCATATCAATCAGGATAAGATGGTAGAAATTCAAAATCCAGAGAAAGCAAATGATTTGTCAACAAATTCTATAGAAACTGAAACCGCATCCACCTCTATTCCTGCCAATAATGGGAAAATTGACAGTTGGTCAAACGACACCGGAGCTCATTTTGACAGCACTGAGAAACGTCTTAAAGAGTATTTCTGATATAGAAAAAATAATTATCGGAGAACCCTTACGTTCCTTGAAAAACGTGCGTATTTCCTTTGTCGGAAAAACAAATTACATGGGAAAGTAATTAATAGTTATTTTACGTTCCTTGAAAAACGTGCGTATTTCCTTTGTCGGAAAAACAAATTACATGGGAAAGTAATTATTAGTTATTTACATCAAATGGATAAAGACATATTTTATTAAGGAGCGAAACTTGAAATACTTTTCACGAGTTAATAAAATGCCTTTATTCAAGATTGATATATTAATTTTTTCCAATACCTACACATTAGGACTTTAGAAATTAAAATTTAAATTATTATTAATTAAAATATAATAGATTTCAATGTAAATTATTATGAAAATCGTACGACACTCATTAATGACCAATAGAAAAATTAGTTCACGAGCCATAACCAAGACAACAACAAAATTTCTTGGAAATTTTTTGTAGGTAGACATTACTTCTTTTTAGGGTTTGTGTCGTTACGATTTTCTTACCGAATCTGCATTCGAGCATTAATTCATATCCGGAAATTATTTTTCGTGCATTCCAACATCGTCCTAATTTGCCCTCGCGTCCCGCTTGGGCAAATTAATACGACGTTGTTGGCACGCACTCAAAAAATGTCCGGAAAGAATTAATGCTCTTATGAGATTATATGTGAATAAATATGTTTTGAAATAAATTTTCAAAATCTAACTTAGTTTAAATAATTGCATACTATAATATTTTACGCTAATGTATTCAGGAGTGAATAAAAACTATTTTAATCACTACTGAAGAGGTACTTTAATAGCGAGATTTTAGTGAATAAAATGCAGATCTTTAGCTAGGTATTGGAAAAGAGTCATATTAATATTAGTTATTACCGGGGTCGGTAGCTCAATGGTTATAAGCATTCTAACTACTGATCTAAGATCGCGAGTTCGATCCCCGATCTAGACGAGGTTTTAAAAAATTTAAACTGCAGATGAAAGACTACATAATGCCATCATTCGGAAGTGATACGATGTGTAACATGTAAAAGATCCCTTGCTAGGATTGGAACTCCTTAGTCTCGGCAAAATTTTAAGTAGTACTTTGACCACATGACCAAAGCAGTCGGTGTCTAAGATACCTGGTACTCTGCATACCTAGAGCTTGTCCTTTAACAAACAAACAAACAAACAATATTAGTTCTTTGGATAAATATACTTGGATTGTCTATTAGCATATAAAACAAGTTTTTGTTAATTTTTCTTGGAACATTTTAAGTGCTTTCAATTGTTTTTTAATGTTTAAACACGTATATATATAAACAGTTGAATTGAGAGGTATGGAGTAACATATCAAAGAAAGCTCATTAGAAAAAATTGTTTCATTTATAGTACCATAAAATATTTACTTCCAGGTATATATCTACTGAAAATCGAAAACCAAAATCATCGCTTCCAATAATTTCTGCATTTTTCGCTTAGTAAGTAATATGTGTGGGCAACATTTTAAGGAGCGGCAAGCACGTGGGCACTTGGCCAGGGTTGTAGTCCCCATAGCTGTACCTTCAATACAGCTCTGGCTGCCAGAATATTGGTATGAAGTATGAACTCGCTTATTTTAAAGCCCCGTCAAAGATGGCTCTTCGGTATCGCAGAAGAGAGATTATTTCTATCATTTCACTTATCTAAGGTTTCCAGAACTCATTTTCATAATGAGCGTCTCCAACTTGTAACACAGTAGCAACAATTCTAAATAAAACGCGTAATAGAAAAATCATGGATGAAGTAGTAGATCTGAAAATAAAACAGTAGGAATATTAGAGCTCTCGTACGCCTTTAGATCTAGAGAGGACACAGCCGAGAACACAGAAATAACCTGAAAGAAGAATTTTACCAATCAGTATGAGAAAAATTGGACAAAACTAAGAAAAAGGAAAAAGTTTTGTAGAAAACGACAACGGTAGAAGTATACAAATTTGGAACACGTTTCTCATCAGAAAATGAGTGCACGTGGAAGTGACATCCCTAAGTCAAATATCTCTGTTAGCCATGCTATTTAAAGGCAAAACCAGAACACATAAATTATGTAAGTGTTAAAAGAGGAGCCAAATGTGGATGAGATCACCATTTGGTCCAACAAAAATTATAATTTCTTCAATTCTACTATCTACAGAAAATATCGCCAAAGCAAACATCACAAACACGTCACTGGGAGATTTAATTACAAGCTTCACCTATTAAATGAAGAGAGCGTTTGACAATTATATTGAAATAGGCTAAAATTAAGAGTACAAACAATCAAAGTAAATAATGATACAGAAATAGAATATTCCAATATAAATCGAATAATAAAGATGAAAATTACGAGACATAACAGGTATAAACACTGACACAAGGGTCAAACATTATAATATACTATTAATAGAATATAAAATGGAATACCTGGGTGAAAATAAATCTTGTGAAATACGGAAACATACATTGTAAATAATTATGGGTAAAGAAGTTCATAGAGTCCTACAGATCATAAAAATGAAATTCCAGCAGAACTACACAAAAACGAAGCAACCGATTTCATAACTACATTAAACATAATAAAATATCATCTCTGTATCTTGGAATTAGGTCACTTTACGCGGCTGTGTGTGGAGCAAGTTGCCTAAATTCACCTTGGCTAAGTTTTGGTGTATTTTCAAATTTCAAATTGACACCCCGTTCCTGTTGTGGCTTGTGCGCATTTAACACACATTTAGTACAGCGAATTTTTAGATACCCTTTCTTGAAAATGGCCAGTCTTCCTATTGCCATCTAAGACTAACCCCAGTTGTTCTACGGACGACGAAGGTGCCATACCCCAGGCCGTCGCACGAAGCGTATAGGAGCTACTAGGGAGAGGAATATCAACACTACGTAGGGATTTCAGTTTAATTTCTTTTTACTAGTATCATATTCCTGTGTGGCGTCCAAAGCCGCCGGATATTAAGACCGCAGAAAGTCAAAGAAGACACCCCGAGCGCGTTCGTTTTAGGTCAAACTATTAGCAGCCTAACAATGGCTCATTAAAATTAATTTAATGTCTTCCCGCGTTTAATTTGTAGCTGAACACATACTGTTAAAAAAGTAAATGGTCCATTTCAATTAACGCTTATGGCGTTCAGCAAAAGCTTGGTTTTTAAAATGTGCTCCGCTCTCGCGAGGCATCTGCGATAAGCGTTGTGTACTAGTTTTTTGCAAAAGCCCGCTGAGTCTGAAAATCAGTTAGCGTAATTTCACTATGATTCCAGCACCTAATCAGTCAATTATTTTAGTTAGTAATATAACCGCCGCATACTATTTAATATCATGTATTTGTTGAAACACGTATTTTAGTAATTCAATGGGATCCGAATCCCTTTTCTGATTTTCACGAATGCGGTGTAGCTTTTTATATACAGGGTAAGGCAAAACTAACGGTATTTGCCGGTATTTGCATAAATTTTTGATACAATTCGCTATAGCAGAAAACGTTTACTACAAGACTTTAATAGGACTTACTGCTCTATAGTTCTGCGCAGTATAGTTCTATGCAGTCAACTGTTTTGTCAACGCCGTGATCTTAGATTTTTTAATGACATGGGCGATTTTCTTCATGAATTCTGATTTTCTGTTTAATTCGCTCTACAAATTAAAAAAATCATAGACATGCATAAAAAATGTTCTCAGCAAAACGCAAATTCAGGCATCTGTTTCTAACTATTTGTGTAGAAATGAACCAAGTACGCGTTGACTGCAATGAAACAAGAATCAAAAACCAATTAAAATATTTTGACCGTTCTATCATAAAAACATGGGAAAAATTTATGATCAACGCTATGATTTCTTAATCTATTCATAAAGAAAATTAAAAAAGTAATCATAATTGGTCAAAAAATAAACCGTACCTTTAAACAAATTCAAGGTGGCAGCGTTGACAAAGCAGTGTGCCATGAAAAAAAAACAATTGACTGCACAGAACTGTAGATTAGTGAGCCCCACGTAAGTTTTATAATAAACTTTTTTTGCTATAGCATATGGAATGACAAATATATACAAATATCACTGGTGTTGCCTCACGCTGTATTTTAAAAATAACTTTCTGAATTGTTTTGAATATAATGGCATCAGGTCATTATCCACTAGAATCTAAACTGTACTATTATTAACTTCCAAGTTCCCTTGCATTTGTTTTTAATTTGGCTTCATTTACGTGTCACCGACACCTCCAATCTTTTTATTTGATCCATTTCGTCGCACGTTCTATATATTATGTTCATGAAATTGTACTTGCTATTTTTGCTTCTGTGTTCCACCGATACCGTCCCGGTTTTTTTAGATTAAGATTGTGTGAAAAAGAACGGTAAGGTTATTATTTCAATGTACAGGATATTCTGATTTATCACTATCGCAACTGGCGCCCATTTTGTTTTTGTTTGGTGGTTATTACAACCATTTATCTAATCCGACTCGCGATTATAATAACCTAGAATCTCGAGTTAGTATGGCTATGATCTTATCCACCAAGTTGTATGTAAAGGGTGAAACATAGAAAAACCGCTACGTTATAGATATTTACAAAAAAATCTCTATAAAAGACCAAAAAAACTATAGAAGACTAAACAGTAATAACAGATTTAGTAGACTATTTGGTAAAATATTAATGGTTAAAGTACAGCAAAATTTATAATGACAAATTAGTAACGATCAGAGTGGTTTCACTTGTGATCGGCAAGAACTGACTACATTTTTGCGCTCTAACAACTGATATTTGTTCAGTCCTAACTTCGCGGATCACCAGGTTGTAATTAGGTGAAATGCTTATACTTCAAATTTGTGCTGAAAGGACTTGATAAGATACCAAAAAGAAGGCCTAAATATCTATCTATAAGGAGACTAACAGAATACTTAGCAATAAAGACGGATTCAAATTTCCAGATATTAAGAATAACGTAAAATAAAATAACTTCAACCATTCAAATATTTAGGAGTAATAGTCTTCTTCTTCTTCTTCCTCTTAATATAGGTTGAGAGCATGTTACTTCCACACAATGAGTGTGGTTTTATAAGCATATTAAACCGCGGCCGAGGTAGGTGGCTAGCCTAACCCCTTGAATTAAGGAAGAATGCCCTCACAGAGGTCACGACCACCAAAGGTGTTCGTATGATGGCCGGAGAGCGTTCGATATTACAAATGTCCGGGCGTGTGGCTCATAAATAATATAATTGAAAATGAGTGTCGAGGTATCTCGAAAATCACCAAAACCTTGTTAAGGGCGAAATAATAATTACTATCTGTAGCAAATCTGAAAAGTGCACACGACCAGCTTCAGTGGGATATGGGCGGGGCTTTACCCTGCACGCGTAAGTGTAGGCATCAAAGTCTGTTCTGTAGAGTCTTACAATGTAAATTATTACTGTTGGTTGGGCGCTACTAAGTTGTATACTTTAGCCGGAAGGTTTTTGCGACGCTCCCAAACCCAGAGGCGTCTAATATTACCATGGTGTTTTGAAGAGATTGAAATATGCAGCGAGGATAAAAAGACCTCATCTCTGAGAAATCTGTACAAATATCAGTAGAAATACCTCAGTACTCAAGTCCTTCATATAGTCCTGATATGGCTCCCTACGATTTCTGGCTGTTTCCGAAATTGATATCGCCATTGATGGGAAGAGGTTTGAGGATGTGGATCGGATCAAGAAAAACACGACGAGGCATCTGAAGGCGATTTAAAAAGCTTAGAGAAGTGGAAAGAGCTCTGGAATAAGGCTGTTGATTCCCAAGTGACGTACTTTGTAGCAGACTGAGGTGCCTTGGTTCTAGCGAAGCTATTTATTTCTTGTAGCATACGGCCAAATAATTAACTGAAAAACCTCGCGTATCTCAACAGCGCTACTAGTTAAAAATCATCATGGGAAAGAGGATTTTTTTCCCATTCCAGTGATAAATGTTATGTGGGACCGATTTATTCTTTTTCACTACATTATAGTAAGAACCCAAAGTTTTTAATATTTCTTCGTTTTATACCTGGCGAATATACCTGGTTAAACAAGGTATATATAATTGCGTTGTTACACTGTCGACCATTTGATTAACAGAATTAATCACGTTTGATTGTTGCTTATAAGGTTGCACAGTGTCTGTCATAAATTTAGGCACACGCGGAAAATTGTTTTATTATCAAATTATTATAAAATTTTATTCTTAAGTAAAGTTCTTGCATCTTCTTAAACTAAAAATGCGCTTGCCAAATTTTAAATATCTCCTTTCGTATATGGGGGAGGTTTCAAATATGAAAATGGTCCAAGAATACAATGGTTTGCGGAAAGTTCGTTCCCCACATTTCGTTCCTCACATTTCGTACCCCACATTTCGTTCCCCAGATTTTTCGTCTCCCCACATCTCGTACCCGGAAACTTCGTTCCCGAGCGAGCTCAATTTGTCTCAGAGATCACAAGGTGTTGAAAAACGAGTGCAGCGATCGGAATGCAGTTAGAAAAATGAAAGATATTTTTATTTATTTATTTATTATAATAAACTTATAAGAACTATATACAGTATGTCCCCGGATTGAATTTGCAAGAGGGAATTGAATTTTATTTTTAGTTTTACATTAAAATTCCTACTTGGTTTGTAAAGAATTTTAAGAATATTTTCAGTTTTTGAAAAACAAGCTGGTCTTGACAGTTAAGCAGAAACTATTTTCTTTTCAGGTAAACTACCCTTTTTGTTCATGATTTCAGGAAGATGGACCTACTTAGATTAAACCCTAATTTCTAATAAATAGAGTTTATTTTGTTCTTATAAGTTTAATATAATAAATAAATTAATTAAAATATCTTTCATTTTCCTAACTGCATTCCGATCGCTGCACTCGTTTTTCAGCACCCTGTGATCTCGGAGACAAATTGAGCTCGCTCGGGAACGAAGTTTCCGGATACGAGATGTGGGGAGCCGAAATATCTCGGGAACGAAATGTGGGGTACGAAATGTGAAGACCAAAATGTGGGGAACGAACTTTCCCCATCCCGAATACAATACCCTAATTTTTCAAAATACGCAAAAATGTTATTTTTAAATATTTGTTATATCATTTCAATTCAAAATTATATTTGGTTTAAATTCTTGTTAATGTTCGGATCGTTTATTACATTTAAAAAAAATAGGTACCTGTGTTTACTACAGACACAAATAATAGTAACTTACGATACACGTGCGTAAAGCTACTCTTTAGGCACTAGCGGAGTAGAGTTAAAACGCTCGCTCACTCGCGTTTTAAGCCCCGCGGCCGCGAGTGACTAAAGATGCTTTACGCATGTGTATCGTACAATATTTTATCTAAAAAAACACGGTAAATATAAAAAAAATATAATGTAAATTAGGATTACCAGCCACCAGTCGTAATTTTGCGTGTTTTAAACATTTTAAAACACGTTGCTACTGACAACGTGCCTAATGAAATCTTTTAAACACGTTACTACTGACGACATAAACTAATGAAAACATGTTATTAAACAGTCGTTTCACAAACTTAAAACTGCCAACTAAAAGGCAATTTTACACACTGTCGTAGATATATGATATTTTTTAGTACTAATTTTAATTAACGTTTTTTTCTGGTTGCTAAGTGAGCGAAACTCAAGTTGCACAATACATACCCAATGTATCCGATAATAACTTTGAAGTATCCCATTTTCCGTAGTACACAGGGTGGTAAGACAAAAATAGGATAATCCAGTGAAAATTGTTTTACGGAATAGGTGGCTGTGACAAATACAAAAGAAAGAATATAAAAGATGTGGTAAATAGAACAAAACAAGAAGAATGGGTGAAATTCTGAAGCTGAATGAAAGACTACTTTAATGAAAATCAAAATTTATTTTACAGTACACTAAAACAACTAAGGAAAAAACGAACCAGCACATTAAAAAAACATTAGAGATAAACAAGGTGAATTACTTACAAAAGAAGAGGACATAATATAAAGATGGGTGCAATATTTCAAGGAGGTGTTAGGAGACAACGGAACGGCGAAGAAGAAGAAAATGAAGGCAACAGCGAAAATGAACAAAACACCACAACGATGAACGGCGATGGAGGAATCGAGTCGCATCGAGTATATAACCAAAACGGAATTAGAAAAGGCAAAACAAAAGATACAACTAGGAAAGGCAGCAGGAATAGATGGGATATCACCGGAAATGACAAAATACATAGGGGAGTCAGGAAGAGAGAGAATGGAAAAGGTCCGAATTACTATACGCAGACGACATGGTGATTTTAGCAGGAACAGAGAAAGAACTACAGGAAAGCATAAACATATACAATAGTGAAATGCAAAAAGCAAACATGAAAATTAACATAGAAAAATCAAAGACGATGGTTATAGCAGCACAAGAAAGAAGGCAAAACATTACAATACTCGTAGAAGGGAATGAAATAGAGCAAGTGTACAAATTCAAATACCTAGGGTCATATATCAGTAACAATGGGAAGATAGATGACGAAATAAGTGGGCGTGCAGCCGTTGCAGGAAGAACTTTCAATGCTATAAAAAACACATGTCTGAGAATAGCGGAAATACAGAAAGAAACCAAAGTGGAAGTAGTGAAAAATATAAGGAAAAATAAAAGAAGACAGGATTAGGAACACAACGTAAACAGAGCAGTTACGTGTAAAGGAAGTGAAATAAGTGATACAAGAAAGACAATTAGGATGGCTAGAACACGTGTATAGAATGGATGAAGACCTTCTGGTGAAACAGACTTTTGAAACAAGACCAGGAGGAAAGAACAGAGTGGGAAGACCGAGAAGGACGTGGACAGAAGAGGTGAGAAAGGCAACGCAGCAGAGGGGATTGGAATGAAACACTGCGAGAAAAAAATCCAAAATAGAAAAGAAGGGAAAAAGTGGTGCAGAAAATCTCCAAATAATGAAGAATGACAACCAATCGATGCAGGCCAGTAGCTAGGGCGGGCAGGGGGGGGGGGGGGGCAGAGTGGGCAATGACCACTATGAAAGAAAAAGTTGTCCATTCTAGAAAATAAAATTAATCATAATTTAAGCCAATCTTGTATATTTAGCTTTTGAGAGTAAGCAGATAAATAACATATACTTTGAGGTGTTCTCGCACATATTTTGTAACAGAAAACAGGAAGAACAGACAACTTCAACTATATTAAAATTGTTTACGCTTATCTGCCGTGTCCGTTTTCCGTTAATTAAGCTACAGTTTAGTTTATATTTTACTTAGATGTGCTCTTATGCATTTTAAATATGTTTTTGTATTTTGTTAAGGTTTTATTTTTTGTAATTAGTCATTACTTAATTTTGAAACTAAAGTTTTTTTACCTTATCGTGATTTTAAATGATTACATAAATTAAAATAAGTTCCCCCCCCCCCCTAAAAGTTTTGCTGCCCCCTCTGAAATTAAAACCTGGTTACAGGCCTGAATCGATGCCAAGCGTTACACCTCACTGTAGAGAAAGGCTCAGGATTATGTATGTATGTATTCAATTATAAACCACTTTTTAAAATAACATTTTTGTATATTTTGAGAAAATCGGGTACTTCACTCCTGACCCATTTTCATATTTTTGAACCTCCTACGTATACGAATATTTAAATTTTGAAAAGTGCATTTTTAGTTTAAGCAGATTTTTATCAAGAATATATAAAAGATTTAAGAAATATCGAAAACAATAACAGAGGAATTATTACAAATCACTTCCCAATCTAACCAATCTTCCTATCAGGAACGAAAAAAGGCATACCTAAATTATAAATTAGCTCATAGTAATTCTAAACGTTTGTGGAAAGATTTACAGCGTTGTGTTATTTACTCGAAACCAAAAAACAACACTATAGCACCACACCTGAACGATGTTAATGCAATTAACTCATATTTCAAGTCGGTGCATGGTGTGGAGCAACCCGATCCGGAAATTCTAAAATGTATGAACGTATGAAACCTAACTTAACCACTAAATTTTCATTTACTGCTATTTCTGACGACGATGTTACCAAAATTATCAACTCTATTAAAACCAAAGGAATGGGTAGTGATAAGTTAAATATTACAATGATACAATTGTGCTGCCCTTTCTTAACACCCTTTATTACTCACATAATAAATTCTTGTTTGTCTGAAGGCATTTTTCCAAAAGACTGGAAAATTGCTAATATACTTTCTGTTGCTAAAATAAACATGCCAAAAGATATGAAAGATCTAAGGCCAATTAGCATACTACCAGTACTATCACAAGTCTTGGTGAAAGTAATGGACTCACAAATCAGGGAATATTTGGAAGTTAACTCATTATTACCTGATTATCAGGTCAGATTATCGCCGTAGTTTTAGCTGCTGTTCTGCATTGTTAAACATAACTGATCATATTTTAAGAGCGAGCGATGCTGGTAATATTACGGTATTGATACTATTAGATTTCTCCAAGGCTTTCAATACTATTAATCATGTGATATTATATGCTACATTGCAGCATTTTGGTTTTACTGAGGGAGCGGTTAAGTTAATTGAGAGTTTTTTAACTCAAAGGCAACACTGTGTAGTACTGGATAACAATCGTTCAGATATACGCTTTGTCAAATATGGAGTTTCCCAGGGCTCTCTACTGGGTCCTCTATTGTTTACTTTATATTCTTCAAATTTATGTAGCACTTCTCTCAATCATTGCCTTTACCATCAGTATGCAGATGACACCCAAGTCTATATATCCTTTAAACCAGCTGATGTTCGGACTGCCTGTGCCGTTATTAATAAGGAGTTGAACGAATTAGTTGATTTGGCAGCTTTACACTCGCTCAATATCAACCCATCAAAATCTGCTATTTTTGTATTTGGTTCTTCTAACCACAGAAATGAATACTTACAAATAATTCAAATTAAAATTAAAGACACGCCAATTTCATATAAAAATTCCGCTAAGAATTTGGGTGTTATACTTGATAAAGACCTAAGATTTCGTGAACACAAATGCTTGTCTACGTAAAGCTTATTGTAATTTGAAATTGCTGTACGGTAACAGGCGAGCATTAAATGGTAATATAAAAAAGCTATTATGTGACTCACTAGTTCTATCGCATTTTAATTTCTGCGATACACTTTATGGGTTCTGTATAGACCAAGCAACATCAAATAAAATACAATTAGTCCAAAACTCTTGTTTGTGGTTAATCCACGGCATACGCAGACGAGAACATATTACATATAAAATTAGAGAAAGAAACTGGCTAGACATGGAGAAACGACGCTTTATGCATGCTGCTGATTTCTTTCATGCGGTTATCTTATTGGAGTCACCTCCAGATCTCTACAATAAAATAAGTTTTTGAACTGACATTCATAATCTCAATCTTCATAGAGGCTTGTTATCCATTCCATTACATCGTACTGAACTCTTTAAACGATCTTTTACCTATAACGTGTCTAGAATATACAATAGAGAGCCATCTGACTACCATCGCTTCCCCATATGTTTATTATCTATTACTTAACATGTATATACTATTACTACTTATTTTGGGGAATAAAACAGTATTTATTATTATTATAAACTTTTTCCATGTGTCCAAATTTCTGACGGACCCTGTAAACATTATATGCAACAATCAAAGGCGATTAATTTTGCCAATCTACTTTGAAATTGTGAGTTTTTGCTATAATGGACTGACAATGAATGCATCGGCCCCACTGGAATGGGAAAAAATCTGGTGTGCTACACTCACACAACTTCCTTTTACAGTGATCTTATAATTAGTCAAAAATTTCATTTTAAATTTTTGAGCATTTGTCAAAAATTTTCAAAAATTACCAATTCTATAAAAACGGTACAAAATAGAGCGTTAGTTGAACAGACAAATTTTCTCTAAAATTTTCAGCTGAATTCAAAAATGTAATAATAGGGTGTTCTATTTAAAATAGGAGTTAATAAAAAAAATAGAAAAAAAAACAAGAGACGCCAACTTTAGAAGTATTCAACTGGAAAATCACCTAGCTCACATCAATACACATTAAAAATGTAATAAAAATGTAAAGTTTGAAAAAAATCGTTAAAGCCGTTTTTGAAAAAATCGAAAAAAAAACTAAAAAGAGTAAACACCTACTTCCGGTTATGCGATTTTCTTCAAAAGCTTGCTGTCTCCTCTACATAGTACACAAAACTTATATATGAAGTTTCAACGCCATACCTCTTTTCATTTTTGAGATATTCTGTTCACAGACAGACAGACAGACAGACAGACAAACACACAGACAGACGCACACATAGATAGACACATAGATAGACAGACAGACAGACAGACCAATAAAAAAAATGTTTTTTGGGATCAGGGGACTTTAAAACGTGAAGATCTGTTGAAAACTCAATTTCGAATATTTGGGGTGAATCCAATACTTCCTTTATCGTAAAAGGAAGTAAAAATCATCTTTCTCACGATGGCACAGCCAACTAGAGTTCCATATAAAAAATGCACTTTATGGCAACCTTTTTTGAAAAACTAACTACGCCAATGCATTCATATCAAAAAGTGCTTGAAGAACGTAATAAGTACTTTGCTCTATTTTCGTAAATAAGCGAGATATAGCCACAAAATGAAAAGTCGAAAAATCTAACCTTTGTTTTTAAGTTGAAAACAAAAGACGATCGAGAAATGGGGGTTATTTTTTTCATATCACCTATAGTTATCGCGATTGCCTATGAGAACATTGAAATTTGTCCATCCTGTACATCTACGTGTAGTTTACCTTTTTTATAAGATTTTTTTTATTTTTCTGACCTCCCAGAAAAGTCGACGCCTGATTGGTTCTATTCGTAGTAACAAGCACATGTCCGGAGGTCTTCTATTTCGATGCTATGGCAATGGTAGGTAAATTTTGAGTGGACACAAAATTAATCGAAACCTTGCAAAAAATTCTCACGGCCATAAACCTGCATGAAAGGTATAGGTCAACATCTTCGACAACTTTATTAACGGTATCGCTGGTGTGCTAGGAGTAAAGCAAACAAATGGAGCGAGCCGGCACTATTTAAAATGCAACATAATTATATGCCAGTTTTCCAGGTACCAAAATAATTTATGAAATAGTGTCAATCAATACCACACACGTGTCGCGAGTACCTTTCCGGCATTTCAGAAAGACTGGCTGCCTTTAAAAACGCACCTTTTGGAAGTCTTGCAGATTTCAGTGGCTTTTTAATCCTCAAAAGGGCCGAGCAGATGCAATCGTCCTGTCTTGCCTGCGTCTTTCCATCTAGAGCACTTGGTCCCAAATCGCGCACCGTGATCGCGGTTTCACAGCCCAGACACCCAGAATAGGACTTTTTAGCACTAGTACCACGAAGAACTGCCAGCGCAACTACTGGGAAGACACGTCTAGCGCGCGAGCCGCTATTCGACGATCTAAATATATTTCCGTATCCATCAAATCCGCATAGTACACAGTTTGCGTCGATTGCGATCGGTGTATTTTTAACTGTTGAATGCCAGCTGCGGGCGGCAGTTTTTGTATTTTGCTTTGCTAAACTGATTCTATTCAGCCATATGGCCTGCAGGCTTTCACTTTTTGCTGGCCTGGGGCGTAGGTTGTAGATCTAGTAACAACTTCTGGTGTTACGCCTTAATTACGGCAGCAGTAGCAATTCTTTTTTGAGAAGTCAGTTTTGAATCATTGATTCGGGGGGTGGGGGGAGAAACGAGTCGGTGGCCCGGGCGTCAATGCCAACTTTTGAATAATGATAATGCTGACCTTTTAATTGAACAAGTCCACTTTTAGCTTTTAAAAATGTATTAACGATTTTGAAAAGGTAAAATGTGAGGGTTTCCCTTCTTGTAATTATTATTTAAGAAACTATATATACTTTACGTAACTCATTTTTGAATTCGACTTTACCTAAATA
Organism: Agriotes lineatus; assembly: GCA_940337035.1. Lineage (NCBI taxonomy): Eukaryota > Metazoa > Arthropoda > Insecta > Coleoptera > Elateridae > Agriotes > Agriotes lineatus. Next base: position 144,595,758 of record OW679196.1, on the reverse strand, counting down.
TTTTCAAATGCATATACAGGGCCGGCAACGATGAGAGGATGGAAGATATCTCTTAAACTAATAAATTGGTTTATATACAAGTTGTAGCTGCGTTGGTGGTGTAGATTGGTACAGGGGAGGATTGGCAAGAGAAAGTTCCGGTGGAACTTCAGCCTGTTTTGAAAACCGGGGTTCTTGCCAAAATATTAATAAAAGCTCTAAATTATAGTATCAAAAATGTATTTGTCATCCAAATGGAAAGTTTAGAATATTGGAGAAAAGCTCAGCTACATTTTTCGTTTTATATATCGTTGTGGTAGCATCACAGAATAATTAATAACCAGAAGGATATCTCGTATTACCTGACCGCCGGCCCCGCATAGCCTTGAGACGTTTCTACCCCGAAATTCTACCCCGAAACGGCAAGTGTAGGTAGCGGCTTTGGGGAGAGCCCATGGAATACAAAGGTTCGAGGTCACCCGTTGTCGGCGTCGACATCAATGCGGTTTTGCAGAAGATATCCTTCTGGTTATTATTATTCTGTGGTAGCATCTTAAGACTGCTAATTATTTACGAAAGTTAATCCTGGGTATCAGATTATGTATGGAAGGATAGGTTAATTAATAATTAAAATGTACAAGAGTGGATTTATGTAGTAAATAAACAACATAAATGTTTGAGATTTATTTAATGAATAAGAGATTGAATACAAATACTGTAAAGTGGTCAATATTCTATCAGGGAGATTCTGGCATAGATATGAGTTGAATAATGTTTGATTTAGTAAAGATAGTTATTTAGTAATATCAGAGTTTAGAGTTTTAGACCATAATTTATACTATATGGCTATCAGAATAAACCATAAAATAGCTTGAATTAAAGTGAAAGGCAGGCTCGAATGATTATTTGAAAAAGTCACTTATAATAATGTCAAATTAAAATAAATTGCATTGAAATGTATCCAGAGTGTTAGCTTGTAAAAAAATTCGGTATAATAATTATTGCTACGGAAAATTGGAATATAAAGCTAACATCAATTTTTTTCAAAAATGTAAAATGTGTTTTCGGTAAAAGTAAATTTAAATAATAAGAAACACTTTAATTAAATGATTTTTACTATCTGGTTGGTGTATTAAAGGGTGTGATTAATAAAAATTAACGAAACAAAGAATAAAACGTATTTTTAAAACAAGAATAATGAATAAGGTTACAAAATGGTATAGAAAGGAAAGAGAATAGTAAAAAACAATAAAATAATTTTTATGGATTAATAAAATCTGCAGAGGATTTGAATAAAGTGCATAAGAGTCACTAGTAGGTATCCCGTTTGACTTGGAACTTCATGGGAGTTGCTGTCAGGTAAATACATCTACACTTAAATTGGAATTGGACGCACACTGCATGCGAATATTCTTGGACGAGCTTGTTATTAAATGGATTTCTGCATCCGAGTTGGATTTTGACGTGGGTCGAGGTTCTTGTTGGAGGTCTGAAATGTCCCGTAATAATTGGATAAAGGGCATTGCGGTCACTATTGCAAGTAAGAAAGTAAGAGAGTAAGTAAATTTATAATTATAAAAACACATAATTTATTTACAAACAGATTTGATATAGTTAGAACATAACCTTTTAAACTGAGATACATTTGTTGCCTGTTTCGCTTCATCAGGCATTTCATTATATAATTTTAAACTTTTGTAATATAGATTTTTTATGAACATGCTTTCGTTGTTGAAGGTAATTTAAAATTATTTACACTTCTTGTCTCATAACTATCCATATCTCTGTTGTATACAATAAATTTATTTAAATATGCAGGTAATTTGTTATTAACAATTTTAAAGATCAGAATTAGCGTATTAAAATAAATTCGCTGTATAATACTAAGCCATTGCAGAGTTTCCAACATTAAATTGATGCTGGATAGTTTATTACAAAATAGAATAATAGGCATTGCTCTATTTTGTAGTGTTTGTAGACGCTGCAATTCACCTTCGTTGGCTATAAATAACACGCTAGCACAATATTCAAAATGCGGTGCAATAATTGTTTTGTAAACAAGTATCCTCGACCACAAGTTTAATTTGGAACTGATTTGCCCAAAGAAACCTATTTTTTAGCCGTTTTACCTACAACAAAATCCACATGTTCCTTAGGGACATATTCAATTACTACATCGTCAACAATTACACAAGTTATCGTATTGGTTAATAATCGTCCGCTACTGATAATAATTGCTCTTGTTTAGATGTATTTAACTCAAGCTTGTTCAATCCTAGCCATTTAGATATATTTTTGAGGTCACTATTTAATTTATTTACAGCATCCTTTCACATTTATATCGGCACTAGTTACCAGAGTGTCATCTGCGAATAAGTTATATTGACAACTTTGCACTGCTGAGTTTATATCATTAATGTAGAGGATAAACAATAGAGGGCCTAAAATTGTGCCTTGAGGAACCCGTAAATACACTTCAACCGCTCGAGAACCTTCACCTTCGTATCTAGTAATTTGCTGCCGGCCACATAGATCATTCTTAAACCATCTTAATTCGAATGCCTTTATTCCGTATTTTTCCATTTTTGCTAAGAGCAGATCTTTGTCGATTGTTTCAAATGCTCTTTTCAGGTCTATGAACGCTGCTACTATTTTTTCCCCATGTTCTATATCCTCTTTCCAATTCACTAAAACTAAATTTAATGAAGTTTCACAAGAGTGATCTTTGCGGAAACCTGATGTTCACTAATTAGGATTTTATTTTCATCTAAATAATTTTCTAGTTGTTCCTTAGCTACATGTTCTATGATTTTTTCGAACGCAGGTAACATATTGATTGGTCTGAATTCTGAACTATTTTTTTTCCGTTTACTTTGGGTACTGGTCTAACAATCGCCGTTTTCCAAATTTCGGGAAAAATCCCAATTGCAAGCGATTCATTAATAATCTGCAACAGCATCTCTCGTATCACTGGCAAAGCGTCACAAATTAATTTACTGTTAATGCATCAGTACTAGATTTATTACTCATTTTTAAAACCACTTTCTGTAATTTTTCCAAAGTAATTGGTTTAAATCTAAATATGCTTGTGGTATTGTTTCTAATATCGTCTACATTTATTTCACCATTAGCTGGTCCAATACTTTTGTGAATGCCATGAACACTACCCACGCAATATTTATTAAACTGCTCCGCCATCTTTTTCGGTTCAGTTAATTTGTTGTTATCAAACTCGACAAATTCAGCACTGTTTGCATTTTCGTTCTTGATAAGTTGCTTCAGCTTTTTCCACATAAGTTTAGATGATTCTTTGGATAAATCAATCTGTTTTTCGTAATATTTGTTTTTCCAAGGTTTTAATGTACGGTTATAGTTGTTTTTAATATTAATAAGGTGATTCCTGTAGACTGGGAGCTTGCAATGGTGGTGTCTACATTGGAACTGTACGGGAAGCGATCAACAACGGAAGCTGTTACAATTAGTTAGTGAGCCGTATTTAAATGGGGGGTTCCAGAGTATCCGGAGGTGGACTGCTTGGCAGAGCCGGATTAAGGGGGGGGGGGCTAAGGGGGCTGCAGCCCCAGGCCACCGAATTTCGGGGGCCTCGAAAAGGTTATAATCTATTGCGGTTTCTAATCATTTAGATCCCTTTGTACCAGTTGCATAAATGGGAATGGGGCCTCCAAAAAAATTTTGCCCTGGGCCGCATATATCCTTAATCCGGCGCTGCTGCTTGGGTTGTTTCGACTGAAATGCTGAGTGGAGTACTTCAGTGAGCTAAAAAGGTATATGTTAAAAGATTTAAAGAAAATAAGTCGTTAATGGTGAGTGAATTACATATTTGAAGGAACTACTTACCCTAGTAGATATTTGAAATAATAATAATATGTGTAACAAATATCATTTGACTGGCTTTTCACTTTCATACATTTTGACGTTGACAGTTAGAACTGTCATAATATTTTTAAGTAATTTTCATTGTACTCATCAGCTATTACAAATAATAATTGATAATGCATGAACCTAACCTGATTTGAGAATAGTTGTTCTCCTAGAGCTAGCAAAAAAGAAGTAAACTCAAATAGAAATTTTATATAAAAGGGCATATATCTTACATAAACTTAGCTAAACAAAAATTTGTTTCAATAAAAAAAAAACACCATACAAGCTTAAATAGTCTATGGTCTTCCTGAAATGGTTAAATTAAATAAACTAGACAATATCAACAAAGGCAAAGTAAAGGGGCACATAATAATAATATTGAGGGTGTTTGCAACTTGTTAGATAGCTCTTAACTTCATTAATAATAGAGATATCGAAAAAAAGTTTTCGTTAATAGAAGGTTCTTCTGGTTTATGCCGTGGTCGTCGGTTTAAACTGGACGTTTCGCTGATTATGTTGTCAGCTCCTTCGGAACTTTTCTAAAGATTGATGTTGGAGTCTCATGCTCCTGGTTATATACCGACGAGTCGTTACAGTTGACTGCGCATGTAAATATTGTATGTTACTGGGACTTGTTCTTCCGCTTGGTTGCTCGCGTGAAACTTTGGTGTGTTTTGCAGGTTTATCTTTCATGCAATGGATTAGGAATCATATTAAACGGGTTACCTTTCTTTAAAATGTTTGCACATTGAGCCCAGTTTAAGCTCTGTGTTTGCATTGTAGAAAACTTATGGTGAACGTTCAAACCTTCGACAAAGGCAATAGAGTATGTTACTTCCCGAAGTAAATTGGATATCGTCAAACGCTCATGATACGTTATTTCCCATTCTGCTACAAACTATTTTTGTTTAGTACGTCCTATGATGCCAGATGGGCTCTTTTGGGATCTATTAATGGTTTGCTCCAATGCCATACCAGCAGCAACAGCTATGAATTTATGGTCTTACCGTTTTTCAACATCTTTCTCTTCAAGAACATTTCATGGATTTCTGTGGCTGTTTTGGACAGTCTTCCAGATATGACGAAGACCATCGCTGATAGTTTATACAATCAAATACAGCGAAGTTGCTGACCTTTCTGTGCCGTATTTAGATGTACTTCCCAGAGGCCTTGTTTTTCGGATTGTATCAAATTTCTAAGAAGTTGGAATAGTTTTAAAACCTTATTACAGTACAAACATTGTTCTGATACTTCTCTTCCACGGTCAACAAATTGCTCGAAGCCCGTAAGAAGCTTTTCCACATTGACATCCAGATCCCCACGTTTCGATCTTTTTTCCTTGCCGAAGAAATACTCGGTGGAATACTCTTTTAGAAATGACTCCACCTGCAATCTAAACATGGTTTCTCTCAGTATAATCACCCCTTTAACTTCTCTCACATAGTTCTTCCCTTGTAAAACAGAATGTAACACGTTTACTCCAAACACTGAGCTTTCAATTAACACATTTCATATTCCACGTCCACGAACATATTTACCTAAACAACGGAGCACGATTTTAGCTATGTGCAATGCTTCCAAAACAAGTACAATATTTTGGAACTTATTTTGATCTCTTAGCTGGACTTCACGTACAATAGCATATGCACAAGCTACTGGTAAGTACTAACTAGTGAAGGATACTATTGAAATTCATTAGTGCTGTGTAAACACTAAACAGTCGCATGCTTAGTTACTGGATTTGGAATCACTGGCAAAAACCAACTTGTTTTTGCTGTAGATCCTCCTTTGAAAAGTTGTATTATAAGCACTCTATGATGACACAGGCTGTTCAATGTTTTCATCAGGATTCGAAATGTTAGAACTATTTAGATGGGTACTTGAAATTCTTGAAAACTCCTTCCATCGTAAATAAACCTAGATCAACTTTGTAATCGCTTGGAATATCAGGTAGTTTTGCTGGTTTGAAATAGGATGGTAACATTTTTTTCAATGGCTTTAATACCTCGGGTGATACCAGTCTCCGATAAGCATGGTTTAACTGTAATGTCGAGTAGTTTGTCTTGAAAGAGTACACATGCAGTGTCATGAGAACCTCCTATACCAGATAAGGTCAAAATTGTCGAAAGCGCCAATCGTGTATGAATCAGTCTTGAAATGATTGTTAATCGGAACTTCATTAAAAGACTATTCAACAGCATACTGTGCAAGGTTATGGAGGTGACGAATAACTTTATTGTAGCTGACACTCAAATGTAAATGATTACAGTTTCTCATCAATGATTTGCTTTTACATTTCTCGTGTATAAATTCGCCTGTCGTTATATGCAACGGGATTTTTGCCTTCACCATACAGGTCGTAGTACATTAGTTGGAATGAAGCGTGAACCCTAAGATTCCACTTCCGTGAATGCTTTCCATTTTCCAAGTCTTCATCCTCTTTTCTTTTGTTGATATCAACTTTACCAATGGCGTTTGGGCCTATATTAAATATAATGTACTGAAGAATTTTATGAAGACATCTTACTTGCAGTCCAAGAGCTTCTAAGGTCCTGAGCATCACCAAATTTATCTTTGAGGTCAAAGTCTAACTTGGGCAATGCTTTACTTAATAAAATGGTACATTCTGTAATAGGGTTCCAACATCTTATGACATATGCTGTTTGAAGGTGTATTTTCCCGTTAAGTTTTGAAAACTTTATGTTATTTCCAAAGTAATCACACAGCTTTAGTTTTAATTCCTTGTTACTGACTTTGATGTGTGCAACGCTACGTAATTTTGGCAATTTTACTTATATGCTCAAGATTAAATTCTGATTACTTTACGTTTTTAATAGTCGCGGGTAGCTCTGGTCCAAGGTTGTCAACAGCTGAGGTAAGATAGATTCGAGTCAAGTATATAAAGGTTTTTATTTTGTTTATCTTTACAAATAATAATAAATGTTAGTTTTCAAATTATTTATAAAAAAATAAATAATTAAAAGTGCTGGGGTTTCTGCGGTGCGGCCGGATTATCGGGGTGAAGGGCGGCGTTCTGAAGCTACGGATATGGAACGTCTCCCCCCCCCCTCCGTCCTGTGATTCGAATTTCGAATAGCTGTAACAAGACCAAAATTAAACAATTTAGCTTTGGCTCGTCCTCGGCCAAAATTATTCTTAGGCAGTTAACAGCCACCCCAGGCCGAGCAAACGAGAACACTCGCCTGGTTAGCTAAATGAATTTAAAAAATTTCAGACCTCGGGCACAAGGTTGTTCCTATGCGCTCCACAATTAACAGGAAAGTGTAGATCTGAAACTAATAGTGGGCGGCACGATGTTGTTCCTATGAGCTCCACGATTAACAGGACAGGGTAGGTTCTGGACCGGATTCCTTTGGCAGTTTTACTAACTGAGGCAAGGGAAGTGTCTGGTCAGGTAAGGGTGGCCTAGGCAGTTTAACTTCTCAGTTAGGAGTTGGAAATCGCACTTACGTGGATCGGAAAGGACAGGTAGTTCGGCACATAATTCTGGGTTTAACGGACAGGTATCTAGACTGGCGGTGACTGATGGAGCCTTCTTAGGCTCAAAGCATAAGAGTCTCCGGCTGGGGCTCAGGTTCTGGTCTGGATTCTGAAAGGAACGGGTTAGACCTGTCTTTGGACTGAGTGGACATCTCTCGTTTATATTATTCGGAATTTCCCTCCACGTGGTTTTCCTAGAATTCTAAGAGGGACTAAACGTTATACTTCTGTGCGGACGGAAAGTAGGTGTGCGCGGAAGGAGCGGTGCGGCGTAGCTTGTGCAACTCGTCAGTTTATACCTGGCCAATATCGGACTATCAGCAGCATCTCTCTTCAAGTTTTTATTACCCTCCGCGTGGCTCCTAATGTTCCCGCGTCACGCATTCTTGTGACTGTGATAGCGCCACAAATTGATAACGGCAATTAAAACGTTATAAAACAATTTGGAGGCACGCGAAACGTCACAGTTTCTTATATTAAACTTGAATGAAACTGAAGGTGTAACCATAGCCACAGCGTAGAGCAGATTTAATATCGTCAGGCTGCCACTTTTTCTGAAACTTGATGTGAACTGCTGCCATGTGATTGAAGATTCCGTTTGTATCTCAGTGTATATCCAGTAATACAGTTATCGTGACATAGTAGATCAGCATCAAAAATGCTAGACACATCCTGCAGATCACAGGTGCGACTGAATACTTCATCTTGTAAGTACAAAGTGGCTTTTAAAAACTCCTGTGCTCTTGGGCACTCATTTATTCTATACTTCTCATAAATGCGTTTATGTGATTTCGGGTTACAGATAATGCATAAATGGTCTCCATTAGAAGTAACTCCTGCTTGAGGACTGTGGTGACGTCTTTGTTTCCTTCCAGATTATCTTAGACGTTCCTCTTCGGTAAATTGAGAAGAGCTTCAGTTTCAAGTCTTTCACTTTGAAGCTTTAAATGGGACTTCCTATGACAGTCGTAAAATCTTCATTTAATAAGTTCAAACTATTAGTAACAATGTCATTTAGCAATTTTGGAGCTGCATTGATTATTTCTCTACCATTTTCAGTACTTATCACACTACAGTCACTTGAATTACATATAAATCACTGGTTTTAAAGTCTGCTACAATCTATTTTGACACTATTTTGCAATTTTAGGGTAGAGCATACCTTCTATAACTTCATTGTACATTAGCAACCTGCAACCAAAATGAAAATACTAATTAATAACTTGAAAATAGACTTTTAGTAACTTGAAATTTAGAGGCCTTGAGTATTTTCAACCGTTATTAGGATTGTAAACTCCTTTCATTAGCTTCATAAAGGTCAAATTGGTATAAAAAGTGTAAGTTTAATGAAAATCGGCCAAGTATTAACATAGATTATTAGCAATTTGGTCATTGAGGAGCTGCCATTTTTGATTACGTAATAGCGTGAAAATATACCAGGTGGCGGATGTTCACCTAAGTCGAAATTACTTACAGAACCCCACTCAGGGACAGAACTAATTCGCGCGCATATTATTTATGTATAAAGTTTTATGTTTATTTCTAAATAGATTAAAAAGTGACTTATTAAATTTAGGGATTAATATTGCGCTACCTATCTACACTAGAGTTTAGTATTCAAAATTATGGTTTTTGCTTTTAACCTTCGTTTTCCATTGCTAAAAAGCGAATGGGGTACTACTAAAGGCTCAGTTGACGATTGGTAATCACGTTTCCACAGCATGCCCATTTTTAAGTTATAAACACATGTAAACACGTTTGCACCTTTGTGTTGACGTCACGCCTGAGAAGTTCGACCATGTATTTAAGACGGTACTGATTGGATGCGTTCCAAACGTCTTACTTGCTATTCGGCTAGCCCACAGTGAAGTGTATCACGATCTACTTGCAACCTTGTAAGCGATGCTAAAAAAACTGATGGCATTGCTTCCAAAATATGAAATCCTGATTTGATCAAATATTGGTGGGTGCAACAATTCACCAAACCATAACACCAAAGCTGCATCTGATTTCTGACGGTTTTCAGAATGAATCCGTTTATTAAAGATCATCAAAAACAGTCCTATAAAATGCGTCGGAAATAAAGTAAAAATTTAAAAAGTCTTCAAAAGTGGACACCGAAAACGTATCTCTATCCTGGAGTTCTACACGGAAAATTTTGAAAAATAAACACGTTTTTCCAATTCAAAAATTACCAGAGACTATAGAGGCAGCTTAATATACACAAGTTAATATGGAGGAAAAGTATTTTAGGATGGTTCAAATTCTTTTACGATTTTTTCAAATTTATTTGAAGGTCTCACCCTAGATCCCAATCCATATACATGCTCAAATATGTTATGTGCTAGTATTGATGTTAATATTCATATCTGTATTGGTATAAAAGATGTAATATTATTTTTGTGTGATATAGCCGGCACATTTCTTTCTGCTTTTAAAGTTAATAGATTGTTATCAAGCCAGTGAATCGTCCTACTTTATCGTGTGTGTCATTCCACCTAGTAATCTCAAGTATTTAAATAGTATAATCAGCTTAAGCAATTATATAGCAGTTATTTTGTTATATGTATATTATTACATGTATAACAAATCATTGATATAAATGATGAATAATGTAGGCTTTAAAATTCTCTCCTGTGGAACTCCTTGTTCACAATTTTTGTTTTGGTTATTTTTTAAAATAATTTATTAGTACTGGTTAAGCACATGTCGGCTGTACACAGTATTGATAATACATGAATTAATGTTTACAAGAGAATATTTTAGAATCAGTGGTTATATTAAAAAAATATTTGGCTTATTCCGAGTCACTTGATAGCAGAACATTTTGGGGCAATCGGGGTTTGAGCCTTGTACTAACTGATTTAGCACCGATGTTGTAAAATTCCGTCCCTGGACAATATTGGGAATTTATAAAATACGCCTTTTCTGTGCTTCGTATAAGATCTTCTATCAATGGTATCTACAATTCCTGGTGAAGTTGTTGGTTCCTTACATACCATTCTGCACCTGTTGTTATCCGTAATACTTTGTTTTGCAGTATTTGAATTTTCTTGATATGTGTTTTATTTACAGTGCCCCATACTAAGCTGGCATGCATTATTATTGGTCTGATAATACCAAGATACAGTAGCCGAACACATTTTAATTTGAGGCTGGATTTCTTGTTCAGCAGTGGATATAACAATGCTAGGCGGGCATAACCGTCGATTAGTTTTTTATTGATATGAAGGCCCCAGGTAACCCTACGGTCCAAATGAACTCCAAGATATTTGACCGCTAGATCCGCAGGATTCCATTGAACAGGGTTCGATTAATAGTTATCTCGTTTGGATTTGAAGATCTTCAGAGTGTGAAAATTTTTGTAAGACATTTCGCAGCATTCAGAGAAATATTCCATTCTCCAAACCAGTTACATAAACCATTTATGGTACTTTGCAGGATACCAGCAGTGGTATGAATATCTTCGTGTTGTGCGATTACGGCCGTATCGTCTGCGTACATAGCAAGACTGCTGTTGGCTGATGTTGATATATCTTGCATGTATATATTAAATAATATAGGCTCTAGAATAGAACCCTGTGGTACTCCCGAGTGAATATATCTACGACTTGATTTGGTGTTGTTAATTCTAACTTCAGAAATTCTCTCATTAAAAAATGAAGATATAATTCTAATTAGATATGGAGGTATATCCAGCGCCAACATTTTGCTCAGTAGCCCTTTATGCCACACCTTGTCAAAAGCTTGTGCGATGTCTAGAAACGCAATTGTAGAATGCCGTTTGGCTTAAATCCATTAATTATTTTCTCGGTAATTCGTAACACTTGTTGTGTTGTTGAGTATGTACTTCGAGATTCAAACCGAAACGGCGGTAATATATTATTGACTTCTCTAAATGTGGTTAGTTTGGATTGTATGATTTTTTCTAATAGCTTTGACAAGGTGGACAATAGGCTAATAGGGCGGTAGCTTTTAGGGTTGGATTTTTCTTTTCCTGGTTTTAGGAATATAATGATTTCGGCATGTTTCCATGCGTTAGGGAAATATCCTATACTAATGCATATGTTGAAGAGAGTTGCTACAAAAGCCAGAGTCTTTTCTGTAAAATGTTTAAGAAGCACATTTGTGATTTTGGCATACCCTGCTGCTTTCTTTTTCGGCAATCTTTGTATATATTCCTTTATTTCCGAACGGTCGGTAGTTTTCAGTCCTAGATTGTCCAGTGTAGAAAGTTGAAGATCTGCTTGTTCTTCTATAATGTTTGTGTTTTCGGCGTTTTGTGCAGATGGAGTGAGTGTGAACACTTCTTTCAGGTGATTCGCCATCAATTCACATCTTTCAGTATCGTTATTATATATTATGTCATTACATTTCAACGGGGGAATTAGATTAGGTTTGCGAATTATCTGTTTTATGGTTTTCCATAGTGTGCTATCTTCAGGTGCTATCCTCGATATATGGTTCTGATACGACTCAATCCTGTAATTGTTAAGCTCCCATTTCACTCGATGTATTAGTGGATTTAGTCTAGTTTTAAGTTCTTATCTTTTTGTTCGTTGCCAAAGTCGTCTTACTGCATTCTTTTCATTTATCAAACTAATTATGTATCCGGGTGGATTCACTGGATTATTGGGTGCCTTTTTGTGATGGGTAGTTTTAGTTGCTGCTTGGGTTTAATGTATAGTAGTGGCAGTTAAATGTCTAACAGCCTAATCGGCTGATTGCTTACTATATGTAAGAATTTGTGGATTTATATTTAAATCAAGTTGTTTCTCATACTCTTCCTAGTTTATTTTTCCTTTAATCAGACTAGGTTGACGTATTATTAATTCTGGTTGTCTGTTGAAACTTAGTACGAGTACTACCGGTAGGTGGTCAGAGTTAAGTTCTGTAAGAACTTGTAGATTTACTGGACCACCCAGATTTTTTATTAGTCCAATGTCAAGTATGTCAGGTGAGTGATCTTGTCTATAAGGATAATAAGTATATTCCGTTAGAGAAATAACTTGTATGCGGTGATTTGATGTGATTTCGTGAAATTTACTCCCGTTGGGATTGTTTGCTCGGCAACCTCATATTTGATTTTTGTTATTTAAATCACTAAGAAGGAGGGTAGAGTCGTTGTTGTCAAATAAACCTATTACATCTTCAGGCAATAATCTTTTGTTTGGTGGTTGATAAGCAGCTATTATTGTTATAATTTGTTTGTTTGCCATTTGCATTTTTATAGTAGTTGCTTCTAAGTGATCGGCTGTTGGTAGCGTAACTTGGTGGTGCGTAATATTACGTTTAATTATTATTGCAGTTCCACCGGGAGCGATTTGTGCAATACGATTATTTTTGTATATTTGGTAACCAGGAATACAAAATTTTTCGTTAATTATTAAATGTGTCTCGCTAATACAGGCGATATCGATATTGTAACGCTTTATAAAATCACAAAATTCTGCTCTCTGACTTTTCAGTCCGTTAGAATTCCAATTTAGGACGGTTAATTGATTGCATAATCGTGATCTATTTACTGCCATTGTTAAGGACATTTAAAATTAAGTTGCTGATGAATGATTTAATTTGTTCAATAATTGGTTGTAATAGCTCTTGGATTATTTGTGTTAAATCTCGCAAACCTGGAGTGTTTGAGGATGATTGAGTTGCATTTGTGTTGGCGTTAGTAGAAGGTAGTTTTGACCAGTTTACAGCAAACCATTGGTATTCGGGCTTATTATAAATTGGAAGTGACTTTTTTTGACTGGACGGTTTCTGTTTTTGATTTAGACAATTCAGATAATATTGACAACCTCTGAAATTAGCTGGGTGCTCTTCCTTGCAGTTTATGCACTTTGGTTTTTGATTATCCTTCTTTGTGCACTCTTTGTAGTGGTGATTTCCGGTGCATTTCAAGCATCTGGGCAGTTTATCGGCAATAGTTTTTAGTATGTCCATACCTCTGGCATCGAGTGTATTAAGGTATGTCATTTGATCTTCGGCGTGGTTCAACAGTAACCATACAATAATGAATGGTTTTTAAATTGAATAGCTCCTTACTGTTGTCTTGCCGTTTTAATTCTACTGCAAAAATTGGGATGGGCTACTTACACTTATTATATAGAAGCGTGACTTTAATACCCCGATATTTCGGAGCTAATTATTTATAGACGTCATCTTCTGATAATGAAATAGCTACATTTTTTATTAATACAGAAATATTTACAGAATTTGGGTTTTGATATGTATAGTATCTGATGTTGTTTTTATCGTAGTACTCTGAGAGCTTTCTCATCTGATGAGTTGAGTTTAATTTTAAAAGTATCTCCGTAACGAAGAACTTGAAAATCATTAGTTATAATTTTCTTTATATCAATTACAACATCTTGATAATTGATGGTAGAAGCTCCTTGTAGATGAATAGGGGGAATTTAGGCATTTGTTTGCGGGTTCGGGGTGGGCGTTTTGCTTACGTTTTGTGAATTGTTTTTAACACCGGTTTGTAATGATTATACCACTTCCTCTAACATCAACCAATGAAAAATGCATAGTTACGCATGTACTAACTTTTGATAATGTACATAGCAACTGACAATCACATACCTTCCTCATTAATAGGTGATCACACGCCTTCACAAACATCACGTTACCTGCTGTCAGTACAATTGTCATAACAACCACATTAACTGTACTTTTAATATTTAAAATACACTATTCAAACGTTGTTTATTGACTCGTGATATAATCTAGCCGAATGCAACTCGTGTCTTCTTGATTATCAAATTATTTGTGTTTCTACTCGATATATCTCATGGAAACAGAAATGATTATTTGATAATCAATAACCCACTAGTTGCATTATATATACTATATGATAATGCTACTGTGTTACTATT